>CM040830.1:34184740-34929740 GCA_022828995.1 Vimba vimba | reverse complement strand
TGAGTTTTTATACGGTTAAGGCAGGGTTGCCAACTCTCACGCATCTGGCGTGACAGTCACGCATTCAGCCTCAATCTCACGCTCTCACGCTTAACAAAGAAATCTCACGCTAAATTAGACATTTTTCTGTGCTGTATTTTTTTTTCACTCGTGTGCACTAAATTTCAGAATTACTATAAACAATTCAGGCTCTTAACTACTGGATGGACCACTATTTATGGCGCAAATTAGTTAAAATCTCCCGGAATCTAGAGCGAGCACGCATGCGAGACAGAGACTAAACCGTAGCGCACGCACGGCGTACGGCAGCGTTGTGCATTGTAGCCAATCACTGACATGTCTGTTGAACGCATTGGCCAATCAGAGGCGTTTAAATGAGTCGCTGTCCTGAAGATGTGTTTTGCGCGAGCTCACCGAGTTCTACACTTTCGCAAACCTGTCATTATTATTGCCTATAAACTTAAGATGCAAATAAAAGATTCACTGCAATGTATTTGATATTCTTGATGCTGTTCTGATGCGCTCCATTACGCACCGCTCTGTTTGGTGTTAGGATGACTAAAAGTTCAGCGGTCTAGCTCTTCAATGTCAGAATGATTAAAGAAGTGAACGAATGCCTGGCAAAATGTAAGTGGAAAACATTTAATATTTGACTGTTTTACAATAGAAATGTTCAACTACCGACAGTATCCGGTGACGCGAATTACTCAACTTTTTTTATTTATTTACTAAATTTAGCCTTTTTGAATTGAAAATATGCTATAATTTCTTTGATTAATTTAGAGAGAATGCATGCATAATTAAAAATAAAATATTATTTGCAAATAGTTACAATTATTTCACTAATACAATAAGCTTTTTTTTCTTTATTCCCTTAAATCGCTTTTATAATTAATTCCTTTAAATAAAAATACCCCAAAAAAATTTGGGTTGGAATACCCGCCCTGAATACGTTGGAGAAGTCTCACTCCGAGCTAAACTCAAAAGTTGGCAACCCTGTTAAGGATGTATGTGGAAGAGTTCTGCTTCAGGTTTCACATTACCAAAACTTTAAGCACTTGAAATGAAGCCAAATAATAACTGATCCTAACGAATTCGCCAGAGAAACAAGTGCGCGGCCATCTTTAGAATATTGTCTTTGAACTTCCGTTTTTTGAGCTAGCTCTGTATATTTTCATGGCATCGCTGTCGAAGGGTAATTATCTGGTGAAGTTGATTTACTTATTGTAGAGTTCTTGTTACTTATTGTAGAGGTAGCGATCAAAATAGAGTGAACCACCTTTTAAATGTAAATTGACGTTTCAAATAAAGATGTTGTCAATTACATTGTTACACCAGTAGGTGGCGACAAGAGACTGATAAAAAATGTATTTACCATTGAATCATTCATTCAAGAGATTTCTTCAAAAATCCCGATTTATCCAGTAAACAAGTGAAGTCTTTATGAGTGAGTCATTGAATCATTAATTCAAAAAGAGAATTTTTAAATTAAATATTTTTTTCAATAGACTGTCGCCAATTAACATTTTGACAGAAACTCCAGTCAATTACAAGTTATTTTGTTTAGTTGTCTGTTCAGAATCGTGATCTCTATTTGAAACAACAACAAAAAAATTGTGATTCTCAGTTTAGCCAGAATCGTGCTCTACTACATAAAAAATACTAAACGAATAAAGACTGATCAATCTGAGCTATGCACATTCATTTTATGGCTTTATGGTTTTTATTTCTCTACCAAAATTGCAGGAACAAATAAATCAGTTAGCTCAGTTCTGAGTTATTATAGTTAACTAGTACTAAAACCATAAAAATTAAAAAAAATATATTATTTGAAATAAAATAAATGCTAAAAATAAAATATTTTTATTTCAGTTAGTTTAACTTGATGTACTAAAATAACAAAAACTAAAACTGAAATAAAAATTCATAAAAGTATAGAGACAAAAACACAACAAAATTAAGTAAAATCAAAAAGAAAAATATAAAGATAAGATAAAAACTGATTCAAAATAGTAATAGAAAAAATTATAATATCATCTCAATGATATTAATATAACACTGGCTCATATAATTTTTTATTTGAGGGATTTTATGGTCACATTCAATGGCTTTTTTTCTTTTTTTAACTAATTTTTCTTTCTTTCTTTCTTCCTACCTAATCTTTCTTTCTTTCTTTCTAACTTTTCTTTCTTTCTTTCTAACTAATCTTTCTTTCTTTATTCCTACCTAATCTTTCTTTCTTTTTACTTTCTTTCTTTCTTTCTTTCTTTCTAACTAATCTATCTTTCATTCTAACTAATCTTTCTTTCTTTCTTCCTACGTAATCTTTCTTTCTTTCTAACTAATCTTTCTTTCTAACTAATCTATCGATCTATCTTTAAACTAAACTTTAAACTTCAAACTACTTAAACTTTTTCAAACTCTCTGGTCCGGCTTTTCTCAAGTTTTTCTCGCCAAACTTTTTAATCTAGTTTAACTTGATGTACTAAAATAACAAAAACTAAAACTGAAATAAAAATTCATAAAATTATAGAGACAAAAACACAACAAAATTAAGTCAAATCAAAAAGAAAAATATAAAGTTAAGATAAAAACTAATTCTAAATAGTAATAGAAAAAACTATAATATCATCTCAATGATATTAATATAACACTGGCTCATATAATTTTTTATTTGAGGGATTTTACGGTCACATGGCTTTTTTTCCTTTGACGGTTTGATTTTCTCCGCGTGACAGAGACAGGAGAATTGACGGTGAGGAGCGGAGCCGGCCTGGCAGCAGCATGCAGAAGGTCTGGGTTGAGATATTTGGCCCCAGTGAAAGCGATAAAGGGAAGTACACCCTGGAGATGTTCGACGGCCAGGAAACACACCAGCGCTCTCTGGATCTGTCTGGACAAGGTACAGCCGTACATGCACAAAACATGCGAGTCGAGCAGGATGATGAAGCCTGAAGCCTAAAACCTCTCTTTCTTCTCTGTAGCTTTCGCAGATGCTTTGCTGGAATACCAGAGGCTAAAGTAAGTGAAGATGCTTTTGAATATTCATCAGCTGAATTTAACCTTTGACCCATCGCTAAGCTCCACCCTCTTTGGTTACTGTTGCCATAGATATCATATATAAAGGCTAGATGTCTCGTGCGCGCTGCTGGCCAATGGAGGTCGACGTCCGCACGTGGCGGCCATCTTGCCACAGACAGCTCGCTCACTTGTTTAATGGTGCATGTACTTTTAAATAACCATAACTTGCTCAATTTTCTACCGATTTTCAAACGGTTTGGTTTGTTATAAACGTCAGAGATGTAGTTATGACGCTGCATACATACACTGCATACATATGAATAATTATAACATACATGTTCAAGCATTCGGAATTATAGTCACGTTAGTAACGTTTGTAAGAAACCAAACCGTTTGTAAATCCGTCAAGATTTCAGCGAGATAAGAGGATTTGTGTGCGTGTTGATCACTCACCTTAATTCACAGCTTCACTGTGACAAGATGGCCGAACGGTGATGCCGGAAGTGACTGCGCCATAAGACATCTAGCGTTTATATATGATATCTATGACTGTTGCTAACTCAGACGAACTTTATAGAACATTCCATTAGAATGAATGGTGATTTCGGTGAACAGTGTGATCTTTCAGTAAAATGTGACCCTGGATCACAAAACCAGTCACATGTCGCACGGGTATATTTGTGGCAATAGCCAACAATACATTGCATGGGTCAAAATTATCGATTTTTCTTTTATGCCAAAAATCATTAGGATATTAAGTAAAGATCATGTTCCATGA
Organism: Vimba vimba; assembly: GCA_022828995.1. Classification (NCBI taxonomy): domain Eukaryota; kingdom Metazoa; phylum Chordata; class Actinopteri; order Cypriniformes; family Leuciscidae; genus Vimba; species Vimba vimba. The sequence continues at coordinate 34,925,941 of CM040830.1, read as the reverse complement.
AGATATTTTGTAAATTTCCTACTGTTAATATATAAAACATGTATTTTTGTGAGTGAATGCAGCACAATCGCGAACATAAATGGACAACTTTAAAGGAGATTTTCTCAATGTTTCGATTTTTTTGCATCTTCTGATTCCAGATTTTCAATAGTTGTATCTCGGCCAAATATTGTCCTATCCTAACAAACCACACATCAATGGAAAGCTTATTTAATCAGCTTTCATATGATGTATACATCTCAATTTCAGAAAATTGACCCATGTGACTGGTTTTGTGGTCACAAATGTGCTCATAAAGTGGTAAGAACTGATTGGTGGACTGATCTTATATTAGTAATAAGATCCAATCAGGTTTTACCAGCTATGCACATTCATTTTATGGCTTTATATTTTTTTTATTCCTCTACCAAAATTGTAGGAAAAAATATAAAAAGTTGTCAGTCTTTTTTTTAAAGAAAAAAAGTATATATATATATATATATTGTTTAAAATGAAATCTAACATTTTACCAGTTATTTAAAAAAAAAAAAATGCAAAGATTATCAAAAATACAAAATCTTTTTCTTTATATTTATTATATATATTGGAACACTAGTTGAAATCTTTAGCAAACTCATTCTCTATATAATTGTATTGTTTTGTCTTCATTCACAGGCAGGTTGAGTTTGCTGAGAAAAGTAAGTATTGGTTTGTCATGATTCCAGCTGTGTTTTCGTAAAGCATTTACACACTTCATCATAACTGTCCATCTCTGACAGATCGAGCCAAAGTCACGAAGGGTCTTCCTGATGTGGTGGCCATAATGGAGGAGAAGGTACGTCTCCATCACTTCTGCGTTTCAGTGACTCTCTACTTCAGCTCTCACGATCATTCTGTCTTTCTCTTCAGTCTCTTTGTCTGACGTGTTTTGCCGATGGCGACCCGGTGCCGGAAATGTTCTGGCTAAAGAACGACAGAGAAGTCCTCTCCGGCGGCCAGTATAACATTGCGAACGAGAATAAATCCTCCACGCTCACTATAAACCACGTGACCATGGAGGACTCGGGCAACTATAGCATCTTTGTACGCAATAAACACGGATCGCAGACGGTTCCCGTGACCGTCAGTGTGTATAAACGAGGGGAGAAGCCTCGAGCAGATGCAGTGGAACTGTAAATCAGTAACGCCAGGACAAACTCATCATTTACATTAGAGTCAACAGTGATTTCTAAGCTGGACGCTTGCTTTTGCCACAGAATAAAAAATGTAAAAGGTAATTGCGACTCTTTATCTCACAATTCAGACTTTTTTTCTCCCATGAGATGAACTCAGAATTGCAAGAAAAAAGTCTGAATTGTGAGTTAAAAAGTCCTAATTATCATTTTCTTGTTTATTCTGTGGCAAAAACAAGCTTGTCTTATTTCCATGGCATGTGTTTGTTCATTTTGGAGCGTGAATGACTGTTAATGGTGCTTCAGAAAGCAATATCAGTGTCCTAAAAGGCATTGAAGACTGAACTGATTTAATTTGTGGTTTGTTTCCTCTGATTTTATCCTGTGCCACTTACAGAATAAAGTGCAAATTAAACCTGTTTCTCTCTCTTTTTTTCCATTAATTAAATAAATCATAAGGGAATAAAAGAGGACAGCGAGCTTTGATCAGATTGACTGTGAACACACTTTCCAGCTGGATTACAATAGTGTCACCATCGATTTTTTTTTTTTTTTTTTTTTTGCCTGTACATGGATGGATGGATGTTTCTTCTGCTGATATTTCATAATAGAGAGATCGAGGCCTGTTTCATCTATCATTATGCAATCCTGGGGTGAACCTTCTGAACAGATAGAAAGCAAACTCCACAGTCCACAGAGTCATTCACCCCTCATGTTTAAACAGACTAGTATGTCAGCCGGTTCCTCTGTAAAACAGTCTTCAGATAAACAGAGGAGATTCTAGACTTGCTTGCTTTTATTTACTTGTATATAAAATGCTGGACTCATGCATGAATAAATCGTGTCCCGTGCATTATATTATTTGCACCGGTTTTGTCATGTTTGTCATGTGGTGATAACAGAGTTCATCTTCTCTGTTGAGCGTGTGGAGTGACCGTGTTTGAATGTGTTATTAATGTTGTATACTCATCTCATTCTGCAGAGATGCTCATTTTAAAATTGTTCGTGGTGATTTCTCATTTAGTTTAGTGCAGTTCATCCATCTGGCTTCTCATTTTCAAGCCCTATCCATTGCATTGTGCTCATTTATTAAATATTTTAGTTAATCTTATATGCATTCAGCTACAGTATTAACAAGAGAGTTGTGCATTCATTGAACCTGTTGAAATCATCACCAACTAAAGATAAAACTAAATTACAACAAGCTTGCATGCCCGTGAGGAAGGATTGTTGCAACTGTGCCATTCAAAAGTTGGAAAAAGGTATTTTATGCTCATCAAGACTGCATTCATTTGATACAAATACAGTGAAACGGAAATATTGTGAAATATAACAATGTAAAATAACTGATTTCTATGTGAATATATTTTAAAAATGTAATGTATTCCTGTGCTCAAAGCTGAATTTTCAGCATCATTACTCCAGTCTTCAGTGTCACATGATCCTTCAGAAATCATGCTCAAAAAACATTTATTATTCTCAGGCCTGAAAACGGTTTATATTTTTGTAGAAACTAGGATACTTATTTTTTTCAGGATTCTTTTATGAATAGAAACGCTTTGCATAACCAGGCCCACATGCAAGTCAAGGCTCTGTAATATTCCATCAAACTAAATTGTGTTTTAAAAAAAGACTGGGTCAATTGCAATGGTGTTAGCGAACTCTGGGTTGTTCAAACAGAAGGGGAAAATGTCAAAACGTCAATGATTAAACTCACATGTGGATTATTATAAATACTGGACTGGAATGAACGTCCTCTTCACATTGTGTTGAGCTTCTCAAAGCGGTCTAAGGCTCTTGCCCGATTAGATCCGATCAGCAGACATGGCTTTCCAAGGAACGTGGCAGGTGTATCTTCAGGAGAACTACGAGGAGTTTCTTAGAGCTATTCGTGAGTTTTTACGTCCTATTTACCAGAGCCTATAAAATGATCAGGGTTGCATTTCCTAAAAGCATCGCATGGTGGCAGCGGTTTCCACAAGCAGCTTATAATGCACGCGACGCTGTTGGCCAATTTCCCGTTACTTTATTCATAAGGTCAAATGGAATGAAAAAATGGCAAATTTTGAACAATTTGAAATTTATGTTAAAATATACTTGGAAACAATATCCAAAAGTAAAAACTTGAAAGCATTGAACACTACAGCTGTTTAATATAGTTAGGCCTTCAAGATTTTTCTGTGAAATGCCTTTCTTTTTTCTTTTCTTTTCTTTTCTTTTCTTTTCTTTTCTCTCTCTCTCTCTCTCTCTCTCTCTCTCTCTCTCTCTCTCTCTTTTTTTTTCTCATGTATTTATTTACCTATCCCTGACAACTACCCTATATTAAGCCTAGGCTATATGTACAGATTATGTTTTGTTTGTATTAAAATTCAATGACAATAAAAAAGATGGGAAATGGGGTTTTTGGGAAACTTTGGGGAAATATTAAGTTTGTTTCTGCCACGAATAAAATATAAAACAGGTAATTGCTACTTTTTATCTTACAGTTCTGATTTTATTCCTCACAACTGTGAGATATAAACTTGGATTTGTGAGTTATAAAGTCCGAATTGCGAGATACAAACTCTGAATTGCGAGAAATAAAATCAGAATTGCGAGATATAAACTCAAATAAAATCGGAATTGCGAGATATAAACTCAGAATTGTAATAATAAAGTCTGTGAGATATAAACTCGGAATTGCGAGTTATAAAGTCAGAATTGCGGAGTATAAACTCAGAATTGCGAGAATTAAAGCCGGAATTGCAAGATATAGGATAAACAGACTTTTTTTCTTGCAAATTCTGAATTTTTCCCTCAAAGTTGTGAGTTATGAAGTATAAATTGTAAGATATAAACTCACAATTGCAAGAAAAAAGTAAAAACAAGCTTCCATAGAAACCATATGGGATGGAATGATAATTTGGAATATCATTCGTCTCTGTCGTGATTGTAGGTCACTCAGTATCTGTGTGTTTCTGTTCCTTCAGCTCTGCCAGAAGATATTATTAAACTGGCCAAGGATGTTAAACCAGTGACAGAAATCCAACAAAACGGCAACGACTTCACCATCACATCCAAGACCCCCGGGAAAACCGTCACCAACTCCTTCACCATCGGCAAGGAATCTGAAATCACCACCATGGACGGCAGGAAGCTCAAGGTGGAATATGTATAATTTACGCCTTTGTAAGATGTCAAAGTTCGAACTGTTCAATTTGAGCTGATATAGTGTGCAGGAGCTCAGTTTCACAAGAGATCAAGGTCTTCTCTTAATTCTCAACTGAAAAAAAGTACAAAGATGAATCTGCACCAGTGAATCATTTAGGCTAATTAGACCAGGGATATGTATTAAAGGGGTGGTTGATTCTGATTTCACTTTTCTAACTTTAGTTAGTGTGTAATGTTGCTGTTTGAGCATAAACGACATCTGCAAAGTTACAACACTCAAAGTTCAAAGCAAAGGGAGATATTTGCTTTTAAAGAAATCGCTTTTTAAGGACTACAACATACGGCTGGTAGAGACTACACCACATTCCTCACAGGTTAGTGACATCACCAACCCTAGAATTTACATAAACCCCGCCCCTGAACACGATTTATAGATTATCAAGACAGAATATGCTAATCAAAGATAACTACACATAAGCAACATAAATTCATCAACTAACCATTCAGAAATGTCCTGTTGCTTCTACATGTTGTCACTTCTTCTCGAGTCTCTCCATTATTGTCTGAATCCGGTTTGAACATAAAAGGCTAAAAGTTGTTGACATTTTCAGTGCATGTCTGTGTGAGTGCAAGCTGTAGAAGCTCCGCCCCCTGTGTGCTGGGAGCAGCAGCTCATTTGCATTTAAAGGAACAGACACAAAACAGTGTGATTTTTGCTCACCCTCAAAAAAATTCAATTTTAACATGTTATATAAAAATATCTGTGGGGTATTTTGAGCTGAAACTTCACAAACACACTCTGGGGACATCAAAGACTTATTTTACATCTTGTGAAAAGGGCATTATACCACCCCTTTAAAGGTAGGATTGGTGATTTTCGGAGTGTCAAGCAATAGCAAGCTAGCTTTAAAGCCACGCCTCCTTCAAAACACATGAACGCGCACAGCAGGGAGCAAACAAAAATGTCACGGGAGACTGCATTAAACTACCTCATGTCTCAAAGCACATAACATCACAATAATAATGAACATAAACAACTTGTACCACCTGACTGCTTCAGATTCATTACAGCGTTGATAGTGTTGCCAACGAAATGCATCCGAGTCACGCTCTGAGTATACAGGGCTGCCAACTTTTGAGTTTAGCTTGGAGTGAGATTATTATTTTTTTATTTTTTTTCTGGGGGTTGGGATGTAAAAACAAATATTGCATCACAATAAGTGTAATTGTGATTGTCAAAACATTTGGTAACTAAATAGAATTTTATGAAGTTTAGTGACAACATGTTACAATGTTTACATTGTACAATGACTGGTAGGATACAGTTTTTATTATTGCTTGACAAAAATGTCAAGATTTCAATTCCATTCTTGTGATTTGATTCCGATTTTGATTCAATATTGACTCATTTGGATACATGTTTATTTTAAATTTTATTTAAAAAAATAATCTCACCTAATGCTGTAAACATAGAGGGCCCAATCTGCTGGTATTATTAAGGGTTAAAAATAACAAATTAAATTAAACATAATGCAGTTTTTGTTATAATAACAATTATTTAATGACATAAGTAAAAATATAATAAATATGTAATATAGTGCTCAGCAAAATCTCCTCTCTAGCTATTTTTTCTATTCAATTAACATGCTATGGTCATTAAATGGCTTTCCTGAGGTAAAGGTAACGTTATGTGACATAATTGTTCTCCTGCTGTTATATTGGATGTGTGGCGTGAGAGCGTGTGAAAAGTGTCAATTACATGAGTCTCACGCTCAATGCGTGAGAGTTGGCAGCCCTGGTATAACGTCACGGGTTTCCATCTCTTACAAATTACAGTATATGGCGTGAACGCAGCATAAGCTCATTGTTTGGGTTCAGGAGGAACTGTAAACGGTGACTCCTGTTTCGGTTGTGGTGCTCGGTGACTGACGTCTGTCTAACTCTGCATAGCATGAAACGCGCTGATGACGTGATGTCTGTGATGGAAATACATATGTTGACAGACAGGTAGGACATCGTATCATTGCATTGGGACTGAATGCAATGATAGGACGAACATTTTATGGTCCTACGCCATAGACAGACAATATATACGTATAAATACATTTAAACCGTTTAATTTAGTGATTGCTATCAAGATGTGAAGAGACTTTCATCCAGCATAACAAAACATGATTCTGGAACAAATCACCTACCATTGCCATAAAATCAATTTAAATTTCCGGTTGACTTTAAGTTTGTGTATTTATACTAATTTTTCTCTGACCTCTTAATAAAAAGCTCTATATTCATGAACTGGACTCTTATATTCTGGTGTGTTTCTTTCTTCCAGTGCACTGTCAAACTGGAGGGAGGGAAGCTGGTCTGTCACACGGATCGATTCTCTCACATCCAGGAGATCAAGGGAGGAGAGATGGTTGAGGTTTGTACTGGAGATATGCATATTGCTCATCAGAACTGTCTACATCTGTAAAATATGCACATTTGTAATATTTCTATTTTCTCTGGGTAATTATTTTCCAGACCATGACAATAGGAGGAACCACCATGGTCAGGAAGAGCAAAAAGATCTGAAGAGTTTGATAATCACTTGCTATTTAAATAAAGCTCTGATTTATCATAATAGTGTGAGTTTATTGTGTTTTGGTACATTGCATCATTCACAAAAACATTTTTAATAACACTATAGCTTTCAATAACTGTGGGTTGTGGAAATGTGGGTTTATTTTTGAAAATCAGTTTTTGTAGAAACAAATCTTTAAGTCTTGATCAAATATAAAATTATATTCATTTCCACTGATATTTTATACAGAAATAGAGGAGACAATACATTGAACACACATTGGCATTAATGTGGTATGTTTTCTATGGTTTAAGCTAAGTTTAAACAATGTAACAATTATAAAATTCAAAATTATTAATGAAATTAATAATTATTTATTCATTATTAATGAAATGACATAAATTAATGAAATTATTAATGTTACAATGAAAAATGTAAATGATTACTTACAGAAATAGTAAACCGTTTGGCCAGCATGTATAAAGTGTGTTAATAAAGTTTATATGGAATATAACATATAAACACATGACAGCCTGCCCCAATCTGACATTGAATTGAAATATTTTTATCCTGAAAAACTTCAAATTTAAAATACAAAAGAAAAACTGTAACACTTTACAATATGGTTTGATTAGTTAACATTAGTAAACTACTTTAGTTAACATGAACTACTAATGAAATGCACTTCTACAGCATTTATTAATCTTTGTTAATGTTAATTTCAGCATTTACTAATACATTATTAACATCAAAGGTTGTATTTGTTAGCATTAGTTAATACACTGTGAACTAACATGAACAAACAATGAACAGCTGGATTTTTATTAACTAACATTAACAAAGATTAACAAATACAGTAACAAATGTAGCCTATTGCTCATGATTAGCTAGGCTAAGCATTAACTAATGATAACAAATGAGACCTTATGTTACTGAAAAAAAAACATATTTACGGAGCTTTCTACATTTTATTGGTTTAAAAGATGTACAAAAAAAAGCCAACAAGATAAACAAACAAACAAATGGCTAAAGGCTAAATAAATATAAAAATAAACATTAAAATGTAAAAAAATAAGCATTCAAATGTTGTTGTTGTTTTTTTAATTTTTTTACAGATTTCTTATTTTTATTTTTTTTACAGATTTCTCTTAATTTTCTTATTAATGTTGTTTTTAGGTATTTTTTAACTTCTGCCTTCAAAACAAAGGTTCCATTTATTTCTTGAATGATATAATGTTTTTACAGGAAAACTTAAATTTTTGAACGTGGAACCCTTACCATTAAAAGGATAAAATGTATGATATAAACCAGGGCCCGTATCCCTAAAGATTCTGATAATCCTCTCAGAGAGCTCCTAACTTAACCTAAAAATTCCTTGCCAGGAGTTTTAGCTTAGAAGTGATTCCAGAACATTTTCAGTGAACTCTGAGCAAAGAATGGATGGAAAATCCTATCTTAGTGAGGAGGTGTGGTTGACCCCGTTGCTAGGTATGAGTCATCATTTCAAAAGCCGTGATTGGTTGATCCTACAAGTTTGATGAAAATGAACTTTTGGTGATAATGAGCAAAGGATGTACCCTCAAATCAATAAACATAATTATACACTCTAATCTTATGCAGACTGTAATTGTAAATAATATTTCACATTCAAGAAAATATCTGGAAAATGAATAGTAAGCTGTAGGGGTTATAGCCTAACATTAGAATCTAAAATATGTGAAAACTTAAGCTCATTACACCCTGTTCAAATAATGATTTGTGTCTTATTAGCTCATATTAATATCCTAGCTGGCATATTTTGTACTTTCACTCCCATATGGACCCCATTGAAAACAAGATGGCCTATCTCAAGGGGCTGTCCTTAATGCAGTAGAAATTGTAATTGCGTTGTGGCGTCGAGTTGGTGAAGTAATTGCATCTCTAAGGAGATCCACCACAAACATGATTCCTGCACGATCCAATCTGTAGCGTCTCAATAATTCCCTGTCATCCAGTGTTTGCAGGACATCTCTCCTGCCTCCTCTGTTGGCCATTTTGTGCAGCTGCTTAGGGGAACTCCTAAGCCACTAAAAGTCCTCTTCCCTGCTCTTAGCAGATCTCGCCTTAGGAGCCCTTTTAAGCGCTAGGAATCTTGAGGAATAGCTTTTATATTAACTGGGATTTTCGTGTCACTTTTAGGGGAAATTCTAAGAAAACGTCATGACTCTGAGAATTTTCTTAGAATTTGGCCGCAAGGAGCCACTTTTTGCACAAAAATTCTTTAGGGATACGGGCCCTGGGGCCGTATTCACAAAGAATTTTAAGGCTAAAAGTAGCTCCTAACTGGCGAATTTAGGAGCAACTCCTAAAAATAATGGGCGTGTCACTCGTAACTTTAGGACTCCTAATTTTTTTGATTAAGAGTAATTCACGAAGCATTTTAGCCCTAAAAGTAGCACCTAAGCCTGGGACAGTTTAAAAGAAGTCGAGAGGACTCTTAACTCACTAAGACCTATTCACAAACCGCTTTTTGTGGCATTTCACGTTGCGATGTTTTGAAATGCGTATGCGGCGGCTACAGGAGCTTCCGATCGCGAGGGAACAATTTTGCATTGTAGGCATAACTAGGATGCAATAACGCCACCAACAACAACCAAAACTAGGCTACTCATTGCATGTAAATTAATTGTAACGTTTCATTGTGAATCAAATTAAAATGTTCTTCTCTTTGCAAACGTAGGCAGAGGCATATAGTGACAGATTAATTCAATAATGTTGCAAAGATATTGCATCAATCCATATGTTTCATTAGGCTACTAGGCTATTTGTTTTGCCTTACTCTTTATTCATTTAGGCTATTTATTCAGCGTCCACTTGCACTACTTGTGTAGCGCACGCATTCTCAGACCTGTCACCTGTCACTCATCATCGTAGGGGAGGTGTTTGGAATCATTCCCGCGTTACAATCATCAGCCAATCAAGGTGGTCACTTCAGTCCAGCTCGTGCATGAGTAATGACGTCATCCATAGCAACGAAGACTCACTCTTAGTTTAGGAGTTGTCATTTTTCTTTACTAAGAGTAGGTCTGAAAGGCGTTGTGAATAACTTTTAAGAGAAAACTCCTAGTTAAAATCTTTTAGTGGGATTTAGGAGTACTCCTAGTGGTAAGATAAAATGCTTTGTGAATACGGCCCCTGACTGCTTGTCTCTACAGTTCTTCAAAAGACCAAATAATAAATGTTTCCACAACAACAATCAGTTTTGCCATCTTTTACCGTCTTTGTGATAAAATCACAAACATTTTGCCAAAATGGTCTTACAAATGGGCAGTGCCAAAATAAATTAACCACATTTTTAGGGCAACTGTCACAAAAAGTGCAATTAAAATCAATATTACACCTTTACATTTCACAAAAGTAATGTTTCACTGGGTAAACCCTATCATTTTGAATGACACCTCTTTGTAATTAAATATTGATGAGGCATAAGCCAAACCCTTTTCCAAACAATATTGTCTGTCAACGATTCCATTCCAATATGAGTAAATATCATAGACTGTACAAAAGAAAAGGTAAATATAAATTTGAAATAATCCGCAAACATTTCCTCTCTTTCTTGCTGACGCGGCGGTGACGTCACGGCGAGCTGGGTGCGCATGCGCGTGTACGTGTGCACATCGAGCTGGTCTGCGGCCTGTGAGACCGTTTGTCTGTGGATCTGAAGTTTGCAGTTTTTATTATTATGGCGAGATACATGCGACCTCCAAACACATCTCTGTTCATCAGAAACATCTCCGATGACAGCAGGTTAGTGCGCATGTGTACTAGTTACTGAGCAGTATGTACGCTGCGCGAGAGAGCTCACGCCCGCGTTTGCGTCGTTAAAATCTCACTAACTATAATAAATGTGTCATGTGCATGAATATACATCATGATTAGACACTCATCTAAAGTTCTATTTAAAAACTGACATACCAGTTGAGTGGGTTTTCTCTATTTTGCCAAAAGGCTGCCTACTTCCCACTAATCAGTTAATATGGATTAAAGGGTTAATGAAAACAATTGGTCCGTTTGTCTCATATCATACGTGTAATGTTGTTTTTAGTCTAATATTTGCAGCAGGATTTGAAACAGGATTGGGTTTCGTTCCGCTATGGCTGTTATTAGATGCATGCATATTAATGAGGAACACTGCATTAATAATGAGGGAGATTCCAGAAGAACAGCTTTCACATTTCAAAATATGAAAGCCTGTTATAAGATGCTGTTATTTTCACTGATTGCTTCTATTAGTTTGACATGTTTCAACTAATCGATTTCTCACCCAGCATTATTATATTCTATTAGAATTAGAATTAGATTAGAATTAGAATTAGAATTTCTTTATTGTCATTGTACACAAGATGCAACGAAATTGCAGATAAAAATATATAAAAATATACGAAATGATGTACAATTAAAATATTTAAGCTAAGACAAAGAATAAAGAAAAAGAACATAGAAAGAGTTGCTTGTGTATATATATATAAGAGTAATAATATGCCACAGTTTGTCAAAATGATTGATGCCCTAATATGAGGTAGACTTCAGGCTCTGAATGAGAATATAAAAAAACATTGCACAAAAAAGTGAAGATATTTCACAGAAATACAAGACTGTACTAGACTGAAGGTATAAAGAAATGGAGATTGCACAGAAATATGATACATAAATACACATATTGTACTGAGTAAGATGTCAGTAATGTATCTTTAATTAGCGTTTTAACATTATATTTATTTTGTTAATCATTATATTATGTGCTTTTGTCGTTTTATTAAGTTTTTATTAAATAGTAATATTTTTTTTTTAATTGAAACTTTATCTCAGGTAACAAACGTGTTTTTAATAGTTTTAGTTTTTAAAAACCCTTTACTACATAATGTAAAACTAAGTGTGAGATTGGAGGGAGATTCAATTGCATTTTTTGCAAATTGGGGTAGTTTAGTTTTTCACCATGAATTCTGCAATTAAGCATAATTATTTTCAACACTAGCTATGTTTCCATCCACCTATTATGGAAGCAATTGTTTCCGGCACAGAATACAAAATAAAAAAGGTAATTGCCACTTTTTATCTGGCAATTCTGTCTTTTTTTAAAAAAAATATATTTTTTTTAAATTGTGAGACTTGCTAAACTAGGGCTGGATGATATTACCAAAAATCAAAATATCGATTAATTGTATATTTTACCTCATTACAAATAATGAGAAATTATTTATTTATTTATTTATTTTTTGCAATAAATAATTTAGAATAATTGAAGGAAACATACTTTGATGTTGGCTTGCAAAATCTTATAGGACTCAGATAAATCACAGGACAGTGTCGACAATGAGTTTCTGCACTCCACATTTTGGGATATCGCATTAAGAAAACGCTGGATGGAAAACACCACGATGCCCATAAATCCGTAAAAGTTTTTATGTGCTTATTTGAGGCGGACTTAATTTTTTATCTGATAAGAAGACATGCGCATAAACTATGAAGCCTCACATGATGTTGCCTCAACAGAGGATGTGATTGGATAACTGGACTAACCAGCGGACCAATCACATCACATCACATGTTGAATGTTGAATGAAATGCCTGAGCCAAAGAATGATTTGGTTTAATTCCCTCCCAGAAGTGTCTCACAGGATTGCGTTTACACACTAGCATCCAAATCTGTTTATTGTGTTTCGTCTGTACGCAAGTCATTTATGATATTGGGAAAAGAGCCACAGTTTCTTCCAGATTGCAGCAACTTCAGTTTTTATTCCAGATATTTTGCACCAATTTCCCAGGAAGTGACGTTTTTATTCTCTTGAACACATGGGATGGAAACGTTGCTTTGTTAACAGATGTTTTATGCGATATTCCAATTTTGCGTTCATAACTTTGGATGGAAGCATAGCTATTGACTTCTATGCAATTGACTATTGAGTTAGTGGCTTCTACGAAAGCAAATATCAGCGCTTCAATGGCACGTTATTATCCTCAAAGCACTCTGGGAGAGGCTCTCAGTCAGAGAAATGAATGTCCTGTCATTTCATGGTACTTTAGGCCAGAGGATTTGCGTCGTGAGTTTGGTCGTTACGGACCTATAGTAGATGTCTACGTTCCTGTTGACTTCTATTCACGGCGACCAAGAGGATTTGCATACGTTCAATATCCTTTGTAGGCAAATGTGTAAGAGAAAGAAAATATTGCAAACTTTTAAAGGGATGGTTCATCCAGAAATAAACAATCGGTCATCATTTACTCACCTTTTCTTTCCAAGTGTTCTGTATAATGAAAGTGAATGGGGACAAATGGCAGGTGTGGTTTGATTAAAATGAACCTCTGATAGTGTGGTTCATTTTAACAAGTGTGAATCCCTAGTGTGTGTGTGTGTGTGTGGTCCAGTTCCCATTCACTTTCATTGTATATGGAGGTTGGATAATGATAAAATTGTATTTTTTGTGTGCACTATCCCTTAAAAGCTTGACTGTGAATGGCCGTGAACTTGTCAGATGTTTGTCTCCTAACTGATATTTCCTCTGTTGTTGTCTCAGAAAATGTAAAGACATACAGTTCTGGAGACCTTCCCTACACAGAGTATTTAAAAGGGCCGATGTAGAGTAGATTCAAGACAAAGACAATAAAGAGAAAGTTAAAGCTTGAAGATTCAAAGGGGACCAAAATCAAGTCAAGGCCTCGGTCTGACCAAAGAAAGAGGAAAAGACTAAAGGTTATTGGGCAAAGACATCCCCAAGTCCTTCTCGGAGGTGGTTAAAGACAAAAAAGGTCAAGCTGAAGGTCAAAGGTCAAGCATGTTAAAGGTAACCCGTTTTAATGTTGTATCCTACCATTACAGAGCACATGATTTCTGTACGTAATCAAAGGAAGTTTTCATATCCATAAATTCTCTCCCTTTGATTGGCCCACAGATGCATTTATTGGTGTTTCTTTAACTACGGGCACTAACTCAATCGTCACACTCACACTAGTTTCTCATTTAACTGCCTGTTTATTAGGGGTGGAACGGTACACCGAAGTCACGGTTCGGTACGAGTTCAGTACAATGGAGGGAAAAGCAAAACAAAAATGCAGAAGGCTTGTGCATGTCTCAGGCCTGGACCACCAAAGGAAAATAAATTACTTAAGCCTTGTATTTTTTAAATAAGTTTTATTAATAAAGTAAAGGCATAGTACCAGTTTATTTGTAGTGCACTGACAATAGTTTTATATAATTAGTTTATTAATTAAATTAATGAAAAGACAAAAAGACCTTGAGATATGTTTGGTAATTGTACCTGAATGAATGAAAATTAATTTGCTACATTTCAGATTAATATATTTGTTTTCCTTAAAATTTTAATTAACAGTAACTTAAACAGTTTGCAGTTTGAATGATGTTCTGTATAAACAAAATGACGGAGTATGTTTTTATGTTTCCACTGTTCGATCGCGCCAGCGCCACGCACACACACACACACACGCATGCACACAAATATAAGTAAACACTTTGCGACTTTTCGATCGTGCCCGCGCCCCCCCTCTCTCTCTCTTTCTCTCTCTCTCTCTCTCTCTCTCTCTCTCTCTCTCTCTCTCTCTCTCTCTCTCTCTCTCTCTCTCTCTCTCTCTCTCTCTCTCTCTCTCTCTCTCTCTCTCTCTCTCTCTCTCTCTCTTTCTCTCTCTCACACATTACATAAATTAATTTGCACGCGAGTTTTATTTATTTTTATACCGTGTATTCTCCGTGTAAATTTAAGCACCAAACCGTGACGCCCGTACCGTTTCGGTTCAATATGAATACATGTACCGTTCCACCCCTACTGTTAATGATATCTAATGTTTTTTCCAGCTCATCCTTCATTTTCTGTGGTGGAAATGACCAGTTAAAACATGTTAGGAATAAAACGCCACACGACACATGATACAATTACATAACATTTTCACATCTTTTTTGCATCATTTTGAGTGTAAATGACACCATAAAAATATATTCTTGTTCTTGTCCATAACACACATCATGTCACGTACTGTAAAAGTGCCTGAAGTTGGAGAACACGCTCGGAAATTGTTAATTTCAGAGTGATTTCATCAACACATTCCCCTTCTGCCGTTTATCACAATTAATTCAGATGATTGTTTGTTTTGCTTTATCTTTCATATTTTGTGGTGACTATTAATATCGTATTGATGGAGAGTTCAGTGTCTGTAATATAAATGTTCATCAGTGTGTGTCAGGCTCTTATAAAATAAAACAAAAGCAA
This sequence comes from Vimba vimba, assembly GCA_022828995.1. Classification (NCBI taxonomy): domain Eukaryota; kingdom Metazoa; phylum Chordata; class Actinopteri; order Cypriniformes; family Leuciscidae; genus Vimba; species Vimba vimba. Next base: position 34,910,819 of record CM040830.1, on the reverse strand, counting down.
AGCCTTAACCGCAGCTGCATGTTCGAGGACGTTCGTGACGCAGAGGATGCGCTTCATAACCTGGACAGGAAGTGGATCTGCGGACGGCAGATCGAGATCCAGTTCGCTCAAGGAGACCGCAAGAGTATAACACTGTTTTTCTGCATGTTGAAAATTAATGTATAGTTTGTTTAAATGCATTGAATATAATGTTATTTAGTGGCATGCAATTGTTTTGTGTTGTTGTGCAGCTCCCGGTCAGATGAAGTCCAAAGAGAAGCGCTCTCCTCGCAGCGACTCGCGATACGACGACTACGAGCGGGATGGGCGGCGCAGACGGTCCCGCAGCCGCAGCTACAGGAGCAGATCTCGCAGTCAGTCCTACGAACGCCACGCTCGCCCATCAGGGAGCCCTAGAGAGTGAGGACAAACACACACTGGTCATGTCTGAAATAAGAGCTAAGAGTCTAGAACATGCAGACAGACAAACCTTTAACATTACATTGCATTTAAGAAATAAAAATAAATCTCATATAGCTTTCCTGTAGCTCAAACATTAGAGCGTTGGCGCTTGCAACGCCAAGGTCATGGGTTCGATTCCCAAGGAACTGATAAGAATGTAAATGTGAACCTTGAAATGCAATGTAAGTCGCTTTGGATAAAAGCGTCTGCCAAATGCATAAATGTAAATGTTAATATAGTATACATAATATATAGGGCTGTAACAATATATCGTGTCACAATATATCGTAATACAAAAATTCAACAATATGTATCGTGGATAGTGACAATCTGTATTGTGGATCGTTCACCCAAAATGAAGCTTACTGTGTGAGAAAAATTCAAGTTTACAGTTTTAGTGTCATAAAAACCAAAGAACTTTTAAAATTTTTAGCTTTACACTTACATTTAAGATTTTATTTTTCAAATAACATATATAATATACAGGCGTGTAACAATATATCTAGTCACAACATATTGCAATACAAAACTGCAACAATATGTATTGTGGATGGTGACAATATGTATAGTTCACCCAAAATGAAAATTCAGGTTTTCAGTTTTAGTGTCAGTACTACATTAAACTACTATATATAATGTTGAATATTATGTATAATAATGCAATGGGGGAATATTTGTGGGTCCTGATAATGCCAAATATCTGATGTTACCAGTAAAAGTGCCATACATTATTTTAAATATATTTAGTCAGTGACAGAGTGCAAGCATATTTATCTAAAATAATTCTGTTTTCAGCTTCAGAATCATGAATATTGTTATTCTGGTGTCTCTATTGTCCTGTGCTTTGGGTCCAACACCAAGTCCAAGCCTATTCATTTACACCCACAATGTAATACCAAATTTAGCATTTTAATCAACCGTACAGTTTTTGTTAACCTTTTACCATGTCTTGGAGTATCGCAATTATATCGAATCATGACATGAGACTTTTTTTTTCTTTTCACTTTGGCCCGGTTTCACAGACAGGGCTTAGATTAAGCCAGGATTAAGCCTTAGTTCAATTAGGGAATTTAAGAAGCTTTTTTTAATATAAATGTCTTAGAAAAAACATGGTGTATATCTTGAGACGAAACAATGACTGACATATTTTGAGATATGCAAGTGCAAGCTTGCTTTCAGTTAAAACAGCTCAGTAATGCATTTTAGTCTGAAACTGGGCATAAATTTCATTTTTTATTAAAAAACTTTTTTTTTTTTTAATGTGGTGTCCTACATTGATCCATTGAATGTTTTTTTGACAGCTCTCGGTCACACGGCAGACACCGGAGAAGCAGAAGTCGTGAGAATGACAGGTAAGACAGTGTGCAAAAAATAACTCATTAAAGGTGTGGTTGATTATGATTTCACTTTTCTAACTTTAGTTAGTGTGTAATGTTGCTGTTTGAGCATAAACAACATCTGCAAAGTTACAACGCTCAAAGTTCAAAGCAAAGGGAGATATTTGCTTTTTTTTAAATAGTTTTTTAAGGACGACAACAAACGGCTGGTAGAGACTACACCACATTCCTCCCGGGTTAGTGACATCACCAACCCTAGAATTTACATAAACCCCGCCCACTGAACATGATTTATAGATTATCAAAACAGAATATGCTAATCAGTGACTAGAAGATAACTCCACATCAGCTACATAAATTATTCTACATGTTGTCACTTCTTCTTGAGTCTCTCCATCATTGTCTGACTCCGGTTTGAACATAAAAGGCTAAAAGTTGTTGAAACTTAAAAGGACACAAGCTATTGTAGCTCCACCCCCTGTGTGCCGGGAGCAGCAGCTCATTTGCATTTAAAGGGACAGACACAAAAACGGTGCAATTTTAACATGCTATATAAAAATATCTGTGGGGTATTTTGAGCTAAAACTTCACACACACACTCTGGGGACATCGAAGACTTATTTAACATCTTGTGAATAGGGCATTATACCACCCCTTTAACTTCCACTATGGAAACAGACTGTAAATCAGAGTTTTCTGCTCAGACGCAGGTCACGTGACCACGGACGCAGACACCATCGATCTGCCTCGCATTCTCCTTCCCAGGACTCCAAGTACAAGTCCAAGAGCCGCAGGTCACGGTCCAGATCGGCCAGCCCGCCGGTGGAAGACCTGCACCCGTCCACCGGCTCCCGTGAGGACGAACCCCGCGCCCGCTCGGCTTCCCGCTCACCGTCTCGCTCGCGCTCGCGCTCCAGGTCCTGGGCCGGCCGCAAGTCTGGGGGCCGCTAGTGTAAATACTGTATCATGTGCAGCTTTTCATCGTGTGTAATCATGACACTGTGCTTGAACGTTAGTGTTGTCGAAGGCAGTTTCAGATTGTTCTTTTGTAAGAAATGTGCCCATCGCTTTGATGCCAGTGTAATAAAGATGGCTTTATTTTTATAGTCAGAGATGATCAGAACACCAGCTATTTTTTGTTCAAAAGATGCATGCAAAAAAAGTAGAAAGTAAAAAAAAAAAAAACATTTTAAAGATTTTGGTGTTGCCTCTGAAAGGTCGCAGTGTTACTTTTTTTGTTGAAGTTTTTCTTAAGGTTATTGTATTTGAAACTAAATTTGTATTTTAGTTAAGTCTTGATTGTAGCATCTGTTTATATTAAAGACGTAGTATTTTTGTCATTGCTAAATAAACAATGATTTAAACATCATCTGAGTGTTTTATTCTTATACCTGCTTTTCATTGAATATATATATATATATATATATACATACACCAATATATCAAAGTCAGTAACACCTACAATAAGGTTTAAATTTTTAACTGTATAATTTAGTCCTTATTTCAACATCTACTTGCACATTTTTATAATCAAAAGTTGTATCTTTAACAATGAACACTTGTATTTTCAACTAATATTGTAAAATCAATAATTACTAAAACAAATATATTATTCATGTTAATGCATTCACTAACGTTAACGAATGGCACCTTATTGCAAAGTGATACTGATGTTTTTGTTTACGGTCATTAACTACATTAGTTAACACATGAACCACCAGTATTTCTATATACATTTACTCTACATTTTTAAAAACAAGTTGTATCTGTTAACATTAATGCTCTGAAATAACATAACCTTTGTTAATGTTACACATACAATAGTTAAACTCTAAAATAGTAGTAATATTTTGCTAATGTTACCAACAAGACCTTATTGTAAAGCATTACAAATATTTACATCAGAAAATAAGAATTTGTTATTATAGTGTGGTACAAAACCCTTTAACAAGTTAGGTAACATGAACTATAAAAATACTTCTAAAGCATTATTAATCTTAGTTACTTCACATTTTTAAGATCAAAAGTTGCATCTCTGATAACAATGAAATGGTTTTTATTAACTAAGCAAATCAATAATTACTGAAACAAGTATTGCTAATTTTTAGTTATTGCATTAATGAATGTTAACAAATGGGACCTAATTTTAGACTCCTCTCCTGTGGTGAAATCACTAACCCACGACCTCATGTGTCCAGTGGTTTATTTGCAGAATTATTTCTGCAGCTTAAAACTCATTCAACTTTTCTTTATCCTTTGATGTCTTTATCCTTTGATGTTGGTGTTTGATGCTGCTTCAATGTATATGTAATGAGTGATTATAATCAAGGTATTAATCAATATTTTTCCTTCTAAATATCAAATGAGTTGAACTACTTTTCTGGGGATTTTACTTTGATATAGAAGTTATCAGTGTGATTACTGAAATGTTCTTTTCATGTATTCTTTAATGTCTGTATTTGATATCTGAATGCAGTAACAGTGCTTGCTCACTCAGCCCGGCTTCCAGAAATGAAGTAGGGACTTGTTTTGTGTTTGAGGAAGGTCTTCGTGTTCAAACATATAGGGGTCATTGAAGCCAATAGTTTAAGGGACCATTTCTTTGTTAAATATTATATATTATAATATATCCCTATATTATTGCATAATAGCGTAATAATAGCGTCTTATAATAGCATTTAAACCAGTATTCAAGCGTGCAACAAATGTTTGAAAAAGTAATAAACAATATTGTCAAATGACCACTTTGCATGTTTAATTCAACGAGTGTGATGCAACTATCATAACACAGCTACTTTGCATTTTCAACCCAATTTAGTATATTGTAGGTTTTTCTTTGCAGAGTTTGAGTTTTCTGGAGAAACTGAATGCAAATTACCTGATTTTATTTCCAACATTGACAACTGAACCAAGCGTACTAGTTTATCACTGCATAATGCATTCTGTTTCACATACAGTAAAAGGTATGCAAGTATTCAGTATATACTTTGAAAGTGTGCGTTTTCAAACCTCACCACAGGAAGACATAGTGGGACATTTACATCTAAAGGATTTTGTTACAGAAGAGTGTATGTAGAAGAACCACAACACTAGTTTGCATCCAAGTTTATTTTTGAAATTCCCTACTCCCTCTATACAAGAAAAAATGACTTTCCACAAAGGCAGCAGTGAACTCTCAGTGATAGTAATATTTATGATTAGGGCAGGAAAAAAAATAAATCAAATCACAGTGTAATCTTCCTTTTTCTTTAAATACTCCTGCTGTCATCTTTGGCTGGGGTTTGGCGGACAGTTTACCGTCAGGCCAAAGTCACGGGAAGTTACAGTTCAAGCCAATGGAGCTGCAGGCTTCAACTTTACAAAAGCCAATGCAGGAATGTTGCGTTATACTCTGATAACGGAAATAAAAAAACAAAAAAACAACAAAAAAAATAAGAACAAGCCGTCCACGTTTGAAACGCAGACCAAAAACAAAAAAAAGACTGCCGGGGATGCGACAGCACTTTTTTAAATTTCATAAAATTGTATAGACAAAAAATAAATCTACAAAAATGGAACTAGAATATTACACAACGATTAAACGAGTTTCGTTTAACTACACAAAACCGAAATTCTTGGTCTTGATGGCTAGTAAAAGTTTCTGTTTGAGAATCTGTTTGGAAGAGTAAAGTGGCACGTAAAGGCGAGAGATGCAGGTGTTGGCGGTGGGCAGGTGCTGGTCGTCTGGCGGGCGGATGGTGATGGAGGGCATGGGCTGGAAACCTTCTTCACTGGCCGGCAGAGACGGGCTGGACGTCCAGAAATACACCTGCGGGAGACACACACACACGAATGCCTTAACATCTGGCATGCTTTACGTGAATTAACACCGAGTAAAGAAATGCAGAAACGTCCTACCAGGTCCTGCCTCTCCGTCATACTCATCTTCTCAACGATGGACCAAAACCAGCGTTTGAACTGCAGCAGCTTCTCCGCATTCTCGCCTGGAGGTTTAAACAAAACAACACGATTGAAGGATTTACAGGCTCTTGATTAATTGGATCTGATTTCTTTCATGTCATTTAAGCAGAAAATGTTTTCATGGAAAAACTACTCAGTTTATAACAATCATAAATATAGCTGCAAGCAACAATCAAGGGGCCAAGCACAAAGGTCATCAGATCAACTGCGACAATGAGCAGTTAAAGACATATTAAGATGATTTTAGGCAAAATGCCTGAAAAATTAAATACAAATCACTAGTAATGTGATCTAATGTGTATCACTTTCGACCAATAGGTGGCGCTGTAAGCATAACACATGCAAAGGTGACAATCACACATGCAAAGTGTGGTGTCAATATGCCAAAGCATTCGTTTTAGTCGTTTTTGCATCATGCCATCAAATTTGTTGATGCGGTATGCAAAACTTTTAAGATGATACAATTCGATTTTGGCGGACTCGCGGTCTAGGAGGAGTTTGAAAATGTTTCTTTTTTTTAAAGAAAATAAAAGTGGCGGACAGGAAGTTTGACCTAACTATGGCAAAATTGGTATCCATGTTTTCAGCATGACCCGAGAAATCCATTAAGACCAGCTTCATTACAGTAAGCTAATTTAATCAAAAGTTATTAGCATTTTTGGAAATTTAATTTTAACTTTTCAAGGTGGCGAGGCCCTTTAACTTTTTGAGAACTGTCAGGGCATGGTGCCGAAGACACTCGAAACATAAAAATAAAGCATTTTACAACAAAATTCAAGATGGCCGACAACCAAAAATGGCCTAGATGGGAAAATTAGGTATCGTTCGACTTGGGCTGCGTTCCAGTCCACTTTTAGACACGCACTTGCGAACTTCCCTAAGCACTTCCCCTCGGGGGAATCCCTGCCGCCATTTTGAAGTGCGTTCCACTTCATGAAGTGGACGAGGGAAGTTTATATGGACAGACCCTCGTTCACTCGATTTTGACCGAGGGAGAAAGTCAACTTCAAATGTACACTTCAGGCACCTATATGTCCCACAATGCAGTACGATTGCAATGATGTACATCCGAGTGAACGAGACGGCGGGAAGTTAGCGAGTGAAGGGCATGACAATTTTGGACTGGAACACAGCATTGGCATGCTGCACCAAATCTATAATGACAAGTTTTGTCCAAACCGTTCAAAAGATATAAGCAAAATGTCAATTTTTCATATCTCCAGACCACTATGTGGCACTGCACTGAAACTGTGCAGGTAGCCTTAGGTCATGGTTGTCATAACACAAACCAAGTTTGGTCAGAACATGTTAAAGCGTTGAAGAGATGTAGCCTCACATCCATTTTGGCATGCTCTTCGTCAAATTCCTTGACACGTTATTCAATAACAGTTTTAAATTCTGTAACTTTCTGTTGGCATGGTCTAAAGATGATCTAGTTAAATTTTCGTGAAAATTGGATGAACTGTCCAGGAGGAGTTTGAGAAAAGTAGTAAATTTCATGACAGAAAATGAAATGTCGAATCGAATCGTCTTGAGACAAGGAATAAGAGGAAATTAGAATTTTGTTTCTAGCCTTAAGGTTCAAAAGTTATTAGCATAAATGTAAGTGAAACTTTGAACAGTTAGTGGTGTTAGAGGGATTGAGTTAGACTCCAAAATTGCTGTGTTTTATGTCCAGACTGTCCTCTATCTGTGTGCCAAATTTCATAACTTAACTTCATAACACAAGCGGTTCTATGTGCTGCCATAGACTCAAGAGCAGAAGAAGAAGAAAGAAACGGAAGCAGCAGCAGAATAATAAGGCGGCGGCCAATGATTACAATTGGTGCTTGGCCCCTAATAAAACTACATACAAAGTTGTACACAATTATATAAAACAATTTAACCAACATTTTTTTACAACAATAAAAATATAGCAATTATATAAGAACCTTCAGTTTGATATTCGATGGAAAACGTTCTTTCAAAATGTCCATTAACAAAATTTCTGATTCAAATTGTTGCCTATAATAGAAACAGGCTAAAATATGCTTAACAGTCAATAGCCATTTCCATGCTACGCTCCAAAACTGGAACATCTCATAAAACATTTGCAAATAAAGCATCATTTCCAATCCCATGTCTTCAAGAGAGAGAAAATAAAAATCATCACTTCATGGTCATCGGCACATATCAGTAATACATTATTATTATTTTAAAGCTGCTGCAACGGGAAGTCTGTGAATTTATTTCAGACAAAAAAAAAATTACTTGCGCATCAGAGAACAGATCAAACGCAATAAACACTGTCATGTTATCTTGCATTCAGAGGCAGACGCCTGATGTTTGGAGGCGCAAACAACATGGTTTGAGTTTCAGGGCAAAGAAAGTATATTATAAGTAACATTACTAACATTGCTCTACATTACAGAGAAATGCTAAACTTTAATATTGAGCCTTAGAATATAAATTAAGTGCTAAAGCGCTAATAAAGTTTGCTTGCACTGGCAAAAGTAACGATTATGAATGTATCGGAAAAAAACAAAGGAGACTGTCTGAACATTTTAACAAATTTAATAAACTAGTGTTTTCTGAGTAAGTGTCGGCTGCAAAGTTGAAGTTGACGACACTGGCTCGTCATCTCTGGACGTGCCTATAGAGAGAAATGAACGTTGAGTTAAACATGTCGTGCAGTGAGCGCTATAATTTAGCTTCCACACGAACACCCCTAATATTAGAGCACATGTATCTAGGTTAATGTTAGGTTAACGTTAGCCACTTTACATGGCCGCTCGTTCTACTAACGTTTCAAATGACAAGCCATGTTTGAGGTAGGCTTGCAGAGGTAGATGTTTCGTCTTATTTACAACATGACCATGTGTAGCCGCTGCGCTGACTACTACATCTGAGGCAGCGGCAGAAACGGAGGAGGCTGGTTTGCACGGCTTTGTTCCGTGCTGTCGTCTCCACCAGTCTCAAAATTGTATGCATCCACTGTATTGTAATTTTCTGCTTGATCGGCACTTTGCAACAACACAACCTTGTTTCTGCAGCGACTTTCAGCATGTTTCCTATAACAACATCTAAAATGTTTACATTTTACGTGGCATGAGAAAGTGGCAAACTACAATCTAAAAATCAGATTAGAGATGGAACAGATTTCCAGAAATGCGATTTGATTTCAAACCATATGGTGACCCTGGACCACAAAACATCACATGTCGCACGGGTATATTTGTGGCAATAGTTTAGTATGGGTCAAAATGATTGATTTTTCTTTTATGTCAAAAATCATTAGGATATTAAGTAAAGATCATGTTCCATGAAGATATTTTGTAATTTTCCTACCGTAAATATATAAAACATTTATTTTTGTGAGTGAATGCAGCACAATCGCCAACATAAATGAACAACTTTAAAGGTGATTTTCTCAATTGTTTGATTTTTTTGCTCCCTCAAGATTCCAGATGTTCAAATAGTTGTATCCTAACAAACCATACATCAATGGAAAGCTTATTTATTCAGCTTTCATGTGATGTATACATCTCAATTTCAAAAAAATTACCCATGTGACTGGTTTTGTGGTCCAGGGTCACAAATGAAATGTAGCTCAAAACGGATTTGCATTTCATGTGATTTTTTCATGTGATGTGATCACATGATCATGTGATGTGATCACTCGCTAAATATGATTGGATTCCAATCAGATATGCACAAAAATCTGATTTGGGCTGACAGTCTGAGCGAGGCTTTATGTACCTGATTCATCATTGAAAGAGGTGAAACTAATGAGCATCTGGACGTTGACTTCTCCACAGCCGTTGACCAGCAATCTGAAGTCCTCCGCCGTCAGGTCCTCCAGAGCATTCTTTGGAAGCACATCCAGAAGGCCCTTCCGCATGGCCTGCAAAACAACATCTTCACTTACATCTGTGCATGGCTTTATTTTTGGCAGAGTACAGATCCTTCAGTGAGTGGCGAAAGAACATGCACCTAAAGCATGCAACGCGCAAATTGAAAAAATGTTCGGCTTGAATGCAATGCAAGTTGCTTTTTGGATAAAAGCGTCTGCCAAATGCATAAAAGTAAATGTGCATTCAAAACCGGTAGTTGTGCCTCTGTGTTTTGCCCTCTTTCTCTCCCTCGCTCTGTCAATTTCTTAGGCTCAACCCCTCAGGACTGCTATTGGTTCGGGAAACTGCCTATCACTGTTAACCTGACTGACGACACAGTCTCCGTTGCCAATCCTGTCTACCGTCAGCATTTAAAATAGTGACAGGATTAACGCGAGGCAGACAATCTTTGCTCTCCTGTTCCCCTACTTTATGTTGTTTAATCTGCCCTTTTTGCTAGTTTTTTTGTGCTCAGTTTCATTCTTTCTTTGTACAGTTTTTGTCATCTCGTTTTGTTTTTTGCCATTTTTGTTTCTCATCATTCATTATATTTGCTTTTGTGCTGATGACAACCTTCTCCTTGTCCAAGGGGAAAACTGGACAGGTAATTCCTTAATTGTAAAATAAACTACAATTACGGGCATTTTTGTGTAGCGTTTTGTCCCTAGCCACCATCATTTAAGCACATAATGGTCACAATCTCAATGTTACCTCTGCTAACCTTAGGCCAAAATTAAGAAGATGCAAAACCAGTAAGCTTCAAAATGAGCCATGATTTGGACCACATAGTCAAAGTCTGGCTCTCTGAGTCCTAAAAATCAGGTTAGGTGACTCAAAAGTTAAGTGCACTCACATGCAGAGGCTGTTCTGCCACCACCAGCATCCTGTGCTCTGCGTATCTCCTCACGTACTCGTACACGTTCAGAGGAGTCACAGGCATGTTGACCCCACCAGCCAGGAGCTCCACCTGCAGATCCAACAGAAAAACATTCAGACATGTGCAAACACTGAACCCTAAAGCAAACACAAAAGGGAAAAGTAGCCATTACCTGTCCTGCTCCTTCCTCCTTGCAGAGGTCAATAGCGAAGGCGAGGTCCATCGCCGCAAACACAGCCTCCGCTTCCTCGGTTTGAGAGTGTCGAATCAGCTGTCGCAAGCTCTCGTACATCACCGGGTCGAAGAAAGCGAAGTCGTGCCAGTTCACCTGCAGCACAGCGAAATCCAGTCATAAAAGGTCACGGAATTTTGGCAAATTGTGGATAAGTAAATCAAAAGTAGGGCTGTACAGCTGTTCACATCGTTTAAAAACGAGGTCTGCATGTTCTGCACGTCTCGGTGAATGAGCGCAGTTTTGTATACTACACACTCAAGCTCATGACACGCAGTTGTATGTACTTAAAGGTGCATTGCGCAAGTCTCTGAGTTTTTGCAGAACTATGCCCCCTTCTGGCGACACGCGAAACTGCAACCAGAGTTGTGCACGCGGTTACGTGGAGTTTGCGTTGGGGTTTGGGATGAACTAGAAGCCGGTCTCTTTGAATCCATCTTCTACTTTTGCAAAAGTCGCTTGAGTTGTCTTCGCTGATGCGGATAATGGCGGCGAATACACAAACCTGCCAGACATAGCCAGGTGAGCGTGAACGCGCATGACGTCACGCCCAGTCGATTCCGACCCGAATCCCTCTTATTTATTTTACTGTACAGGATTATAGAGGCAATCGCAGTGATCATAGAAGGGCTCATTCAGCCCATCAGGCAATTGTTTAAGCATGTATGGGTTAGAAAAACGGGTATTTTTAACATGAAATGTTGCGCAATGCACCTTTAAAGTGAAAATAATAATGAAATTTTTATATTTAATGAAGTTTTAATATTATCAGTAGACTTGTTGTGCAGCAGTTTGTTTAGAAAAAAAATAACTTTTTTTCTTTGTTTCTTCATTTAATTTAATTTTAAAAGAATTCAAACGTTAATATTTTATGCACCATTTTTGATAAATTTGTATTAAATCATAAATCCAGAAAAATAAAAAAAAAAGACAAACCAGAATTTATGCAAAAAAATAAAAACATTTCATACATAGGCCCCACTTTTGTAAAAATGTTGATAAATTATTTAATTGTTAATTTAGGAATTCAATTAATTAGACTCTTTTTGATTATTAAAGGTGCACTATTTAATATTGATAGTTATTTTGGAAAAAATAAAACAGATTTTACAGGGCCCTAACTTAGTGACAGGTTTAAACCTCAGATCAATGCAGGATATCGCTATTACACAAGTAAGTTATTAACACGTAGATATTCACCTTCCTGCCGAGCAACACCTTGATGACGTGTCTGTTGAGTGTGATGGGGCAAAGTTCATTTTGTAACAGACATAACCCAAGTATCCTGCAGGCAGAAGAAAAGAATCAGGGATATTAGTAGGAGCTGGTGGTTCATTCTCTCACAGATGTTCAAGTGAACATGTGTCTCGTACCTGCCGATGTTACGGAAGCAGTTGAGCCTGGCCTCAGTGTTCTTGCCTGGACGGGGCGAGTAAAAGCCCCTCTTGCCGGGTTGGTAAAAGAGAGGTGCATTATCATCCCCGTCATCAGGGTCGTCCAGCTCCATATCAACCACGCTGCGGGTGGAACCGTGCCTCTTTCGGTTCTCCTGCTGGTGAAATACGGAAATTACAATTAAAAACAGATCATGGGTGCAACAAAGAACTTCTTTAATCTCCAAAGAACTATATAGATCAACTCATGCACAATATGCATGCAAAAACTATACAGCACAAAATGATGATGAGTTGTACCCTGAATCTAAGCTGATGCAAAGAACAAGAAAAGAGTCTTTAGAGTTTTAGACACAACATACTTGTGCTTTTTCAGGAGTGTCGAGGAGGCCGAGGTCCAGTATACTGTCAGCGCCATTTTCCCTGTGCAAGAGAGAGAAGCTCATAAAATACTCCACTATCAGCAAAAAAAGTCTAGGTGTATTACACCACAAAATCAAATGGCAAACAATGGTTAAAAAACAAAAGTAAATTATTTATTAGTATCATAACAAATAAATTCAATAAGCAATTACTACAGTATTTATTAAATACATTTAATAGTATTTAATATGTAATTTTATTATTACTTTTTAAATTAATAAATATAATGTGAAATATGTCTTGTATACAATTAAATTATGTAATTTACATAATTGTTTTATATAATTAATATTATTTTATTTAAATACTAGTAAAATATGTATTTAATATTATTAAATACTATAACTCAAATAACAACAGAACAAAGACACAAATGAAAGACTTGGCTGAAAAGCAATAAGCACTAGAAATAAGAAATACTACATAAACGTATTAAGAAATCAAATGTATAAAAAAAACCTGCATAGTTTTCAGTTACAAAAAGTTACAAAAGTGATTCAATCAAAAGCAATGAGAGATTTTTTCTCTGTTTTGTAATTTGATTAATATTTAATGACAGACAACAGCAGGTTTTAGGCTGCTGTCACTTAAAAACTGAATGCACAGATCCAACATACTGTTACACATGCATTTTCTTTCTCAACTGTTTAAGTTCAATTAAGGCATAAATGGCTGTTTTCTTGACAGGGGGCGTGAGATTATTCACCTTCCGTGAGTTATGAGGAGCTCCATGGCCTCTTCCACACGAGCTCTGAGTGAGTCTTCACTGGCCAGGAGCAGCAGCAGCTGAGCAGGAGAGAGTTCCAACAGCATCCCTGTGATTTTACTGGCAAATGCCTGTAGAGAAAAGCACACCACATAAATGCATATCACACACTAAATCATCTTTTCAAAAGCCACATTTGCTGATGTTTGTACCGGCTGCATGGCGTGCACTCGTGGGTACAGTCTCTCTCCTAGAGCCTGTCTGTGAGCCGGCAGCGGCTCCGGTTCATCACTGGGGTTCCCTTCTGATGCGGGTCTGAACGGCCGTGTGTCAATTGACAGCTGTCTCCTTGAGTCCCTGCAAAGAAAATAAGAAATATAAAAAATTAAATGTTAAAAAATGAATGCTTTAAATCTTTTATTTTATTAAATAATATTTTTTTTAGGAATGCACCGATCATGATTTTTCATGGGCGATTCCAATTGCCGATTTTTTTACAAGTAAATTTATTTGTTGTTTATTTGCTCTATTACAGGCCAAACTGACCTTAAACAAAAAACATATCTGTAGCCATTTGAAATTAGAGGCAACCACTGCATTTTAATCACTATCCAAACAAAGATGCTACACACATGTAGCATGAGCAGTTGTTTTTGATTTAAATAAGAATGTATAATAAAAGATCATCTTCCATGATATATTCATGTATTTTCTGGCAAAATAAACTTATGAACAATTTATGCACTTTGGGTGCTAAAAAGGCACTTAATAAATAAAATGTACCATTATTATTATTTTTATTTTAAATAATTGAATTTTTAAAGAACACCCATACATTTAATGAATATATCACGAAAGATTATCTTTTATTTAAATTAATTAAATATTACATTTTTAATATTAAATTGAATCAAATAATTTTAAATAATGGGATTAAAAAAAAACACAAAAAACATCTCCATTAAATGAATGTTGCTTAAACTTAATTTGCCAGAAATTACACCATGAAAGATTATGATTTTTTTTTTTTAAATAATGAATTTTATCATTCTTTTTGGGGGGATTTAAAAAAAAATTTTACTTAAGCTTATTTTGCCAGAACATACATCATGAATATTTGATATATAAGGCTCAGGTAAAGTCACCTGTCACGGTCTCGTCTGGATGCAGCTCTCAGTCCTCCGCTCCTCCTCTCACGCTCACGGTCTCGGTTCCTCAGCCGCTGCATAAGATCTGCAAACACACACAGAAAACCTGAGCATCACCTTCTCAAAAACACCAGAAAACTTTCACCACATTTAGGCAAGGCAAGTTTATTTATATAGCACATTTCATACACAATGGCAATTCAAAGTGCTTTACATAGAAGAAATTAGAAGAAATTAAAATAATAAAAAGAAATAAGAATAATTAAAACAGTTTAGAAAAATAAAATAAAATACAGTACAGTACAAACAACAGTACAGTACAAACAGTACGCAGCAGCTGAAACATTTATCCTTGGAAAAAAAGGTTAATAAAAAGGGCCAATAAATATAAGAAATAAGAAAAAAAAAAAAGAAATAAAACAAAGTAATGAAAACCATTCATCATCCCATAAAATGGCCTGTCAAAAAAAGAAAAGAAAAACCAGAAGGAAATTGATACATACTGCTGGCCTGCATTCCCTTGCTGACGCTCTGTACACAGTCCAGATTGGGCAGCTTGTCATTGGACAGGAAAGCCTGTGCGATGGCCGTGTAAAAGCTCCGTGCCACTCCGCTGCCCTCTCCTGGTTCATCCTTGAAAGTCACTTTTACACGATGCACAGCCATGGGCGTAGTGGTGCAGCGCCGGCCGAAGTGGGCATTGAGCTGCCGCATGGTCTGCTGGATGAGCTGCTCTCGGTCACGGTCCACCTCCAGGGCCAGATCACGTGACTGAAGGTTCCTCAGCTTCTCCATCTCACGCCGAAACTTGGACTCCTTTACCTCAAAACCACCCAGTTCGGTCAGGATCTGCAACGTTCAGAGAAAAGTAGATATTTATAGAACAATTCTTTTCGATTTTCATGTTTATTGACCAACTTTTCTAGGGATGTAACAATTATTTTGATAATCGTTTAATCTGTCGCTTAATTTGTTGATTAATCAGATTAAACATAAAAAAAGTGTTTTTAATTAAAAAAAAATGTTTTAATCCATTATTTTAAAAAAGTTATTCCACATACTGCCCAATGTTGTCTTCCAAACAATGTGAAAATAAATATAGTGAATGCATCTATATTGGCTATGCTATATATTATGTGCAAAAAAAAAAAAAAGAGTTAAATATAAACATTACATTCTAAACCAAAAAACAACTGACTGCTTAATGTTATTGCATACTGTGCTTGCAAAAGTTAAAATGATAGACAAAAGCACAAAATCTATATGCAACAAGAAATATTTTAGCAAAATGCATATTTTAGTCAGACTTTTTGCACTCCTGTTCTACTGTGCTTCGTCTGTTTGACGCATGTATTTTGTCCATGGAAATGTGTTATTCAATACTGTAAGGCGACGTGACCTGCGGATGGTTTCCATGCACAGTGTGCAAATGCAAAGTCTTTTGTTCAAAATGTCTTTCTCTGAAAAAAATTGAGCTGTACTTACAGATCCCGGTTCTGCTCCCACGTCCTCCATGAAGACACGGCCAAACAGCTCCAAAGAAAGCCGCCAGCGGCCCAGCAGCATGTCGTGAGAGATCACCATCCCCATGAAACTACAGTGTGGACTGGAGGAAACAAACAAGAAACGTCATCATCACATCACTCACAGCCCTTAATGAATCTATTAAATGTTATTACTTACATAAATGTGGGAAGTGGCGGGCCATCGCTCTCTGTCAAACCAATCTCTGCAAGGAGGCTACTCTTTAACTGGGCTGCCAGATCATGGGGTGAAGGGCCTGGTTTAGATGCATCCATGTCCTGCTCCGCAGTCGACTGCTCCTCGCCACCCCTCTGCCGAGACTCCATACTCATCACGTTCTTCATGTTCGCCGAATACGACATCTTTGTGGGTAGAATCTGGGATGAGAATTACCCATAATACAATATTGTAAAAATATTGCTTTATTGCTCATTGTTGAGACCTGATCAGAGAAGCGTTTTTTTGACCGCACGGGGAATTATTTAACATCAGTTTGTGTTTAAATTGGGGCTGTCAAGCGTTTAATATTTAATTTTAATTACATGATGTGCCAATTAATTGCACATTCAATTTGGTTGAGAAATTACTCTCAAAAGATAATTTAAAGTCATTATTGTGTTAAATGAGAAAAGCATCAAATAGACATTACAAAAGCTACAAAGTAGCTTTAGAAATAAATATTTTATTTCATTCAACAACTGCCTTTTTATTTTTATTTTTTTCAGAAGCTGCCTCTGAATTGGTATTTAGATACATTTACAGACCAAAACAGTTTGGTTACCAACATTCTTCAAAATATCTTCTTTAATGTTCCACAGAAAGAAAGTCATGTTTGAAACGACATGAGGGTGAGTAAATGTAAATAAAAAAATACTTTTTTGGCAAACCATCCCCAAAATAGGATTTTTTTAAATTATTTTTTTTAAGAAATGATACTCCACATAAGAAACTAAAACTGCCAGAAGGTTGCGGTAAATGTCTAAATGAGTAGGAAATTGAGTCATTATTCATTCATCCAATTTGTTCTAAACAGCTGATTAATTCAAGAATCAAGTCAATGGCTCTCTTAATGACTGATTAGCTCAAAATGCAGAATCATTCAGAAACGAAACACAGCTGTGTGTTGCTCGGAGATGCACAACAAATCTGCCCTGGCTTTAGGCATATAACTGCATTCTATAGAGTTGTTGCTCTGCATCATGTTTGTCACTAATCAACTATATGAAATGTAAGATGACTTGCATAGGTCTGGGGCGGGTGAGTTAAATAATGTTAACGCGTCATTTTTCCATAACTAATTAATTAAATGAACACGTTAAATTGGCAGCACAAGTTTTATATATATATATATTTATTTATATATATATATATAGTCGGTGTCGGGCGGAAACCTCGTATGTCCAAATTTGGCCAATTTCATATTTTTCCACAAATCGATGCTATTGGTCAGTCCCCACGTGGTTCTGTTATTTTTACAAATTATTAACCAATCTAAAGTGTTGAAAATAGCTTGAGAGCAAATCTCGTAACTCCATTGGACACTTAAACTGTCTAAGAATCCTCGTAACTCCACCTCTTCTTCACTCCGCGGCAGCATAATCCGGCATTTTGTCTCCTCAGGATTGAAAGTCGCAACGATAAGAAATCCTCGTCGAGTAACACGTAAAGCAAGCCTTAACTATGAGTTATTGATATATTTTAAATGTCTACGTATATAGGCTTATTATTACTAGGCTTATTATACGTGTGCATCGTTTTAAAATGTATCTAATATAATACTTGAATTGAAATAAATGTTTTGGATACCAGCATTAAATTATTGTTTTTATTATTATTTTACTGACTCGAAGTTGGCACTGTTCATGTAAAATACCCCAAGTAGCAGGTTTTATTTATGGGAGAAAAAGGGTCTGTCTAACGTTAACGTTTCTGGCGCCAGTAGCAGCTAAGCCTATCATTGCATAACTCTGTTTTTTTTAGACAATAACGAGTCAAAATAGTTAGGTTAGGTTAGATACATTTGAGTAAGCTTGTTTTGTTAAAAATCGATTGCTGTAATGCTTTGGTGCAGAAGGAAGCCACGGTAAGTTTGCGTGCAGATTAGGCAAATTTCCGCCTATTAGACAGCCTAGTTACCTCATCGTTTTTTGTTCTGCTTCACGTATAGCTCTTAAACCTTTTAAAATAGAGTTTAGGAAAATGTATGTAACCACAGTCGTTAGCTTTGGTTAACTATTGAAGCCTTTTCTCTTGTCAAAAGGCTCAACGCGACCGCCGACTTTGTTTGCGTGCAGATTAATTTCCGCCTATTTTAGACAGCCTAGTATTTTGGTATTGCATCACTCATATCTCTTAAACGTTTAAAATAGAGTTTAGGAAGATGTATGTAACCACAATCATTAGATTTGAATAGCTCTTAAAGCCGATCTCTTGTCAAAAGGCTCAATGCGACCGCAGACTTTGATGAACACTGCTGGCAGCAGCGACGTCTGTGTCTGTACCATTCTAATCAATGACAGCGTAACCTCGTATCTCCCCGCTCCCAAGTCATAAAGCTCGTATCTCCGATTAAACATGATTTTGGGGAAATGTTGTGTTAATGTTGGTATACAACAGTATATGATAGCAATATAAGTTATAATACCAACTTTAACGATACAATGTTTAATAACTCAAAAAATATGCAGTTTTTTTAATTTCCTGAAAAATAATGGTTTTGGAGATACGAGGATTCCGCCCGACAGCGACTATATATATATATATATATAAAAAAATATGTTTATATAAAATGTGTGTGTGTGTGTATATATATATATATATATATATATATATATATATATATATATATATATATATATATATATATATATATACACACACACACACATTCGTGTTCATATATATATATATTTATAATAAATAAAAATAATAATTGTATTTATTTAAAATAATTGACTGAAAAAAAATAAAAGTAAAAATAAAAAAAGTAAATAAACATTAAAATAAAGCTGAAACCAAAATAAAAAATAAAAATAAAAATAGGGGAGTTTTAGGGTGAATTTTGCTTGAAATGGCACAATGCAATGTATCATCACTTAAGACCATTATTTGTCAGTTTAAAAACACAGAAATTCTCACAGAAATTTTATATTTACAGAAATATATTTAAAAGTTTTTAATACTGAAAAAAACAACAAAAAAAAAAAAAAAAAACAACTCACCAATTTTCGGTACTGTGAGAAAGTATGTTTACCTGCAAGCAATTCATGTCCACAGTCAGATCCGTGAGGCCCTTACTGGCCATGTACGAGGATGAATAGAGACCCTGACTTGGCCGTCCAAACAAGTCCTCCTTTCTGGCATTGGGCTGTGAGATGAAGAGGAAAAACAGCAGTGTTAAACTCAACCATCTGCACTGACATCACAAATCACCTCTAATAGAAGTGAAAGGCAGGTACAGGGCATAACTGACCTGCAGGAGATGTGGCTGGTCAGCCAGAGGAATGGCCTCAGCGAGAGGTACTTCAAAAGGATTAGGAGGGATGCATCCTAGGAAGGTCATGGAGTCAGAGCGGCGGAAAAACGGATGGTGCTGTCCGGTCTCAGCGGGTACTGGCTCCTCATCCTTATCCTGCAGGGTGGAGCCTGTGCAGTCAAGAGTAACAAAGAGGTTTGATTTGACAGCAGGAAACCAGTGCAGATTTGAATTAACATGTCAACAGCTTAAACACATTTTCATGCTGAACTCACTCTGATTGGTGTCCTCATCATTCTCGTGTTCAGAGTCTTCGTTGTCCAGGCCGAGTTCAAGCAGTTCACGATTCCTGAAGTAGAATGAAAGAAGCATTTAGAAATCTCACAACAACAGCTCACATTAGGGCTGGGCATCTCTAATACTGATGACTTGGAATCATAAAATTAAATCAACATCAACTAGTGGGTGTGCTAATATTTATAAAAAAAAAAAATATATATATTTTAGTCAGTTTCACTAGTCGACAATCGCAACCCATAGTTAAAGGATAATTCCGGTATTTAACACTGAGTCTATTTTGTAGTTTGTTTTGGATGAGCTAGAGTGGTGGACAAAGAAATTTTGACAATGGTTCCTGTCTCGACTTTTTGACTATTTTAGAATTGCCTATGACCGCTTTAGAATGGGAGTCTATGGCCATGCACAAACATGTCCTTAAAACAACCCTTAAAGGGATAGTTCGCCTAAAAATGAAAATTCTGTCATCATTTACTCACCCGCAAGTTGTTTCAAACCTGTATGAATTTCTTTTTTCTGCTGAACACAAAAGAAGATATTTTGAAAAATGTCGGTAACCAGACAGTTGATGGACCCCATTGACTTCCATAGTATTTTTTTTTCCTACTATGGAAGTCAATGGGGTCCAGCAACTGTTTGGTTACCGACATTTTTCAAAATATCTTCTTTTGTGTTCAGCAGAAAAAAGAAATTCATACAGATTTGAAACAACTTGCGGGTGAGTAAATGATGACAGAATTTTCATTTTTGGGCGAACTATCCCTTTAACGTTTGTTTTCAAAACTGTGCAACTCACCGAGTGGTTAGTGGTGTTCGTTGATGTTCCAAAACAAGTAGCGTAGCGAAATACAGTTTCTGTCGTGTTTTATTTGGCATTTTGTAAAATCCCATTGATTTCCGTTGGAGGACTCATTGAGCAGAGCAACGGAAGTTGCAGAAGAGCGGACGTTTATACGCGGTTGTGAGGTATCTGAAAAAATAGTTCCACTATAGAAAAATAAACGGATTGAAATCATACACTGCGCCGATATATTTGTTTTTAATCATCAACGAACACCACTAACCACTCGGTGAGTCGAACAGTTTTGAAAACGAACGTTAAGGGTTGTTTTAAGGACATGTTTGTGCATGGCCATAGACTCCCATTCTAAAGCGGTCATGGGCAATTCTAAAATAGTCAAAAAGTCGAGACAGGAACCATTGTCAAAATTTCTTTGTCCACCACTTTAGTTCATCCAAAACAAACTACAAAATAGACTCAAAGTGTTAAATACCGGAATTATTCTTTAACCCTTTTAAACCAGTTCAAAGCAGCAACAACAAAAAGAAAAGAGTGCTTTAAAGGGGTGGTATAATGCCCCTTTTCACAAAATGTAAAATAAGTCTTTGATGTCCCCAGAGTGTGTTTGTGAAGTTTTAGCTCAAATTACCCCACAGATATTTTTATATAGCATGTTAAAATTGTCAATTTTTGATGGTGAGCAAAAACACACCGTTCTGTGTCTGGCCCTTTAAATGCAAATGAGCTGCTGCTCCTCACACAGAGGGCGGAGCTACAAGAGCTTGTGTCCTTTTACCTCACACAGACATGCACTGGAAATTTTAAAAACTTTTAGCCTTTTATGTTCAAACCGGATTCAGACAATGATGGAGAGACTCAAGAAGAAGTGACAACATGTAGACAACATTTCTGAATGGTTAGTTGGTGAATTTATGTAGCTTATGTATATCTTTGAGTCATTGATAAGCATATTCTGTCTTGATAATCTATAAATCATGTTCAGGGGGCAGGGTTTATGTAAATTTTAGGGTTGGTGATGTCATTAACCCGGGAGGAATGTCGTGTAGTCTCTGCCAGCCGTTTGTTGTAGTCCTTAAAAAGCGATTTCTTTAAAAGCAATTATCTCCCTTTGCTTTGAACTTTGAGTGTTGTAACTTTGCAGATGTTGTTTATGCTCAAACAGCAACATTACACACTAACTAAAGTTAAAAAAGTGAAATCATAATCAACCACCCCTTTAAGCTATAATCATCCAAATTAAATATAACTGCTAAAATGATAATATGGATAGTTTACCTCTTCCTGTCAATCTGAGTGGTGTCGAGTGTCGTCTGCAGATTCATGGCTTTAATCCAGTAGATGAGGGCCTGGAAGACGTAGGCCACGTGTTTGAGCGAACACACATCCAGCACAGGCAGAACGTCTGAATGCTCGTCATTATGGGAACGCATCAGAGACAGGGCGTAGTTCAGGAAGTCTCCTCGTGCCGACATCATCCCCTGACGAGCAGTCAAAAGTGTTGCGGCGCGCCTGAAGCACAAAGTATGAAATTATTCGATGACAATAGAGTGCTAAAGGGATTACATAGTCTGAAGGCAATGTGTTGTTTTGATAAATGCCTGAAATAAGGTCTGTGATGAACACAATCTCAAGATATATTCATGTTTTATTCTACAACATAAAATACATCAGAAACAACCCCTTTGTGTTTTTTTTAAACCTTTTACGTGTTGAAAAATGAGGGGTGAAAACAAGTGGCTAAATGGGGCTACCGACGTTTTTGGGGACATTAAGGAACAGATAAGCTCATCTACTCTCACCAGTTGCTTTTACAGCCTCATTGCGTTTTAAAATCATGCTCTTGCAAACTATTCAGACTCAAACTTTGACAGGGTGTCTACAGATATAAACAAGTTAAATTTAAGACTTTTTAAGACCTTTTTAATGCCACTTTGAATGAAATTTAAGACCAAACCTGTGATGGAAATACACATTATATTACATATGCGTATATATTAGGGGTGTAACAGTTCACAAAATTCACGGTTCAGTTCGATACGATACACTTGTGTCACGGTTCAGTTCGGTACGTTTTTGATACAGCATAAAGAAATAAATGCCAGAGAAATTTCCTTGATTTAAATTTTTTTATTCTTTTTTATATTAAAACTAACATCATAAAGTATGATTTTTTTTTTTACTTTGAGCAATTCTAGAGCTATAATTGACTCTTCTTAAGAGCATATAAAACAAAACAGCTCCTTGGAAAAAATGAAATGTCATATTGTAGTAGTTATAAACAAAGGCTTATTTTAGTTCAGATTAACATTTGAGGGCAGCAATTGTATTCATAATGTCAAAATAAAACCGACGTGTTACTTGAAAGCATTATAGCCTACAATTCCTGCCAAACGTCCATGGTTGCAGTTAGTGTTACTACAGTAAATCCATGGTGAATGTTGCTGATCTGTGGACACTGATAGTTCATTCATCATGGCACAATGTTTCTTCCAGGTTTCCACGTCAGCGCTGTTTGATCTGTTAATAACAGAGAAATGTGAATGTTTCTCACTAGATCTCGCAGCGATGTTATTTCTTAAGTGGCGAATTCAAATGCTTTCTTTACTGCATCTCTTATTAGCGCTGTGTAGTAACATTGTCGCATGATCACGATCGGCTCGCGCTGCACTGGTCCAAACTGATAAACGGACCTTCAACCACACAATAACGAGCAGTTTCGTTCCGCTTGCATTTTACGTTTGCCATTTGATGTTGGGCAATGTTGTGGTCGCTCCGGCGTCTCTTGCATTATGAGTGCGTTTGCCACACACAACGCGCCTACATTTGAAATAACGAAACAGCGTTACCAGAAAAAGCCTACATTATCATTATCAATAGCTGTTTATGTAATAAAATCTGAATCATTCTCACGATTCGATGCTTCACTGGTTATTACAGACTGAAGAAATTTTAGCGGTAACGTGACCAGAAATATTTAAGACCTATCGAATCTGAATTTAAGACATTTTAATACTTTTTAAGGCCTTTTATTAGGAAAACTTTAAGACATTTTAAGACTTAAGGACCCGCGGCCACCCTGTTTGAGATTTTAAATGACTGAAAGAGTCGTAAGCTTAGTGAAGATGTTGAAGTCATGTGACTAATGCAGTTTGTTTACAGCCTACGTTTAGCTGCTGATTGTATTTAGGCTTCAAAATTCATAAAAGTGGTGTTCTTTTGTGAAGATGATGATGATCATGATCAACATTTATTATCCATACATGTTCTGTTCGTCACAGAGCTTATAATCTTCAAAATGGAAAAATCCTACTGGGCTTTTGACGAGCGAACCACAGAAAATAGATGTGTGAATTTTCACTTCATGCTGACTTGACAGAAATAATTAAATTGCAATTGCCCAAGGGTCTTACCTTCGACCTTCAAGTGTTCGGAGACTGGCCTCCTCTCGTGCAGTCATGCGCTCCCTGCGGCCGGTGTGTTGTGAAGCGTGCAGCGGGTGGCTGGGGTGACCAGGATCCCCGGCTGATGACAGAGCTGAGCCGTACCGCAGCTGCGCTTCAGTGGAATCCATGATCGACACCATCCAGTTCCAGGTGGGGATCAACTTATCCTCCACGAAGTTCTGAAAAACAAAGTTGTGTTATCCCTTTGTTGCAGTCCGAGTTTGCTCGGGTAAAGACCGAACGACTCACCTGCAGATTGACAGCGTCCTGATAGGTGAGTTTGACGGCAGCGGGGTACTGCGAGTAGACCAGGTGGTTGTATTTGGGTATGAGGCTCATGAGGTCTGAGATCTGCCGGATGACGATGCTGTAAGCTCGAGCCAGGCTGCTGGCGGACGTCAGGTAACTGCTGGAGTTACTGGCCTCCAGAGCGGCGGCAGCGGCTGCTGCGCTGGTGCTGATGGCGCTGCTCCGTCGCAGGTTTGAAGGGTCAATGTAGATGAGGCCAGTGGAGCTCGCTGGAAGATACATTAGAAGTATTGTCAGTAACATTGAATTACTTACCATATATTCTGGAAAACAAGGAGCTTTTTTTAATCACATGAACATTGTGACATTCCAAAGCAACTTGAATAATGTAATTAATGGGTCATGAAACCCTTAACTAAATTTCCTGAGATTTTAACATTGTTATGTGTATTGAACATGATGAAAGACAATGTTTCCATCCATTAGTTTTAATTGTAGGAGAAAACTAGTTAAATGTTAGCCTTTTTTTTGGGCGCTATTTTCAACTTCCGGGTTTGAATTAGTCTTCATAAAGAATTTATAAATTTTTCATTGTTTGATCATGTTAGTACATCAACTAATGTTAAGAAATAAATCTTTTGATTATAATAATGTATTAGTAAATATTAAAAATGTAAATTAGTAATAATAAATGAACATTACTAAGAATAATAAATGATGTAGAACTATTGTTCATGGTTAGTTTAACTAATGCAGTTAATTAATATTACTAAATGAAACCTTATTATTAAATGTCAGTAAACATTTCATTTACCATATTTTACATTATATTTAATAATAAAATGGGACTCGTCATCCGTCAACTTTTTCCTCTCAACGCAATTTTAATATAGATACTAACCAGCCGGTGCGGATGAGCTGGATGGGGCGCCGCCAGCGGAGCGCTGGCTGGGTGTAGTGCGAACCGCCCACTGCATGGACCGCGGCGCCTGGGCCGCACTGTTGGCGTGTGCTGAGCCAGTTGTCCTCTCCAGAGGCTCATCCAACAGGAAAGTCTCCTGATCCACATCGTCACTCTGACTGCTGCTGCTGTCCGAGTCACTTGAGTCATTCGACTGAGAGTCGTCCTCAGAGAAGAAAGCAGGAACGCTGCTAGCACCTTCAGGAAAAAGACAGAACATTTCTCAGTGTGGGAGGTTATGCTAAAGTCAGCATCACCGATATTATGAAATGCATGCCACTTTTTATCTAGCCCAATTTTTTTTACATTATGGTTTAAAAATGAAGGATTTATTTTCCACACCAGTCGCATCAAACAGATTAATGCAATTGGTTTGAGTGGCTCATCTGGGCCTGACATAACATTTGCTCAACCAATAGCATGCATTTTGGGCAGGGCTACATGTTTGCTTGACTAATTGCCAAAGTGTTTGAAAAGTAATTTTTGCAATTCCATTTGATGAAAAAAATTAAAAACAATATATATATATATATATATATATATATATATATATATATATATATATATATATATATATATATATATATTAGGGCTGTCAATCGATTAAAATTTTTTAATCGATTAATCACATGATTGTCATGAGTTAACTCGCGATTAATCACACATTTTTTTATTTGTTCTAAATGTACCTTAAATTAATACCTTTCAAGTTTGTAATACTCTAATCAACGTGGGCATGGATAAATATGGATGCTTTATGCAAATGTATGTTTATTATTGAAACCATAGTCAACATAGAGCATGAAGAGAAGGTCATAGATGTTTTTCAAAGAACTTGTTCATGTCTATTAGACACATGTAGAAAGAACAAAGAAATACCAGGTTCCCATATCTTCTCTTTCTTTGCACTGAGCAATTAACACAAACATGTTTAGATTTTTGCATGACAGGGCAGCTCTTCTGAAAATGCTAAATGTACATTTATTATTAG
Organism: Vimba vimba; assembly: GCA_022828995.1. Classification (NCBI taxonomy): domain Eukaryota; kingdom Metazoa; phylum Chordata; class Actinopteri; order Cypriniformes; family Leuciscidae; genus Vimba; species Vimba vimba. Next base: position 34,884,687 of record CM040830.1, on the reverse strand, counting down.
GCTACATTATAGTTTGTCTCTCTCTGTGGCCATTTTGATGAAGCTAAATTCTCAATAAAACTGTTTTCATTGGTATATTTTGCTGTTTCTGTTGTCAAACAACGCAATGCATATGAAATGGTGACTGAAACGCGACCCATTAAGACATAACCAGCTCTCCCTTCCAAGATGTTAATCCGTCGTCTGGTGAAATCAAATACACAAAATAAAGACAATATCTGTGCTCTGATTTCGGCTATATGTAAAATTAGAGAAGCAACATAAATTCTGTGTTTAACTGAATCAAAGCACTGCTCCTCTCTCCAGCGAGAGAGAGAGAGAGAGAGAGAGAGAGAGAGAGAGAAGAGAGAAGAGAGAAGAGAGAGAGAGAAGAGAGAGAGAGAGAGAGAGAGAGAGAGAGAGAGAGGCGCGCGCGTGCTGGGAGAGCAGTAGATTCTCAGAAACTAAATAAGGTTTGGGCGCTTTGTTGAAGGGAAAAAAAAAAATCGCTAAATGGGTCTGTAATGTCGCTAAGTTGGCAACACTGTGTATCTCCATTTCTCCAACTAGGTTTTGGGCCACGGGTTAAACAGAAAATACGCGCTAAAAAAATTAGTGCTGTTAATATGATTTTGCGTTAACGCGTTATTAACGCGCTAACTTTGACAGCCCTAATATATATATATATATATAAAATAATGTACATTGTCCCTTTAAAAATAAATGCTAATGAGAGTGTGATTTGCCACTAACTAGTTGGTCTAATTTCTGCCTAAGGGCATCTGAAGTGATAGAACTGTTCAAAATAGACTGTTCAACTCCCTAACCTTAATTCTAAAGAGGCCACATGGAAAAATTCAAAACAAAATGCATCTATAGCATCTTCTCTGAAGCCATTATAGCCTACTGCACGCTCAGAAGGTTATGTGGAAGGTTAGTTGAAAGCAGAAAAAGAAGGGACCATTTTGAGGCATAATTGCATAAATTTGTCAAACTGAAGCACCTGCTTCAGATCCAGCAGTGGCGGCAGTCACAACGCTTCTGCGCCCACTTGCGTTGTCCTGGTTGCTATGGTTACTTTCACTGTCACTCTCAGTCTCAGCAGCAGCCAACAAATCCAGCTCCATGTCACTGCCTGCAAGAAAAAGATTGTGACTTCAGTCTCATTTACAGAAGAAATTGTTGGCTTCTAGACAAAGACAACAAGCAGCGCTAGTATTTCTAACACATGTTTTTGTTATTTATATTCATCTATATAAGCAGAGCAACATGTAGGGCTGGGGGAAATATTATCCTGATTTTTTTTTTTCTTTACCATATTCCATATCAGTATTTATTACAAAACTCTGATTGGTCTATTACGACATTTTGAGGTCAATTATAATATATCCATTGGAAACAGCACTGTATAATGACGCTTATCCGAGAATTTGTAGATTCAATTCAATCCAATTAAATATTTCAACTCAATATGTTGTGTCTAATTATTTACTTGTGTGGCCAATAGCCATGTAATAAGCAAGATGATGTACATCCATCTGTCCACATTGTTGTCGTAGCAAAAGAAACCTTATTACAATATTCATTTTATACTATTGGGAAAGGAAAAGCATTCCACATGTTTTTTAGACCTCACAAATGAATATAAACAGTTTTCTGTGTTCTGTTTACAATCTTTTAATTTAGGGCCCCATGAAATAGTATTTTTCCCAAATTCTGTGTGTTAAATTTTTTCTAGATTCAGCGTTTTATGATGAACAGAACATGTATACGGTATGAATTAATACATGTCTGTGATTTGTGTTTACCATCTTCATCATGCTCATCATGCTGTCCTTCGGCCTCTGCATTCTCCTCCCCCTGCTCCTCCTGGTCATCATGGTGATCCTCCTCACCTGCAACTCCCTCCACCACCTCTACCTGAACAGGTGAACAGCCAGGTAGCATTTAGAGAACGAGCTTAAAGTCACCATGAAATCAAAATTGGCAATTCTTATTTTGTTATGGAATATTGCAGTATTTATTATGAATGATTTATCAGTGCACTTTTTTCTTAAAAATTCATGTGCCTCATAATCTTTAATCAAAATAACTTCCCCTCCCTCTTGCAGTGACATTTGTTCTCTAATGGCGTGTTTAAAATTTGTCACTCACATGAGACTGACCAAAAGCAAAAAAAAAAACATCCAATCAATTCCCCATGGATAAAATCAAGTCCCGTCCTACATTTGTTCTTGTTCCAGATGCAGTTTTACTTGGATATACATCACAATAGGGAAAAAAGATGATTGCAAAATCGGTTTCAAGCTGACTTTAAGGTAAACAAACAAACAAACCAACCAATATATTGGCCAGGGTAATAAAATGGCCAATATTTGTCATAGTTGTGCTACATGCAAGTGTAGTGCACCGCACCTCTTCTACATCAGCAGAAACAATATCATCCTGCTCCTCATCACGTCCGCGGGCCGTCTGGGACTGGCTGCTGCGGCGGGGCTGAGGGTTCCTGATGATGTATGAGGAGGCTGATTGACTGGAGCTGAGTAGCACAAGAAACCATCAGCATTAACGACAACTTGATTAAGATCCATTAGAATACTTTGCAAAAGCGTCAGTGTAAATTTAATGGAATAGTCCACCCAAAAATTATAATTCTGTCATCATTTACGCATGTCATTCCAAACCTGTATGCATTTCTTTCTTCTGCTGAAAACAAAAGAAGATATTTTGAAGAATGTTGATAACCAAACAGTTTCAGTTCCCATTGTATGGACAAACAACAAAATGGAAGTCAATGGGAACCAAAACAGTTTAGTTACCAACTAAAATATATATTTTTTTGTGTTCCATAGAAGAATGTCATACAGGTTTGGAATGACATGCGAGTAAATTATGACAATTTTTATTTCACTGCAATAGCTTCAGTGTAAACCCAATGGAATAGTCCACCCAAAAAAGTTTTAATTGTGGGGGGCAAAAAATATAATTCAATGCAATACAATGATGATTGAGAGATGTACAAACAAACATTGCTCAAAAAAGCATGTAGTATCACATTTGATATTCAGATATTAAAATGATGTAGTATGGATAATCTTGGACATTTTTTTATATGTATATATTTAATATATCTATATCTATATACATCTATATATCCATACATGCATTTTTTTCTAGTTATGAAAAGCTTATTAAATACATTAATTTATAAATTAAAAGCTTATAATAAAATATTTTTAAATCCTGATCCCTAATTCTTATCTAGTGAATCACAAATGACTGGAAACATCACGTAAATTCATTAAAAAATTAGAAACCCAAAAGAACATATAGCTCTAAAATTTTATTATTTTAATCCATGGAGACTCTTAGATTCAGTAAATGAAAACCAGTTTTGAAGGGGAAAAAAAACAAAAAAAACTGTGCGGCCGACTAAAGCGTCACCCACCTGCTGGACTGATCCGGGGAGGGACGTGGTGGCAGCGGCTCCACAGAGAAGAGCTCCTCACTGCCCTGCACAGCATCAATGCTGGTACTGGCCAGAGTGAAGGGCGCTGTAGGGCGAGCGATACCCATGCGCACCGGCACAATCAGGGACTCCGCCACATTACAGAGCTCTTCCACTGCATACGGCAACAGCGCCTGGAAAACACGCCTGCACTTCCCGATGGGCTGAGGGATGAAGTTGCTGAAGGAAGGACACAGGAGAGAGAATGTGAACAGTGTGATTATTGTTTAGAAAGGCTACAGCATGAAAAGGGCAGATCTAACAAACCGATGGTTTATTCATTAACTGCATGAAGGCATTGTGCTGTATAATGTCTAATGCATAATCAAAATAAATCATAATAAAATAAACAAATACTTGCCAAAACAAAATGAACCCTGTACAAAATACAGCAGGGCTCGACAATAAGGACTGCCTGGAGTAGTCTTTCACTTTTAATTTACACAAAATGATATAAAAATGGCCTCCTTGGCAAGTATCCATGTAAACATAATCAGTTATGTCTTAAATGAATGTAAACAGCTGAGAAATAGAAGGCTTGTGTACCAGTATATTGGATCCATGCAGTTCTTAAAGGGACAGAAGCCTAATATTCCTGCTATGGTTTACCAGCAAAGTTGAGATCATATTGATCATTTAGAGGTCTCAGAAATTTGATTTGACAGTAGATTTTATAGGGTTAAAAAAAAAAACAAACAAACATGAGGCGTGAACGACTGACTTTCAAGATAAGGTCATCAGATAAAAAAAATTTTTGTTGTTGCATAAAGCATTTGATTTCATATATTGCTTTTAAGTCAATATTTTATAAACTCCATTTTCACTTCTCATCAGTGTGACTGACTACAATACAAAGCAAAGTTCAGTAAATAAGTCATACTTTTTCTTCTTGGAGGATGCCATCTCCACACTGAGGATGACAAACACTCTGGCCACAGAGCGCAAGAACCTCCGTGTGACATTGATGGCCTCCTCCCTGCGGCCGGGGGTGTATTTATTCTGTAGCTCCTTCACCAGGGTCCCTAACAGAGTGTCAATAAACTGGGGAACAACAAAAACAAGAGAAGAAAGTTAGCACAACTCAATATGGCACAAGAAACATACAGCAACATGAAAAGGCAAGCTAACAAACCTTTATGCATTAGAAAGTTCCCACAATTTTTCCATGACCTTTTCATTTCTCATATAATTCGGATCAGTTTGTGAAAACTCAACGGTATAATATGATTTAAAAAAGAAGGGTAAGATAAGATTGAAGGCACATTCACACCAAGAATGATAACAACAACAACAATAATAGAACGATATCTTCTGTTTGATATAAGCATTTGCAGCAGTTTTGACTCCTGCCACTTTAAATGCTTGAACTTTCTAAAAACGTGATTCCAACGGTATCGTTTCTCTGTGCCGTTATAGTTAATTGTGGTGTGGACTCTTGCTTTTCTTTTATATTTTGAACGATTTTTAGAACTATATCGTTTTCATTATTGTTATAGTTATCGTCCTTGGTGTGAACTGGCCTTTACTCTACATAATAGTAATATTAGCTGATGAAATATTTTAGTTTCATAATTGACAAACTTTACAAAATTGACATTATTGAACTGATTCAACACTGAACTGACCTTGAGCTGAATAATGACACTATTGTCTTCTGCAGAGTCTCTTTACAGCAGAATGACTCATATTTGAGGAAGTTTAAATCATTTATTATTATTTCCTGTTTATTACGGTGAAGCTGCTTTGAAAATCTAAATAGTAAAAAACGCTATATAAATAAATGTGACTTGACTAGAGCGTAACTTCAAAATTATACAACAGAGACTTCTTCATGTATGGAAAGAACAGCTGTTTCTTCCACTCACAGTGATGTCTGGTGCACACTTGACAATGAGGCAGTGTGTGAAACAGTCCAGCCTGATGGTGCCGCTCTGCTGGTTCAGGTACATCTGCTCCTCTGGTAAAAGGTGTGCGATTCTGCTGCTGGCACTTAGCCTAGAATGATACAACAGCCAAAAAAAAAAGTCATGAAAGCTGAATGGGTCCAATGAAATTTGCCTGCAGTGATAGTTAAATGTTCTACTTACGGGTCTTTGTTTTCCTGAGAGCCAAACATTATCATGGACTTCAGCGCATTCCAGTCCTGCAACACGCGCTCTAGAGCCAGCTGGGCAAAGCGTGGAGGCTCCAGGTCATGATCCGGCATATCAGAGTCTGAAAGACAGATACGCATTAAAAAAAAAAAAAAAAAAACGCACAAAAGACAACAAAACCTTCTCAACGAATCGTGAATAACAAAGCCAAAGACATGTTAAAAACTTGAAAAGTTGAGAAAGTATCTTGAGAGCATTTCTTTATTTTCATGCACTATGGCAAAAGTTAAGAATAATTCAAATTCTTGAAAATAATCTTCTTAAAAATCATTGTAAATTTATTAAAGTTAGGAAAAAATCTAGGTCTTAAATCCTCAAAGGCAAGATGTTTAATGAATTTAGTGGGTTGTTTCTAATTAATTGTGTAATTTAGCATTATAAAATGACAGTACATATGCAGGAGTTGGACAATGAAACTGAAACATCTGGTTTTAGAAAACAATTTATTAGTATGGTGTAGGACATTTTCTGAAAACATTTTCTGACTCGCTCCTCCAAAATACCTCAAAAACATTTAGATCTGGTGAGTGTGCAGACCATGGGAGATGTTCAACTTCATCAAACCATTCTGTCACAAGTCTTGCTGTCTGTATTGGTGCATTATCATGCTGATACACGGCACATGGTCCTCCAGAATGGTTCGGTAGTCCTTGGCATTGATGCGTCCATCAAGCACAGTAGGGAATGCCATGATTTAGCAGCTCAAACCATCACTGATCCACTGCCTTGAAGTCTGAGTGTTCAGTCTCTTTGGGGTTTCTCCACACCGTAACTCACACGGATGTGGGAAAGACAGTGAAGGTGGACTCGGAGAACAATACGTGTTTCACATTGTCCACAGCACCAATGAAACCGACATTTGGCATTGGCACGAGTGACCAAAGGTTTGGCTACAGCAGCCCGAACACGAACATTGACTCTGGAGCTCCTGTCGAAGCTTTGGTGGAAACAGGAGTGTCGAGGTGCATTTAATTCTGCATTGAGTTGGGCAGCTGTGGTTTTATGATTTTTTGGATACAATCTGGGTTAGTACCTGGACATCCCTGTCAGAAGCTTCCTCTTGCGTCGACAGTTACTTCTGTTGGATGTTGTTTGTCCTCTGTGGTGTATGCCAACATTACCCTGGATACCAGAGCTCTCGATACGCAACAAAGACTTCCTGTCCTGGTCACAGATAAGCCAGCGAAACACACACCAACAAATGGAGATTGGCCACCAGGCCGCGCACATATAGATGTGAGTGAAACCTCCAACAATACATTGGCCAGTGTTTCAGTTTCATTGTCCAACCCCTGTACATATTTACTGTACATAAGTGACACCAGTGATCTATAACGTAAAAAATTATTGGTCATGATTACGGGTGACTGCTGACTTCAAAATTCAGTACTAACTCAATTGGGGACCTTACTTTTAATTTGATAATTATGACAATTTTCGGCAACATTCAGCACAAATGAGGCGCTCATACATAGGACACGATCACTCCAGAAGCGCGCACACACAGATAAAAGAACACAAAAGTGCAAAAATTAACATATCACTCCATCTTCAGACAGGCTCCTTTAAAAGTGAAATTAATGGTGTGTTTAAAAATACGACGCTGAGAGCTAAACACCCATCAAGTCAGTCATGACAAAAATAGTGTGCGTGCTTATGATTGCATTAATCTGCAGGCAGCCCAAAAATATGACCTTTGAAGTGTTTTTCCATTGAGTTGATCATTGTCTTAGAATTATTTAAGATTAGTCCCAAAAGTTTGTAAGAATGTTCCTTAATCTAAACTATATGATGTAAACTATATTATCACCCAGCTCTAATTTGATAAATGTAACTTTAAGGAATGAAGATATTAACACATTATAAACATTAACATCATGATTTCCTGTAAAGCTGCTTTGAAACAATGCGTATTGTGAAAAGTACCATATAAGGGCCTGTTTACACCTAGTTCCTTCATGGATTTTTTTGATCGGACAACCATCCGATCGTGAAAAGACCAGGTGTAAATGCCCTGCGAAACGCTTTCGAGACGGATTTAAATTCAATCACTCAAACCACTTCAGGAGTTGGTTTGAGACGCATTCCAAATGTGTAAATGCATCTGGTTGTTGAAAACCACATGTAAGTTTTACTCCTTCAAAAATGTTTAAAAAAATAAAACGAGCGAGTGTGTTATAGGCTATATGATGTTATAGCCTGATTTGACAGAGATACTCATCTGCGCCTATGCGCATTTCAGTAGCTGAGTATCTCTTCAGCAAGCCGACATGCAAACTCGCAGACGCTCAACAAACAATCATCTTTATCAAAAGTAGTGAGACTAAATTATATCTTACCAGTGCTGATGCCAGCCTTTCTCCTATTGCGGTCTTTGATCTTGAAATTAGCTGATGATAAATAAAATGCAGCTCATATCTGTTGCTTTCTATGACGTGAACTCCGTTAAATTTGCATATAGTGTGGGAATTGAAAACCGGATTTATATCAGTTTTGCGGAGACACATTTATGTGGCCAAGTGTAAATGGAACCGTTTTAACAAATCAGAGAGCTATCCGATCAGTAAAAACACATGAAGTGACCAGGTGTGTAAACAGGCCCTAAATAAATTTGACTTGACGACTTTAAGAAGACTTTTGTCAATCCAGCCCCAGGTCACTTCCCTACTCAAAGACACACCTTCAGCGCTGGCAGCCTTCCGGTTCCTGTCCTCTCGGATGCGAGGTGGTCGATACTGGCAGTGTTCAACACTTTGCCTTGCAACAGTCTGCACCAGAAACAGCAAGATGTGCTCCCCCCTATCAGACACAAACAGAGAGGAAGAAAGAGTTCATGACACAGAATGTAGGTTGGATGTTGCCCCGATGATCCAATAAAATGGTTTGGCAACAGAAAGTTGGACTCGAAGGTCTTTTTCCTTTTTTGAACAGCATATAGTGCAATATTTCCTAGTGAACATACCTGCTGTTAGGAGTGGTAACCAGATTAGTGGTGGTCAGCAGTCTGTAGAGCAGATCCAAACGAGCTGCTTTCTGGCCCGCGATAAGAGTCTTGCATTTACACTTCTCCCAGCAGTCACAGTATGCGGTGGGAGACGTTCTCTTCAGTCTGGAGAAGAAACAAGGAGCATGTATTACTGTTTTAAAGCCTAGCGAACTATGTTTCTGTCTTCTAGAGGGTACAGTAACTGAAATGTAACTGAGTAACTGTTAAAGAAAACTTTACATTAGCAGCAACTCATTCGATTAAATTGGTGTCAACGTGATGCTAAGCTAAAAACACAATACTCACTATGACAACAATAATCCATAATCCATTTATTTAGATTAAACTATCCTTCTAGATGCTTCAGTATTTTTGAAAAGTACAGTTTTCAGTAATAAATCAACAGTAAAAAAAATATTTTTTTATTAGTTTCCATTTTTAAATATTTTTAGCTTTAAATATTTATTTGTTTTTTATATTTATTTCAGTTTTAGTACTTCAACTTATTTTATTTCAGTTAGTTGCCAAGGCCATATTTCTATAGCTGGTGAGTGGTGGGGGTATTTGGCACAATCAAATACCCCCACCACATTTGGCTGCCACATCAGCATTTTGAGTGCAGAGAAAAGCACTATGTAAATGTAACAAATTAGTATAACTATTATTATACATTTTAGATGACAATAACAACACTGGTTGCAATGCATTCAAGAATTTCCTACTTCCAGAAGGATGCATGTGGTGAAAATTAAAATGTAAATTTTGCACTCACTTGCAGTCATGACCCTTGTGGCAAACCCTGGCGCATTCAGTGCAGCAGCAGAGTGACTCTAGCAGGCCACAAGTTCTGCACTCAAAGATATCCTGCAAACAGACAAGTTCTGTTAATCACAAAGTGCCACTCTATAAATCATTTAGATCAATGCTTCTCAACTGTTTTTTAAGTGTAAAAAAATACATTTGAAAATCTCTTAAAATTTTTTTGCAAAAAACAAACAAACAAATACATAAAAAGCATGCATTGATATATTTATGAATACCATACACTTAGAAATTCAGAACTTTGAAAATACATTTTAAACGTTTCTTAAATTTCAATGGTTGAATTTAAGCAGACATTAATTCATAACTCATCATGTTAAACAAACCATGTACATCCTTTCTGCAAATGAACCTGTATTTTAATGTCAACCCACTAGTTGAGAACCACTGATTTAGATTAATTACACTGGTGGCTTGGAATATCTTTGCATTGCTGCTCATTGACCCTTTTCACATTTCCAGGGTTCTCAGCAGCAGTCATAGTTGGGCAAACGTCTATAGCAATGAACAGAAACTACAACAAATGCAATTTTTGTATTCCCATTTGCTCCATATCAAAAGAAAAATACATGATAGCATTTTCACGACTTCCCAAAAGAAACTGATTACATTGGTCAGAAGAGAGAACGGTGTGAAATTTTTGTTGAATTCTTTTTTTGTAATTTACTGCCAAGGTGTTATAACACAAGTATAGCATTATAAATGTATATGACTTTAAAAAAAAAAAAAAAAAACATCTTTACTATATTTCCAATGTTGATAACTCAATCACAGTGTGCGTAAAGGGTCCATTGAAGGCTGTGGCGTTTGTACCTGGTTAATGTGTTCTGCTCCAGTCCAGGTGAAGCTGCAGGTGTCGTTACAGCAGAGGACGTAGAGAGGAGAGTCATCTGGATTGGTGCCTGAAGGACAGATCATCTCCATGAACACAGACGCTGCATCCTCTTTCTCTCCAAGACCCGGTTCACCTGCACAAGAACACAAGATCCTAAAGGTCTCTGAATGTTTTGAAACACGCATCTAATTTAGTTGAACTGCATCGATGTACTTACCTTTGGCTATTTTTTGTGCTGCTTCTAAAACAGTAATGGCTGCTGGGTAAGCTCTCCCACTCACTGCCAACATGAATGGAGTCATTCCACGAGCATCCCTACCAAACAACAGCAATACAAACACTCAAAGAGAGCTAAAAGGAGATTGGCTATGATTAAGACCTGCGGCAGGGCCACGTACTTGGCAGAGAGCAGCTCTCTTAAGTGAGGTCGCAGGACGACGCTGTCACACATTAGCTTCAGTATAAGGTGAGCGTTGGCCTTACGGTCTTTAGACTCCACTACTGATGGTTCAGATGAAGGTCCTTCAGAAGACACAAGAGAGATTGAAAACTTGCTAAAAAAAGCTTTAAATGATGGCACCGAGCAGTGGTTCTCGACTGGAGGGATCTTGACCCAAAAACGGGTTGCAGGTCTATTCTGAATCTCAGTATCAGGGTTAATATTGTTACTTAAAACCATAAAAACCATTTGGGTACTTGAAATAAAATATACATTAACTGAAATTGTACATACATGCATCAACAAAAAAAAAAAAAAAAAAAAAAAAAAAACCTAATTTAAAACAAAAACTGTAATATTAATGATACTAAAATAAAGGCCAGATCACAACAATGACAATAACGATAAAGATGGTTTTAAAATCTAAATGTAAAAAAAATATTCACAGTTCACATCACAACTATAATATATATATATATATCGTTGGAATCACTTTCGGAATGATTTTATCCAGCTATTGAAAGATGAAAAACCACAGCCAATCAGAACCCATCCTGCTTTAAAAGCCTCAAGCATTCAAAGTGGCAGACGACAAACGCACTTATAAGCAGATCCATTAGTGTGGATGCTAATATAGTTATAGTTATCTCTCTTGGTGTGAACGGCCCTTAACACTGTTTAATTGGGTCACCACTTGATGTCCAAAGTAAAATCTGGGTCCTGGAGCAAAACAGCTGAGAACCACTGCCGTAGAGAGTCCTTTGGGTGGCCGGTTCACGTACCTGGGATGGTGGAAGTGCTGGGTCCCTGGTTGGTGCCTGTGGAAGCAGTGGTAAGGGAGCCCACTGCAGGGGCCAAGATGAAATCAATGTCACCGTCTAGCGGAGAAAATGGTTTTGTAAGACATCAGGCTATAGCATGCATGCAATATATCTGTTACGGCCCAAGAACAGCCGAACCCACCAGGATCCATTGGTGGAGGGTCTGGTACCCAGCTGGGAGGCGCAATAGGCGGTGAAACCGGGTCTTGGTGGTCGCTGGAGGAAGGGCCAGATTCATGGCGGCCCAAACCTGCAGCGCGGAGGGAGCGCCTCATCATCTCTCTCAAACGCAAGCTACAGAAACGAGAATAAAACCAAAACTGAAATGACTGTACGTTATCGACAACCAAATATAAAAACTCGAACGGTATTGCAATGCTAAGCTCATGGGTTCAATTTCCTGTGAATACATGAACTGATAAAATGTATACCTTGACAGTGTTTCCACAGTTAAAAAATTAAGACTTTAAAATCTTTTTAAAGCACAAATAAAATTAACACTGTATATCCATAAAGAGCAAACCCATTCAATCTCAAAATATTATCTCAAGATTCTTTTATTTAATTGAACAGGTTGCAACACGACTAAGTTTAAAATACTCAAGACGTGTTTTATTCAATATACATAAGTATTGAAATTGATTTATGTCTAAAATAGACCAATGCATACAAACTAGAGGTCTATCGATATTTGATTTTGCTGTTAAGATAATGTACTTAAAGGAAGGCAATAATAAGATTGTCGATGTTGCTCAAATCTATATACTAAATGTGTTAATTTTTTTTTAGACTTTCTTTCCTGTGACAGGGCAACTCAGACACAAACTTCAGACCTAAATACCAATAATATCAGGAAGAAGAAAAGACAGTGCGGGAACTTTTAATTATAAACAAGCTCAAAATACACTGGGACTCTTATTTTCAAAAGTCTATGCATCACTACTTCCAGAAAGAGATGAGAGAGATACAATATGCACTCTTACAACCATCTACAACATATTACAAAATGAACACCATAATTCATCAACAGTATCAATAAGCATTTGCTCGGCTTAAATGTGCAGTAATCATTAACCGCACCTTCTCTGAGACCCCGAGCCAGTTCAACGTGCAACAGCACTGCATTTTTACTTGAATATGCTGTCCTCACATTTATTTAATTCAAGTCCAGTCTTTTGAAGATTAATAATCACATTAGGACATATTGTGATTCTTGTTTTTCCATTCCCAAATTTAAGAGCTCTTAAAATGATAATTAAGACTTTTGTTATACCATTTAAGATATGATTTATGGCCCTACATTTTTTTTTATTTAAAAGGACCGATTGAAACCCTTTTTGAATGCAATGCTAAAAAGCGTCTATGGTTAAAAGTGCCAAATGCAAGAATGTAAATTAGAGGTCTTCACAGTGAACCCGAGACCCGTCGACCCGGGACCCGTACGGGTTCGGGTCGGGTCCGAATCTATTACTTCGGGTCCTGGGTCTGTTTAACATTGTGTGTAATACCCATGCGATCTGAGTCATCAGTTCAGACTCGGAGAAAACCAGGCCGTGATTAGACACTGCTTGAGGTTTTTTTTTTTTTTTTTGTAACTTGCAACTTGTAAAATTAGAACACTCAAAATAAATAGCGTTAAAAAGCATATTTTAGGTTGATCCAGCTAGCGCACATGTGCAGTCTCAAGCGCATCATGTTTCTATGGCAACCAGTTACCAGAGCTTCAGTGAGGGACCGCCAAACCGCGCTTTAGATTTTACAATATAAATTAACCACCTTGTTTAATCTTAAAGTTTTAGTGGTCAGATTCAGACTCGATGCAGAGCAGAGAGCACGGAGATGATAGCAAATAAATAACGTCAGCGGCCATGGCACTGAACGAGCAATCGTTATTATAGTTCAAAAGGGCAAACAGTCAAAGTTATTATGCGAGTTAACTCGAGTCAGAATGTAAGTTACATGTGCAAAGTTGCATTTGTCATCCGTCACCGTGACATCAAGTGGATTTTTGAAGCTGAAATAATGAGTGGATTAAGCTTGGACTTGAAATAACGAGAGGAATAACATGGATAACTTTCTTGTCGGAGGATTGTAATGCATGATCACAGCCAGTCAGGTAACGTTAACGTTACAAGGAAGGGAGACTACGCTACCTCGGCTCCTTAAATTTGGTAAGACAAAAAGTTGTATTTTTCGCAACAGGTTTATTGACTTGTAATAGCAGTTTAACGTGGAATATGTGACAATCGGGTCCAGTCGGGTCTGTGTCTTCCCGGCGGTTTCGGGTCCAGCTTTCAAATAATAGACGGGTCCGGTCCGGTTAGGCATTTCTCGGATCTGCACGGGTCCGGGTCTAGCTTTTGAAATAATAGACGGGTCCGGGTCGGTTCGGTATAGCACATTACGGGTCTCTTCCGGGTTCGGGCACGAATTTTTGGACCCGTGAAGACCTCTAATGTAAATATAATATAATTAAGTAATATAGATAATGTGTAACAACTGTAATTTATGCATTTCCATGTGGTTCGGCTCCAATCTTAATTTTCACCAAAAATCTTTTTGAGTTGCTGTTAAATTTAAGAGTTTTTTTTGTTTGTTTGTTTTTTAATGCTCCTCTGGTGAAATGCTTTTCTGTATCCCAGTGAATCTGAATACTGACCCTCGGCTGCTGGATGACCCTGTGCGGTTCCCGGAGCTGTTGCTGGATACCACTGAAATGGCATTGGCAATGGCCTCGACCGCAGACAGCCTCTCAGCGAACGTGTTCCTTTCAGACCGCTCTGCTTCTGAAACACATCGTACAGCAATGAAGTCATCTCAGGCTGGGTTTCATAGCCATCCAACATCAGCTGTGCTCCAAAACCTAATGTGCTGCCTCGCTTGTCATCTCAGAAAACAACTACAAATTGTCTATAAAGCTCCACGTTATAGTGATTGTCATCAATTAAAATAAATAAGTGTTTTATTAACTTAAAAAAAAGTAACTTAAAAATTGTTAAACTAGAAAAAAAAAAACATTTTCTTGAAATAATAGACATTAATTGAAATAAAATGCTTTTTTTAATTCAGTTTGTTACTGAGACAACATTTCAAATTTATTTAAAGTAAAAAATAAAATAAAACTGAAATGAATAAACTATATAGACATTTAAAACAGTAAAAACGACAAAACATTTCTACAATAGTTTTTTGTTTAAAATAGAGATGATGATTTCATGATTCTGAATAGACAACTGAAACAAAAACATGTAATTTACTAAAGGTTCTAACAAAATGTTATTTTCTGCATCAATTTAGAATTTGGAAAAACTACTAATCGGTTTGAATGAATGATTCAATGACTCATTGACAAAGACTTCACTTGTTTCATTACTGGATGAATTACGTCAAATGATTTATTCAATAAATAATATTAATAATTTTAACAGTCTCGTCACCACCTACCGGTGCAACAATGTAATAATTCCAACTTTATTTGAAGAGTCAAGTTTGTTTCAAACGGTGATTTACTCTATTTTGGTCGCTACCGTATCCCAGTACTTCTGTGATAATTTGAATTACTGTAACAGAAATAATGATCCTGTGTGGTTGTTTGAAGCCGTTTCATATCTGTGGGTCAGTGGCAGAGTGAATCGTTGTCATTAAGGAATAAGATATCGTATCGAGACTGCTATCTTTTAATGATTAATAATGTATATAGTATATAAATTATACTAAAATAACGCTATAAAAATGCAAGCTTACCTTCCTCCTCCTTGGTTTCCTTGTTGCTGACGGGGAAGCAGACGGAGACGCAGGCGTGGAGGACGTTGCGGTTGCCGTCACAGCGGTGGCTCAGCAGAACATCGAGAGCGTGTGGGTTCTGCTCCAGTAACATTGCTTGCTCCAGACTGATCAGGTATTGCCTGCACGCCTCGTAATCACAGCGCAGCACATGCTGCATCAACGTCTGCTTCTAAAACGCAAAAAGCAAACAATATATTAACCGGAAATCAGGACTTAACTCGCATTCAGTCATAAAAAAATAAAAATTCTCCCAAATTTAAGGTCTTAAATATCTTAAGTAGTTTTTATTTGGGGCTTAATATGATTATTAAACTTCAAAAGGCGATGATTTAATGCAATTAATATGAGCACTACACATTTTAAAAGTTGTGAAAGTGACTTTTTAAACTCCCACATGTTTTTGAAAGAACAGCTGGTAGTAGTAAATTTCAAAACATTTCAAAATAACAGTATTGGTTTATTTTGGGATTGCTCATAATTTAAAGTCCTGCATTATGCAGAACTTTTTTTCTGATTAATTATTTGTGTTTTGGATACTCAATGTTTAAAATATATGTAATTCCATAATTCAATATATAGTTTGAAACAAATTTAAAAATCTAGTTTACTTTTCATGTTAAAAAATTTATTAGTTTTGCTTGTAAATTTCTCCTTAATAAATAAGGAGTCCCTTTATACATTTTAAATGCACCCCTGAAGTTCTTTGTGCACTCCTAAATGTTTCTAAATAATGTTTAAATTTTTCTAAATAACTAATGTCTATTCTTTAACAGGCTGGTGTAGTATACCTCCACAGCCATGATGATGATGGCTGCCTTCTTTTTGATTGTGGAGTTAGTGGGAAGGTTGGCAAGCGAGTGAACTCCCATGCCTAGACTGGCAATAGGCGGCAAGTCTAGCCAATCGGGGTCACGTATTCCACCCATACAGTCTTTAGCCATGGGATAAATGGTGCCGTTACCATCCCTCAAAATGATGGGACTCTCCTGAGAATATACAAACATGAGAAAGTTAATACAGGCAAGGAGAAATGGAAAGTCTCCTCAGGTGTATGAAACATATCAGGCTGTGTGATGGTCTCACCTGGCCAGCAGTGAAGATGGCCACATTACGCTCACTCTGGCCGAGAAAGGCCAGGTTACTGGTAGGGAAGTGATTCTCCTGCTCCGCTTTTCCGGTGGCCAAGTCAAAGACACAGTACCGTACCCAGCTGCCTGTTTTCAACACAGCATGAACTCCTGCAGGACACAAGACATCAGAGCCATCAATGACAGGGCAAATTCACAACAAAATGAAGTCTGATGAATCTGAAAACAGTAGTCACCTTTGGAGTCAACATTCACAGCTAAAATTTCTGCTTTTTCTGGGATACAAAGTTTTTTAAGTGTGCGCTGAAAACAGTCTGGAACTTTTGGTGTTCCACCAGTTTTAACAACCTGTTCAAAAGGGGAACAAAAGTCTCTGTTAAAAATTCTGTCATGTTTGTTTTCATGTTTTCATATTTCAATATCTATACAGACCAAAGGTTTTCAAACTGGGGCCCAGGCACTTAAAATATATTTGTAATGTATATATATATATATACAAAATGTATATATATAATCGCTATTTGTACTCATTGTGAATATGCAGGCCACAAGAAGTAATTAGGTGGGGTTTTTTTTTTTTTTTTATATCACTTTTACTCAGGACATGCTAGCTGGCAACAAAGGATTCCATTCATTATGCTAAGCTAAGCTAGCGCCGACCCTGTCAAACTAAAACAATGCATGCACTGAGACAAAAATGCATTTGGCCACCTATCTAAATGTAGGAAAGAAGGTGAATAAGCCCTATTTCAAAAAACGGTGGAGTGTTCCTTTAACAACAATAATTTAGGCCTAAAATTGTCAATTTATCCATCAAAATGGCATTTTGAATTATCCGCAAATGCTTTTCAAGATTCTGCAGTGCGCTTTAACAGCTGCAAGTGTGTGTTTACCTGTAGTTCATCTATTCTGAGCAGTCGACAGTCTTGCAGCAGTGAGGAGGGGTCAGAGTCAGTGGGAGCTGCGCTCTGGCTGCTCACGCTGCTCGACGTCCCTGGAAATTTCACAGCAACATATGCACCATCGACTTTTAGCACCTTGAGTTCAAAAGAGAGAACTGTTGCAAATGAGGTGTAATAGCAAAGCATCACACACAGAGCAGAGATAAAACAGACAGGAACATCAAGTGTCAAACACAGTATGCTTATATAATGTCATCTATTATAACTGGAAATTCTTATTACATGAAAAGGTTATACAATGCAAAAATGAGGATAATAATTAAGCACAGTGGAGAAATATATAATTCGCTTGTAGTTATGGTCTCCACTGGATCAAGCTGGCCGACGTGTACGCCTGCACCCACCTTTCCCACGGGGACGTTTTTAACGTCCTCCACGAAAACGACCTCTCGTAGAGGCCACTGCTCCTCATTCACCTTCTCCTCTTCTTTTGGAGCCGGTGTTGAGCGTCTTCGCTCTGTAGCACAGCAGGTCATCGGTTAGCAAAGACAACACTGCAGCCGCATCTTAGTATCTTTTGGCATCTCACAAAAGATCAAACATGAATGTTTAAACAGCTCTAGTTAAAGCCAGCTGTAATCTGAAACTCTATTACGGCAAGCCACCACTGGGTAAAAAAATAACTAATAGATATCGCAAAGCTTTCCCAGTGGATTGATAACATTAGGAATTGTAAAAAATATATATATTACAAGTTTTCTGAAATCACATTTAAATATGTAAATTACACATTATCCAATGAAATATGCAGTAATTTGCATACATTTACTGAACAGAAATCAGAAATAAAGCTTGAATTTGGCGAGGTTCAAAATTCTCGTTTCATTTTGTTGACTTAGTCAACGTTTTTAACAAGGGATTTCTAATATCACTTTTTAAATCACTCCAGAAAATACTGTCAGAAAAAATTAAATTTCGCCATGTTTTTAGGAATAAAATGTATAAAACCAGGCGAATGATATATGAACAAACCCTGCAGTAAAAAACACTTGAGAAAACAGATAAGAATAAAACTGTAAAGTTTGGTTTATGTAAAGCTGCAGAAGTGGAGATTTCTGACTGAAGACGACGTAAAAGATACGTGCTGCAAATGAAATCTACAGGAGCAAAAAGAGTGCAATAAAATGAACACTTAATTTATTCTGCATGTTTTCTTTTCACTAGTCTGAATAAATATTACGAAAAGCCGAATTGTCATTAAAATACTTATGCATTTAAAAAGAAAAATGTGAGGAAGGCCACGAGAGTAAAGCGAAACAAACATGTTATACATGCACACAAATCAAATCAACAAAACTGCAGCACACGCCTAATTGGGAAGTTAACCGTTTAATTTAAAACTGATTCTGGGCCATTATTATTGTCAAGCTATGACTAGAACACTCAGAAAAAGTAGCAAAATGACAGTGGAAATGCACAGGGTAGTTTTTGGGCCCGTATAACCCCTGCACAACAGCTTGTGGTTTTAGCGATTCAGTGTACATACTATAGGGCAGAGAAGCACTGCTAGCGATGGAGGAAGTGTCACTGCATGTGGACGCTGGTGAGGGCGGAGGGCCCATTTCCGTCTTCACCAGCTCTGGCTTACTCTCAGTCCTGACGACAAGAACAAGCACACTCATCAGCATCTTATTTTTAGCATAAATACCTCGGTGCATGTGAATGGCCGTAGAAAAACAGTCATCTTACTTGGTCTCCTGTGTCTTGGTGTTCTTCTCCATGTTTTTCAGGCTCTCGGGTGAGCGGAGCTGGAAGCGGCAGCTGTCGTTCATGTTCCACACGGACTCCAGCAGGACGCCCACTTTAGGGATCCCCGCGTTCACGGAGAAGGCCACGGCACCAGCGTGATATAGAGGGTTATTCCTCAGGCACACCTAAGTGAAGAAAGGGTGCAAATCAGAGCCTTTGCTGTTAAAAAAAATCTCGTTTTATCATACTGCGATATTATCGCAAATGCAATTAATCGTTCAGCCCTATCTCAGATGCAGGGTCCAGCTTTGCAGTGTAAAGATAAAATTGAACATTAGTAACAGCCTATAGTATTCTGATTGATTGATAGCTTGATTAAATAAATTCAAGTTTTTAACAAAAGATGACAGATACTAGGGCTGCAGCTATCGATTCTTTTTGTAATCGATTAATCTAGCACTTGATCGATTAATCGAGTAATCGGATAAAAAATTGTGTGTTTTTAAACAACCAAAACAAATAATGCATAACGAAAATGAAGTATTTATTCCAACTCCAACATTTGGCTCCAAAACTAAGCCTATTTATTGCAATCTTTACCCATTTAGTGTTTATAGAAAAATTCTTTACTCTCCGCCATCGCGCCAAGTAAATTCAAAATGTATCACGCGCTATGGTGTGCTTCCCCTGAACAACGGTCCGTGTGAAATCAGATCCCTGCGCGTATAGTGCATAGGAATTTAACAAGGCTTCGAGGCAGAGTTTTTGCCTCAAGGAATTTTTGTAATCGAGTAACTCGATGAATCGTTGCAGCCCTAACAGATACATTTAATAAGGTAATTCTAAAAACTGAATTCTACAAATAAAGTACATTTCTGACCTCCACCAAAGCATGCTCCTCACCTGAGTTCCTACTGTGATGTTGGGTATAGAAGAGATGCCTGCACTAGACTTTGGCTTCTTGTTCTTGGCTCTGGCCTTTTCAAGCATCTTTTTTCGCTGACTAAAAGGCACAACACCCCTGGAGGAAAAAGAAATTCAGAATGTATTTACAGATCACAAGCATGATAGCTCAAACTAGGGCTACACGATAAATTGAAATAAGCCAAAAATCGCGATATGGTTTGTGTGATTATTAAATCTCGAAGGCTGCAATTTTAATTAAATAAATATATGCACTCGCATTCAGAGTGAAGTGTGGCACTGTTCATTCACACGCGAGCAGCTCATTGTTCGCAGCCTCTCAAAGTGGTTCATTTCGCAGTAAACGCTACATACAAACTTCATCTCTGCATCCACTCTGAGTTTGAGTCACTTTAATGTGCATTTGGGAACACGTGCCAACCACCTACCCAAACTTTTAATGAGAAGCAATGTTTGAAAATAAAAAATTAAGACATCTTTATAAATATTACAGTTGTAATGTAAAAAAATAAAAAATAATATAAATATATATATATATATATATATATATATATATATATATATATATATATATATATATATATATATAAAACTGTAACATTAGATATTTATATAATTTTTCTTAAATACATTTTTTTATTTTATAGAGAAAAATGTATTTTTTTATTTAGTATTTTTTTATATATATTTTTATTTAGAAATAAATATTGTGTCCACAATATCAAATCTGGCCCCCTTTAAAAAAAGGTTTGGACACCCCTGCTGTAAACTCACCACCAGTAAAGGCTGCTCTCCAGCTGAGCGCAGGTATACAGGGCACAGCAGTGCAGAGAGACAATGCGCTCCCCCTGCAGCTCTGGGAACGTTTGTGCTCCATGTTCTAGTTTAGCAGCAACAGTGCTCAGAGTTTCATCCACCCATGTCGCCACCTACACAATACAGATTGGTTAATGGAAATTTGAGGTCTGAGGACATTTTTGGTACGAGACTGTGCATCATTGATTTCTGCAACCGGCTCTTGCACAATCTTAGGTTACACTTTATTTGAATGTGTCCTTGTTACAGTAATATTACTTGGTACTTAAATCTATAAATTAACTACATGAGCTTATTATAGGGTTAGGTTTGATTTATGGTTAGTTGCATGTAATTGTGCATAATTTATAGTTATTACTATAGTAACTACAAGTAGGGGTGTAACGGTACGTGTATTCGTACCGGACCGTTTCGGTACAGGGCTTTCGGTTCGGTGCACGTGTGTACCGAATGACCAAATGCAATATTTTGTGTGCGGAACATAGGTACATTTTCGTGTTTCCACACGAACATATTAAGTGGCGGAAGTCTCCGCGTTCAGCGCAAATCCCGCCCTGCAGCTGATTCTAAAGTTTTACCCGTCGTCACTGTAACCTAAACCAATGAAATCGACTGCAGAGCGAAAAAAAGCTTTTCCGTTTCGTGTGCGCCGCCGCACTCTCCGTTCCGTATGTGTGTGTGTGTGTGTGTGTGTGTGTGTGCGCGCACGCGCGCTGCGCTCTCTGCTCAATGCTCAATGTTCAATGTTCAATGTTCAATGTTCGACTTCGTGTTTGCGCTGCGCTTTCTGCTAATCTCTAATCGATTCCCAGCTTTAATTTTTAAATATGAGCAGGCCTACAAGCTGGGATTGGTAATGCTGCACTGTAATCATAGTTATTTATATTTTTCATTAAATTTATTATGTGATATTGGTTTGAGACTGAGAGCATTTTATTTAGTGGAGAACTTTGCAGCAGTATTTTATTTCTTATTCTTTTTTTTTAATTTATATATATTTTATTATATTTTATTAAAAAGTGTTTTAAAAAGTGTAAACAAATTGTTAAAAAAAAGTTTATAGTGATAAACAACCTGCAGTTTAATGTTTGCATTTCTTTCCCTTACTGTACCGAAAATAAACCGAACCGTGACTTTAAAACCGAGGTACGTACCGAACCGTGATTTTTGCGTACCGTTACACCCCTAACTACAAGTGTAACAAAGAAAGTAAAATAAAGTGTGACCCAATCTTACTGTATCAGCTCTTGTCATATGATTTTCTTCTCACCCACTCTCATAAAATGTCAGTAACACTTTACATTAAGGTCCATTAGTTAATGTTAATGCATTACTTAACATTAACAATGAGAAATACAGTATTTATTAATCGGTTACTTCATTTCCATTAAATAATATTAACAGATACACATTTAAATTTCAATAATGTTTTAGAAAATGATGAAATTAACATTAAGATTAATAAATGCTTCATGTGAACTAATGTAGTTAACTAATGTTAACAAATGGAACCTTATTTGTAAAGTGATATCACAATGCCGTCTTACCTTGTTATTCTCGGTGGCCACAGTGGCTCGGATACTGTTGGCAGACAGGTGGGTGATCTTTTCATTGGTCAAGCCAAGGAAAGGGACACGGGGGTGATGTATAGAAGGATTCTACGAGAGCACAAAAGATTTATCAAATTCAGAAGTGACAGAAATTCTTTGTCAAGTCAAGTCACCTTTATTTATATGGTGCTTTGTACAATAAAAGTAATAATCAATGATGCAAACAAAATTCTGCGATATATGTAGTCTACAATATCATCGCAATTGTTGTTTTAACGTTAAGCTATCTGACATTATCAGGTATATCTCTTACAAAAACACACCCAGACAGTGCACGCAAACACTACGTGATGTAGTCTAGTAGGTTACACTAATGTGTGTGCATTAACAGTGACTCGCTGCCATTTTTAAAATAAATATCAATATTCAACACTTTGTTTAAAACATCAAAACATTATTTATGCATTTGTAACTGCAGGTTAAATGCATTAATGTTCCTATGAGCTGCATTAAACGGTCTGTGTAAATGCATCTAAATGTCACTTCAGATGTAGATTCTGTGTTTCTTCTGCATTGCAAAGATGAATTATGTTGCTACCGATTTCATTTTGATTGGCAAGAGCCCTATTGTGTGTATTATTCTTATTGAATTTATTTAGTAAATGTAAGAATTTTGAAACAAAGATGATGCATACATTTAATTAGGTCAGAAAAAATGGCTTTATAAAAAGTAAAATGCCCATAAAAGGTAAAAATAAATTAACTTATTAAAAAAGGTCATTTCTGTCACTGCTGATAACTGACCACCGCACAGAATATGAATAATATCAAAAACTTTAGGAGTCAGCTGTTCACGACAGTCCTAAACCTGCCAAAGGTACCAACACAATAAACACTCAGCAAAATATCGTCTAATTATCGTTTGAGAAAATAGAGATATAATTTTGTGTCAATATCACACACCCCATTCTGCTGTAAAGCAGGGCTAAACACACAACAGCATCATTGATCAACTGAAGTCCGTTCAATCTAGTCTGATATGCATTGCGAATCTTACTTGTGCATTTCTGTAAGGTTCAGGCTCATTCCACTTCCACTGGTAGAGTTCTCCTTTGGTACTGACGGCAATCAGTTCTGAGTACAAAGCCCCGATGCTGACAAACTTTGTTACATAGTCCTAGAGGATCACACAACCAAGGATATAGAACTCAGCAACTATACAAATAAATTGTTTATTAATAACTAAATGAATCCCAGGAAATTGGAGACTAATAATCTAAAGTGTTATCCAAGCAGGCTGGCCATTACATTGAAAGGACAAATAATTGTGCAAGATTATTTTTTAAATCTAGTTTAAAATGCTCAAATACATAGACGTATTTAAAAAAATAATAATAATAAATTACTAAAACTTTCCAATTAAAATAAAACTGAAAAAAATAAAAATAAAAAATAAAAATTAAAGACTAATCAAATTTAAAATTAAAATAATTTTACAAAAATTAACAAGTTATACCATTTGACATGTGAATCTGAACTAATCTTGAAATGTCAAATATATTTAAAAAAATAAAAAAACCTGACCTTGACATCAAGTAATGAGAATCTAAACAGATGTTATAGCCACCACATTACAACAAAATGGCTTTTGCTAACACCAGTGTGACCGACTCGAACAGGCTGACCAGTTTACTGAACTTTTAAAAGAAATAAATAGAATTGGAAAAATAGAAATAAATATTATTCCAAACTATTTCTCCCTCAAGCATTTCAGCCTTTTAATAAGACTTAGGCTCCACAAAAATAAAAGAAACTAAATGTAGAAACTGAAAACATGTTAATAATCATTGAACCAAAACAATCGATCCTTAAAGGAATAGTACACCCAACAATTATGCAAATTCTATCATCATTTACTCAGCCTTATGTTGTTCCAAACCTTTATGCAGTGCTTTCTTCTGCTGAACACAAAAGAATGTTTTGGTTTCCATTGACTTTCTCTACTTTTTGTCAATATAATGGAAATCAATGGGTCCTGAAACTGTTCGGTTACCAACATCCTTCAAAATAGCTTTTATATTTTACAGAATAAAGTCAAAAAGGTCTGAAACTACATGAGGTTGAGTTAATGAAAACTTTCATTGTTGGTGAAATTTTCAGTTAAATACATCACAAGTTGAAATGCACCATAGTAATCGAACGTCAGGCAATCTAGGACAGTAAAGGCTTAAAGGCCCACCTTATCAGGCCACCACTGGAGCTCTTCCCCCAGAGTGACAGGGCTCTGCAGCGGCACGCTCTTCTTGTCAAGGCTCGGTTCTCCCTCGCGGCTGGTGGAGCCACGCTCCGCATCGAATGAGGCTCCATCCAGCCACCTCCTCTCTCGCAGCCTCAGGACCGACTCCCGCTCACGGAGCAGTTCAGAGTCTCTCTCTAAGGGGAGAAGGAGAACTGGTATGCAATAGGGTCACACCAGTGGGATAACAGTAAGCCACTCTCTGGGAAAGACCCTCGGAATAGTGAGATTTCAAACAAATTAGATAGTGACTATTATACGTAATAAAAATTAATTCTGCTGTACTTCTGTGACACCAACCACCAGAAACAACTGACCATTGTGCCGTAAATGACACCGCTGGTGAAAAGGATCCATGACCATTTAGGTGATGGTCCCTATTTTAAAAATGATTGGGCTACATAGACACTATACTGAGTAATATCTGGCTTTGTCAGCTGCTGGGTTGCATTAGCAGCGGAAAAATCTTGCTGACGGGTGTCCAGCATTTGCTGAGATGTATGGGTATAAACTGCAGGGTCTTAATGGGGACTGTCTGCACTGCAGGGCCTTTCGCAGAGGGCTCATTAGGGGAAACGACGACTATGACCATGCAGGACAATTGGACACTCTCTCAAAGCACAGACACTCACACACACAACACAAACATGCAGCAAGGTATTTGATAGCCATGGACGCTGGTTTAGGAAACATAATTTGGTTAAGTTACTTCCAGTCTGTTTTTTTTTTGCACATGATTCAACTGTAAAATAGAGTGGGACATGCCCTAAACTTAAGCGGTGTTATTAAGTTCAGTAGTTTACAGTTTCAGCAATGCAACTTGACACGTCACAATAGAATATAGCTGATCAGAAATTAGAGTCTGCAATATCAGTTTTATAATGATTTCTACTGTTTTAAGTGTTTTGTTTTGAATTTAAGTGTCTCATAATATGAAGCTGTTTTCGCTTAGATAATTTTGCAAGCACTTTTCCTCTTCGGTCCCGCTACAGGTTGGAAGCGGAATTGTCCATTACCGCTGTCGTAAATAATTTAGCCTACCTTAGCCTACTGTCGCACGCACGCTCACTGTTTATCCAGCACCGGCTTTGGAATGAACGATGTCCACAGACAAGGTAGAGTATGTTGCATGATTTTATGAAAGTATGATGTATTGCGGCGACAGAAACGAAGAAAAACTAAATAATGACTATTGTAATGCTTGCTGTAAAGCAAGTCAAATTTGTAGTTTCTTATGTCTCATTCGAACTACAGAAACGCTACCCGATCTGGCAAACTTGCATAGTGCGGTTATAGCAGATATAGGGCCGCAAAGCGAATGCAGAAGTGCCTTTCACCGTTACGACTTGATGAACCACTGAAACGATTTTGGAAACATTATTTTAAGGTTAAAAAAAATCTATAGCACCTTCCTCTTAGGTTTCATATCTGCATGAATGTGTTGCAAGTAGTAAATTTATATTAAACTACAACGTTAACAAAGAACAAAGTGGTTGAGGCACGAGCAGTTCCACAAATCTTGCTGAATGACGTCATAACACTGAGTGTATGCAAAACAAGCATGACTGTGTTTTGGCCTTTACCTCGTGAGGAGCCGAGACGAGACAAGGAAGAGCGTCGGAAAGAGGGGTAGCCAAAGTAGCTGATGTCCTCAGAGAACATGGCGTCCGCATCAATGATCACGCTAGGGTGGGCGGAGTGAATATCCGCGTCTAGAAGGGACATCAAGTCTTCTGTAGAAGTATGAAAGGTATTGTCAATGTCAAAGGCATTGTTGTTTGTTAGAGGTGAAAATGTCACAGTCTTAACGGTGACTCATATACGGTGTCTGTTTACCTCCAGGTAAGTAGGACTCGCTGGCCGTGTCATCTCCATCATCTCCATCCTCATCATCTCTGCTCAGCAGGTTGTTTACAGCCAAGTTCACGTCAAGGTTTGTGCGCTGCAGCTCTCGAATAATGACACTTCTGGACTTTCCCTGAAGAACCACTTGGGCCTGGTTAGAGAAGAGGCAATCGATTATGAAATTTCCCAGGTCACATAACCCCTCTGTGTGTGTGTGTGTGTGTGTGTGTGTGTCTGTGTCTGTGTGTGTAATACATTAAATATAAATGCATGCTAAACTGTGTGAAGGTTTGAAATAAATATAATATTTTTATAATTTATGCTTCACTAAGATTTTATTAATGTGAAAAGCTATATGAAACTTACATTGTAGTAAAAGTTACTTTACACACAACGTTTAGCAAGCATTTATATGTGTTAAATTATTTTCCAATAAAACACGGGCAATAAAAAGGCTTTATTATCCAATTAAGTAGAATAATAATATTTCATTGCAGCCCTGGTTGTTTTACTAAAATTATTTCAGCTTTTTAAACTGTGTAATGTTTCTCAGTTGAAAATAATTGGCTGTTGAGTG
This sequence comes from Vimba vimba, assembly GCA_022828995.1. Lineage (NCBI taxonomy): Eukaryota > Metazoa > Chordata > Actinopteri > Cypriniformes > Leuciscidae > Vimba > Vimba vimba. The sequence continues at coordinate 34,857,611 of CM040830.1, read as the reverse complement.
TAAAAAAAAAAAAGTTTTAGTGATTTACATAAAAATTACATTTAAGTTACTAAATAGACCCATGGTAAGCACATCCAGCTTAAGAAGTCAGATATAATGAACAGGCCTCCTGAAGCAAGAGTTTACCTGAGAGATAAGCTCCTCTGGGATGACAGAGGCTGGTATTACCGGCTGTGGCTGACTGCCCAGCAGGCCGGAGCCTCGATCTCTGCCAGTGCGGATCACACGGGTCTGTCTGCGTGAATCTCGGGCTGCTGTGGAGGACCGGCCTGAAGATCCGCCTCCTCCAGCACCTCCTCCACCCCCTCCTCCGCTCCCGCTGCCTCCTCCTGAGCCTCCGCCGCCACTGCCCCCGCCACCACTGCTGCCACCATTTACTCCTGAACTCCAGCGGCTCCTGTCAGGCACACCAACAATCAGGATCAGTATACGGCCAACAAGATCCTCTCTGAGTGATATTGAACTCCAAAGGACCATGTTTAGGGACTAGTTTTACATTCCTTGTCTCGTGAATATGAGAGGACTGATGTTTTTAAATAGTGTCTCTGAATAAAACTTCATTGTTAAAAAAAAAAAAAAGTGATAAAATTGAAGTTAATTCTGTGAATCAGTTTAAAATTAATTTGCATGGGGACTCAAAATGTTAATTTTTCATATTTAAATGTTTCAGCAAAACAACATGTTGCTATTACAATATTATACTATATATAATAATAAAAATTATTATATAATATAAAGTTTATAACTATATATTTTATATTAGTTCATAAATGAAAATGATTAAAATATTTTTACTTATTCATTTGCACATTTTACTGCATTTTTGACTACTAAAAAAAAAAAAGTTCTCCATTTTGTTTCATTACAAACACATACACACACACACATATGTAAACTATAAAATATATAGTAAAAAAGTTAAAAATATCAGATTGAATTTTGTTATTTTGATTACAATTGAGCTATACTGCCCAGCTCTACTAGCAGTTTAATTTTACTGCTAATAGAGTCTCGCATATAAAAAACAAATATTTCTGGAAATGGGCTTGTAGTGTAAATATTTTCAGGAGGGGCTTTTCCTGCATGCAAACAAAACACAGCAAAATCATCTTTAAAACAGATTTCTTATAACCAAAGGCACCACCGCATGTGAGGCTGCCAACATTACCTGATGGCTGCGTTTCTGATAGCCCTGCCACAACTTACCCAAGGGTGTTGCCAGCCAGTCTGCCCAGTGTGTCAGAACCAGACAGGAACCAGGGCGGATCACTAGTCCTGCCTGGCCTGGAGCTCCTTCCTGCCCCTGAGACACTGCTCAACTTTGAACTGGAAACAAAAGATGGGAGATCAGTTACAAACCTATAGTCCCACAAGTGGGACCATCACAGAGCCTGGAGAGCCCAGTCCTACGAGCCAATCGGCCCTTTTGTACTGTGGGGCGACTAACATGGCAACACCCTTGGGAATCAGAACTGACTGCAGCTCATTCCTCAGGCAAGAGCTGTAGGAAAGGCTGGCAGGGAACTGCTAAAAATTTCCCCTAAATCATGTGCCATCATGCCCGCTAAATATTTTGGTCATACACAAACACTGTGGATTGCTTGCAGTTCACAAAAGGGGATTTGCACTGGTGCGACATAGCTTCAATCACAAAAACAACAGGAAGAGAAACACTAGCCCACCTGCTTAGTTCAAGCAAAACACCACAAACAAATCACTGCAATGGGCAGCGGACAGCAAAGCCGCCATAATGTTCGTAACAAGCTGTTTTGCTGTTTAGTTTTTCACTAAAGTGTTTAAATGCTCTTTTCAGACACTAAAATTTTGAATTGTATTAGTTACAAAACATTTTCATAGATCTCTTAATTTAAAAACATATATAATAATAATAATAATATTATAAATCATCATATGATATGATTCATATGATTTGAAGTCTGTACCAGCAAACAATAAATCATTTATAAGCAACAAAGTGTATTTGTTTTTCTATATTTCAATAATAAAAAAAATTGTTGATAAAACCAGACAACAAAAGGTAGCCAAACCTCTATAATAATGTTCTAAAGCACCTGAAGCCTGTAGATTCAGATTTACTGAGTTACTTCCATCTAAACCACAAAAGCCTAAATTTCACACCCTGTCATTAATTAGAATATTATACAATATAATACAAAAGCATTTTCACCATGCAACTATAAAAGGCTACATGTCTCGGATAATAACTGCATCGTATATAGTGTTTATATTTAAGTGCATTCACGCTATGCTAACACAATAATAAAAATAAACTTGTCTTCAAACCAAAGCCTACGACACAACCTTTAAATCTAAACATATGAGGTGGGTTGAGAAGTTAGCATACTTAAAACAGAACTAAAACAAACTTAATAGGTCAAAATAAATCCAGAGCAATCATAACCGAAAGGGACAGATCTAGTTTAGTTATTTTGCATGCCAGCTCAAACATGCATTTTCCATGTGTCTGACAGGTATTCATTTCTCACCCATCATTGCCATCAGGCTTGCCGAGCTCCAGTCGGTCAGGCTGGACAGCAAAGCTTATCCTGCAGATACGTCCATCCTGAAACAAAAGAGTATATTATTTTCCACATTGCTCTGTGTTGATCAGACAAAAACAGACGTTATTTATTCACCCTCATTTCGTTTTTGATTTAAATTTTTCTTCAATGGAACAAAGCAGCACAGGAGCAGTAAAAAAGCAGTAAAGCTTGACAAACATGGTTAGTGTGAAGTTTTATGAAGAAAAAAAGAGCAAAAACAAGACTGATTTGGAGCAACACGAGTACAAGCAAATGGTATAACATTCATATTTGAAGTAAATTGTTCCTTTAAAATAAGGAAAAAGCCTAAAGCAATGAATGATATAAATAACAGTGCTGCATAGTAAATGTTACCTCAAGGAGGAATCCAGCATGATTTGGTCCAACCACACACTGCTTAAGTTTGGCCTGCTCCAACGGAATAAGGTGTGGATGACTGATGTGTGGACAGAGAAACGTTAGCCAAGTGTTTTTACAAAACTCAATACTTCATTGATGTGGAAAGAATTCTAAAACCACTGGGCTTAAAATGTAAATACTTGGTAAAACATACCTGTTACAGTTGTATTTATTGAGCTTTTCCGACACTTCACGGAGCCTGTAAGACACAAAGGCATGCGATTAAAAACTCAATGTCCACAGTAAATGCCTAAAATAATAATGTTTCATCCCAAATGAGGAACAGCCAAAACGTCTGAACTGAAACTGGCCAAAACCTTTGGAGGATTGAATATTATGGTTGAATAGAAAAACAGGAGATGGAAGAAAAACTGAGAAACCTATTATGGCTACGGTCAGAGGAATTAAGTGGCCTTAGGTAGGTTATTTTACCCTTCACTTTACAATGCAAGAAATGATGTTAAAAAAGGGAAACTTCTATCATTCTGCACTGTCATGTTTAATATACATGCATAATACATTTGGAAAAAGCAATTTCAAAAACTGAATAGTTCACTGAATACATCAGAATACTGGAGATACAAATAAAACAGGAGGCCTAGTTTAAGGTTAAAAACAAATGACTCCTCCTAAGTCATAGCTTGTCTCATAATTTGTAATAAACATGTAGCCTAAATATTTGTAATGTTTTCACATAATATGATCTTAAAATGTATCAGCAAATTAATCAAATGACGAATTATATGACTCTTTAAGACGCTCCCTTAAAGCTCAACAGGATTAAAAACAGCATACTTGTGCAAATACAAGCAGCCAATACATCCTTTTTAAATAATCATGCAAAGCAGGCCCAATCTGAAGTTTATAAGGATACAACAAATATAAAACTCGGGTAATAATAAAATGTAAGACAATAAGTGGTGCAAGCTGCAATAGTGAAAGGGGAAAAAAGTAAATGAACAAAGGCTACACTGGAAATCTTCTCTCTATCAAAAAAAAAACATTTCAAGTTTCATTAATGCATTAATGCATGCAATTTCATTAATGACTCTGCATGAAAGATAAAGAGATGTTTAGGCCCACTCCAAACAATCACACAAAAACAAATGCAAACAATTTCAGCAAGGAAACCTTTGTTATAAGTGCACTGTGGACAGATAACATACTTGGAAGGCCGCATGTTGTGCTGCAGCTTTCATATGAGTAAATGCAGATGCGCAGCAGACAGAGACATATGAAGAAAGAGTAGATTTGCAGCCCGGTCCAAATTGGCTGAGGAAAAAAGATTTTTCTCAGATATTGGCCAACTTTAGCCCTTCAAGCTCTTCTTGGACCAAAAGCGTGTCAAATCAGCTGAAAAAATTGTAATGCTACATACCAAAAACCTAGTGAGCAGACTAAATAGGCAGCATTTTAAGGCACCATTGGACCACATACACTTTGTGTGTAGAGTAGGGGTGGGCGATATGACCTAAAATTAATATCACGGTATTTTTCATCTTTTGAACGGTGACGGTATAATATCACGGTATAACTTTTTTTTTTCACCAATAAAGAAATTTTCATTGATTTACTCCTTGATATTTATTCCTTTATAAGCAGTTATATATTACTGTATTCTAAATATAATTAGCCTATGTTTTATCCACAACTTTAAATGCTTTAATTTAGGCTATTTTGTAACAGCGCCACAGTTTAGCGCACCACGCAGAACACTCGGGAACCGCACCTGTGGCTGGCTGCACTGCTGCTTCGCGCTCAGTAAGGAATATAGGTAGTAATCTCTATGTGTCTGTCTGTCCGTTTGCATTTTGATTATTTCGAGAACCGTTCATCCAATCGACTTCACAAGGGAGTGCAGTGTCGCATTTGGTGCAATATAGACAGACACGCGAGACGCGACACGTTCAGAATTAATAGTAAACTACAGAACAGCGCGAGCGGGAAGCGGCGCACCTCACGCGAGCAGGGCGGCTATATTCTCCGAGAACGGACACTGCACTAGTGATATAAAACGCACACAGTCTGTTAATTAAGCAATACTTTTAAGGTAGTCTAATATTTTTCTGACTAACAAATTACTGACACAGTAAAGGGTAGATTTAAATAAAGAAAAACGAAATTTAAATAAAGAAAAACGAAATTTAAATAAAGAAAAAAACGAAATTTAAATACAGAAAAAATGAAATTTAAATAAAGAAAAACGAAATTTAAATAGGCCTAAAGAAAAACTAAATTTAAATAAAGAAAAAACGAAATTTAAATAAAGAAAAACGAAATTTAAATAAAGAAAAAAACGAAATTTAAATACAGAAAAAATGAAATTTAAATAAAGAAAAACGGAATTTAAATAAAGAAAAACGAAATTTAAATAAAGAAAAAACGAAATTAAGTTTGCCTAAATTAAAAACGAGATTAATTTAGATTGATAATAACGGGTAAAAAGTCTAATACATTTTGTTTATTCTATTTTCCACAATGTCAAAGCAACAGCAGCAATACAAGCTCAGGTATGCACTTCGGTTCATACAAACTCCGCTGTTCTGCGCTCTAGCCAGAGAACACTCTTGTTGCAGGAACACTCAGGCGTCGGTTCTATTTCAAGCATGCACGCGTTTTCCGCGTGGCTCGAGCCGCGCCTGAGACGCGTGTCTCACGCAGGCAGTGTGCAAACTCCAACCTTTTAACATGGGAGCCGAAATAAAAACAGACACCCAACGCAGCTGAGACTCTCACGCCAGCAGCCAGTGTGTCGCCGGCCTTATTCAAGCGCGAATGAGAACCGTTTCGCGGTGGATCCCAGGTGTCAATAAAACAAAAACAAAAACGTTTTTTCGTTGTTGTTTTATAAATGCTCTGACAATTGTTTAATAAATGTTCAATCAAAATGCACAACATCGCGTCTTTTTTTTATTTTTATTTTTTATTTTTATTTTTTTTTGTCGACTAATCGTTGTGCAGGACAGGACTTTGGTCGACTAAGCATTTCTTTGGTTGACTACAGCCCTAATGTAAATGCAGCCGTTCAAGGAACATAATTGATTTATTACGGTATTGACGGTATTAGAAAATCCATGTCCTGGCGCAATGTCACACCGGTGATGACTATGACACCGGTGTACCGCCCACCCCTAGTGTAGAGCACCATATATATGACAGAGGGATGCTGCCTATGTACGTAAAACACTCCAAATAAATCCCTTGAGGTTTCATTTCAGGTAGGAGGACGCTACCTTAGAAGGCAGTAGACCGCAAGGCACCTCACTAGGTTTTGGATCAGAGCCAATGTCTTTTTGGCATACTCAGAACATCGGTACAGCAACATGCCTACAGCATCATCTAAACAATGATAAGTGATGCAGACACTACTGAACCCATTTACAACATCCATTGAACTCAAAAAGACATACGTTTTAAAATTATGAAAAAAGCTTAATGGTTGTTTTCTAAATTGCATAGTCAAATTATTACATACAATCATCTAAACCCATCGGTGAGGTCTTCAGATCATCTCATTTAAATACAATCATTACAAACCACTGAGCATATCCCTCTGTATGTTTGGTCTCTGTAAATCAATTCAATATGAAAACAAGAGTAGTCCTGAAATGCATTTAACAGCTCGTCCTGGGAAAAAAAAAAAAAGGAAAAAAAAAACCTTTTCTCAGAAAAAAAGCCAAAAAACTATATTTTCCCATGATGCACAGTACATCATATTACAGGGCTCCAGACTGCAACCAAATGGTTGAATTTTGCAACCTTTTTTCCTGCTGGTGAGACTAAATTTTGTAAGAGGTTGCACTGGTGCCACCACCACGTTGCCCAACCGATAAGAAACGTCAAACCAAATGAAAGTGAAATGAAACCGCGCTACTCATTTGAGCTTCGCTTCGTGGACCGTTTACCAGCTCGGAGCAATACTAGATGGCGCAACACGAGCTCAGAACAGGTACTCGTGGGCCATTCTCTAACACACGACTGTTACTACACAGCGCGGTTAATTTGCCGTAGAATTAATAGCATCTGAGCGAGACCTAGTGGGAAGCATTCATATTCGGCTCATAATTCTGTAATAAACCACAGATATCAGATCAAACATCACTGACATTGCAACCGTGAGCATTGTGCCATGAATGAACAAGTTATAGAAGGCTTTTCAATCCACAAATCACCAACATTCACCATGGATTTAATGTAGCAATGCTAACTGTAACCATGGTATTGTGGCAGAAATAGTCTAATGGTTTTGTTTTTTTAAACATTTTTCATCTTAGGGTTCATACAACCTTTTAAGAGTGAAATTCAAGCATTTTAAGGGCTTTAAAGTGCTTCACACTTCTTCCAGCACCTCAAAAGCTCTAAATATCATCCAATTTTAATGTTATTTTTATTGCGATGATTTGTAAAACTAAGTTTAAAGATGTAGGAAAACTCTAACTTAGTGGCAAACAAACACTTATTTTTTTATTTTTTTTAAAAGACAGGAAATTACCACTATAACAAGTAGATGGCGGTAGAGGAGCACATATTGACTTATTAGCCATTTCCACACCCTAGTATATGGGGGCGGGGGCGGGGGGGGGGGGGGGGCAACACGAGTACAAGCAAATGGTATAACATTCATATTTGGAGTAAATTGTTCCTTTAAAATAAGGAAAAACCCTAATCCAAAAAATAAAGACTTTTCTTCAAACTGTTACTGATTTACACAGTAAACAAGAGTGCTCCTTTTACATTACCTTTATGATTAAACAAATATGGCACCACCATCTGTAGAACTTAGTGGCACCAATGCCACTGCTCTAAAATGTTAGTCTGGAGCCCTGTCTTAAGCTGTAAGGGTAATACTTGGGAAAATGGGGCTTAAAGCATTTTATTGGCATGACCGTTTTACATATAACATTGCCAAAGCAACAATAACACATGCATACACAGCCTCTGGCTTGCAAGCTTTGCAATGCATTGTACTTTCTGATACAGACTAAAAGCCCAACATCAGCTACACAGACTAATACACATACTGCAACAGAATATCCTTGCGCAGCAACTACAGAGATCATGCTGAATCCAGCTTGAAGGGGACACGTGTGCAGAAAGGTCCCTCGATTCCTGTCAGAGCTGTGCAGCAGAAAAGCCTTCACGTCACAGCTCATTATTGCAGGACGAATCAGAGAAGAATGAAGGATGAAAGTGTCCGCATACAAGATGAAACGTTAATGACTAATGCAAGTTTACATCCGGTCTGGGGATCACAGATGGTAAAGAACACCACAATCTACACACAGTAACGAGAAATGCAAGATGACAATATGTAGTAGAGTGCTAAGTTTACTAAGAAAATGGCTCAATTGCATTTAGTCTTGATGCAATGCATGTTTTCCCTTTGTTGGAAATGATCACAAAGTCAGCATGAAACCGTGTTCACAACATTTTAAATTCTAAATTTCCATGCACTAATTTCCGTGACTATCAATTGCCTAAAAATGACACCAATTACCTCATATATAAACAAAACAGCACCCCAAAATAATCAGTATACTCTCAAAAGCTACAGCAATGCATAGGATTTTAATATCAAACATTATACACAGCCCCAAAACAAAGATGAAAATAATTTTGCAACCATTTAGGAAAATAAGACATAAGTATTGTCATTTTACTGTTTAAAAAATGTTTTATACTTATAAAATATTTATTCATTTACATTTATTTTACAGTGCAGTTGTGAAGTAATATATTACTGTCTTAGGGATAATATTTTAATTCAATTTAAATGTATTTGCATATTGCTGTTCACAATACATATTTCAAAGCAGCTTTACAGAAAATGCATGAGTAACCTATACATTACAATTTAGAGCAGAGTTTCCCAACCTTTTTTTTGCCACGGCAGTTTTGATAAGTATAATTCCCAATTATTATTGGGACACCACTATATAAAAATATGACAAAATTGCACAAACATGCATTGCTTCAAATGACATATTAAAACTAGATATTATATTAAAAGTAGTACTCACATTTACTGTGAAACTTGAGCTTAAGTTAGGTAGGAACACAAGTTATATGATGTTGTCGGTGATGATAAAACAACAAATTTAATGTCGCTGTCGGGAGGAAACCGTCAAAGTTGGTATTGTGGCTTTATATAGCTATGGTTAGACGCGTCATTATTAGCCTAACATTTTATGAAAAATAAAGCTCAAATGGAGTCACAAGGTTTTTGACCAGCGAATGACAGATAGGCTTTATGTTGTCTGTCATCTGAAGCAGTAAGTGCATCGCATTACATTTTCATCAACTTACAGGATATAGGCTAAAGTTTATTGTAGCTATATGGGTGCTCGGTTTTCTTGTCGTCTTAATCTTAACATCAAAATGTCATGATACAATAAGATGAAGCGCTATGCAAACAGGATATTTAAAACGGCATATTTGCTTAAACTAGACGACAAATACCAGACTAAGACTATTCTCCGCTCTTTAAATACAAAACAAAAACATTAGCCTTCATGGACAGTGTTTCTTGAGTGAAGAAAACGCTGTACTTTTACTCAAGCATCAGTTCTTTATTTACCCTTGCATTGCAAACAAGCAGAGACAGTCTCCAAACTGTGCATGTCACTATTCACAATAGAGGTGGGTGGAGTTATGAGGTTTGACTGACAGTTTGAGAAGCCAATAGAGTTATGAGGTTTAGTCAGAACCCCTTTAAATGCTTTTGTTTTGGTAACATTTGTAAAACCCACATACAGACATAAAGGTAACCAACAGCATTAATTTTATAAAACAAAAATGACGAGATTTAGAGATAAGAGGTTTCGGCCGACAGCGATGATATATTCTTATTTATAACATTTATTTTTATGAACTTGCTCATTTTCTATGGCTCACCTGACAACTTGTCATGGCACACACAGTGGATGGGAATACACTGATTTAGAGTGATCTGTTATCAGAGGTGATTGTGTCCAAGTATTGTCCATATTTCAGAAATGTACAGTTCAAAGATAATACAAATCATGCAGTTAGCTAACATCCTGAATTAATTTAAGGAAACAAACAATGAGCTCATTAAAGTAATTACAAGTTGTGTTAGTAATGTTACTATACAAATTAAATATAAAAATATTCATAATGCACTGCACACACAAATGTGTGTGTGTAAGGTCTCATGTTTTTAATATAGTATCTAAAGGCAAAATTATATTTAAACCTTTGTGGATCTCATTTAGCTATATAATCCTTTCTTTGATGGTACGTCTGATAGGAGACTGCTAATTAGGCTATAAAACTGATAACAAAATAAGCATTTTAAGGGATCTTTGGTGGGCTAGTAGTATATTATAGTGGAATGCTTGGAGACTTGCAGTGGGAAAACCCCAACACACAGCTTTGAAAGAAACATCATTAAACAGCAGATTCCCAACACCCATTTTGTCCAAAGATGCCTTCAGTGTTATACACTGGCCATCAGCTGAACACATGGGTTCCTCATGCAGCTGTCATCATCAGCCATAGCAATCACCTCCATGACCAACTGCATGGGATCATTCGGACTAGTCAAGTTGACTAAAATTAGGTCCTTTAAATAATTTCAAGTGTTAAACAAACAGTATATATCAGTGACGTTACAACTAAAGCTTTCGGAATGGGGGTTTTACATGTCACGAGTCATGACAAAGAAATAAACTCTGCTCAAGATCTATGAAAACGTTACACAAAACATTGCAATTCTTTATCTAGAGACCATCTAGAGCAGAAAACATCGTGTCTTCGCGTTTATAGGCAACTGTCATAACGAACCGTTCACCAATCCAACCCTGGATATCAAACAATCCATACGGGTAAGCGTCAAAACAGTGATTGTGATATCATTTCCAACAAATTTATTGAGGATAAATTAATTAAACAGATGAGCTCGCGGAGTGCTAAAGGCTAACCGGCTAACCTGAGAGGATTTTATTCGTCAATTCTGTTCACATTCATTCGGTGTATCATAAAGAACTTAAGTTTAACCTAATAAATAAAGCGTACTTTTGTATTTATTTGGGGTGTGAAAGTATGAATTTATCGCAGTTCCCTCTCTTTTCACCTCCCCATCCCCCAACCCGCATTGTGTCTCCAGTCAGCCGGGCCTCGTTATTTTTAGACCCAAATGCCCAACCTTGAGCGTTTGCAACAGCCCTAAAATCCTCTATATATTTTATTAACACTTTTTGAAAACCCTTTCACCTCATTCAAGGGTAAATACTGATTGTAAACCGCTTCTTTCTTATAAATACCTGTCATTTAGCTGGTCTTCGGTCCCGGGTAACGGGTGAACCACGAAGTGAATGGACGTCATGGACACGGTCCCGGGTAAATTAATTTGTGGGGGGATTTTTTCTTTTCTTTACGGGTTAGGTTTGATAATGTGTTTTCTTCGCTAAAAGCAACCGAAGAGCTGAAATATACAACCTCCTCATCCACATGCCGCCATCTTAACTCTGTTTAAGCTTCTTTAGGTCTGTTGGAAAGGATGCGCGTGTAACGGCGACGCTGATTGGCTGAGAGAAAGCATGTGTTGGGGAAGTGGATTGGCTGAGAGGGATAAAGATAGGGAAGAGGGGCGGGGTCAAGGGTTTATTTCCCATGTGTTGTCATTGTGTTGGCGTCGAGTGATCTGAGTCATTGTAGTAAATAAATGCACGGTTATTGCCGTGTTATCTTTGGATGCTCGTTTTGTTTCGTCACATACTAAACAAAATCATTATTTTGTAAATCATAATTGTGGAATTATGGCATACTGAGTTATATTTATGAGTTGAAAAGTCGATATTGAGACGTAAAAGTAAAAAAGTCGACATTTTTGACAGCGTATGTGTGTGTGTGTTTGTGGCTATACTTGTGAGGGCCAAATGTCCTCACTTATATAGTGAACTATTATGACAACCTACTTGTGAGGACATTTTACTGGTCCTCACTTCTTAAAAGGCTTATGAATCGGCCATGTTTTTATTTAAATCTAGTGTTTTGCACGTGTTTCTTTGATGGATAGGTTTAGGGGTAGGGTTTGGGTTATGCCACAGAAAATATAATAAAGCTGATATAAAATCAATGGAAGTATATCCAATGTCCTCACTAATATAGTGAAAAAAATGTGTGTGGTTCAGGTATACCATGTCGACATTATGGGGACAAAATGTGTGTGTGTGTGTGTGTGTGTGTGTGTGTGTGTGTGTGTGTGTGTGTGTGTGCGCGTGCTTAAGACATGATGCTTTGTGGTGTAAATGCACCCATAGGAATAAAGCTGCCATGCCCACCTCACTTACAAACACACTCACCTTTGTCACCTGTAACTTCAGAGGTGTGCAAAGCAAATAAATCATATTTGCATTGAATTTACTGTCAAAAGTTAATTCAAATAAAAGTTAAATAAAACTGACATTCTGTTTATTTGCAGGGTGAAAAAATTGACTTAGAAATTTACTTTATTAATGCTGGTAATGTATCTTGGCATTCTGATAAATCTCCTAATGCTTAAAATAATAAGATGGGCCCTAAAGAGATTCTAGCTGGTAATGAAAAGTGTGATGGCCTACATTAAAGGTCAGTTGAACCTTCTTAATGTAGATGTTACGACTTTCTGTTACATCTTTCTGTTCTAATATAAATATCACACAGGAACTGGAGCAGGACATGGTATAGGCTAAGCTAAAAAAAGAGAGCAATGCTATATATATATATATATTTTTTTTTTTTTTTTGGAAAAAAGGCAATCTATATTTTCATTGGTTGTCTTAGACTTTTTGTCACAAATATTCTGCGGAGTGAGACTGAGCAGGTAAATGCATAGCTAGTAATTCAAAATCTCTGAATCATTATTTTAATCTCAAAACACCAAAATATAATTTGTAAAGCTGTAAATGCATGCCAGGGTAAATGTATCATGTAACGTCCAGCAGGTGTCAGCGGTTTCCTTCTCAATCACTTTCTCCTATATACAGTAATACTGTTTTATTTCATCTCAAATACAAGACAACTGAAGAAAATGCTGTCTCATCTTACCCTCACCCTCCATATGGTCCGTGTTTAATAGTAATAGTAATATAATTTTATTGTCCACCGAGGTGGAAAATTGAAAACTAAACTTTTTATCTCTGATTTCTTTTGAATGAAATTATGACCAATAAAAAATAATCTTTGGCCTCGTTCTTAAAAACAGATGTAATGTTTATGTTTTATGTTATATAGATATACAAAGTGTCTTTTAAAAAGGTCTGTTTTCTGTGCAAACTATATATTCTAAAGTTCATCATTCATTATACAAGCAGGCACTGACTGATAAATACATTTTGTCAAAGATATTGTACATTTGTTATCTGGACTATTATCTTGTATAATGGTATAATGAAGATATCTGGTTTCATTTAGGATAATGACATTAAATATCTGTGTGAGTTTATCTTCAGTGACATCAACACTCAAGGATAATCAATGCAGACAGGTCCAGTCTGATGTTATTTTTAGCCAAAACTTTGTTTAGTGAGTTAAAAAGTGACTTTGTGCAAACACGTCACATGCTATACTGGGAATCATGTGGGTTCCTGAGTTTAGTGCACTTTGTGCTCGGATGTGAATCGGCAAACAGGAAAAATTCAGTGGGCTAAAAATAGTGAGCAGCTTCAGGATAAAATGTGCTCCTCCAATCCCGATTGGTCAGTCGCTCCATCGGCGGTCTAACATTTGATTGATCACTGTCCCAGGAAACTGATTTTAGCTGTGCTAGTTTCATATCATCTCTCTGCATGTTCCTCATTTCAGTCCACACAACTGTTTTCATGCATAATACAATTGTTTAAAGTCAAATCAATGTTTAATGTCCATGTTTTTATTTATTTCATAAGCTGTCACTATTTGTTTCAAATAAAGTCAGCATGAAACAGAAGTTGTGATCATCTTTTCTTTCATATTGTGGCGTATATGAGAGGCCCAGTTTACACCTGGTATTACGATGCATTTTGGTCGATCGGATCACAGGTTGTAACCTAATGTGTTGTAAGGATGCATTCGACACAGATTACCTTGAACGAATATATTTAATTTAGAGGGAAACGCAAAAAGAATACAGAATGGCACAGCATATATCAGCCTCTGTCCAACCCTGTGTGACTGCCGGGGGAAACCCCAAACCTGGGTCTTAAAGGAACATACCCCCAGACCATTACAAAGTGGACGACGCTAAATACAGGTGTAAAAGGGGTCTAAAACGTTTTGAGCTTGTCCACTTTTGACCAGAGGTAGTTGAAAATGCATTAGACCGGATTGCTGTCGTAGTGTAAACGCTCATGTGGTCGAATGTGTTCAAACAGCCACAAAAAGACTCTCCTACTGACCTAATGCCTAAACATTATGGGAAGCGCTCTAGCCAGACGGGATTTAAACTTTATCGGCTGAAGATCCAAGTTTGTTGTGAAGACGAAAGACTTATGAAGCACAATGTTCTCTCACCATCCCTGATTTCTAACACAGACTCATCATTCGGCTGGTCTTGTGGCTGTCTGATGCACTGTACGTTTTTCTGTTGTCTTCAGTGCATTTTTATGTAAATTGCATTTTCGGTGCATTTTAATTTGTCCATTAGATCAAAAGATCTGAAAAACCCATACATTCACCCGCCAATAGACCCTCCCCTCAAAGAAATCAGGACAGAAGTGATTGAAAGTGCACAAAAGAGACGGATTAAAACACCAGGTGTAAACGGGTATGTGTCTCCCTCGTCTACTTGTGATCCGATCGACCAAAACACATCTTAAAACCAGGTGTAAACAGGGTCTAAGTGACACAGCTTCTTGAACAAGAACAAATGTAGGACAGGGCCTGGTTTTGTCAATGGGGAATTGATCGGATGGTTGTGATGGTTTGCTATTGGTGGATCTCATGTGAGTGACAGGTTGCCCCGCCCTCGCGCCAGCAACACATCATCAGAGAAGAGAAGAGGGAGGGGAAGTTATTTTGATTCAAGATTACAAGAAACATTTATTAAAAAAAAAAAAAAAAGATGTGCACAGATAAATCATTTATAATAATTACTGCAATATTTTGATTTCATGATGACTTTAATACTTATTAATATCTTGCACACTTTGCCTAAGCTTGTTTGTGTGGTCGCATGTGTAGTAATATGATCACCAACTGAGAAGTCACCAAAATAACTCTGTCTGTGACACATTCCAGATCAGCATCTATGCCGTTGAGTAAAGTACATGAGCAAAAGCGCATTTGGCCTCAGTCCGAATGCTCTAGATTTACACATGCACTCATACAAATCTAGGGCAAGGTTCAGTCCAGTAAGTCAGACCTCAGATGATCCGTTAATGCTGGAGAGGGAAGCTGGTGTCATTTAACACTATTATAAAATGTTATCAGGAATATAGGTTGCGCAGAATGTGCTTCAGCAGAGAGAATAAACCAGCATCCCTGCCAGATTGTCTGTATTATGTTACGCTTTGGGTTTGGACTGTTGGGTAACTGTTATATAAGAGCTTACTAAACCAAGGATGTTGGATAACCAAATATTCAAGAACGGGGAGACTGAATGCAAAGGTTTTAAAAGGATAGTTCACTCAAAAATGAAAATTATGTCATCATTTACTCACCCTCATGTTGTTCCAAATCTTGTTCTGTTGAACACAAAAGAAAACATTTTAAACAACGTTGGTAATCAAACATTTGACGGTAGCCATAACAAAGTCAATGGGGACCAGAAAATGTTTGGTTACCAACATTCTTCAAATGATCTTCTTTTGTATTCAGCAGAAGAAAGAAACTCATACACATTTGGAGCAACATGAGGGTGAGTAAGTGATGACAATGTTAATTTTTGGGTGAACTATCCCTTTAATGGAGAAACACTCATTTCTTTAGCATTAGTTGAATAATGATGAATTAATGGAAGATATTACACAGTGCTATGAAGAAAATAACGCCCCTTTTAAGGTTTGTGAATTAAACATGAGAGTAATATGAATCAGGTTCAGCTGGGATATATCAGTTTGTATATCTGGACGAACAGCTGACCGTCTGTGTATCACCCGCACACACTGCGCGGATCACACACTGATCACGCACCGACACTCTCTCCTCATTGGCTAACGCTCAGCACACATTTGTCGATGATTGGCTGGAGGTGAAACCACGCCCACATGGCCCCGGCTCGGTTTTCTGAAATAATGTGAATGAATCTAAAGCTCAAGAAACGGTGACAGTATGTATCATAATGAGACATAGGTGTTCAGTCACAATAATAAACGAGAGATATAATACAGCATCAGTATGTCATCACTATCTGAAACTGTAAGTAAACTATCTATGCTTAAGAATTTTAATTCTTTCTGCAGTTAATCAATAATCTGTTTAACTTCGTACTTGCCCGAGATGCAGATATTGGCTAATGCTTTGTTTTTGTTTGATTTGTATTATATTTATTTAAGATGTTTATTTATGTTTATTAAATGCTAATTTAGAATAAAAGCCATTAGCAAACATTAATAGTTGATCTACATTGAAGGGAAGGAATTGATGATTGATTATGAAAATCATTTTTTTTTAAAATATAAAAACTACCTTAATTTTAAGAAAAGTATTAAAAATAAAACATTATTATTATTATATAAAGAATATAACATTTTTTTTTTTTTTTAAGTATTACATTTTAGCTACTTTGTGAAGTTATGCAAATTGTCAATTTCAGGCATCTCTTCCATATCATTATATTCATGATCTTTTCTTCCGGATACTTTCACATCTAGCAGCGTGTGACATGTACAGACACCGACAGGAGACATTCAGAAGCTGTGGAGGCCCTGATATCCATGAACATTGACTGGGAGTCGGGAAATGTCCAGGAGAGGGAATTTCGTCCCTTGACACCTTCCTCTGAAGCCTGTGAGGACTCAGTGTGTTCAGTCACGGCTGATTTCCACCAGTCGTCCTTCGTGAGTGAGACAGAGGTGAAGCACACAGACAGATCCAGGTCATATTTCAACCCAGTATCACACACAAAAATAGTATTTTAATAAAATAATGCATATTTAACTCTCAATACTACAACACAAAAAATCTTATGCAAATCTCCAACTCATTACTGTATTATATAAACTATAATGTATATTTGTATATTTTTGTATTGCATTTAATATTTATATAATTTATATTATATAAAAAAAAAATAAATAAAAAAAACTACATTGATTTTAAAATCCCCCTGTGGTGAAAATCAAGCTTTTAATGTTTATATGTGGTGTTTTTAGTATAGGTTTAAGACAAACCATGTGTAAATTCATAAGTCGACACCATTGCTGAGTATTTTCTCCTTAAAACTGCAGTGAACCAAAGACAGTCTCAAAAACACGCTTTGAAATCGCTGGTGTTTCTGACGTCACAAACTACCTTGTAACCAATCAGATCAACGTGTGATAGGATCTCTGAGCTGCTGTGAGTGAGTGGAGGCGGGGCTCATTTGCATATTCATAGAACCGCGTATACTAAATTCAAGCAAATTTAAGGCATTTCAATATGTCATTTTGGTAATCAAAAATGAGTTTTAAGGGATATTTTTGATGTTTTATTAACAAAGTTCGGGAGGAGCACGTTCAGAT
Organism: Vimba vimba; assembly: GCA_022828995.1. Lineage (NCBI taxonomy): Eukaryota > Metazoa > Chordata > Actinopteri > Cypriniformes > Leuciscidae > Vimba > Vimba vimba. The sequence goes on along the minus strand of CM040830.1, from coordinate 34,840,006 downwards.
AATTAACCTAAATTAACACGAGGAGCACACTCAGTTAATCAACCAATTACCAAAACAAGAGGTATATATACAGCAGACTTACCGCCCTTCATTGACAGTTTAACACCACCCCGTCTCCTCACTTCTAGTCCTAACTACTCTTACAACAACCGGGGTGGGGGGGTTCGGACTAATAATCCGAGCTAGGATCTCTCCCCCGGACAACACACCAGATACGCATAACCTTTACTCCACTTAATTACATGTAAGTGTGAACTTGTGAATTCACTACTGGGGGACTTTAAGATATAAAGAATATTGTATAATGTAATAAGGTAATATATTTGGTAGTTCTACTTTGTGAAGTCATGCAAAAAGAAATTATATCAGTTCGTTTTTTTATACTTGTGTGATGTACAGACTCAGACACAAGATATTCAGAATCTGAATATCATTATTTATAATGTAAAAAAAAAGTGTGTGTATATATATATATATATATACAGTGCAATGCATAAGTGAATACACCCATGCTAAAGTTGACTAAAAAGAGGAATAAAAAATCATATTTTGGAAATTGAACTTAATGCCTTAATTTAAAAAATTAGGAAAAATCCAACCTTTAAGGACACCAATTTTCTTTGTGAATGAATAATGTATCGTAAATAAATAAATGTTCTTCCTTAAAATACATGGTGCATAAGTGAGTACACCCCTATGTTAAATTCCCATAGAGGCAGGCAGATTTTTATTTTTAAGTATTTTTTTTTAAGGATACTATGCATCCTGATAAAGTTCCCTTGGCCTTTGGAATTAAAATAGCCCCACATCATCACATAGCCTTCACCATACCTAGAGATTGGCATGGGGTACTTTCCATAAGATCATCTCTCAATGCAAATCAAACTAGCTATTAGGCTAACTGAAATAAAACCATGCCAATCTCTAGGTATGGTGAAGGCTATGTGATGATGTGGGGCTATTTTAATTCCAAAGGCCAAGGGAACTTTATCAGGATGCATAGTATCCTAAAAATTTTTTTTTAAAAATACTTAAAAATAAAAATCTGCCTGCCTCTATGGGAATTTAACATAGGGGTGTACTCACTTATGCACCATGTATTTTAAGGAAGAACATTTATTTATTTACGATACATTATTCATTCACAAAGAAAATTGGTGTCCTTAAAGGTTGGATTTTTCCTAATTTTTTTAATTAAGGCATTAAGTTCAATTTCCAAAATATGATTTTTTATTCCTCTTTTTAGTCAACTTTAGCATGGGTGTATTAACTTATGCATTGCACTGTATATATTATAATTGCATGCCAAGTAATTAGTATTACAGTAATAAGGTAAAAAACGGAGAAAAAGGACTGTATGTCAGTAATCTAATGAGATTTTGACTGAAATGGCCAAAATCAAAAGTAAAACATTTAAAAGATTACAATAATTCAAGTTGTGCTTGATGACACATATAATAATCTAAATATAATGGCACAATATGACCTGAATGTGTTTTTTACTCAATGTTTACTCAACAAAACTTCAACTGTATGCTAAATGAAAAGGCAGCCTGTCAATATATATTCTTAAAAATAAAGTTTCCAAAAGGGTTTTTTTGTAGAGAACCACCATTTTGGGTTCTATAAAGAATCTTTCAGTGAAACAGTTCTCAGTGTGAAGAACATTTAAATAATCTAAAGAACCTATAAAGAAGATTTTGTGGAATGGAAAGCTTCTATGAATGTTAAAGGAGAACTTGGTAACTTTTTTAACGTAATAAAACTGTCTAGAAATCATTTGGATGGTTAAACAACCTGTTCTGGTGATATTGGTGACTCTCCCCGCTCCCCCCAGCGTTCCCAGGCGGAAAACCAACCTTGCAACTTCGGGACTACCGTCCCGGCAAGATAGAAATTGGAAGTCTCGTGAGAAGCGAGAACGAGAGCGAGAACGAGCGCGAAACACGAATTGCTTTACGGCAATTCGACATAAACAAACACGCATGTATGATGTATTACCAGATTACCCACCTCGGTAGACATAGCTCCACACGATACAGTTGGCTTGCTCCGATCAAAACAAACGCACATGAGCAGCGGTAGAGAGGGGGAGGAGGCCGCCGCAAGTGAGTTTTTTACGACCGTGTTGTGAAATATACGCCCCCCCCACAGCTGTAGGGGGAGCTCGTGGGGAAAACATGCGACAACAAAAGGGAAAATCAGCGAAGAAGTGACTAGAGTTCGCTAGAGTTACCGAATTCTCCTTTAAAGTTTCTTCATGAAACATTCAATGCCAATAAAGAACCTTTATTTTTACGAGTAAGGTAATCTGGCCAATCATTTGCATTAGTAAAGCAATGTCAAGAAACATTCATGAACTGGTCGTTGTTTTATTTCAGGCAGTGTCGTGCATGACTCCACCATACAGTCCCGACTGTGACCAACACCAGGGGTCAGGGGTCACCAGATCTCGAGCCATCAGTGTGATCCGCCACACGTCAGATGCACTGAGTCAGAGCGCCAGTGAATCAGCAGTAAACCTCCAGCCTCTCAGATCTGATCCCCCATCAGCCCCTGCTGCAATGGTGTCCGATTCTTCTTCTGGAAGCATGCCATCAGTTTCAGTCTTCCAGACGCTTCCACTCTCTCAATCCTTTGCTGGTTCGGCAAACGTTTGTCAGTCGTCTGTGGTTTTTGTGGCCGGTCTGATGGCCAAAGGTTCAGTCGTGGTAATTCTGCCCCCTGAACAAACACCTTCACATGGTTTGAAGTTTCCCGCCATCGCTCCCGCTCCCGTCCACAACTCCTCCGCAAACAGACCCGTATCTGAATCTGCTCCGCCACGGACTCGGGACTATGTCTGCACTCACCCGCACTGTGGGAAAACATACTTCAAAAGCTCCCACCTGAAAGCACACCTGAGGACACACACAGGTAGAGCGAATGACACTTCTTCAGCACTATTCCAATAGTGGCCAAAAGTGATGTCCGGCCTAGAAAATCTGACCCTTCACCCTTTAATAAAATATTATTAAAGTTTTTGTAAGGATAATGCATAGTTGTGCTTGGAGTCGGTTGTTTAATGAAGCATACCAAATTGTGCTGATAATTCTTTGCCAAGCTGTCATACAAAGAAACTATTAATGCATGCATAAACCAGAGAGAACCAATGAAATTGATTGTTGTAGTCAATATATGCTTTTTGTGTTTATATGCAAATTTTCACTTTGACAGATTCCAAGTTTAGTGTTTTGCTATTCCCTCATATTTAAAAAAAAAAAAAAAAATTGTCATATTTTGATGGTTTAATTGAACTTTAAGGGTCATTTAAAAACAAATATCCTCTCTGGACATCACTTTTGGACAATACTGTATGTATTTAAATTGTATGTCATATTTCCAGAAGTCTGGAATACAGAGTTTTAACAAACTTAATGAGATGCATATCTGTCAGTCATGCATATACATTTTATATGCAATTCATATACATAAAAAATGTAGGCCTACATCTTACATTTAAGCCAATATAACTGATGTATATGCATGATATATATGCATGATATATATATATATATATATATATATATATATATATATGCTTGCATGATTTAGATCAGTGCTTCTCAATTGTCAAAGTTACAACCTCAAAGTTGTTTCCTGTACACGTCTTGTCCTCCAGGTGAGAAGCCGTTCAGGTGCTGCTGGGACGGATGCTTGAGGCGTTTTGCCAGATCTGATGAACTTTCACGTCATCGGCGCTCACACACGGGAGAGAAGCGTTTCGCCTGCCCCGTATGCCACAGTCGCTTTGTGCGCAGCGACCACCTGGCAAAACACACACGCCGCCATCTAACAGCCAGGAGAACACCAGTGTGGCAGCAGGAGCTTCGCCATCTTAACAACATCACCGGTCTGTGCCGAACCCTGCAGCCTCTGGCTCCCAAGACTGAGAGCTGACAGACACAAACAAGGAGACGTCCTTGTGTATACATCTGGACTATTTTGTTTAAATCGTTTATTTTATATACACACACACAACCATTCAAAAGTTGGAATTATTACGATTCTTTTTATGCTTTTGAAAGAAGTCTCTTCTGCCCACAAAGGCTGCATTTATTTGTTCAAAAATACAGTAAAATCAGTAATACTGTGAAATATTGATGCAATTTAAAATACCGGTGTTTTCTATGTGAATATATTTTAAAATTATTCCTGTGATCAAAGCTGAATTTTCAGCATCATTACTCCAGTCTTCAGTGTCACATGTTTATAATATTCTTTAAAATGTTTTGTCTCAACTTTTGCAGTTTAATCACGTGCCTATTACTAGAAATATGGCAGCAAGAGATACAACTCGCCTATATTTCACTATATTACAATATTGTTTAGTAACACTTTAAAGTAAGGTTATATTTGTTAACTACATTACATACTTCTAAAGCATTGAGCCAACATGAACAAACAATGAACCGTTGTATTTTTATTAACTAATATTAACAATGATTAAATACGGCAACAAATGTATTTTCAGTTCATGCATTTACTAATGGGACTTTACAATAAAGTGTTACTTTTATTTGCTCGCTTTTAAATGTACTGCCATGAAGTTGGATTGTTTTTTGCAAAATAGAAATAAATGAGTCTTTTTTTAAAACATTGTTTTTTCAATAGTATGACGAAAATACCAATTTGCAAATCTCATTTGTGCACTGAAATCGGATTTTGTAATATACATTGTAACTCGAAAGCGTACAAAAGCAGAGGATCACTAACCTAAGATGATCTAAATGAAGTTTGTTGCTATTTACTCAAGTTTAAAAGTGAACTTTTACAGTAAAGGAAGCATTAAATGATTCAACAAGGCCACTTAATGCCATTTTATTGACAGCAAAATCTGTACATGGTAAATGCTGTAAACGCCAGTCTATAATACACCGAAAACTAAAACACATTTCACATATCGAATTCCTTTTCATCTGTTGACAAAAGAGGCACTCGCCTGGATCCTGCAAGTAAAGAGCAACACTGCAAATCCTCTCACTTCAACCAGCACCACTTGCTCCAACCATCTTCAACACTTTCCGAGACAAAAGCAGAGACGTCCTGGACAGAACACATGTAATGCGGAGACAATGCTTGAGATCCGAGCAGCAGCCGGCGCTCGTAGACTATAGAAAAGCAACAACTCGGACCCGAAAGACCCTTCTAGCTATAGCGATCTCAATTTTGTGCAATATTACATTACAAAATGCATCTACAGTTCATAACACTATGAATTCCTTACTGCACTGCACACATCTTTCCTTAAAATGCAATAACTTGCTCGTCACAGCAATGCAACACACACAAATATGTACAACTGTACAAGACGCTTGGCATTCGCATACTTGCACAAGGTGCATTCTGGGCGTGAGATTACAACAAATTACAACGTTTCCATTGTATTTTGTCCACAAAAACACTTAGCTCTGCTGCACTATTAAATGAAGAACTCCGGTCAATTTTAACATTGAGCTCATTTTTTTGTAAATTTGGAGTGCTGTCAATACAGACAACAACGAAAAAAATCGGTGTTGCCTACACCATGTTATCCTCTTTTTAAAATTTGCACCCTGTTGACTTCAATGGGGCAAGTTTTAAACCTGCTTTTAGCCTCTTAACAAACGCGCATAGGTTTAGTTATCTATGATCACGCGCGTAAACTCGACAATCGATTACTATGGACTTCGACCGAAAACAGGATGTAAATACAGGTATGTGCGCTGGCTGAAATAACATCATTTTTATTCATATCTTTCACATCTACTGCAGTCAGATTCACCCGTGTTCACTCTGAAGGAATCACTCACATTGGCTGTGCACTTGTAATGACACATCAAGGATGTTAAGAGGCTAAAAGCAGGTTTAAAACTTGCCCCATTGAAGTCAACAGGGTGCAAATTTTAAAAAGAGGATAACATGGTGTAGGCAACACCAATTTTTGTCGTTGTTCTCTGTATTGACAGCACTCCAAATTTACAAAAAAAATGAGCTCAATGTTAAAACTGACCGGAGTTCTCCTTTAATGCAACAGTTCAAATAGGACGAAGATCACAATTATCCAGTTTAAAACATCACATTCTTAATACAAATAACAAAAACAAGTGCACATTTCTTGAAAAGCATCTGATGTTGTCATGAAACTAGACTTGAGGTTTAATAAATAACTTCCCCCCTTTTGGGTTCATGAATGATTCACTTAAGAGGAAATATATGCAATGTGTGTATATATATATATATATATATATATATATATATATATATATATATATATATATATATATATATATATATATATATATTAATAAAACTTATAATTAAGTAAGTAAATCTGTAAACGCTAACTGGCCCATTTGTTAAAGCTAATCGTAACTATCTGCTGTATATCCATCAGATCCGATGGGCTATGAAGTTGTTCCGGTCAATAACACTTCTTCAGCTCTGCTCCTAGAAGCATCTGAAGCTTTTGAGAAGAGTTCAGGTTCTTAAGCGCTTAAAGTCAATCTTTACAAAACAATGACATTAATAAGTGGCTTTTTGTTAAGCTGGGGTAGAAATGGCTGCCTCAGACATGCATGATCGCAGGCAACATGGTCCAAGAGAGAAGTTCTTCATCCCTGTGTCCAAACTGACGCCACAATTACGAATCTCTTGCCTGCGAAGAAAAACAATTTGATTAAAAATCAACACAAATGCACCAGCTTTGAAACCAAGACACAAACATTCACACCATACCAGTCGTATTCGGAGATGCTGTAGAAGACGAGCGGTTTGTGTTCGTCTCTGTTAGTGAATGCGGGCCCCAGACTGTTGGCCCCCGCGTTGCTGAAAAGCAGCCAGTCTCCTACACTGAGCTCGGGCAGCAGACATCGCTCCACCACCTGATCCAGATCATCAGCAGACGGACCCCACAGACTGCAGGAGAACAGCGGCTCTTCTGCGCTCATCTCCTGAGAAAACAGCACATGATCACATTATTAACAGATTACAACAACAATGGCCTGTGATTGGGTCAATGACAAAGGATGATGTTCAAAGAAATGATTTTAAAAATCTCACCCCCACAAAAAAAATGTCTGAAAAGTAGGGCTGCACAATACATCGAAATTATCGCAAATGCATATATCGCAACAGCTTGCAATAACTGAGATCATGAACAAAAGACAAAGAGAAAATCACTCACTGCTCTCGGCTGAATAACTTTTGTAGCTTTAATAAGAATCAGTGTATATTTAATTCATTCAGTGAAAACTAAGCAGTGTTTTATTTTTACATTTGATTATTCAGTTTCTGTTGTTAAATAAACCTAACGTAGACATGAAACCCTAAACCCTGTGGTTTACACTGATGTTAAAATAACACAGTAAAACAGTGCTGTTCACTTTCAGAAGTTGTAGGGATGTTTCCAAAAAGAATGTGAAACACGCATGTAGGTTATATCATTTCAAATATATTTTAAAGATAATTTAAGTTAATTATACACACTTTAAGCATTAACGTATCAAATATCACATTATTTAATGAGTTATCGCATATCGCGCTTTTCTTCAATGCAGCTCTACTGAAAAGTCACTGCATGTATGAAATGTATTCTGAAATGAGTTTTTTTTCCATGCAGGTACAAACACAAAATTATATATATAAAAAAATAACTTGATCTGTACATGTTTATGCATTAGTCATATGCATATGCAATGTCACATTTTGTAGAAAAAAAACCTGAGAAATATTTACCTTGTGTGCCGAAGGCATCGATATTGAATCTTCACACAGCAGCTTATTGGCAAACGACCCATAAACGCCATCATTCATGTAGTAGAGAAACTCTGGCTCATCGTTCGCTGACAGAAGTTCTGAAAGAGTTTAATAAACACCCGATGATCAATGCATCACCTAATAGACATATTTAAAGTCCCCCTGTGGTGGTTTTAATGTTGTTTATATGTGGTGTTATTATATAATATAATTATTATATGTAGTGTTTTTAATATGCTTTAAGATAAACCATGTGCAAATTCATAAGTCGACACCATTGCTGTGTATTTTCTCTTTAAAACTGCAGTGAACCAAAGACAGTCTCCAAAACAGTTTGAAATCGTCCGTTCTCTACGTCACAAACATGCTGTGACCAATCGTCGACGTGCGGGCAGGCTTTAGCATATCATTAACTGCTGTGAAGCAGGAGGGTTATGTATATGATGTCTCTTACAATGTTATGATGTGTGATGAGGACTATATGCCTTTCTAAGTTTTTCTAAGCGTTTGTAAGGATGCTGATTGTTAGAAGGCAGCTGTCTGACTCTGAGATGGCGAATGGGAACATGTTTTGTGTAACATTAGCAACACATTATTAGCTGTTTGATAACGTAGTCAAGCCAAAGGCTAATCATTTTAATTAGTTATGTGTCCAACGTAGAGAGCGATACATAAAACGCATGAACCATTCTGATACATTAAGTGTACATTTAACATGTTTAACACTGTAAAATAAACAGTTACCATTAGGGATGTCCCGATCCGATCACGTGATCGGAAATCGGGCCCGATCGCGTGTTTTCAGACTCGATCGGAATCGGACATTACCTCCCGATCAGGACTCGGATATATATGTATTTATATTCTCATTTTTTAACACCTCTATTATGCGGTGACACAGAGTTACGGCGGTTTCACACTGCACGCGTTATTAGAGTGTAAGCAGCGCAGGAGCAGTGCATATGGTGAGCAGGAGCAGGACACGCGCGTTTTGCTTTCATACTGGCAGCGTTGTCACGCGCGGCTGAACCGCGGGTTGTGTACAGACAGAGTCTATAATGGATAAGTTGGTATTGCTTTTTTTCGTTTTCAAATACATTTCAGAGAAAAGACTTGTCAAGAAGCTTATTTTATTAATAATTTCATTTAATATAACTTTTGGTTCATCTTTGTTTTTATTGTTATGGCAACAAGTTTGTTTTTGGACATTTGTTTTCTTTTTAAATTGCTGTTGGTCATTTGATTGACTGTTTAAAACACAATAGATATCATCAATGCACTTTTTGGATAAAACTGCGGTGTATTTTGGCCATGATCAATGCATTGCCACTTTAATTCAGCAAAAGCGGCGCAGCAAAAATAGACTCGGCGTCGAAACGATCACGGCACTCCTGCTCTGCTCCTGACGCGCTGCCGCGCCACCTCTGCGTGCGGTGTGAATGCTCTAAAGCCTGGTTTAATCTGTTAACATGGGCGGCGAACAAAATACGCGCTGCACGCTCTGCTAACAGTGCAGTGTGAAACCGGCGTAAGAGTTAGGAGTGCAGTTCCTAAAAGCACATTACTGGCTTTGCAAACACTGTGGCACTTTTATTTTTTATTTTTTTACATGCCTACCGGATATTTTAAGTTGAGGTGCTATTTGTTTATATATTAGACTTTTTTTAATATTTACTGTTGCACTAAAGTCCAAAAGTGAAGAATTTATTTATTACTTGATTGTTCAAGCTACCTCACAGAAGTGCTCTGTTTGTTAACAGAGTTGTTGAATGTTAAAATAAGGTGAATTAAATAAAAAATAAGGAACATCCTGGATCTGTTTTTTTCGCTCTTCTTTATTCTTTTTTTTTTTTTTGCATTATAGAAGTATCGGATCGGGACTCGGTATCGGCAGATACTTAAAATCAAATGACTCGGACTCGGACTCGAGGGCAAAAAAACCTGATCGGGACATCCCTAGTTACCATGTATTTAGAAATATTTTTGATGATCCAATATTTATCCCCATCAAAATAAAAGCTACAATACTTCATGAATATCTGACATGAACATTGACTAGTACTCACTGTGTGGTTGACCGCTGCAATCCCGAGCCACTGTTTCCTTAGCGATTATATTCACGGCCAGCGTGAAAGCAGATGACACATAATAAGCTCCGGGTTCGGCGATGATCGACAAGTTGGTCGAGGGAGGAAAATACATGTCCAGCATGGGTTTAAGCGTCTGGTGAACCTGCACACACAAACAACATTAGAAGCTCAGGGGGAAAGCATTTATGAATGCAAAAAAAATATCTTACAAATGTAAAGCAGAATACATTACCTTGTCTAACTGTGCTTCACTTCCATCAAAGCCAGCTCCAATGTCCAGAATATTCATCTCAAAGCCTAGCTCCTCCTAAAATCAAATTCATTTAGAACACATTACCATGGGGGAAATACATACTTATGCAGACTGCAGCGAAAGAGACATTTAGATTAATAAAGAACATTCCCTCTTGATTCAGTAGGGAAACTCAAGGCACAAAAGGAACAATCAAATCAAAATTTGATCAATGACTCCATGAGCGTTGACTCACCCCCATATCAAAGACACAGCGGGCATCAGACACAGCACGAGAGAACGCTTGTGCATCCTGACAACAACTGGGAATGTTGAATCTGTGAGCAAAGCATGAAACCAACAGCATGAAATCAAAACCTACCTCATTTCCTGCCTTTATAAATGCCCTTGGCATAACTGCATGACTCAGAGCCGATCCATGTGAAAAATGAAGTTGGTTCTGGTATCGCTATTTTTTTTTATCAGCCGAACCCCAGAGACGTCAAATATTTTCTTTAAGTACCCCTTGTGAATAAGTTAATACTTATATAATAATTTGCATGTTCATGCTGTCAGTTTCTGGTCACATGGCATGCAAGTGGACTAGGCAATATGAATAATAATAATAAAATAATAATAATAAAAATAAAATAAAAATCACATCTCGTATTTTTTGGCTGATTGGTGATATATCTGTATTTTCTACTCTGATAAACAAGACCCACATTTTTGTCTATTTATTAAAAATACATAAATAAAAATTCACATCCTGCCCAATGTTGTCCTATAAACATTGTTCATACTAAAGGTTATGCTTTATGTTGTGTCCACAGCCACACTCATTCATGGCCACATCAAGCTACGTCTTTGTTATTGTTTTGAATAAGCGACCTCTAGTGGCGATTTACTGTTACACACTGTGCTTTTAATATCCAAAAACAAATATTTTAGCAAAATGTATATTTTAGTCTGTTTGGCATAAGGCTCGTCCACTACTGACAGCAAAATGAACACATTTGCATGACTTTTATAGATGGAGAATAAATCTGTGAAAAAGTTATGCAGTGAGGAAAACGCCACACCTCCAACACATTAAAGGGTTAGTTCACCCAAAAATGAAAATTCTGTCAGTAATTACTCACCCTCATGTTGTTCCAACCCCGTAAGACCTTCGTTCATCTTCGGAAAACAAATTAAGATTTTTTGATTAAATCTGAGAGCTGGCTCACTCCTCCATAGGCTTCTAAAGACGTTATAACTTGCTGGCCCAGAAAATGTATTTCGTCGCTTTATAAACTTAAGATTGAGCCACTGTAGTCACTTGGACTATATTAACGATGTCTTTAATGCATTTTCTGGGCCAGCAAGTTATAACGTCTTTAGAAGCCTATGGAGGAGTGAGCCAGCTCTCAGATTTAATCAAAATATCTTAATTTGTGTTCTGAAGATGAACGAAGGTCTTACGGGGTTGGAACAACATGAGGGGGAGTAATTACTGACAGAATTTTCATTTTTGGGTGAACTAACCCTTTTAACAGCACAAGCAGCCTATCTGTCAGAGCAAGCTGCAGTAAACTACAAGTTAATTATCTCTTAGGAGTTATTTTGAAGCCCTTAATATAAACATGTCTCATGTTTATTACAAATTGGATTTCAAATATGCTCGTAATATCAAACTCCTGTATATCCATATGAAATGTATTGCCTCATCCTATATCGTTCATAAAAATATATCGACATGTTGTACAAACTCGATTTTTTCCCATCAACATGTCCCTTTATGGGCTCTGTAAATATCCTCTCGACACTGAAGACACTCACTTGACTCCGGTAACATGCAGGCTGAGCTCTCTGGCACACTCCAGCAAGTGTCTGCAGTCCTTCAGCGTGGAGCCGAACGGTATGGCCGTCTCCTCTCTCTCACAACAGCTCTCTGATGTCAACAGCAGTAACACCCTGCGGCAGAAAGCAAGTTCAAGATGATTTCAGATTCAAGACTGTTTTATTTAGTGCCATGCCTATGCTGTCAAAGCTATTTTCATGGCAAAAATTCAACTACAAAAATACAAATATCATATAAATAAAAACCAAACAAACAAAAACAGCAAGTCATATTATACAAGATTTTTTTAATTAACATAAGATTAAAAAAAAAATTCAAAACCTTTTCAGGCATAATCTTACTAAATAAGTCCTTAAGTGAGGTAACTTCATAAAAGAGCATTCTATTTGTATTAAGTCCAGGACAATCTAAAACTTGTTTAGTTCAAGAAGAAGGTTAGTGCTAAAAAAACCTGTGCATTACTGTGAACACAGCCTATTAGACTTGCTGCCGTCTATGATATGAATAATGCTGAGAAAAAGAGAAAAATCCCTCAGTCCTTATCTGGAATGCACTTTTTCTTTATTGCTTGTAATGTTTCTTTGTTCCCCTTTTTAACTTGTATGTTTTAAAGCTATATTTAATTTGTTAATAATTCTTAACATAATTATTTCATTTATTATTTATTTGTAATTATTTTATTAAGTACCTATAAGTATAGAACACAAAAAAATGTATATGCAAAATCAGTAGCCAAGATACCACAGATGAATAGAGTAAAAAAAGTAACTTATTGTACCACAATTTTTCTAAAATGTTGGCATATGCACTAATTTGCATTCGTTTCCAGAACAGAAATTTGAACATTGGTTAAAGCCAGGTTAAAAATAGTTTCATTTTGTTGATACATTAGAGAATTTTGGATATCTCTTCCATAAATCAAAAATTACTGTCAACAGCAGTCATTTTTTCCCCTTAAATTTGTTTTTCAGAATTAAATGTTCTATAAATCAGGCAAATTATATATTAAAAATAGGGGTGTCACGATTCTCCAAATCCTCGATTCGATTACATTTTCGATTCTAAAGTCACGGTTCGATTCGATTCTCGATTTAAAAAATAAATAAATTGAAAGCACAAGCTATGCCATTTTTAGACTTTTATGCAATATAATAATATCTGACCTTTGCTCGCAATGTACCACACACTACATTGTCAAATTTAAAACGTTTATTAACAACATAATGTAACAATAACTTATCTTATCAATATCTTTAGTCAATTGGAAACTTAAACAATATAACCTATTACAGTCCCGGGGCTCCCTGGACTCCTCAGAGCAGTCACAGGCGAATAGCACGGCGTTTTAAATTGGGTTCCCACACCGTTTGCATCGCAGTACGAGAGAACGTTCTCGTAAGGGATCGTACTTGGTTACTTGCGTAACCTCGGTTCCCTTAGAGATAAGGGAACGAGTAGCCTACTGCGTTGCCTTGCCGTGCTATTCGCTCATATTAGGTGCTTCGCTTCAGTCGATTTAAACCTAAAGTCCTTTGGAGAGTTTTCTCTTAATATATACACTTCAGCCGCGTCCAAATTGGCGCGCTCGAATTTGGCAGGGCGCCAAGCGCTCCCATTGGACCGCACGCCACTGCTAACTCGCCATAGGTTCGTGCAGTTGCCGCAGCATAGCCAGCTCGCTCAGACGAGCTATGATGCTCTCGCTGTGCAGCTGCAAAGCGTTTTAAAATAAAGGCTTCAATATTCTCGAGAAAAGGATTTTTTTCCATTACAGACAAGCCGAGCTGACGTGACATATGGGGCGTGGCAGCATCGACGATTCCATTTTTTGATTCGATGATCGAGATTGAGCATTAATTTCGATCGATTTCGACCCTTAATTAAAAACAAACCCCTCTGTAAAACCCTTGGTGAAGAAAAGTTTGGTGAAGTGGGGATTTCTGACACGAGAAAAAACTCACCGCTTTGAAGATACTTATTGTCATTGAAATCTACAGATGCAAATAAATAAAGCGCAATAAAATACACATTTAAAAGTGCATTTTGGATGTTTTCTTTTCACTAGTCGGAAAAAAAAATAGAAAAGCCAAATAGAACAAAACCTCAAAACTAAGCAGTGCATGAAAAAAATGTAGATGAATTGTTTTAGAATCGGATAATGATTACCAGAATTGGATCGTGAGGTGCCTAAACCCTACTGCACGGATATTGCCTGAGAATAGTGACAATTTACTGCAAATGTGTGCATAACGACAACCCTAGTCAACTCACTTTGCTTTGGGATGGCAGCGTGCGATCTTCCTCAACTCCACCTCATTATCGCAAACCAGGAGGGGGATGTTATGTTTGGCTGAGTATTTGATATGGGAAAGCTGTTTACACGTGCCGCCGAGAATGATGTCCTGAGACGGGACGCCAAAGACCTTCACCAAGTCCAGCTCATGCTGAGAGACAAGCACAGAAGACAAAACAGATGAAGGTTATAATATTATTTTTAAAAGTATTAAAACATTTTAAAAATAGCTGTCAAACAGACACAAATGAACAAACAGACTTATTTTAGGACACTAAGGAATCTAGTTTTAGCGAGGGATGAGACATATTTTGTACTTTATGCTCACCTTGTTTGAACAAACGAAGCCTGTTCCAAGAGCAGCCAGGATTTCAACAACCACAGGGCAGCTGTTGCTCTTGACCGTGTAGAAAGGCCGAATCTGGTCCATTTTAGTTCTCCAGCGAATTTGCTGCCGCACAATCACTCCGAGGTCAGCAACAAAAAATGCACTCTTCAGTGCCTAAAGAAGACCAACATGCATCATTGCTCAGTACAAAAAAGGCACAATAAATGAAAACAACACAGCAGAATGGTATACTTACAAGTGTTTGATCATGAATGTGTTTATCGATCACATCTCTGAGAGCTGCGCTTTCTTCCAGCAGCTCAACAGAATAGTGGAGTTCATCCAGAATTCCCTTCATACTCATCCGTAATCTGATGTTCTGACTGGCATAAAGCAGGTCACCTATTTATGAGAACCCTCAGAGCTCTTGGGTCCTAGCGATATCCACTGCAAACACAACACAGACAGAAAATAAAGTCTTTAAAGCTGCAGTCCGTAGTTTTTCCTCTTTGAGATTTTCCTCATCTCTGTTCGAAATCTGCTATCGCAGTTATTCGTGGAATTATCGACTTTACGTGGGTTGTGCCTCGGCACGGCACAGAGCCGATGAATCCAATGTTTTGAGGAGAATGTGCGGCTGTCAGTCGCCGCCGGTGTGGATCCTGGCATTCGGCATCACAGATTCTACTTTTCGGAAGTATGACCAACATAAGAGTTTTCACTGGAAAATGTTATCTGACGAACATTTGAACAGAATAGTTCGTATTCTGACGAACTAAGGGAAAAAAGCATTGCAGTAAATCACGCCGGTTAAATCTAACGATCGCTTATATCACGTCAAACCGTGCAAATTATACTTTGTTCTCAAATTGTTAATGTTAACAACATCAGCATTGCGTGACTACATTTAATGCCCTTCCGATATTTGTCCTTGTTTTCGCATGGGCCGGTTGCAGTCTCTTTTTTTCTGTAGCCACTCCGAAGTCTTTTGCGTTTTACAACCGGTGAATCTCCAGTTGTCACTGGTGAATGTCGTTTGAACCTTTCTGGATCCGCCATCAAATTGCTAAGTTTAATTATATCAAGTGCTGTGAGAAAAGGCTATAAATCTCCACCTCCAAGATCCTCACACTAATAGCCTACTAGCCGAGACTCTTCTTTATGTGGACAGATGTGACGTAATGACACAAAGACATGCTCGAATTTCCCGCGGAAATCAACCAGTACCACTGGAATTAACAACATTATAACAAGCTTACCGTTTTGAATCGAGCTACGGCAAGCAGAGAGTTTTGAACACTGGCTGGTTATGTACTTGCTCAAAAATGTATTTTAGATCATTCTTAACCCAAAAAAGTTACGGACTGGAGCTTTCAAGAACATCAAGCTTCAATGTGTTGAACAATGACTTGACGTGCTGTTGGTGCTCAGGGACCCCAACTGTGAATTGCAGCTTTTTATTCTGTTATATAAACTGTAAAATTGGCTTTGACACATTCAATGTCAAAATATCATGTTTGACGTCAAAGCAGAAAGACTCCTGCAGTGGACATCGATCGGAAGAGTCACTGACTTTCATTGACCCTGGAAATCCATTCTCAGAGCAGGTCTAAAAACAGCTAAAGATTGAATTGCAACTGCTTTGAAGAATAGGTTGGCAGTATGACCAAAATCAAAACTTCCTTTTGCACTTGAAGCATATGCAAGTTATAGTAAAACACCATAAGTGAGGTTACAGCAATGTGAACCTACAGGGACAGGTCAGAGGGCGACCTCTCCAGCTATCAGCTAGGATCCCAAGGAGGCTCCGCGTTGAAATCGAACTGCTCACGGTAGACAGAAGTCCCTAAGCTGTTCTCGTAGTTCACGAACACCTGCAAGAAAAAATAAATCGTGTCAAAATAGAGCTATATAGTACATATAAAAGTAGGAATGAATAATGTATTATTTATTTACAGATAATCACATGCAGAAAATAAACAATAACAAAAATAAATGATAAAAAAATAAATAAATCAAGTTATAAATATGGATATTTTTCTAACAAAAACGCACTGCTTCGCTTCAGAAGGCCATCATTAACCCTCCCGGAGTCGTATTTTTGGATGGATGCACTTTTTTGGGCTTCAAAAAACAAGGTGCCATTCACTCCCATTATAAAGCTTGGAAGAGCCAGGATATTTTTTAACATAACCGACTGTGTTTGGCTGAAAGAAGAAAGTCATATACACCTAGGATGGCTTGAGGGTGAGTATAACATAGTATAACTATGGGATAATTGAATTTTTTTGGTGAACTAACCCTTTAATTAGGATTATTACAGGAGTGAAACATGTACAGACGTTTATACAGCTTATGGGTGGAGAATTAAAAAACAAAAAAATATATTCCCATTATTAAGTTATGGAAACGTTGTTTCTGAATGCTCAAAACATTTGTATCATTTTGTAAACATTATGGGAATGTTACTTTTTAAAGTTCTCTAATTTGGACGTTTTGAAACTAGTAGCATTAAAAAAAACAAAAAACATTAGAGGTCCAAGTAAAATGCTTCAGGGCAGAAAAAAAAACGTTTCATGAAGAACGTATAAATGAGCTAAAGTTGAGAACATTAATAAAGACCAACTTTGAATGAACATTCTATTAATATCACTGGAAGAACGTTTGTTCATGACTTTGAGAGAACCTTGCCAGAAGGTTAGCTGACGTTCAAGAATATAAAATCAATCAATACAATAAATATAAATCATGAATAAAAAATGTTAAACGTCAAAATAAGACATCCGGAAATGAATGAGGCGCCAATTCCACAAATATTTGTCGCTGATTTAATACAAAACTCATATGCCTGTCTAGCTATTAGCGAAATCTGTTTGGTTTATTAATAATACTATAATAATGA
Organism: Vimba vimba; assembly: GCA_022828995.1. Classification (NCBI taxonomy): domain Eukaryota; kingdom Metazoa; phylum Chordata; class Actinopteri; order Cypriniformes; family Leuciscidae; genus Vimba; species Vimba vimba. The sequence continues at coordinate 34,822,542 of CM040830.1, read as the reverse complement.
TACCATTTGTGTTTACTTGTGATTATTCACCAGAAGATATCACGCGATAAGGTTTAAACTAAAGGTTTATTTATTGCTAACCGTCAATTAGCCATATAGCAGCTAACGTACCCGATATTAAACTCGTACGTTATTTATCTTAAAAAACGTTATAACATAACGCGTTAATTCAGACTGAAAACAGCTAGGCGTTTATAAACAACTTCACCTGTCTTTAGTCAAATACATACAAGAGGCTAGCAGACACATGTTAGCTTATGAAGCCCAGAGCTACTTACATGGGAGAATTCGAGAGCATTTGAGGTGAACCGTTTTTTCCTTTTGGACGGAATTTTCACAAAGTAACAAAAGCACCGATATGAGAGATAACGCTAATGTTTTGAGCCATATATCTGTCTAATACAGTGAGCAGCGGACCGTGTGGACGGTGGAGCACGTTTAACGTTAGCTAGAGCCGTTGAATGATGTCGGACTGAGGATGAAGCGCGTGAAGGAGGCGGGGCTAAAATTTAAATGAAGTGGTGAAGGGAGTGAGGAGGCGGGGCTGTTATGTTAATTAGGTGGTGAAGCACATGAAAGAGGCGGGCATTTTTGCGTTGCGTAAGAAGGGGGTGGAGCTTCAATAGCATAATGAAGCGAGTAAAGGGGACGAAAAGTTGTGAAAGGGGCGGGGCTTTTTGTTTAAATAATTTGATGAGGTGCGTGAATGGAGCGGGATTCTTACAGACTCCATGGAATCAAAACAGGAGTTTTGTAGCTTTTCTTTTCGCTTTGAGACCATCTATAAATGCAAGTGCAGCTGATAAGTGTAAGGGATAATATGCAGTCACAAATAAACAACAAACGTATATTTATCTGCTACTACAAGTACACTAAATAACTGGTTTCCAAAAGAAATCGCTTTTTTAGGTTTAAATTATTACATAAATCACATGAAGGGAGCCGAGCCAACGGTGCAACAGCAACCAGTCACAATAAACAATATCTTCACATAGACACAAATAAATAATCATGCAACAATTGAAGTATATTGACACTGCACTTAAATTATTAATTATTTGTTGATACTCTTCACACATTAAAGCACATTAAGTGTATGCAAACAAGCATAAACAGTAACAAACAATCTGTGGTGAACAGTTGTAAATGATAGAATGTGCATATTAATAAACTTTTCATATTTGAACTATTTTTCATAACTTCCTATAGTATAGTGCATTCAATAATATAAAGCATATAGTAGCTATATACCTTCTAATATTGACCAGTTTGATTATTTTTAACTTTGCAATTATACAAAAATTTATCCAAATGAACAGTGTGATTATATCTATATTTATATTAAATGTATTGATACTGATAAAAAGGAGGCTATAAGAAATGTGCCATATCATACCTGGATGCCCAAAGAGCCTTCATCATCTTGGCTACAAAATTCCTGTCAGAACATTGTCCATTTTGCACTTTTATAGCGTGATTCCGGATAAAACATAATAAATAATCCTAACTTTATTGTACTCTGTGTTAATGTCTGGACTGATAGAATGTCCTCTATCTACATTATCTTGCTTTTTATTGATGAGCTGCTGCTTCAGTGTCCATGTCTCTGATGAAATGAATCTAGTGTCAACACTTTCATCCACAGTTTATAGAGGGAGGCGTGTTTACCCTTCTCTCTCTTTCTCTCTTTCTCTCTCTCTCTCTGTGGCTTGAGGTTTTCATGGTCGGATATTCAGACTTTTCTAAGTTGATTCTCAGGGTAAATGATCAACCTAATGACTTCTTGATGAAGATGTTGACTTCTGACACCTTTGAATCACTGTAAATAACTTTGAACTTTAATAACATTAAAATATTAACATCAATGTGAAAAGCACTGTACATTACTTTCCAAATAAAGAAATTGACATTTGACAATTATTGCATTGTGATGAAGCTATCAGTTATACAGTCAGTTGTACAGTTTAGTGTCATTATGCAAGAAATTAGGCTGTCAAATCGATTAGTCTCGATACAAGTTTGTTTATATAATAATAGATTTGTGTGCACGTATGTGTACATACTGTATGTATGTGTATATATATATATATATATATATATATATATATATATATATATATACACACACACACACATACTGTATATATTGTATGCATGTATATAAATATATAGTTTATATGTGTGTATATGTATATATACATAGAGACACAGACACACATAAACATATAATACATATAAAAATATATATACATTATATAAACACAAACTTTTATGTTAGATGTGATTAATCACGATGAATTGATTTGACAGCACTAGATTATTATTATAATTTTTTTTCTTCATTTAGCAACATAAAGAGTCACCCTTTGCATTTTCAAAATAAGTTGTTGAAAAATAAATAAATTGTATCAACATTTACAAAGTTGCAACACACACACCCAACATTAACATTAACACCCAACAGTCTGACAGTATTTTACATCTGGTCTACAACTTAAACATTGATGTGCCAATATGTTACAGACAGAAATTCCTCATTTGTGTGCATATAGTTCCCTTTTCTCTGATTGCTGAGTCCTTTACCAAAAATAGTTTCATCAGAATGTCAAATGAGCCAATTGAGCTTCACAATAGCTCTGTTTGTTTTACTCACGTCAATGTCGCTTGGACGGCTACACTTGTCAGTGAAAGTTTCTCTTTTGGAGCGCACAAAAGCAGTTCCGAGTTTTGTGCCTTCTCCCCCTAGACTATAAATGAGCGCATGGCATCTAATCTATAACATCTAAAGCATCTCGGAGAACACGGCGGTGTTTGATAACTATTGTTCTTGGTATAATAGTAATTTGCCTCTGTATGCTTGCTGAAGGAAGGACATGTGGTTCGCCTGCCATATGCAATAACACCCTACTGGTTTTGAGCAACAGGAATTCTCCAGAGCTTAAAGGGCTCATAATGCTGCCTCAAATACAATATAAAGGAACTCTCCAATAAACTAATCTGTTAGGAGAAAACAAAGAACATTTCGTCTTGTAACAATAAAATTGTGCAATTTTCCAGTGAAAAGTTATGAAAGCGATTTGCACAATTAGGGGACTGAAATGTCAACAATCTTCTATTATGTGAGAAAGCGGGGCTAGTTTTCACACTTTTTTAAACCATGGAATATATTTCACTTTTATAGTAATATTTAGAGATGATCACTTGAAACAAATTAGGTTTAATTGATTATCCATACATCATTATTTTTATCATTCATCATTCATGTTTAAATGTGAGCATCATAATCTATCGGGCTTTTGAGGAATGGTTATTTGTTCATCTCTCACTCATTGCATTGCACTGCATTATATGTTTTAAAACTACAGAGCTTTAATCATAAAACTAAGCATTTAATTATCATCTATAAGACATTATTGGGAGATATAGAGTGGTGACTGATATTTATATGCATTTTATGTCTGTTATTACAAGCTATCAGAATTTCTATCAGTATCATTAGTATCAGCATTTGCCCCAAACTGCACATTTTTGGATTCTCATACAAAAAAATTGAGGCACAACAAAAAGTTGTGAAAAGTTAAATAATAATAAAAAAAAGTTTAGAAGTTAAATAAACTTTTCCATAATTCTTTTAATTTTTTATATATGTCAGGCTTTACAGGGTTAAAATTTAAACAGTAATTATATGAAGCATAAAATATGAAACAGCTATAGTTGTAGAGGATATTGTTAAAGCGAGTCAATGTAAATTGTTTTATTGCTTTGCTACATTCAACTATGTTTAAACACCATGTTTATGCATTAAAAACATTCGAAGGCCATTGCCAGTGAGGTAAAAAGATAGACAGCGGGTTTATAACAAAAACAATAGAGCTTATCTTTTGTTTTCCATCACTATCTGTCACCTTTCATCTCTCCACCCACTACACAGCACCCAAAGGAACTCACTTTTCCTTGACCTCAAAAGTGCAATAAATATTCGACTTTATCCTGACAAAAAGGATATTTATAATTAAATTATAAACTGATCAAACCCCTTTCGGTTTGAATACAAAGAATTAGATTTGAGAACTGCAGCAAAAGGGGACTATTTTCAATGAACAACGACTTTAAATTAGGTCTGTTCCTCACAAAAAAAATATCATATGACTTCAGAAGACTTATTGTGCATGAGTCATATTTTTAATATAGGTACATGGTGTTTTTTTGTTTTTTTTTGGCAGAATATTATGGAAAAGATAAGGCTTAAAAAATCTGCTTTTGTGTTCAACAGAAAAAATAGCAGCAGCGTGTTTTAAAAGACTGAGGGTTAGTAAATAATGACAGAATCTAACTTTCTGGAGCTGTTCAGTTAATAACAAAATGTTCTGATCGAAGCCCCAGAGGACCTATTATTTGTTTTAATCCTTTCTCAATCACCTCGCTATCCTTTTGTGTTCCCCAAATTGTGTTTTTGCATGTTTCGTGCATATGTTGGAAAGTTGGAAACTAAGGAAATGGATGCGAGGGTTATAACAAAAAGCTTGGGACAAATTGGAACCCATATCTGGGCTGGACATCCCTAGAGTCTAAACAAGCAATGTTCCTTATTCCCCAAGCACTCGGGCTGGCGGGCGGGTGACTGATTAGAGCACGCGTGCCCAGACATGTCCCTATCGGTCTGGCCGCCGGCCAGTCAGTGGGCAGCCCACCCTGGCGTTTGATCTGGGGGTTTGGCTCCAGTCAGTCCCGGCATTGTATCCCAAACAATGCACCCCAGACCTACTGAACTCCATAAACATATCCCTTTGTGGGCTTTTCCTCGAACTCAGGGTGGGGGACACCCGCTGCCAGGAAGAGGGACTCCTATCCAAAAAAAGAATGCTGTGCCTCCCTCTTTGGGCCTGCTGACTGGGCATTCCTGCCTGTAACCTCCAGGGAAAATCAGCAAATTCATAGGCCATTGAATCATAAAGGTGTGTGCCGGTAATGGCATGATGATGATGAATAAAAGTAGCAGTCAGCTGTTGATTCTGTGCTAAAAGAGTGCTGTTTCTTTCTCTTTAGAACTGATATTGTGCATATTATAATTTGGATGAGGATTCTGGTGTATAACATGTTAAAAAGTATATCTTATATAAGCTTCACATATCCTAATTTGAAGGGTTTAAGTAATGTTTTTCATGCTTGTTCAATGAATCATAAATTACATTTCTGTCCAATCAAATGCTCTCTAGAATCTGAAGCTCCGCCCCCTACATTATAAATACACGCTAAAGCTTCGGCTGAAACTGGTCACCTGGTCACTATTTTCTACATGGAATGGCACATAGTGCACTATAAAGGGAAAAGGGAATGATTGAGACAGTGTAAATATGCTTTGCATTGGGGAGAATGAAGTCTGGTTTCACTTTAGTGTCCCCGTGAACCTTTTACAGCTCCGGACCAGAGACACGACAGCACAGAGCGGATCATATGAGTGAGTCGGCGCAGACCAGAAAATGTTTCAGACCCATCTGAATTCTGCACAGAATGCCATATTTTAAAGCGATATAGAGGAGATTAGGAGGAAACTGCGGCTTTACCGAGCTCAACGGCTCTGGCCGAGCTATGATATAAACTGAACGCTATTGGCTATCTTAAAAAGGGGAGGAGTTATCTGATATGGCCCGCCCTGTCTTACTGTTTCAGTGATCAACAAGGCACTTCAGTGGGCCTTTAAACATTAAAGAGACCTTTCTACTAGTACTAACTCTGACAAAAACAACAGGAGAAAGATGCCCAGGGTCCCTGATCATCTGGGAGAACATGCCATGAAGACTGCAGATGTGAACAGAGCGATAAACTGCAATGTCCGTAATGTAAGACGCCTGAGACACAGAAAGGACAGCTGATCGATCTTGCAGTGCCAAACCACATGTACCCAAATATTTACATATTTCATTCAAATATTTATGCATGTTCAGAAATTCGCTGGAAAAAAGCAGTTGAAAGACGTTTCTTTTAATTTAACTAAGTGACTTACCGTTAACCTCCCTGTATTGTGTTTTATCTTCCGATTCATTTTGCTTAATATATTCGTGTAAATCGGTGGCCCAGTATATTACGGAAGAGGATTAGGGCCAAGCAATAATAAAAAAATAAAAACCATCTCGAGATTAAAGTCATTATAATACGAGATTAAACTCGTTAAATTTCGAGAAAAAAAGTCGAAATACAATCTTGAGAATAAACTCATTAAATATCGAGAATAAAGTCGTTGTGTTTCGAGAAAAAAAATTCGAGTTTATTCTCACGATTATTTCGACTTTTTTCTCGAAATTTAACCATTTTTTTCTCAAAACACAACGACTTCATTCTCGAAATGTAATGAATTTAATCTCGCATTATAATGACTTTAATCTAGAGATGGTTTTATTTTTTTATTATTGCTTGGCCCCATAGACAGTAGTACTCAAGTAAATCAAGTTTTTTGTTTAGGTGAAAAAAGCTGTCGTTATTACTCCAGGCCTCCAGGTGTCGCTGTCGCCTGAGTCTGCGCATGCTCAGATCACAGCAGTCGATCAGCTGACCGTGAGTGAAGCCTTTGGAAAACACTGTGGTGTCATTATGAATATCAAATCCTAAGACTGATTCTTTGGAAATTATTCAGTTGAATTTACTCAATAATCGCCGTGTCATCTCGTTCACGTTGAAATCAGGTAAGACCGCTGGAGAAACGAGAAGACCGCAGTTTGTGTGATCGTGTTGAAACGTCTGCAGCTTTAGCTGTATTTGCTAGTGTGGATTAGAGCTGCCTGAGGTTCATCTTGTGTTAATATATGCTTTAAAATGAACTAATAATGTGTTTTCAGATTGTCACATGATATTATATACATCTCAAATGTGTCGCAGTGTCGATTTGAGTGTATTTGTCCAGTTCTCTTGCACGATGTGTATGAAGTACTGCGTGTTTACACTGATGGTTTGATCCATCGGCAGCCTGTTACTGATGATGATCTGAAATATGATCAAACACCTGATAGCGACTCTAGTGAGACAGATTAGATGAGATTATTACTCTAATCACAGTGTCCATTCATCAGATTCAAGGTCGCTCTGATGGGCCTCCGCTTCAACTCGTGACTGTCAAGTGTCATTCATTCATTTTGAGGAAATGAGTCAATAAGTTCAGGATGCCCATGATGTCCAAAATTAATATTCTCTCGTTCTGACTCTCAAAATACATTGTTCCCATTATTTGAAAGTTCCCATCAAATACCATGATTACTTTTTATATTCAAAAATTATATTTTCAGGTTCAAATTTATATAAATGTGAAGTGGAAGTGTATATTTTAAGTTCTGTATGTCAGGGTCTCACTGTCATGGAAAACCTGGCAATATCATGGAAGTTTTTAATTGTGCTTTACGCAAGTATTGGTTTATCAGGCTTGCAAATCACATTTTTAAAGTAATGAAAATGTCTATAATCAATATATATATATATATATATATATATATATATAGGCTATAGCTGTGGTCTACTCTAATGTATTTAGTCAGGAAGATATTGCGTGAAAAATTGTCTGCCAAGTTATTGTGAATAATTTTGTCTGTTTGGGTCTTTTTAGTGATATCAGCAATAAGTTTAATTTAAATATTTTAATACACATAAAGTACATTTTATTTATTTCACATGAATTCAGTAATTCATACAAATTGACATCCATGCCAGAAATCTCTACACAAAAATGTCTAAAAAAAAAAAAAAATCATTACCTATTAATAGAAAACCAAATATTAAATGAAAAATATAAATGTATATTTTTATTTTCTTGAAAATCCTAGTGTTTCTAAATTAATTTCTGAAAATAAATTGTAGGCTATCTATTGTTAAGGCATATATTAATCTAAGTATGTTTGTAAAGCACTACCTTAAATGTCTTTGTTCGAGTTGGTACTGCTGTGTGAAGTGTGTACATTTCAATGTTTATTAATGCCTGTCAACATCTTTCTGCTCTAGACTCTTCATTACTTCTTCCTCAGCAGCCATGACAGAGTTCTGGTTGATTTCGGCTCCTGGAGAGAAAACCTGCCAGCAGACATGGGACAAACTAATGACGGCCACGACTCGCACCAACAATCTGTCCACTAACAACAAGTTCAACATTCCTGATCTCAAGGTCATATTCTTTTCCTCTTCCTCTTTTTACAGTCCGAGTTAAGTAGCCTTTTGAGCTCTGGTATTACTGATTTCCTTTTTTTACACAGCTGATTGATTCTAAAATATATACATTTATATAGCCTGAAAGCTGTTGTAGCCTAAAAGGTTATGTGTAATAAATTCTATGAAATATTACATATTTATTTCTAAAGCTACTTTTTGTAATGTCTTTATGATGCTTTTCTCATTTAACACAATAATGATTTTAAATGATCCTTTGGGGTTAATTTATTCAGCCAATTTGTGATTAATTTGTGATTAATTAATCGGCATATCATGTAATTAATTAGATTAAATTGTAATCGTTTGACAGCCCTAATATATATATATATATATACACTACCGGTCAAAAGTTTTAGATCGGTAAGATTTTTAATGTTTTTAAAAATCTTCTGCTCACCAAGGCTGCATTTATTTGATTAAAAATACAAACAAAACCAGTAATATTGTGAAATATGATTACAATTTAAAACAGCTGTGTTCTGAATATATAGTGAAGTGTAATTTATTCCTGTGATCAAAGCTGAATTTTCAGCATCATTACTCCAGTCTTCAGTGTCACATGATCCTTCAGAAATCATTCTAATATGATGATTTGATGATCAAGAAACATTTATGATTATTATCAATGTTGAAAACAGTTATTTACATTTTTATTTCATGATGCTTTGATGAATAAAAAGTTCAAAAGAACAGCATTTATCTGAAATCTAAAGCTTTTTTAACATCAAACACTACCGTTCAAAAGTTTGGGGTCAGTAAGAATTTTAATTTTATTTTTGGGGGAAAGAAATAAAATAAATCAATACTTTTATTCATCAAAAGTTACAGTAAAGACATTTATAATGTTAGAAAATATTCTGTTTTAAATAAATGCTGTTCTTTTGAACTTTCTATTCATCAAAGAATTTTTAAAAAAAATTGTACACAACTGTTTTCAACATTGAAAATAATAATGAATGTTTCTTGAGCAGCAAATCATCATATTAGAATGATTTCTGAAGGATCATGTGACACTGAAGACTGGAGTAATGATGCTGAAAATACAGCTTTCATCTGAGGAATAAATTACATTTTAAAATATATTAAAATAGAAAACAGTCATTTTAAATTGTCATAACATTTCACAATATTACTGTTTTTTTTATTGTTTTTTAATCAAATAAATGCAGCCTTGGTGAGCAGAAGAGTCTTCTTTTAAAAACATAAAAAATCTTACTGATCTAAAACTTTTGACCAGTAGTGTATATATATATATATATATATATATATATATATATAGGGTACCGGTATATATATACGGTACATATATATGAGCTGTGATGTCTTTTGATGCATATATATATATATATGCTTTTGTTTTAAATTGTACATCCCAAAACTATTAATACAACAATTGGTTTACTTTGCATCATTTAATTCTGTGAAAGTGTTCACAGAAATCTTCATGTGTCATTCTGCATGCAGGCTTTCTCTGATTGAAAACAAAAATCAGCCTTTTTAAAGGCATTTCAAAAGTCTCAGTCCTATTCCCCCGTGTCAAGTGACCCTGCTGCCCTGTGTCGTCTTGACCAGTGCGTTTCCGCCTGACAGGATGAGAACAGAGGCGGCGCCACTCTAAGCTCCTGCTGTCTCTGTGGGCCGATGCTGATCAAATTCAGCACGGCTGTGTTTGTATTGCTTCATTATACTGGATGGTGATCAAAGTGTCTCTGTTTCTCTTCTCTGAACGCTGCAGGTCGGGACATTAGATGTCCTTGTGGGGCTGTCTGATGAGCTGGCCAAGTTGGACTCTTTTGTTGAGAGGTAAAGTTTTTTTTCTTTCTTTCTAGTAATAATATATCAATGCTCAATGTCAAAACACCTTGTGTCTGTCAAACCGTGTGTTTCTACTTCGGTGTGGTGAGGAATCTCATATAGAGGTGAGGTTATCGTGGCATCTGCCTAAAATTATTTATTAAGAGTTTGTTGATGCACTACATTCTCTTTCCACAATCATATTTAAATTACATGATTTATGGCTTATCCGTAGGAGTCTCTCTCTCTCTCTCTCTCTCTCTCTCTCTCTCTCTCTCTCTCTCTCTCTCTCTCTCTCTCTATCTATCTATATATATATATATATATATATATAAAACCTTATATTATTCCTGTTTGTCAATATAATTTCCACATAACAGGGGGATTTGAGCTTGTGTTCTATGCACAAACGCACTGTTGTTTTGCAGTATGTCTACTGCACACCAGACAATATTTTTAATAGTTATTTAAATCTATAGACAGCCATAATGTTCTCACTTTTTCAAAAAGCTCTTTATGTGATGTAATCCGAAGTAATTTTACTAACTGAAACTGGGCTTCTTGGACACCTCAGTGTTTCTGAATCATCTGATAGATGTGATGTTTTGATGAATTCTGTGTCCTGACCTGGACCATCTCCAATCTTGGAGAATTGGAGAGAGTTTTCAGAGAGCTGTGATGTCTTTTGATGCCGTTCACAGTGTGGTGAAGAAAGTGGCTCAGTACATGGCCGACGTGTTGGAGGACAGTCGAGATAAAGTCCAGGAGAACCTCCTGGCAAATGGAGGTAAGAATCACTGGTATCCGTGGCATGAAATGGGATCTTATGCTGTTGCTGGTTTTGTTGAATTTACTCTTGTTTTCCATGCTGTGTTTTAGTCGATCTGGTCACCTACGTCACAAGATTCCAGTGGGACATGGCCAAGTACCCTATCAAACAATCCTTGAAGAACATTTCTGAGATTGTATCCAAGGCAAGTGATCTGATCCAATGATTTCTATGTGAATTATGGGACTAAAATCCACAATGACCCTTCGTTTACCACTGATTGCTTACAGTGAAATTAAAGTCAGTGCAACCATTACATTACAATGTTGCTTCATTTTATATATCACTCGTTGGGAATGTATTTTGAATATTTGATATCTCTCAGCCCCATTTAACATATATAATTGATATGGAGTCTTACTGTTATGATTGAGGTCTTACTGTTATCACCTCAGATGCTGTTTTAAACGAAACTCTCTCCCCCTGCTGTTCAACAGCAAGTCTCACAGATTGACAACGACCTGAAGGCTCGAGCATCAGCCTACAACAACCTAAAGGGAAACTTGCAGAACCTAGAGAGGAAGAACGCGTGAGTACATTCAGACGTTTCAGATTAACTCAGGTTTATTTTAAGGGGGTTTATTTCACATGCATTATTTTGGTTTTATTTTATTATGCATTTAGTAACTTTAGCTGGAAACCTTTTATTTGTTTAGATGCATTGATATTAACTGCATTTCAAAATATACGATGCAACTTACAATAAATAAATTGAAAATTATTACCTGTTATAAATTCTGAAAAAAAAAGTTGTTTTTTATGGAACATGATTTTTAAAGAATAAAGAATATCCACGCATCTCCAGACAACAGTTTATACTGATAGACTTCAAGAAAGTAGTCAAAGAAGTCATAATTTCTATGTTAGGGTGAACTATTCCTTTAAGAAAAGCACACATTTAAGGAATGACTTATATAGTCATGGTTTTGGAAAGCGTTTTCTAATGAACCGATGTGATTTTTGTGCTCTCGCCAGAGGAAGCTTGCTGACCAGGAGTTTGGCTGATATTGTCAAGAAAGATGATTTTGTGCTGGACTCTGAGTACCTCATTACTATGCTGGTGGTGGTCCCAAAGTAAGTGACATATTACAAAACATAAATAGCCTCTTTGTGGATGCACACAAAACTATTTTGTTGAATTTTTCTCATGCTGACAGCTTATTTTCTTAACCCTTCAGAACAAATTATACCGACTGGCAGCGCACTTACGAGACTCTTTCAGAAATGGTGGTGCCACGATCTACAAAGTAAGCAACTTGCAACAATTCTGTCGGTTATTTACTTTTATTTCCCTGGAAGTGTCTTGTGTGTCAAAGGGATCATGCACCTGGTCACAAAATAGAAATGAAGGAAAATGTATCAAGTAATAAGACCATGTTGTGTTTTGACTTTAGATAGTTTTAATATGGTGCATTTTTAAAAAGCTGTTTCTTTGAACAACTACAGATATTATATTGGGATTTTGAACCTGATATACAAAAGGTTGTTTGGATTTGATGACTAAAAGGCATAATCAATATGTGTCTGAAGCTTGAGGAGAACATGTTTAGGACTTCACTAGACAAATTAGCCTAATACTTATATACTTAAAATTAGTCAAATTAGTGTTACTAATGCAGAAGAACAAACAGACATAATTTTCCTGTCTGTAGTGTAAAATAAATATAAATAAATAAATAAATAAATAAATAAATATATATATATATATATTATGTCTCACTGGTAATTGTCATGGTAATTTTTTGACTATTACTGATGCTAGTACTTTTGTATTAAAATGAGTATAAATTAATAACAGCCAGTTACTACCATGATGTATAATGTATCAATATAACATTTTTGTGAATTTTCTTCATGCAAAATATAATTCTTTTGTGATTTTGAGTGAAATATGACTAGGAAATGTAAGGTTCTCCCTGCTACACAAACACTAAATATTAATGTTGTTTTCTTTCCGGCAGTTTGCTGTTTGAGGATCATGACAGCGGCCTGTTTTCCGTCACACTCTTCAGAAAGGCCATCGACGACTTCAGACACAAGGCCAGAGAAAACAAGTAAACAGCCAATTTTAGCTCCACCATGCAGTCATGAATCACACCGTGTAGATGTCTGACAAAATGTCCAGTTTAAGGATCTTAATGCCTTAGTCATCCCAGTGTCTGCTTTGCAGGTTCACGGTTCGTGACTTCCAGTACAACGAGGAGGAAATGAAAGCAGATAAAGAGGAGATGACCAGACTCTCAACTGACAAGAAAAAGCAGTTTGTATGTATCGGCTAGATGGATCCTCAAAGCAACTGGATTGGTACCACATCAGTTTTGGTTATTTTTTTAACTCTTTCATACAGGGTCCGCTGGTTCGATGGCTGAAGGTGAACTTCAGTGAGGCTTTTATTGCTTGGATCCATATTAAGGCTCTGAGGGTCTTTGTGGAATCAGTGTTGAGGTAGAGACAACCAAACATCTCTTTGGGTTCTTAGAGAGCACATATCTGGAGGAATCAAATCATTCTCGAATTTTCTTTTGAAATAAGAGTTTATTGTACTATGCCAACTTTAACTTTCAAAACTTACACAACCTCCTACCCAGTCCAAAGAGAGTATTTTTTTACATCAGGTTTATTTTTGTACATATTTCACAATTTAGCATTACAAAGAGGCTGTTTTTAAAGAATGGGACAGTGAAAACTAGACTTAAAACAACATTTTATGATTATTTATTCTAAATAAACAGATATGGATTGCCAGTGAACTTCCAAGCAATGCTGCTACAGCCCAACAAGAAGAACATGAAGAAACTGAGGGAAGTTCTATACGATCTTTATAAGCACCTGGACAGCAGCGCAGCTGCTATTATTGACGTAAGTTTACTGTTGGCCCTAGGCTGTGTTTTTGTGATGTGTGGTTTAGATAATATAAGAAAGTATTTTAGGTTTTGTGGCATTTACAGCATTTTTGCGCAACAGTCGCGTTCCGAAAGTGAAAAATCCATTGGTTATTTCCATATTGATAACATCAGTAGTTTCCACAGGATTTTGTGAGACCTCGTTCCCTCTAGGGCAGGGGTGCAAAACTCAGTTCCTGGAGGGCCACAGCTTACAGAGTTTAGCTTCAACCAGAGAATGTCTAATAAGGGGAGAAGTTCCACTCTCAGTAAACTTCCGGCTTCTGAACTGGTTGCAGTTCCACTCTGGTTCCACATGAGGGCGCTCACAGGACGAGTGCAGAATGAATGGAGGTCTATGGCGCTATACCCCTCAAAATCCACTTTTCTCAGGATATAATTTTTTGTCTAGTAATTTGAATGTTGTATTCGAAAGGAGATGCAAAGAAATTACACATTGCTGGGTGTTAGATTTTTTAGAGTCACTTATTTGCTGTATAAATTATCATTATATTATTATTTCCAGCCAATCAAGTCCTTCAGGCTCAGGTGTTGGAGCAGGGTTGACCTAACTCTGCAGGGCTGTGGCCCATCAGGACCTGAGTTTTGCACCCCTGCTCTAGGGGGTTCTGGGGGCATGCCCAGCTCCCCTGCATTCATTCACTGTGATTTGAGCCTTTCTGAGATGCAGAAAACACCAGATCATGAGCTTATCGCATGAGCAATGTGCACACTTCGCTTTGAAACACGCAGCGCAAACAGACAATATACTTATTTAATTAAATCACAGTCTTTTGCGATTTTGTAAGGGCACAAAGCCATTTCACATTTTTGGTTTTAGTTTGTTTGACAGATACTTTGCCAAAACAATAGTGCAAAATGATTATTATGTTATCTTTATGTTATTATGAGAAGTTTTAAGATATTTTCGGTTCATTATGAAACTCTGGTGGCATAAAATAGACTGGCAGGGCAACATAGTTTAGGTAATTAATGGGAAACACTGTGACATATAAACCATTCAAGTTTTGGGCTGCTGAAATTTTGTAGAAATGCTACTGCATTTTACTGTTGTGGCCTGTTTAAAATCAGCATGAAACAGAGTTTGCAATTAGTCTTTTGTTCCCTATTGTGACGTATATCTGTGTAAAACCGCTTCTGGAACAAGAAAACATACAGGTTGGGACTTGATTTTGCTCATGTTCAAGTTATTTTGATTCAAGATTTCGTGGCACACGTATAAAAAAAATAAAAATAATGATGTGAACGGATAAATAACTTTTAGCAAATACTGTGGCAGTGTTGCATAAAAAAATAAGAGTGCCAATTTTGATTTCATGGTGACTTTAAATAAGTTGTCTTTTTCCTGTTCCAGCAATCTGCCATGGACATTCCTGGCTTGAACCTCAGCCAGCAAGAATATTATCCCTACGTGTACTACAAAATCGACTGCAACCTGCTGGACTTCAAATAGAAGAACCATACTCAATCATGTGCCCCTCTTTTTGTCTCTGTGAATAAATCTAAGTTAAATTAAACTGTATATTGCTGAACTCTCGTTCTAGTCACCCTGTCATGCATGCTCATTCATATTCAGAGATGCTTCTCATTGCTGTTCATCAGTGACGGCAGGAGAGTATCTATATCTGCCGCCCCTAGTACGTTGTTTACATTTTCTTTTTTTAAAGAATATCATTGTGTTATCATATGTGCTGGTGAAAGAAATTTATGGATTTTAAGTCATTCCACTAATTTTTTGTGACCTGTAGTAGTTACATCTAATGTTAGTGATAGACTGTGTGTGAACAGCTGCGTTTTTAACCTTTATTTTTTTAAATGTACCAGTCCAGTGGTCCATTTAAACAAACAAAACGAGAGAAAAAAATGTTACAAAGATGCAATATAAATGTGATGTTATGTACATTTGGTGTTTTAAAGAGTTATATGTGCAAAATTATTGTCATGGAACCAAAATATAAAATGAATAAGTACATAAAATGTGTAGTGGTTTTTGTTGTTGTTGAAGCACATTTACCAAGTAAATTTGCATTTCCTGAAGGATTGCAATAAAATGCTCAAATAAATGCAGGAAAGAAGGCCATTTGGACTTCCTTGCAAGTTAGATTTTGAATGAACATTATAATAATGCAAGTTAAGGTGTGATACCTTCTTCTTTTTTAAAGTATATAAGGTATACTTAAAAAATGGATTGCAATTATGTTTTTACTCTCCAGATGTTTTTTGTTACGCCCCCATTTGAAACTAGAAAAAACTTGTAAGAAAATTTCTTTAATTAAAGACAACGACTTTAAAATATCCATAAATAAATAAAAAGAAATAATGCTTTGCAAGAGAAATATTTTAAAGTAGATAACCCAAAAATGAAAGTTCTGTCATTATTTACTCACCAGGTTTGTGATTTACGCGCGCAACCGTCGCTCAACACCACCAAATAAGCAGAAGACACTTCATATCTGCAAATTTGTATATAAACTGAAAATATATTAGAGAGGCTCAAGTACCTTGAAACAAGCAGAGTTATTCAGTGTGTTGACATAATTTCCATTTCCACTGAAACAGGAAAACAGGGCGGGACCGAACAGCTCCTCCCCCTTTTTAAATAGCCAATAGCATTTAGTTTATCACAGCTGGCCAGAGAACCGTTGAGCTCGGTAAAGCCGCAGTTTCCTCCTAATCTCTAACGTTTCTCCTTCTAATCTCCCTATCGCTTTAAAATATAGCAGTCAGAATTTAAATGGGTTTGAATCACGAAACTATGACTGACACTCAAAATACTAAGTGAAAATATCTTGAAATTCAGGAATAAAAATGTTAAAACAAATAGATTTTGTGCATTTACTTGCCTGTGAGGTCTCCAACTCGTCCACTCGTCAGCATCAATAGCGCTCGTGCACCTGTTATTTATACCCGGTCATGAGAGGCGCGAGTCGCTAAAGTAATGCATGCAAGATGCATTGTCATTCTGAAACAATCCATAGAAACAAATCCTTAATATTACTCTGCAATCATGGTCAGCCGATGGGTAACTCGCAAAGCACATGTTCCTTCCTGTTCTATGGTATCGTGCTGGGAAAACAGGAAGGAACATTGTGCTTTGCGAGTTACCCATCGCTTGTTGGCAAATGGCGTGTACCACCGTTTGCTTTCGGTTTGCAAGAATACCCTGACCGCAGACCAGACAGAAGTTGTTGGCGAGTCTTTCTTTTGTAAAGTCATGCAATGTGAAAACCCCTGCCGATCCATCGTGCAGTGTGAACTCGGCATAACGTGAAACCAGACTTCATTCGTCCCAATGGAAAGCATTACACTGTCTGAATCGTTCCCTATCCCATATAGCGCACTATGTGCCATTCCATGTAGAAGATAGTAAATGTGTGAACAAGTGGCCGAATTTAGCCGTACCTTACATAGGCTATAAAGTAGAACGGAGCTTCAGATTCTAGTATTTGATTGGACATAAAATCTGATGAGAAGCTGAAGTGCAGTGATGTCATCAAAATCATTGATCCATAATGGTGGAAGTGAAAGACTTAAGTTTTGAATGCTTATATCTTCTAGATGCGAATTTTTAGATTTTTGGAGCACACTTAGGCTATAGATAACCGTAGTCTAACATATTCATACTAAAAGCCAAAAAAAAAAAAAAAGATTTTTTTATTTTTTTATTATTTCATGGGGACTTTAAAAACGAAATAGCCTAATGAAATCTGCCATATATAGGCTACAAGTAAAACTTAAATAATATCTGAATCAATAGCTGACAAGAATAGGTGATTCAAGGGGTAGGCTAGCCTACTTATAGGCTACGCACTGAATCGCACTATCACATTATTTAATAAAGATCCAGTTATAACCTAAATATATAATATAATAATATTTAATAACTAGTAGCTTTCAGTCTTGTCTGTTAATAAGTGCTGAAATCGCACGCGCCCGTGTTTATATGAATGCGTGTTCAAGATGACGCGCAACATCGCCGCGTGCGCCTCCGCAGATGTGCTGATCCCCGCGCGCGAATGCCTGCAGCTGCAGATCTGTGCTCGCGCGTGTGAGGATGATCACGGGCTCGATGGGCTGCGGGGGAAGCAGATCCGCCGCGATCGAACCCCGGTATTACGAGAGCAGGGACACCGAGTCGACGTGGCTCACGAGCACGGACACGGAGACGCAACGGGCAGCCGCCGGTAACGGGACCGGCGAGAGCGCGAGCGAGAATGAGAAAACAGCAACAGCAGCAGCAGCAGCAGCCGGATCAGGTCAGACACACACGATCGTCTTTATTAAAAACAGACATAATATAGATAATATAGAAATGACTAGTGATACACACCCCATGGTACCTTTCATGAAAATATAAAATATCATTCATATTCGTTGTATCTGACTGTATATTATGGTAATCTAACACCCTCACTGAGGCCCATACTGTATAATACACACAGAACTAATAGAAATATAGAATATAGGCCTACCTAACAAATATTTACCATAATAGTGTCCAAATCCAATAGTTAATGAACACTGTGGTAATTTGCTATTAGTCATAATTTCAGTTATGTTGTTTTTGGTTCTCACTGGGCCTCGAGACTTAAAATGATTTAAAATAAGACAAAACACGCATTAAAATATATATATATAACAACAACAACAAAAATCATGGTGTTTCTTGTTTTGATTGACACTGTCACTGTTTCCTTTTAAAAACCAGTATTCCCACTGTCATATATTAATTTAAAAGGCATGTAAAATCTTAAAACTTCATAGGCATGTTTGTCATGAATACATATTTGACTAGTTATGACAAGCTCTAAAATATTTTATTGGGTAGAAATTGTGAGTAATTATATATATATATATAATTTTAATCCTTATTCAGTAAATCATGAATGACTGGAAAAAGAGCCATGTAAATTTATTGGTTAAATAGATTGGGAACCCTGAGAAAACTTCTAGAATCCTGAAATTAAATTATTTTAATTTTATTTATAAATATTGTTATTATATTTTTTTTAAATTACAGAAACTACAGAAGTTGCCAAAAGGGATGTCCGGACTAGGAAAATTGACGGCATAAATAAAATTATTGACATCTAAAATTTTTTGGTAAAACAGTTAATTATTTTTATTTATGGTATTGCAATGAAACATGGCAAATTGTGCCAACATAATTTTTGGCCAGGCTGTCATACAAATAAATTATGAACACGTTACACAGTCTAAAGTCCTTGGTTGTAGTCTTTTTCCTGTGAGCTTTATTTCTTCTTCTATGCATCTTTAATAAAGACATCACCTTTGGCCACTACTATTGAAAACCAATACTACGGCTAGGGAGCCTTTGGAGTCAAAAAGCTTGAGATCCATTGAGATCCTCATTCATATGAAGAACTTCTGTGCTGTTGTTGCTGTAAAGGTCAGAGGGAAGAGAAGCCCATGACGGGGACCAGAGGCTCTTCTGCCAAAGAGAAGAAGCTGGTGAACACCGGTACACAGTGTGGCAGACGCGCCACGCTCACCGACAGCACCCAGAGGAGACCAGCACACAGAGACGAGGTCAGGAGCATCAACACTCATCACAATTCACCTCATAATCAAAAAAAGATATAGTTCTTAAAGGGACAGTTCACCCAAAAGTGAAAATTCTGTCATTAATTACTCGCCCTCATGTCGTTCCAAACCCGTAAGACTTTTGTTCATCTTAAGAACACAAATGATGATCTTTTTGATGAGATCTGAGAGCTTTCTGTCCCTCCATTGACAGCTACGCAACTACCACTGACGCTTTAAAAGTTCATAATCATTGGTTCAAACCTGCTGCGTAACACGAGAATGAACCTCATCGGTTCTCGCAGAAGCTCAAACGTGATGCGTAACACGAGAATGAACCTCATTGGTTCTCGCAGAAGCTCAAACGTGATGCGTAACACGAGAGTGAACCTCATTGGTTTTCGCAGAAGCTCAAACGTGATGCGTAACACGAGAATGAACCTCATTGGTTCTTGCAGAAGCTCAAACGTGATGCGTAACACGAGAGTGAACCTCATTGGTTTTCGCAGAAGCTCAAACGTGATGCGTAACACGAGAGTGAACCTCATTGGTTTTCGCAGAAGCTCAAACGTGATGCGTAACACGAGAGTGAACCTCATTGGTTCTCGCAGAAGCTCAAACGTGATGCGTAACACGAGGATGAACCTCATTGGTTCTCGCAGAAGCTCAAACGTGATGCGTAACACGAGAATAAACCTCATTGGTTCTCGCAGAAGCTCAAACGTGATGCGTAACACGAGGATGAACCTCATTGGTTCTCGCAGAAGCTCAATCGTGATGCGTAACACGAGAATGAACCTCATTGGTTCTCGCAGAAGCTCAAACGTGATGCGTAACACGAGAATGAACCTCATTGGTTCTCGCATGTAAAGTCAACACGCTTGAGCTTCTGTTTATCACAACTGATGTGCGAGTTGATGAATGTGAATAAAAGCCTAAATTCAATCTGTTCATCATATAAAGCGATCGTGTCTTTTCAGAAAATTTTGCCCAAACGGCTCATTGCATATGGATTAGTTTTACTTAATTGTCTTTTACTTCATGCAACAGTTCTTATTTCTTTCTTTTGATGTTGGGTTATATAAAGATGAGCTGGACCTTTTATCTTCATCTTATATCAGCGTGCAGTGCATCTTTATAGCTGATATTCTTGTCTTGCAGATTAAAAGCAAATCAAAGAAAATCCTCCAGCCTGAAGGGGTTAAAAGTGTCCGTCCGGCGGTAAGCGCTGAGGTGATTCCTTGACATGAGAGTTTGTGGAAGAGTCGCCGCTGTCGAACACAATCACAGTGCCACAGTCTAACGAGGGGCTTTCATTGTAATTAAATGCACATTAAATCAGATGGCAGATAGTTCCGTCTGTCTGTCTGCATGTAAAGGTCGAGCGCTGGAGCAGATGAAGACCCTAACATGCTGCAACACGTCTTATTTTCAACTGGATCAAGCCTTTATAGAGCTGCATCCCTGTTTCTAAAGTACTCAAATGTTAATTATTTCCATGCCGTTGTTAATTTTGAATATTTTCCTGGTATTATGTATTTGCCATCAGTATTGTGCAGGTTAGTGATATTCTAGTGCCTAATGAGTCTGTTTGATAATGAAGATACACAGATGTCTCAGGTTGTGACTGTATGAAATGAAGACACATCCAAACATAACATTGTCTTGCTCCTCTGAATGGAATGGAAATGTTTGGTTTCCAGTCTGTAGACTGATTTGTTTATGATTTAGTGAAGCGACATGTTTGATTTGAATCGGTCAATTTGTACATCATAATTATGACATTTTTTATAGGGACGCTGGGAAGGATTCCCCGAGTAAAAACAGCACAAGAATATTTTGACTTAATATTTTACTATAAAAACCAAGCAATTGATAAAAAATAAAAGCATAATAAACATTCTAAAACTGAACGAGTTTCTTATCTTATAAAATACATTTATATTTCAACAGTGTTTGTTTGTCTCCATCATGTACTACTGATATAAATATTGTAAAGTATGATGATTTTAGGTGTCATATGTGCAGATCATATTTCACACCCAAATCAACTGAAACAAGTAATAAAATTGTATACAGGAAAAATGATCGTGACATAAAAGAGAATCTAATGAAGGGAAAAATCGACATAAAACTAAATAGAATGTTGTGATGTATTTTGTATAAAGCAGACGCTTCACATATAATTACGTATAAATGAGTAAAATACACCCCAATTATTATTGTATTTTTTTTATTCTGGTGATCATCACTGGCTGAGAAAAAAATGAAAAAATGACAGCCATAGATCAAAGTACCATGTGGACTGTTTCTCATGCAAGCACATTGCATCTGATTTTTTTTTACACATTTATTTACTGTACACGTTCCTAGTTTTTATGACTTCAGTGATACCCCAAAATGTGTCAGAATGCATTTGTGCAGATGTTAAAATGCATGATCAGTTTTACTGCAAACAGACACATGATTTTGGACTGTATGTTAAATTGACTTGACGATATTGCAATGCTTAAAAAGGCAGTGTTTATAAGGCAAATCAAGAGATACTTCACAGCTAATGAATCAAACAAACACCATCCCCACAACGCTGTCTCTCATGCACACTCATAGCAGTCTCTCATTTCACACTGGATTATTGAAGGACAAAGGCAACTTTACAAGATCCTGCTTCAATAATTGACCATTTTTCTAAAAAATTAAACACTGATTGTTACATTATCAGATGATTTAAAAAAAAAAAAAAACCCAAAGAGGACAGAAACAACTAGCAAAATTATAAGACGAGGTTGTACTGAAAACATCAAATGAATGTATATTATAAAACATTCTGCAACTCTGTATTCTTTATTTTACCACAACAGTGGAAGAAATAAACTTATCAAAAAAAGTAAGATCCGATGTATCAGCTGGTCCAAATATAAAAACACAAATCCCCAGATCATAAAAATGAGATAAAAAAGCTCTTACAGATGATGTCTTGGTAAATGGCTCTCAAAAAGAAACTGACTGTAAATTAATGTTTGACCCCAAAACATGTTTCTCACATGTGATTGACAGATCAGATTTAAGATTGCAGTGACCTTTGACCCAGATCATATGAAATTAAATGCTTGGGGAAATGTATTTAAATCACTACAGTTTCTGAATGAGATTTTTGTACCATCATCATCATCATCATGATAAACTAATCAAAATATCTCTCTAAATGACGATTACAAGCTGTACACCCCAAAATATTACCTGGACATATAAAGCATAAATTATGTAAAAATAAATGCAACTCTTAAAGTTTATAAACCCAGACTGACCTCATCATGCCTGCCAATAAATAAAATGGCGCATACGACTTGCAGGGGTACATTTATCTTAAATTACTCAAAGTCAATCAACATACGGATCATTTACAGTCAAATCACCGGGATATGAGTAACATGAGCTGTACAAATATATACACACCGCCAACATATACAAAAGTCACGGATAGAAAACAATATCTCATGGTGTTTCTAATAAGATCCCAAATGATTTTCAGCTTGTGTTGAGTGACGTATTTGTGCTTATCGGTTTAAACGTCAGTAAACGAGACACACACAATAGATTTTAGACCTTTATACATTAAAATCAACATGAACTCAAAACGGACTTTTTCACTTTCTTAATGAATGTTCCTGGTCTTATTGTGAACAATATGCAAAGCCCGATCTGGCCTTTTTCTTTGTTGAATACCCTGGTTGCAAGTCACGAGACAAGGAAGGATTGTGAAAGCAGTGAATATTCAATGTATTGTCCAGCCCTAACGTCACATTACGGACGTACAACGGCTTGTGAATATCATTTCATGCTGACTTCAAGACCTGTATGAAGACAGCTTTTACACTGCGCTTATGCTGCCTTCATGTGCTCTCGGAAATTTCCTACTTCCCACTTCTGAAGTCGTGATTACGAGCTCGTCGCGTTCAGGTGCTTTGTTCTCGGAAAGAACCGGAGGACATCAGGTTTATTCCTGCCTATTTATTGGGAAAATCTAAATAAAGTCAAAATGATATGTAGCAACCCATTCATTGACAACCATATAACAGTCACTGCACTATCTAGATTAGGAATTTCAGTCAAATACAGGCTATTTACACTGTGTATAAAACACACGCTTCAAATGATTATTCGTATATGTAAATATGCACTACTTTAACGACAAAACAAAATGATATAGCTGTTGAGGAGAAAACTGAGCAATCGTTCTCCCCTCCGCCGTGTTTAAAGTTTATGGCACGGCCAACTCGGGAACTTGGGTATACGACTTGAGAGGGCGTTCATGTCCAATTTTTAATTAGGAAACTCGTATTTACGATTATTCCGATAGCAGGAGAAGGCAGCATTAACTATGGAAGCCCATTTCTGCCACATAAAAAACAAATCTTAATTATGACAGTCATGAGACAAAAAGTCACAATTATAACATTTTTTAAGTCATAATTTTGACGTTTTGGCCTGGTTTCACAGACAGGGTTTAGATTAAGCCGGGATTAGGCCTTAGTTTAATTACAACATTTAAGTATCTTTTATAAACGTGCCTTAGAAAAAAACATTACTGGTGTGCATCCTGAGACAAAACAATGACACTGACATATTTTAAGATATGCAAATGCAAGTTTCTTTTCACTTAAAACAGATCAAACATGCATTTTAGTCTGGGACTAGGCTTAAGCCTGGTCTGTGAAACCAGGGGATAATGTCATAATTTTAAGTTTTTTTCTTAATTATGATGCTTTATGTCATAATTACACTTTAGTAGCATGTCATAGTTATGACTTTGTTATGTCGTAATTACGATTTACCAAGGCATTTTTTTATGTAATAGAAATGGGCTTCCAAATTTAACCTGGGGTTATCGCCATTCTAACCCTAGGGAACGTTTAACACTTGTAATTTAGAAGCACCGCTTTTTACCCGGGGTTATGAAACCCTTCTCTGGAGGAGAGTTAGTGTTACTTTTTCGATGTTAACCCTGCAATGCGGTGCCGAATCAAAGACGGTCTTATTCAGGGCCGTCCTTAGAGCGGTGCAACTGGTGCGGACACAACGGGCCCGGAAGGCGATAGCAAACGGTCCGAACTCGCACTGGTCCCTGCCCCATGCTTGGGATGACCTGGTCTTATTATTAGGAGATCCCAGCACTACCATTCGAGAAAGCGTAACGGCCAACTTGGATCACGTGTGTCTTGATAACCAATCATATTACAGCCTTGATGTCATTGAATTGAATCCTACCTGTCGCAATATTGTCTGTGAATTCTCTTTATAACAGTGGTATAAATCTAAAAAATAAAGGGCCAGATTTACTAACAGCTTGCTCCAGCGCAAACCCTCTTGGCTTTAAAAAAAAAACTACTGTCAGGATTTCCTAAAGACACGCAGTGAAAAATGAGCGCTGAAAGATGTGGACATTTTTGCGGCTGAACTTATTGCATTTGCATTTGTATGAGTGTCCCTTTCAAATGCAAAATGTATGGGAGGAGAGTATTTAAATGAATCATGCGAGTTGATTTACTAAGGTTTGCACTCGTCAATTTACTGGTATTTGCGCTATTATTTAACGCACAAAAAAGCACGTCTTAAACCAGACGTGGAAATGATCCGGCTGTGTCTGTGTTCGTCAGTAGATCAAGCGCTGAACTTCACACTCCCAACGCCGCTTTTAAGGGATTGTGCATTCACTCTACTTTGCCCTGTTTGGTAAATATGGCCCAAAATGTTTAAATTGATTGTTTAATCAAATGTTTAATGGCAAACATGTTGAAGATTAACCGATTGGCTGTCGCCTCATTAAATGATGAGCTGTTTTCCCACAAAAGCAGTTTATTCAACGTAGTGTAGCCTCTCCTCCACTGACATCTATTAAAAAAACGGCCTCCGGTCTCCTTCCCTGTACAGCAGCTTTATGCTTTTTTTGCTAGCCTTGGAGGCTTGCTTTAAAGCAGCTTTGGCCAAACTCGTGCAGTGTGAAAAATGCGGTAATAAATCGCCTTCCCACTATCTCCAACATTCGCATTCGATTGTCGCATTTAGTCGCCCTAGTGGCAGTCGCACAGAACTCTGAAATTAGTAGTGAAACAGCCGTTGCTTTCCGTCATAATTATTACTTTTTATGCCATTATTTCGACCTTTTCATGTCATAATTTCAACGTAGTACGTCATAAATATGTCATAATTTCATTTAGTATGTCAGAATTTTGACTTAATATGTCATAATGACTTGATTTAGTATCATATTTTGGATTTATGTCATAATTTCAACTTTTTATCTCATAATTATGACTTCTATCATAATTTTGACTTTTTAATCTGATAATTATGACTTTTAGTCATAATTACGATTTACCAAAGAATTACTTTTTTATCTTAGTGAAAATGAGCTTCCATACAATCGCGTGGATTCCTATTGAAATATCTGGATTTCGCCCACAAAAATTCACTATACGTGAAAATTCAACGTGAAATACGATAACCCAAGATTGTGATCCAGGGTGAACTATTTAAACCGTGAAAAGGCCTAATGAGTCATAAAGTTGATTGATTACAGCACAGAATAGAAAATGGCCCACGTGTGGAAGACCTACTACACATCCATTAGAGTTTATTGTCTCTGTACAACACGGCTGATCTCTCGCTTGACCAGATCTAATCTATACAACTACAACAGGATGACACACGGCGCGATCCGCGGCTAAACCTCATTGATAGTTCTCTCCGACGGCCGGTATTCTGCGGCCTTCTCGGATGCCATGCTGAAGGACTGAGTCTTGCGTTTCAAGCGCGCACGCTTGTTGGCCAGAGAGAGGCTGTGCTTGCCGGAGGCGATAATGTCGGAGATGAACTTCTTGCAGTCGACACAAACCTCCATGGTGTTCCAGTCTTCCATCAGATCTTTCGGGAGCTCGATTTCCTCCTGAGATGAGGACGACTGCCGAGTCTGCTTAGATAATCTTCGAGAGATGGAAAAGAGACGGTAAATATGAATATCAGCTCGTAGAGACGAGCTCTATGCTATGGAAGCTTAGAATAAAAACGTAAAAAAGGTAATTGCGACTTTCTATCTCACAATTATGACTTTTTTTTCCTCTCACAAATGCGAGTTTGGAAACACTTTACAATAAGGTTTCATCAGTTAACATTAGTGAACTACTTTAGTTAAAGTGATGGTTCGGAGTAATTTCAACTTGGGGCCTTTGCACCATGACCTCGAGTCAAACACCCCCCAGAAGCTTTTTCCCCTCGGTCGAACATTATTAAAGTTAGAGCTTATTTAGAGATATCAGCCGAATGGCTTAGTGCAGGCGCTAATGGATCCAAGGCTGTATCTCGTAAATTACCCCACTAATAATGCCCAGAATGGCACCAAACTTCTACAGTAGTACAAATAGGTTCTGTACTCATAAAAAGAGGCATTGGAAAGTTTGTAAGTACATCAGGAGTTTATTTAAATAACACTTGCCTGATGGCTAATGCTACCGCTAACCCGGACGTCAAGGTCACTTCAGTGATTTGGGAAAAGCCTGGAAAAGTCCTGGCAGAAAGCCATTCGGCTGATGTCTCTAAATAAGCTCTAACTTTAATAATGTTCGACTGAGGGGAAAAAGCTTCTGGGGGGTGTTTGACTCGAGGTCATGGTGCAAAGGACCCTAGGTTGAAATTACTCTGAACCATCCCTATAACATAAACTAAGAGTGAACAACACTTCTACAGCATTTATTAATCTTTGTTAATGTTAATTTCAACATTTACTAATCAAAAGTTGTATGTGATAACATTAGTTAATGCACTAACATGAACAGAATGTGAATGACTGTATTTTTATTAACTAACAAAGATAAATATTCTAACAAATGTATTGCTCATTGTTAGTTCATGCTAGTTAATACATTAACTAATGTTAACAAATGAGACCTTATTGTAAAGTGTTTCTGCAAGTTTTTTTCCTCACAATTCTGTTTTTATTTTGTTTCTGCCACGAAATAACAAAATAAAAAATGTAATTAGGACTTTTTATCTCACAATTCTGACTTTTTTTTCTCACAATTGCGAGTTTATATCTTACCTTTTTTCTCAGAAACGTGAGATAAAAAGTCACCTAAAATTACCCATTTTATTTTTTTATTCCGTGGCGGAAGCAAGCTTCCATTCTGTGCTGTGTTTTTGTACTTGGACATTGTGCGCTGAAGGCTGGGTCGATGGTGGCTCGTGCTGGGCTTCTCTGGCTTGTGGACGGGCTTGTCCCGTCTCAGCGTGGACGTGGACGGACCCAGAGAGTAAATGGGTAGACTGGCGTAGGGCTTCGATGGCAGCCGCATCTAAACCAACAGAAAACACTGTGATAAGCACAAAATGAGCTTCCATCAGCTCTCGAAGGACAGAACGTTCCAGACGTGATGAGATTTAAAGGCCCATGGTGACCTTGGAAATGGAGTCATGATGAGCTCACCACAAATAATGTCAAATGAGAATTACATGAAGTTATGTGAACATGAACGGTTTGTACAGATCGTGACTTACTTTTTTACAGCATTGTGAACACACAGGCCTGCAAAAGTCAAGAACAAGATGATACAGCACCACTAAAAATTTGTTTTTGACTTAGTTCTTTTGTCTTGGCTTCTATTGAAATATCTAAAAATCCTTAAATGAGCACTGACTAAAAAGTTGGATGGCAAGTTATTTATTACCTTTTACAAAACTGGCAGGTGTACGACCAGGTAAAGAAGGAAAATCGTTTAGTTCGACAGCAGAAGCACAGCTGTGAAAAGAGAAATATTAATGAATTAATACAGAGTTACTGAGAGTCATGCTCAATATTCACAATATATTTGCAATGATTTTGCTGCCAGACCACAAATAAGCAACATTGTAAATATTTCATATTTTTTTCATGATTCTTCTTCGTCTCGTGGATTCCACGAGAGTGTTCAGACAGAGATATTTTAATAGTGTCTGATTCGAACTTCAGCAGTAAAAACAAGTTGGTGAGTTTGATTCATTTCTCTGAATCAGTTCAAAATGTCTCTTTCAGTGAATCGATTCTACGATTTGTTTATTTCAACTCCAAATATTAAAAGTCTCTGTGTGGCATTTATCATGTATCAAAATGTTTTAGTAAAATATATGGAATATACACACTACCATTCAAAAAGTTTGGGCTCGGTATGATTTTTTTCAATGTTTGTGAAAAAAGTATTTTCTGCTCACCAAGGCTGCATTTATTTGATCAAAAATACAATTTAAAAGCACGGATTTCTATTGTAATATATAGTAAAATGTAATGTATTCCTGTGATCAAAGCTGAATTTTCAGCATCATTACTCCAGTCTTCAGTGTCACATGATCCTTCAGAAATCATTCTAATATGATGATTTGATGCTAAAGAAACATTTCTGATTATTATCAGTGTTGAAAACTGTTCATGACTGTTTTGTTATGCTGACACGTGTAATGAAAATGATTAAATATAATTCTTCCACATGTTCATTTAGTCAAATACAATGTGGAAAACATGGCTTGTTTATTTTTAATAAAATGTCTACTGTTGTTAACTTCATGCATTAAAGCTTTTTAGTCTACTTGATTGCTTTTGCAATGACCATTTTGCTGACACTCTGAATGGTTGCAGTAATGCGCTAATAAGAGCAGTTCCCACCTTCCCCTTCTTCAGGGCATTGTAGACGTCTTTGTACTGCTGAAACTTCTCCAGTTCGGCTTTGACCAAAACCTGCCGAATGTGCATCACTTCCTCCACCGTCAGAGCCAGACACTCCACCGGGAAACAAAACTCCTCCTGTCCAAAGACATCGGCCAGACGTTACCAGAGATAAAACTACAGCAGCAATGTCGCTCAATAACCTCTTCACAGCCGCAATGCCAAAGAGAAACACAGAGTGCAGGGGAATTCTGGGATATTGAAGCCACTGCAGATCTCATACCAGTGTGTATACTACAGTATTGTCAAAAAGTGATGTCCGGAGGGGAGATTTGTTTTTAATGACCCTACAAGACTGATTAAATCATGACCAAAAATTATGATGGCACAATTTAGCATGCTTCACTGCGTTATCACGAATAAAACTATTAATTACGAGCACAATTACACAATATATGCTTACAAAATCTTTAATAATATTTTAATAAAGGGTGAAGATGTCAATTTTCCTATTCACTTTTGGAGCACAATGCAATGCTCTCATTTCTGATGTGACAAATACATTTTTTTTTTAAAGTATTACAGCCATTTCATTTTTATGTGAATATTGATCAGGCCTTCAAAAAAAAGGTTCACTTAAAAAAGGCAAAGTAGCCAAAATGAAAACTAGAATCAAAATAACTTTATTTCCAAAATGATAACATTGTAAAATGATTAGGTCATTTGACAACAGTGTAGCATAAGACCGTTTGAAGCATGCTGCATTATTTGTTCTGTCAACGACCAAAAGCTTATGTCTGAAAATCGTCTGAAGGGACGGCAGCAGAAGTGACAGAGGATGAAGGAGGAGTTTGTAAATGTGACTTTCTCACTTACTAAGGACTTTGAGCTGTGCCTGGAGGGCGGCAGGAACTGGCGGACACTCGTGGGCGTCTCCTTTTCGATGGAGTGCCGGCGCTGGGCGGGCTGGCGTCGCTCCGGCTGAGGTGTGGACGAGATGGGCAGGAACATGGGCGGAGCTGAGAGAGAGAGAGGAGGATAAAGACACGTTACTATCAATACAATTATAGTGCATTGTGATGCTGTGCATTTGCATTAAGCTGAACTAATCATGAAACAAATCACATCAGAAAGTGGACATGAATGACCTCTGGCTGCACTGTGAAACACTTAAAGTGTGTTAAGTGTTTCACAGTGCAGCCAGAGGTCATTCATGTCCACTTTCTGATGTGATTCGTTTCATGCTCCTAAATCAACTCTTGCTTAGTAACACAAGCAAGCCTGGTAACTTTATTAAGAGCTGCAATATAATAATCTGGAGCCAGATATGAAGTGGAGATCTGCTGAGTGTACATTATCCTTTTCATTTCACAGATATTTAGCAAATAAATAAATAAATGGACATTAAATATTGGTTATTTATTTTAAAGTAATCTTAAAAGGGAAGTAAGATTATAGATTATTATATTATTTATTAATATTTTGATACTTAGATATTTATATTTTCAATTTTCATTTTTGTTTAAGTTTTTAGCAGTTTTGTTATGTTTTTGTAATTTTTATTAGTTTATTTATATATTTATATTTAACTTAAATTTATGTTTTTGTGCATCAACTTAAACTTATTTATTTCAGGTAGCTGCCAAGACAACATTTCTTATTTTTGTTTAAGTTATTTCAGTTTTTCATGAAATATTTATATTTTATTTTATTTCAGTTTTATTTCGAATTTTAGTTTTAGGAAACAATAACAAGAGATGTGAAAGATGAGATGTGAAAAGGTGAGATGTGAAACTAGTTGGGTCGAATGCTTCTAAGAACAGTGTGAAACGATTCCAGTTGTATTTCCACTTGAGCTTGGTTCAGCACGGCACGATTACAAACCGCTCTCGGTCCGGAATTCCCAGAAAATTTACATCTTTAAATTTGTTTTTTAAAGATTTTGACCTTTATTGTGATAAGATAGTATAGAGTGGACAGGAAGCAAGGTGGGAGAGAGAAGGGGGACGGGATCGGGAAAGGTCCACGAGCCGGGATTCGAACTCGGGTCACCCGAAGCGCAACGGCGCTATATGTCCATGAGGATATCGATGCCAACAAATATTTTGTAATAATAACGCTATGAAACATGCACAATTGTACTGACCCGACATCATACTTGACCAGGCTGTCATACAAAAAAATTATGAACACATGCAAAAACAAGAGAGAACCAACGAAATATTAATAACTGATTATGCTGAAGTCAATGCATGCTTTTTATTTTTATTGATGCATATTAGTGAAATAAAACCTGTAGCCATAGTTTGTCTTTTTTTGCCAAATAATTGTCACATAAATACCTTAATCAAGTTTAGTGTTTTGTTCTTCCCTCATATTTTAAATATATTAAAAAAATATTAAATTATATTTTGATAATCAAATTAATCAATTTAATAAATAGATTTTTAAATAAAACCAATATTCCCCACAGACATCACTTTTGGACACTATTTTATTCTAGAGAGCTCCAAAAATAGAGGGAAAAATGCAATCCAACTGTCAGCATTATTTAAAAAAAAAAAAAAAAAAAAAAAAAAAAAAAGAAGGACTCACTTTTCTTGCCCAGGACGGATTCTGGCGACGTGTCATCCACCATGGATGTAGAGATGCTGGAGCAGCTGGCTGACCTTTGACCTATGGTCTCATCCTGAGTGAGATAACACATTCCTGAAAATAAGTGGCTTACATATAGATTATATGACCAAAAATGATGTCTTGATAAAAATCCTCACATCTGAATCGGAGCTGTCCAGTTCAGACAGTGTCGGTGCCTGAAGTCTTTTCCTCTGAAACCCGCCAGAGCCGTTCTGCTGAAGCGACACTCCATTGGCCAACGACAGCGTGCTGCAGGCCTTCCTCGCCCCGTCAGAGGACGACACGTCTACGACAGCACAGGACAGTTACACGAAGAGTAAAACACGCATACAGAACAAGAGAAGCATGTTTTAGTTTATTTTAACAGCAACTATGAATTAATGAAATGTCACAAATAATTACAAGGAAACGGCAAGTAACACATTGAAGAAAACGTTACATTTTTAAGTAGAAAGACTGAAATAGTATTTACATGTACTTTGTTTTATTTACAACTTTGAAAAATAATTTTTTACAGTGTTGAAGATTTGAGCTGCTCCTAAAATACAACACTAGTCAATAGAAACTGTATAATCTGCTACTGTTGGCCATTTGTTCTTGTACATGATGCTGAAAGTGTTTCTCTGGATTAGCAGTGAATCTCAGGCGTCAGAAACAGGACAAACACAAGCACATGAAAACGCCACGACAGACACGACACCACAGATGAGAGCCGTGAATGAGTGTGTGACGTAAAGACAAAATATCAAACGCTACATCACATACAGTTGGATCTAAACCTCTGAGACCGCTAGTGAAAATGTTTCTAAATATTTGGTACATTTAGTGTGTCCCTCTTGTGCTCTTGTGTGTGTCTCGACAGCAGCACTGGATAAGAGCCTGTACAACTGATGATTAATTTAGTCTTAAAGGCGTCCTATTATGTCCTTTTTCAAACTCTTGATTTTGTTTTTGAGCTCTACTAGAATATGTTTTCATGCTTGAATGTTCAAAACACATTATTTTTCACATCTCATCATATTCTCCATTGTTGCAGCTCCTCTCTTCCCAGTCTGTCAGTAACGCTCTGTTTAGTTCTTGTCTCTATGAAGCCCCTCCTTCTGAAAAGCACAGTGTGCTCTGATTGGTCGGCTGGATCAGTGTGTTGTGATTGGTCAAGCGCTTCGAACGTGTTTGTCAGATGTCCCGCCCCCTTACCATAACCCGAGTTTCAACCCACTACTAACTAATTTTTCCAGGTTTGAATAAAATTGTCTATAAATAATAAATTGTCTGAGTAAAATGGCCTCTGACTTATTGAGCTTGAGCGTTCCTTGAAAACATCTTTAGATGAGTTAATTTCACACATTGTTTTCCTTTAGTCTGTATAAGCCAGTATTAATAAAATGATATTACAGACACAAAAAATAAAGTAATTTATGATATTTCCATGATATTCCATGATATTTTGGTACTATTATTGTAACTTGGCATGCTATATAAATACGGTAATCATTCAATACAATGAGTCGCATAAAAAAACAAGTGGCATCAAACAAATGATGCACAAGCTTTCATCAGAACAAACTGGACATTTTTGAGCATGTGCTATCTTTCTTTAAAACGAAGAACAGTTGCTTGATAATTTGATTCATGATATTCTAATGCAATAACATTCATGCATTTGAAATGTGACTGAAGTTCCTAAACACTATTTGAGGTTGCTATATATAAAAGTCACATGGTATTACCATTTGATAGCACCACTGTACCGTGGTACCGCCATACAAGTGCAGCCGCTACACAGACTTTCCTCTGTCTGTGAATCCTGCAAACTCCATTTTAACCTCCGATTCAATTCTGCACACTCATCCTCTCAGAGGAGAAACCTTTTTGTGTGACTCTTTCTATTAACATCTGCTGTGAGCTGCACATTTGACCAGTTTCTAGTCACAGTATGAGTCATTTTACATCCCAGCAACAGTACTAATCACAAGATAGTTATTTTAGAGGTAAGAATAGTGTATATACTGTATATGAAATAACCATGTGGTAATGTCAGCCCTGCACTGATCAGTCAACACATCACATGAGTAAACCATATCTTCACATGTTAATCCACTCTACCTTCATGTGAATCAATAACCCTATATTTTTTGCATTGCATAATTGATCTACTTCCCCTTAGGCATGTTTCGATCCGCTTGTTAAGTCATGACGTAAGGAATACTGTTTCTGGGTCCAAGCCTCTACTCGTTTCACTTGCAAATAATATCTCAACATTGTTTATGAGCTCTATTTATTTATAGAACACATTTAAACTAAGCTTTTATAACGTAAAGTCTCCACTACAGTCTCCGTGCTCACGGCATCCCAGACACAAATATTTTTACGATTCATAAAAGATGAATCTGGGATTTCTGTATGGAGATATAGGTTGGGATCATGATTTTTTGGTAGTATCACATCACATCACATCACATCATGAGTGTATATTATTAGCATTGTTGTTTCCTTTTGGCATCTGATAGAGCGTTTGGACCCAGAAGCGGTGGTGTGTGACGAACGGATTATCATTTATATATTGGGTTAATTAATAATACTATAAAAAAAACACACATCATTAACAGTGTTAATAAGATGAAATCAAAGTGAATTTTAAATTGGTCACATTTCATTTGAGGGTAAAAAAACACACTAAATACTAAAAATAACTGAATGAATTAATAAATAACATCCATGATGTTCATTACTGAACCCTGAGGCACTTTTGTTTATCTGATGGCATTAAAAATTGAGTATTAAATACAAATCTAAAGCAGGACCCTCAAATGAACGGCTCCCAGTTTTATATATGAAATGACAGGAGACTAAGCTCTAATCATCACAGACGGCACTAGCGGATCACATCACAGCTTTACCTGATGAATCAAAACTCTGAGACATGCTAAGAGGCCGAATGGCTGCAAGAAAACAGGCAGGGTGTTAAACAGGCAAGTATAAAGATTCACAATAGCAGAAGATGGCTAGTTCAGTAATACTTAGTGTGGACAGTGTTTATAGCAAGATAAGACTTGCAATTAAGACATTTCATCCATTTTACATTTGACATTTCATCCATCAATTTACATGGATGGACTATATAATACGAGCCAGATGATCATCAGCCATGTATGAAGCAGAAGCTAGTACTTGTGTGACTGTTGCAATCAGAGCAAATGTCAAGACAGGTTTATTTCTGTTCAGTTGAGATTGTTCATCTCAACTGAACATCACCAAGTCTGATTACAACATTGAGCTGTGAGCATGTGCAGTGACCTTCATACATGATCCATGATGCACATTCATCTCCAATGACAGCTCGTTTAAATGACCTGCTGTTTATGTCCATCTCAAGCAGCAAATGCATGTATAGGACTGTATGCTTTTGTGTGTGTGAGTTTAAAGTCTCACCGAATCTGCTTCTCCGGATCTGATCTGGCGACACAGGCCTCAGTTTCCTCTCTGATTTGATTCCCTCCAGAATGCGCTCATGCAGACTGGGAGGACGTTCGGCCTGCGGCTTGAGCTTTCGCGCCGCCACCTGAAATCACACGTAGAGTATTTTGAGAGCAAAGAGACGAGCTGCATTGTGTCTGGTGTTGTCTAATTCACACAATTCCTTGATTGAATCATGCATTAAAACACAGGCATTAAAGTTCCCTGTCGCAGATCACGGAGGACATTAACAGGGGCTTGTGGTAAAAACGCCACCAAAATGAACAAACCCCCAATTTCAAGATGCGGGGTCAAAAATTGCCACTGTATAGTTTGCATCAAAGATTTATTTTTACGTTTATTTTTTTGCAGCGTTAAGCATTATAACCAATCACACACATATTTATCATGAATGAAAAGGCCAATCAGAGGCGAAATCTGCTAAAAACGCTGGAGTTTGTTTCAGTGCACACACTCACTAACTGAATTCTGCACTCTTGTGAATCCTCTCATCTTAAACAAAGTGCAGATATGACGCGAGTAAAAGATTTATTGTAGCGCAGCCAGCTTCATTTATTATAACGGGAGTTTTTGTGAGCATGCAGAAATCGCACTGAACGTAATTCATGAACTGTGATGGGGAACGTTCTTTGCCTGCTTTCTATAAATAATCTGGATAACCATTTTGTTTTTCATGCTCCTAAGATAACCAATGTGAAGTCTTGATTTTGTAGTGTGTAAAACGCAATGAACCAATTCCTAAATGCTTCTCAACTAGTTTTGTCTGTGAAGCCTACAAGAATCTCATATCCCTTTTCCCCAAACATAAAACCTTTTTTAAATGTATTCTATTCATCAACATTAATAACCATTATTACAATATCAAGGGCAATCGCTTAGTAATAACTTACAATAACAATTAAAAGTATTGCAAAAAGTTTTATAGATTGAAAACAGCTTTGATATTATGCAAACTGGCAATATAAGCTGTTCTAAAACATCATCTCTTAAAACGCTATTGTCTTCAGTATTTATATATAGTGACGGTTAAAGGAATATGACGTAGCCTGATTATAATTTTTATTAATTAATTAATTTATAAATTAATTAATTTTAAATTTTTTTTTACTTGAATCCCTGAAAACATGCAGATGGACAGCACATGCAAATGAATGCAGCCATCAGTGCATGCAATTCATTGTGAGTGAACTCTCTCCTAAGTTTGTAAGTAGTGAATAAGGATCACTCACAGGGTTGAGGGGGGGTCTGGACCTGATAAAATCAAGTATGACCTCATGAGCGCTCTTCTTTAACTTAGGTGGAATATCTCCGTTCACCTGAGAAAGAAAGAGAGAGAGAGAGAGATCTGAACACACACATGCACAGACCTGGCAGAGACTCATTCCAGCTGGAAGCATCACTGAATCCCAATAAATAATATCAATGTAGTTTAGATGGTCTATGTTCATTCATCAACAAGCTATAGGTATTCTATTTACAACTAGCAATTAATATGTTTTTAATGCAACTTCTGAAAAAGTTAATATGCAGTTTACTTGACTCAAACAAATTTGATACCACAATCCCATTTTTGTGCAATACTTTTGTTGTATCAGTGTAGCTATAAAAAGTAGAGCAAGGCCTTTGATTCCCAGGGAATGCATGACCTTGATCAAAAGCATACCATGAATGCAATGTACTGTAAGCTGCTTTGGATAAAAGCGTCTGCCAAATGCATAAATGTAAATCTAATGAAAATGAAATCTGCATCCGATAGGTGTGCTGTGACAAATGTGGCGGTGTGTGTTCTGAACTCACCATGACCTTGCGGAGCTTGTAGCGTTTGGAGCGGATGTCGTCCATGAGCATCTCGTACGGCGTGAGCTGGAACTCGATTGGCATCGGGTTATACTGCCGTTCCTGAACCTTCTGCAACTTCACACCGTTCCTCAGATCTCGCATCAACTGCACCCAGAGCCACGTCTGACCACAGCACACATGCATCAATACGTCACACGCATTCTAATGGAATATTCCAGGGTTTTTTAAGCATAATATATTACTAAGAATTAGTAATCCTTTAAGGCAAGATGCTACAGGCAAAAACAGTGTTTTTCATGCACTGGTCAATTCAGAGATTTTGGGCAGTTTGGCTTTTCATAATGTGTCGCTTCAGACTTGTGGAAAGAAAACATCCAAAAACACACATTTAAGTGTATTTTATTGCATTTATCTATTGGTGTCTGTAGATATCTTTGAATGTAGCAAGTCAGAGATGTATTCTTTGCATTTGAAATCTATGCAAATTAGTGAATATTTAATTAGAGAATGCATAATTTGCATGTCTTTTTTTAGAAAACTTGTAATACAAAAAATGCTTGCTTCTTAATGGGACTGGGGATGTATGGTTATATTTACTAGTTACGTTTTTTTACCTGTGGTGTCTTGCCTTGAACTAAATTGGATGAGGAATAAATAGAGCCAATCAAAAGTCCCCATTCTTTGAAGAGCAGATCACTTACCCAATCAGAATTCTGCAGCTCGTTTAGCTCTCTGCCAGGTGCGTCAGCAGTGTCTCCCTCCATCTTACGCAGGTTCTGTCCAATCAGAGGGAGACACAATACTTCAGACAGCAGCTGAGTTGAGCAGAATCTACTAGAATCTATAGATGTGGCAGTATGTCACTGCAACTGTCTATTATTATTACACTCAACAATGTGATGAATCTCACAAAACATATTTCACCCCAAATCAAAAGAATGAAAGAATGCCTGTTTTGAGAAACATTGAGATTTTTTTTTGCATTGTGACA
The DNA here is from genome assembly GCA_022828995.1 of Vimba vimba. Classification (NCBI taxonomy): domain Eukaryota; kingdom Metazoa; phylum Chordata; class Actinopteri; order Cypriniformes; family Leuciscidae; genus Vimba; species Vimba vimba. The sequence continues at coordinate 34,784,692 of CM040830.1, read as the reverse complement.
TTATTTCCCTGTCAATTAATGCCTTTTGCACATGCACCTTTGTTTTCTGGATGTTATGAATTTATAGGTGAGGAAAATAAAAGAATATATATATATATTTTCCCTTCAAAAAACAGAGAACAGGACAACAGAACTTGTTCATATTCACTAGCCATGCATGTTTAGTTTTGTCTGTACTATGCATCGTTTTAATTTAAGTCATTTCCCTCTGAGCCCAAATGGTGCCGTCATTATGGCCGTATCCCAGCTTTAGTTTGGAAATAAAAGGCTTTACAGCGCAGTAACAGTAAACCCTCATGGGAACGAGCACAGAGGGAGACGGTTTGTGAAGGCAGAGCGGCTCGTCTCATCTTACACTCAAAACCCCATCAAAAGGTGCTGAAGAGCCACAGCAGACACAGATTTCCCTGTGAGAGGAATACAGTGGATGATGATTCTGAGCTAAACAGAGGAGACGCTCTAAACACATTTTGTGGTCAATGTGTGCCAACACAGAGCAGACATTATTAGCCTAAAGCACATAAACAATGCTGATACCATTAGAACTTCAAGGCAGGCTTTAAAGACGTTATATTTACAGAGTTGTTTTTAAGTCCACATGTAATGTTAGTCAAGGTTTAAAAGCTGTAAATTTTGTTTTTCATGACTACTGTCCATCCTCTCTCGGGCGTTTTCTTTTTCCTGCTGTGCCTTTAAGACTCTCACTTGCCAAACACCCTCTGTTCATGTGAAATGAAATCAACTGAGACTAAATCAAACAATTTCCATCTCTTCCAGGTCTGGGTTTTATGTTTCCCTAAGACAGTTTTATATAAGCCATGTTATTTGGCTGATACATAATAAAGGGCACAATAAAAGCAGACATGGAAATGTCACCATAACGTCTAATGTCAAGAGTGTTTAACCACCTGCAGTAAAACCAGCAGCGGCTCTCCTCCACATATGACATCGTTACATTTATTCAATCACAAATCATGTTATGAGACCAACAGCAAAAATGTCATACCTAACAAACCTGTTATTATTAAACATACAAAAACACACAACAAATTTTACCAAAACTGTAACTAAAATTAAAATGAAAACAGAAAGTATACAACTAAAATTTTATTCAAAATATTAACAAAAAATACAATAGTATATAAATTATACTAATATAACACTGATATAAATATTACATGAAAAACTAAAATGACTAACTGGAAATAAATAAAAACAAAAAATGAATCAAAACCAAAATGGAAGGAAAAATAAATTAAACCTAAATAGTAATATTTTGAAAAAAAATAAAATAAATAAAAATGACACAAGCACATTAAATATTCATATAAAAATGATAATAAAATAAAAACCTGAAAAAATAAAAATAAAGCTAATTCAAATTATTACTAAAAACTATAATAGTATTTTAAATGACTATATATGTGTGTGTATTGTAATATGTTAGTATGTCTTTCAGGAGATTTTAACTCTCCTGCCAGGCTGTTGTTGAAAGTGACTTGCCTGATTAAATAAAGGTTAAAAAAATATTAAAATAAATTAAAATATTTTAAATAATACAAAAAAAAAAAACACTGCCTCAGATAAAAAAGTATGTCTACTGGGAAGAGAATGGGATGAATGTCCAGGTCAACCCAACATAACAAACAAGAAATGTGTCTTTATTTAGCAGGAAGTGTAACCTCTCACCTCTTTTGCGCTCTTGATCTTCTCCAGGAAGGTGCGGAGCTCTTTGGTTTCGGCGTAAAGCGCTCGACACACGGCCTGGTAGTGACTGGGAGCATCCGCTGGGGTGGACAGGTGAAGGGTGCACAGCTGGACACAGTCAACAGGGCAATTCACTCAGCTAGATTCACACTATAATGAAGTTCACATTCAATTATTCATCACATGCCCGTGTTGGGAATTCACACATTGAAGGTTTGAACATGAGGACGGGTCAGAAGGAGACACACTGATCCATACGAATGTCTCATAAATGAAATAAATGGACAGAAGGTGTGGTGAGTCACTCTTGGCTTCATACTGGCAGCAGTCTGTGCGTTTTGCAGCCCATTAGTGCAACAAAAACATCAACGTGGCACTTAAATATTTGTTCATAAATCCCCTCACTGTGACCAGATTATTTACCACAACAGATATGTGAAAGAAATCTGAGAATGAATGCATGTGTACCAGTGAAGATAGCTCAGCCCACACTGTAAGTTTGAGTGCATTGCATTGTGGGATACAGTATCTCAAGCTCTGGTTATATATGGCACATTTCACCCTGATATTCTATAAATAAAGAAAATTAGCATACTGTTGATGTAGCCTACTATGTACTGCAGAAATTGCACAAGCAACCTACTGAGATCATGTGTAGGGCTGCAACAAATCCATCAAATGAAAATTATAATAAATTATTAAAAAATTTGGCAGTAAAAAAGGCACTTTAAAGTACAGAAAACACACACATATATAAACACATTTATATTTATATATTTGCATAAAGTATGCATTTTTATTGCTCGCCACTGTCGCCATTACAATTGTCACAACTTCAATAAAGTTTATGCAAGAAATGAAGTGCAATCATTAAAAAAATATTTGTTGTTAAAGTCCAATTTAGGTTTCAAAATTACCAGCTTGAAATCCTTAATGAAACGTTACGACTGACTTAAAAAATATATATATATATTGTATTATATATATTCTGTACAATATTTGCACACACGCGTAAATTAAACACACTTCATTTTGCACATTCAATTTGCAAAAGGAGAGGACTTAAAATGTGATCAATCAATTATTCAAAGAAATAATTGATTATCAAAGAATTGTTAGTTGCAGCCCTAGTCATGTGACATAACTGATGCATAATGTCTACTGTCACTTACTAATTTAAAAGAATCGCAGACAGTGTATACAGTGTTCACTTCTTAGTAAGTAGTATGTTAGTATTCATATCAAACACAGTCAAACTCTATAGACAGTTGTTGCTCCCCACCTTGATGATGTCACGGTATCCGCGGATCCGGCAGGGGTGTGCGGGGTTCCCCTCCCGGTCATCCTCCTCTTCCTCAGTGGCGGCGTAGCCTTCATCGGGGCAGGAGTCGCTCTCTGCGTCGCACACATTGGTCATGAGGTCGATGAGCTGCTCGAGCGGCGGGCTCAGCTCTCGCTCCTCGTTCTCTTTCAGCCCGTAATCCAGAGCCTTGTAGATCCTGATGCCCAGAGACTCGATCACCTGCAGCACAAACACTCATTAATAGGGGTGTAACGATACCCTCATGTCACGATTCGATACATATCACAATACTGAACTTACGATACGATATTATTGCGATACTCCAAGACATATGGTAAAAGGTTAACAAAAAATGTACTGTTTATTAAACTGATAAATTTGATATTACATTGTGTGTATAAATGAATATTCTTGGACTTGGTGCTAGAAACCCAAAGCACAGGACAATAGAGATACAAGAATAAAAATATTCATGATTCTGAAGCTGAAAATACAGTTATTTTAGACGAATAGGTTTCTCTGTCACTGACTAGATACATTTAAAATAATATAGGACACTTTTTTACACAGATATTCCCCTATTGCATTATTATACATTACATTATATTCAACATTATATATAATATTTTAATGTAGTACTGACACTAAAACTCTGAAAACTTTTTTGGGTGAACTATTCACGATACATATTGTTGCATTTTTGCATTGCGATATATTGTGACACGATATATTGTTACACCCCTACTCATTAACGGTCCCATATTGTCAAAACTGAAATTTCCTGGGTTTTTTTCATGATTACAGAGGTTTAGGGGCGATGAAACTACCATATAACTTTCAAAACAGTCGATCCACAGAAAAATGCAAACAGCCTGCATAAAGTAGCTGTGCCTTTTCACGAGCCGTTGTGACTTCCGTATAAATGTGATGTCAGAACTACTCAGTCACCGCCTTCAGTCTCCACCCCCACCAATGGTGGGTCACTCAGAAAACAACAGGCCAATCAGAAGAGAGGCTCATGAATATTAAGTAGACAGGCCAAAATCGACCTGTTCTTGGCAGAGCTCCTGAGAAAGCTGTAAAATATATATATATATACCAGTGGGGATTTCTTTAAGACTGCAAGGGAAGCTCGGCTTCCCCTATAATGTCAAAAAATTAATGGTCAAATATGTACTATTGTGTAACATTTTATTGACTAAAAATGCGTTGGAAAACGTTCATCTCAAAGACGAGTTCATTCCCGTAGCGTCACAGTGCATTTCCCTGTTGAAGCCCAGCGTCCACTGACTTCAATGGGGCTTCTTTGAACAGTTTTTTTCAGTGCTTCGAAACTAGACGGTCATTGGATAAATGCTGCGATTATGTCCCGCCCACGGATGCTCAGCTTCTCTGGGGGTGAATGAGGAGTGGGCTGGCCTGGACTCCAGGCTTCTGCGTGATGATTGGAGGGTCTGTCGAAAGGCTGCATCTCCTTTTGATCGACAGCGATTTCATACAATAAAACATCGCTGACGCTGAAGCTATTCGAGCTCAGTCGCATCGCGGATTTTTCAAGTGTAGTCGAAAAGAAAAACTGCTGCAACCTATTTCTTGGTATTTGCTTGTCGAAATTGCTAGTCAGTTTTCATAATACATTTCATACAATTATACATTTATACCTTTATTATATTAGTACTTATTATATTATTATTAGTAATAATTAAAAAATAATTATTAAAATAATTAAAAATCTATATTATTATTATTAGTATTATTATACTTTATTATTATTATTTATATTATTATTTATACCTTTATTATATTATTACATTTATACAATTATATTTAACTCTGCTGGCCATTGAGAGGACACTGTGGTCAAGTCACTGGAAAAGACGCCTAGTTGGTACGACAGGGTCACAGAGCTGTGACCAGAGCTTTTTCTTGAAAAGGAACGTAGAATTTACATATACATAAATGGACAATTTTTATGATGTAGGCCGAAAATTAATGAGCTTCCCCTCTTTGAAAGACCAGCAGCCGCCACTGATATATACAGTATATATATATATATATATATATATATATATATATATATATATATATATATATATATATATATATATATATATATATATGTTTTTTGGTACTTATACCGCAAATATATATTCTTAAGGACATCAAAACCTAAAATAAAACTTCAGAAAGGTGTACAATATGGGACCTTTAATCACTATGTACATTTACATTTAGTCATTTAGCAGACGCTTTTATCCAAAGCGACTTACAAATTAGGACTAAATTAAGCGAGTCATCATGACGAGGCAAAAACAACAACAACGCAAGAAGTGCTCAAAATACGAAGTTCAGGCATTATTCAGAGTAGCATGAGCCTGATAAGTAATGTTTCAAAGGGAAAGGAATTTTTTTTTGAGGTTAAGTGCTCACGGAATAGATAGGTTTTCAGCTGTCTTTTGAATGTTGTCAGGGATTCTGCATTCCGGATGAGGGTGGGGAGAGCGTTCCACCAGCATGGAACTGTGAATGAGAATGTTCTGGAAAGTGATTTTGTGGCTTTCTGGTTTGTCTTGTTTTTCAGTAAACCTATCTGAACATGATTCAAACAAGATGCATTTACTTGCGTTATATCGAGGCTTGTTTCAGAGAATATAACTTCTTGACAATGCTTCCAGGAACTTTCTAGGTATTTCAGTGCACTGGAAGGATGTTGTCTTCGTTGTCTCTAAGAGCACTTACTACTGTAGTAGGGATATTTGAGACACAAGAAACAGATACGGCTGATGTAAAACATCAAACACAAAAGTAAACTAAATGCTATTCGTGCCACAAGAACCTTGATGGCTCCAACAACAGCAGATCAGTCAATCCTGGGGCTGAACGGCACGGTGAAACTTTCTCTGTGACCTGATATGCCGAAACTAGTCTACTTGCATTGTTTAATGCCTGTTACAATAGCTGTAAACTAGTCATCAATGAAAACCTGTAAGGGTTTCTAATAACACACATACAGCAGTGGTTCTCGACCTGTGTTTAATATAGCGTGGGTTGTATTTCCTTTTACTTTTGTTCATTGTTTTTGATGATGATTTCACATCACATTACAGTCGGATTTAAGCCAAAATACTGTAGCGTTTGACAGGATTCACAACCTTTAACATCAACAACAAAAGATATTTTCTTCTCGCTTGTATGAGAGGATAATCAGAACAGTCGTGTGACCCATTTTTTTGGGCTGTGGGTGTGACCCACCAGTTGAGACCCACTAGATATAGAGAACAGAGACGAGGTCTATTTGGTCACATTACTAAATGACTGTTATGAATGTTAGGCTGATTAATGTAAAAATCAGCTGCCAATTTAACAGTCCTTATTTCCTTCAATTTTACACTGAAACACAGTTCCATTTGCATTGCAGAATACACACAATCCTGCACCATAAATTCAGGGTTGTCATATTGTGAAATTTTATTACAATTTAAAACAGCTGTTTTCTATTTGAATATATTTTAAATGTAATTTATTCCTGTGATCAAAGCTAAATTTCCAGTCACATGATCCTTCAGACATCATTCTAATATGCTGATTTGCTGAAACATTTCTAATTATGATCAATGTTGAAAACAGTTGTGCTGTTTCATATTTTTGTGGAAACACAAAATTTGTGTTTTTCAGGATTCTTTGAGTAATTGTTTCAATACTGGCTATTACAAGAGAGATTCACTTTTCTACAGTTCTGATGGTGTTTTTGATAATATTCACATACACTGCAAAAAATGCTTTTCTTAGTATTTTTGTCTTGTTTCCAGTCCAAATATCTAAAAAATTCTTAAATCAAGATGCATTTACTAGAGTAAAATGACATAATATATTAATCTTGACAAAAATACTAAGTAAGACAAGCATTTTTTGCATTATACCAATGAGCATCACAAACAAATTATAAGAGGTTCTCAACTCTTGAACCCTCCAGGTCCACATTGAGAACCCCTGGTTTAGGGTACTTTACACGACAATGATGTACAATGATGTACTAAAAACAGAAAAGTTTTCCTTTGTGTTTTTTTTTGCATACAGACGACAATGTTGTCAAAATAATCCCCATTCACACGGATCCACGAAACGACTAAAAACGCTGTATTATGCTGCCAGGCCAGTAGTTGGCGATGTCAATTTGTAAAGAAACACTACACGCCTATAGACTGAACACATATGGATGACGTCACCGGTTTCACAAATTCGCGTTTTTGTAGTTTACGCAGAGACGATAATGGTATCGTTTTCAAAAACCTGCAATTTGAAACCCGTTTTCAAAAGTTTGTGTTTTCAGGCCCCTGATACGCCGTTGTCGTGTAATTGAACGGCCAAAAATGCATAAAAGTTTTTAGATGAAAACAGTGTCGTGCCCTTAGAATATAATAAAGATGTTACTTTGTGGGTTTTAAGTTTTCCAAATGACTTATTAGTAAAATCTGTTGCCCTTAGAAGACATATAACTATATAAACATATATATAATTTACATTTGACAGACTCTTTTATACAGAGCAAAAGTTCATGCATTCCCTGGGAATCAAACCCATGACCTTGGCATTGAGCTCCATGAATTTACTGTTTGAGCTGCATGAATACAGCAGCTTCCGTCCAGTCATAAAGAGTGCTTTGTTAATAATCTCTGTGATTATTAGACCCAAACATTTACTGACAGATTCTTAAAATGAATTTCATCCAGAATGCATGAGCCTGCAGTGAAGTGGACAACACACTCCTTCACTGTGATGTCTAGCAGCCAATTATCTTCACAAATAAAAGCACTGGGTAACAAAAGCTTCAGTTTAAAAACTGAACATTAACCCTGAGAATCTCATAAAGAAAATAAGTGCCCATGACCACGACTGAGGTAATGAAGAGCAACTGATGTTTTGTCTAAACATGATAATAGTCAGTTACATAAACATAGCCAGTAAGACTGAGTCTTAAGAACTAGTCTGACCAACTAGAAATTAGTTAGTCCAATCTACATTTTTAACTTGTAAGACTAGTCTAAGCAGTATATACAACTGGCTGGTCTAACTTCATCTGGTCTTCGTACATCTAACTGCATCTAGTCCAATGAATGTCAGATAATCCAGTATAACAAAGTAAAATACAAGGAGCATAAATCAACATGAGCAAACAACAATACACACCTACAGGGCTATAAAATCGACATGAAATCAAAATTTACAATATAAATCAATATTTTTTTTTAATGGAATATAGCAGTATTTATTATTCATTATTTATCAGTGCACATCATTTTTTAAAATTTATGTGCCCCGTAATCTTTAACCAAAATAACTTCCTCTTCTTCGAGGGCGGGGCAAACCTGTCACTCACATGAGATCAACCAATAGCAAACCACAACCATCCAATCAATTCCCCACTGACAAAATAAAGCCCCGCCCTACATTTGTTCTCGTTTGAGAAGCTGATTCGCTCAGATATACGGCGCAATCGAGGAAAAAGATGATCGCAACTTCCGTTTCATGCCGACTTTACAACTAGACTAGGCTATCACATCTGCATAAAGTTCGATCCAGTTCATCCAGATTATTCTTGCCAAGTACTGCCAACTAAAACAGACAGAGAAATGAAATGCAACTAAACACAGAAAATACACAGTTCTGCTTGTGGATTAAATATCTTGGAAACAACTTTGAACACTTCTTTCAGTCTGTTAGAGCTCTGCAACGGGAACTCATCACTTCTGGAAAGCTGCTTAACAAGGATTTGACTATGGAGTGAGTCTCTCATATACACATACTGTAAGATGAGTTTGCTGCAGACTGCAAATCTGTCTGTGTGTGTTTGTGTCCTTATCCACCGGCATGCAGTGCTAGACCTGTCAGTGCTTCTCTCAGGGACAGTTAATACCAAAGCCCCTTTAAGACAAGTCATTTCACTCTGAGGCCATCTTTGAAACGCCTCTCGGGCATGCAAGTGCAGCGCCTATTTTTTTGAATGGGGAAACATCAAATTCTCCAAAACTGTTCGCCAAGTTTAAGATTAAATTTCATATTTGAAATCACCAATGAAATCTGACAACAACTTTCTCATAAATGTTGTTTCTAAATGCTCGAATCATGACAGAAAACAAGATTTTTCAGGCTTGATCAAGCGAATGCGCATGCGCAGTGGAATTTGCATATAAAGCAACGTTTCTATCCCATGTGTTCAAGATAACAAAATCGTCACTTCCTGGGAAATTGGCGGAAAACATCTGTAATGAAAACTTAAGTTGCTGCAATCGGGGACTTTTGTCCTACCTCATAAATGACTTGCGTCTCAGAAAGCACAGATGAAACCCAATAAACACTGTCATGTTATCTTGCGTTCGGATGCCTGGCGTTTGGGAACGCAATCATGTGAGACACTCCTGGGACGACAGACTATGGTTCGGGCATTTCAGAATGATCAAACCAATATTTGAGATGCTGTGCAATGAAATGTGCCGCTGGTTAGTCCAGTTATCCAATCACATCCTCTGCTGAGGCAGTCGCGCAAGTTTTTTTTTATTCAGTAAATGTTTCCATCATAGTTTATGTGCATAAATAATCCGATAACAAGTAATCCATCTTTTATGTGCATTTTTAGAATTTATGCACATCTTGGCATTTCTATCCAGTGTTTTTTTATGCAATATCCCAAATGTGCATAAAATGGATGGAAACATACAGCAGCTAATGAGATTTGCTGAATAATCAATATATATTAGCAATGTTTGTTTACATGAGTTCCATATAAAGAGAAAATAAACAAATGAGATTAAGAACCTTTCATTAGCTGAATGTTCAGCAAACAATAACTGTCTCATGAATACAATCGGTAATTGACTCATAGCGACTGAATTAAGTTGAGTTAAATGCATGTTTAAATAATAGTCAAGTGAGAGTCCGTCACAGTCAGCTCTAGTCGATCCACTGAACACATCATAAACCTGAAAGGTCAAAGATTCTTGGGATGCAAACAGTGATCTGTCGGGTCTATACGTCTCTAATTGGCCTTTAAAATGTCACCAGCTGATGACATCAAATTAAAAATGAACTTGTGGACTGACAAGCCGGTCAAGAGAGCAGAGAGAGCAGAAAACACCTGAATTTAGAAGAACACGATGTGCCTGCAAATGTCTCTAAGCTGCAGGAGATACTGTGCTACTAGAGCTTATTCATTTCACTATTAAACTATTAGAAATGTTTATGTTGATTAAAAAACCCTGAATTAAAATAAAATCTAAAAACCAGATGAAAAACAAACATATTTAGGCAACATTTCTAATCTAATTTGAAGCACTATAATTACTTACTAAAAAATAAATTAAACCTAAAAAGTAATATTTAAAAACAATGCAGGCTACCTCACAAAACTTCTGAGAGAGATTTGGTGAATATTTACTTACTACAATAGTAACTTCTCTCTAGGAAGTTGGTAAAAAATGCACATTTACACACAAACTGACTACTAACCACAACTTTCAGATCCCATCTTTATTTTTTAGCTCAACTTTCATGGAATAGAGTGCACAGGATTGTGGGATATCAAAGGCAGCGAAGGATACAGGGCCTAAAATGAACACTCGCCAAGCGCCAAATGCGAGTAACAATCGCCAGTTGGCCGGTAACATTTTTATGAATTCTAACAATGCAAAATTGAGAGAACATGAACGTGAACAAATGTGAATGATGCTCAGGACGTTATGTTAACAGGGACTAAATCACACTCGAAACCCTTTAACAACTATGTAGCAATGCTCTCCACAACACCATAGCAACCACATAGCAACAGCTGGAGAAGAATTTCCACGTTACTTATCAATGTCAAGACTGAACGATCAGACACATTTGACGCTCATGCTGTCATGAGGCGTTACTGTACATCACACTCACCTGTGTTGATGATCGGATCGGATTACGCACACCTATGGGAGAACAGAAGAGAGGACAGTCAGGGACAGATTAAAAAAACAGCTTCTAAACATCCGTTATGTGGTTGACTGGACAATCTGCAGTGTTTTGTTCTTACATAAAACACAAATGTGATGCACATATTCTTGATGCATCTGATGACTGTTGCTTTACTGACAACTTAATGTCAGTCGGCTTTGATTGAACATGCAAACACATTATAATGATTCTGAAATCCACTTAATCTCAGGACAAGGCAAAGTCAGCAAAGAAACGGATCTCTCCGCTGTTATTCTGCAGTCGACAGCGAACGAGGAACACGTTTGCCACCGGAACTTTTGACAAAGCAACTCTGCCTTCAACCTGCTTTCTCCACAAGACATATCGATCTTCTTGACACCATGTAAGCAATGACAGTAGCATTTATTAAAAGGCAAACTGACCACCTCTCCTCTGGGAATATCACAAATAAAAGCAAAATCACAAATGAGATCTCTTTCATATTTCAATAGACAGCAAAGAGAACAAATGGAGACTGTATAGAGACCAGATGTTTCTCTTGAGAAAAGACTTGCATGTGTCTGTTGAAGAGATCTTAACTGTGAGCTCAGATCCGCCAAGATAACAAAATCTGCAATGAAATACTCATAAATCTCACTATGAACTCAAGCATTTCTCATCAAATGATCTGAGCATCAAATGATCTATACTCTTACCTATTGACTCAACTAATGAGAAAGAGAAACCTCTGAGCAATAATGTAATCCTCTGGAATGGTAACAAATATGTTCATCTTTTAAACTGTGGATAAGCTGCACAGTGAACACATTTCATTATTATCAGCAGCACTTAGACATGTGAAGCGATTAAAGCATTGGGGATATCGCATTCGCAAGGCCTTTAAATGAGCTTGAACTAAAAAGATATTAACCTCATTCTCCATTCACAGGTGCTTAGCGGGTAGCTTTCAGACATGATTTCAGTATCACTGATATTATTAGAGCTTTTATTCAGATTTTGAATGTATTTTTAGATTTTCCAATTTCATTTTAGTTAAAGTTTTAGAGATTTTTTTTTTTTTTTAAATATGTCTATATAGTTTTTATTAAGTTGTATTTCAGTTTTAGTGTTTGTTATTTTAGTACATCAAGGTAAACTAAATGAAAATGAGAAATGCTACCTTGGCAACAATAAAATAAAATAAGTTTATGCATAAAATATATGGAGTGACATAGCATACATAATTCATTTGACCCAATTATACTCAAATGAACATGAATTCTTTTGCAATATTTACAAAAAGAATATGAAAATGGAATTTCACAGGCCCTGAGCATTATATTGTGTTTATCAGCATGTGCATCAGGGAGCATCAATAACTGTAAACAACAGTGACTGTGAGCATTTAGGTATGCTTAATTTAAACTTTCTTGTGTTTATTTTAGACTCATGCATGTTTTCAATTTAGTCCACTGATTGTCTCCTACTGGCCTGCTGATAAAGGCCTATTTCACAATCACATTCGTTCTGTTACATAACAGATCAGTGATGCAAAAAAACAACAACTAAAAATGCGAAAACTACAGAAATTAGAAATATAAGATATTAGGAGCATGACACAATTGCAAAACATTTCACATGCAAATTTGCATATAAGGTGATCACTCAATATAGTGTATTTTGTGATGCAGAACACTAAGGATAACATGCAAACATGTAAAAGATGTTCCAAACCATATGCACCCAAATGCATGACAATTAACACCAATTATGTATATAAATGTACATGCCGATGTATGTAATGGATGCAGAAGGTGTTGATTTGATTTGTCACCTGATCTGTCTCCGGAATGTAACCGTAACCGCACCGCTCCATCTTTATAAATCCGCACATCTCCCGGTCCTCCGGTACCAGCAGAGCCACTGGAACCGTCCTTGTTCTCCAAAAAAGAGCGACAGCACTGGTAACACACAGCCCACGCCTGCTCCTCGTTGATGGGCTGCTTGTATAGATGTAAAATCTCATCCAGGGACAGCTCATCTTCATCCTCTCTGTCCATGATGGGATGCGCACCATCCTCCTCCTCCTCCTCTATCAGCTTGTGTCCGTCATCTTCTTCATCATCATCTCTCCTGCGGGCCATCGTCTCATCCTTCCCCGCAGAGAGAAGAGAGAGCTGGAGATGAATGCACCTGCGCTCGGTGTGTGTGTGTGATGCTGTTGCTGCTCTCTGCTGTTTCTTTCTGCATCACAAACGCGAAGAAGGCGAACTACGTCAAACGGGGATGTCAAAGTAGGCGGGGCTCAAAAAATAAGTGTACATTTAAAATAAAAATTTGAATGAAAAATATGGCACAGTTATGAGCATGAGTACGAATAATACGTGTACAATAATTTACCATACAGGTAAATTATAATATATAGGCCTATAGTATAATATATAGTAAAAAAAATAATAAATTTTTATATATATATATATATATATATATATATATATATATATATATATATATATATATATATATATATATATATATCACTGTCTTTATCAAAGAATAAGTTTTTCTTGGTATTTTTTTGAAGCACACGGAGGTCACGTGTCATCTATTACTTTTCTCAGCGCTGGGCAGAATGGGCCAATCAGAGTCATTTGTGATCACACAAGGATGTCGTTACTAAATAAATTTGTAGAAGTTTCATTTAATGTCATTTAAAGAATTATAGGCTACCTTTTAGACTAATAATACAAAACGTGCGGAGAATTGAATGTGGCTCAATATGGGATTCGGCTATCTGAGCCTTTTAGCGCCCCTTGTGGTAAAACAATATGACACAAAGGAATCGAATGGCAATGTTCGATATTCTTTACATTTTCATACCGTTTTGAGAATCAAAATACATATTAATAATCCGAATTATATAATATATTGATACATGTTCACATCCAGTTGTTTTAAAAGCATTCTGCTTGTCTTTGAGGATCACGCGCAGCATCTCATATATTCATAGATCGAAAACAGAAAATGTTTTTTATATGGATGCTTTGAATTACAATTTTCATGTTCAATTGCAGTCATTATTTGTGGTTTGTTTCGGAAAAACTGGCCCGCGTTGGCGTTGTTTTGCCACCAGAGGGTGATACGCAAACATTTCTTTACACACTTTCTCAGTTGAGCACTTTACCAGCGCAATCCTGATCTGTTAAATGAATATTTCCATAACTTCAAACTGTCCGTTGATGAAATATATTTCTGGTGTAGTTTGACGGCGTCCTCCTCGAAAGATTAATCTTAGCGGCTGACTGTTGCTCGGTAACCCTCAAACGTTCAATGCGTAATTAATATTTATGAGGAAAGTCTTTACCCAAGTTTGATTGGCTAATTCACCAACAGACTCTCTCAACGGCTCTGTTTGTTTGAAATCAGGTGGGCGGGCCTACGTCGCATTACGTATTTAATATTCATAAGCCAGTCGTTCTCGACACTTTGTGCTGCGCATGCGCAGTGTGAGTTAAAGCTTCAAAACAATGGCGGTAGACGGTTTGACCATAACAGAGCAATGGATCAGAGAGAAACTGAACCTTCAACACAGTTGCTTAGGTAAACAAAAATATATAGTTATTTACATTATATAGTCTAATATATAACTAATATTTTAAATAATTTATTGCAGCGGATGTGCGATCATTGACTCTTCCAGGAACATATGAAGGGAAAATCTTTCATTTAGGAACATCCCTAAAAAACTTTGTGCGTCTGAAAACATTGGACCTTTCACATAATGCACTGGTTACAGTTCAGGTGAAGATCAACATGTATAAATAAATATTAATATAGTTTTCAACATCAACAATTAGTCATTTGCTTTTGTTACACTTTACAACTTCCTTATAAATTCATTAACATAATAACATTAACGATTATGGTATATCATAGAAACATCAGTAGCTAATGTAGATAATATATTCAAATATATATATATATTATTGTGGTCAAATTGATTAATCACGATTAATCACATCTAACATAAACATTTGTTTTTATAATATGTGTGTATATATATTTATATATATATATATATATATATATATATATATATATATATATATATATATATATATATTAGTGTGTGTGTAAATAAAGTGAATTCTAATTGACTGTAAAAGTACTTGTTATTAGCAACCACTGACAGTAAATCTAAACGTACAGAAAGGTGAACACTGTTGCATATCTGTCATGCTGATATTGATATTTGCAGGGGATTGAGCATTTGGAAATGCTGGAGAGACTGAATCTGTACTACAACAGACTGGCGTCTCTACAGGACGTCTTTTCCCTGCACAAGCTGCAGAATTTGAAGGAACTGGACTTACGTCTGAATCCTGTGGTCAAGAGACACCCGCACTACCGTTTGTACCTGGTCCATGCAATGACCAAACTCCGCAAACTCGGTATATCATCTCTTTTCTCTGTGTCGGGCTGACTGGGATGCCCTAATCAAGCAAATCAGTGTTTTGACTGTGTAAATGCTGTTTCTCTCTCTGTTATAGATGATTATCCAGTGCGAGACAGAGAAAGAAAGGCGGCTCTCATGCATTTCTCATCAGAGGCAAATCTAGACACTAATCATAAGAAACATGTTTTAATACAAGACACAACTTGCAGGTATTCGCAGTGTTATTGTTGTTAACCAAAACTAAAACTATTAAAAAGTTAGTTTTCAGAGGTCATTGATAAAGCCACTGTTTTGCAGAAGTAGTGAGCTCAGAATAAAAGCGATGCAGAAGGTGATGAAGACGCTGTCGCTTCTAGACGGGAATGAGGAAGCTGCACTCAATGATGTTTCTAGCAAGACCTGGAATAGCAAGAGACCTCCAACTCTCTCCGTCCGCTCTGAGAACGAGTGCAGCCCTCTTCTGTTACAGGGTAAATACTGCACACTTACCACACTCTATATATACCTTGCTTTATCAGTTTAGTCTGCTGCAGCTGAAAGACAGACAGTATTTATTTCTAATATATAGTTATTATAGTAATATTTAATACATCACCCAGCCATACAGAGAAATAATATATACAAATCGCATACCAGTGCTTTACCATGTTTAATGCATGAGTGTAAAACTTTATTGTTTGTGTACATATTGTCTATGCTTGTAATTGGCAATTGTTTCTCTCTCTCTCTCTCTCTCTTTTTTTTAGAAAATCCATCTGAATCTGATATCATACATTTAATCAATGATTCTGATTGTGAAAGGTTGCCAAAACAAAATCAGGTGCATCTGTGTCTATTCAATATTATTAGCAATTACTATCATATATATATATAATTTAATTTAATTAATTATTTATTTAATTGTCTGTCATGTAGGAATCTGTTCCCAAGGGCTCGGATTATAAGAATGGTGAATATTTTTTGTTATTTCACTTTTGTTGTACAAGTGATTTGCTGTTTAACCTTTTACTGTACAGGGGTTTGACAATGAAACTGAAACACTGGCCAATCAAGCCTATATATGTGTGTATCTCCACTGATTTACATTCATCAGTAAGAGCCGAGTGTGAAGGTTGAATTAGCAGAGCAATAGCACAGCTGTACATAAAATATTGCAATCCGCACAACATAATGGGAGACATAGAGTTCAAAAGAGGACAAATTGTTGGTGTGTGTCTCTGGTTCATCTGTGATCAGGACAGCAAGTCTTTGTGTATCGAGAGGTATAATATCCAGGGTAATGTCGGCATTAAACCACAGAGGACAAACAACATCCAACAGGAGTAACTGTCGACGCAAGAGGAAGCTTCTGACAGGGATGTCCAGGTACTAACCCGGATTATATCCATAAAACATGAAACCACAGCTTCCCAACTCACTGCCCCTGTGCTGTGGACAATGTGAAACACGTATCGTTCTCTGATGAGTCTTTCCCACATCTGTGTGAGTTACGGTGTGGAGAAACCCTAAAGCGTCTGAACACCCAGACTGTGATGGTGACGGTTTGAGCTGCAATATCATGACAATCCTGACTGTGTTTGATGGACACGTCACTGCCGAGGACTACCGAACCATTCTGGAGGATCATGAGCACCTGATGTTCAAACCGTGTATCAGCGTGATAATACACACAGCAAGACTGGAGACAGAAGGGTTTGATGAAGATGAAAGTGAAGTTGAACATCTCCCATGCTCTGCACAGTCACCAGATCTGAAGATTATTGAGGTGTTTTGAGTCAGAAAACGTTTTCCTCCACCAGCATCACATGTTCTGGACACTGTTCTGGAAGAGAAATGGCTCATAATCCCTCTGACTGTGAAGGACTTCTATCTGTCATTCCCAAGATGAACTGATGCTGTATTGACTCAAAAGGAGGCCCTCACCATACTAATAAATAATTGTGATCTAAAACCAGGTGTTTCACATTCATAGTCCGACCCCTGTGCTCAGTATTGTCAATATTGCTGTGGAATCATCTTTTCTTTTTTTGGGATTTACACCATTAGAGGCTCCCGTTCGTTCTCAGAGAGTCAGGTTTGTGAGCCCCATCGTGGAGAGCCGTCATTCTGCCAGGAGTCTGACTCGCGCTACAGTTCGAGGAGAACACATCTTCACACCGCATCCTACAGACACGCGGTCAGCTTCACAGGGTACTTCAACACTAGTCTAAGTTTAGTTCCAGACTATTCACTTTTAAATGAATTAAATAAGATGTCTTATTAACCTGATATTGCATATTACGATTACTTTTCTCTATGAGTCCAGCAGGCGTAATGATATGACGCAGCGCCTGAAAATGGGTATAATAGATTAGACAAACTTAGTCCCGGTCACGTTGGAAGTTACCGAGCTGGGGACTATTTTCAGGCGCTGCGTCATATCATTACGCCTGCAGGACTCATGGTACGGCAGCAAAGTTTCTTGATTATTACGCAGGAATGAGAGTATAGTTCCTAACCATATCAGCCTAGAAAATCGCAACTTTTCATTTTCCGCCGGTCTTAATACACGATGTAACTACAAAAGAGTCAAGTTTTAAATAGGAAAAATATCGAAACTCTTTGGTAATTTTTTTTGAGAGAGATGCTAATGGTCCTGTCCGATTTAATGATCTATGCTAAAAGTGGTACCGCCAGACCCGGAGTTCGGCTGAATGGATTCGAAAACGGTAAAACTCAACTGTTTAACTCTGGGGGAGTTGTAAAATGAGCTTATTTCCAAAAAAAGTGGAGTATCCCTTTAAGTCGCTTTGGATAAAAGCATGTGCTAAATGCATAAATGTTAATGTAAATAGAAATAATTCACATTATTTCGTTGCAGAACATGATTGCACAGCCATTAAATGGCAAAACCAACATCAAGACAGAACAAATCCAGTCGTACATCCTCCCAGATTAACGTACCAGATCCCAGGAACCTCAGATAGAAGCCCATCGGTATCAGAGAGCAGACGCAAACCCCGGAAGGTCAGTAACTGACCTGACTGATGGGCCAGTGAACCCGAGGAGTCAGTCCTAGAGCTCCTCCTGTCCATTTTAGGGAAAAATCGGGTCTAATGGAGACGTCAAATAGATTTTTTAGGCGCGTCGAAAGATCACCACAGACACAGTACAATCCACATGAGATAATCTCACAGTATAACAAGCAGCTGTGCAAAATATGATACACCGCCAGTTTATCTCTTTTAATTCTTTTTATAAATGTATCCACTGTACGTGTGACTGACTGCACTGTATTCTTCCTTTCGACTCTAAACTGAACTCAAATAGCACTGAGAATTGGGTTAGAGCAAAATAAGATACGCCGGTGTTTTGCCAGATGAGAAGTTTCTTCCACGTATCATCTTTTTACTACACAAATTCATTTTACTCTAATTCATTCCCTTTATAACTGTTTTAATTTCCCTTGCTTTTATTTTGTGCTTATTTTCTATGCAAAGCACTTTGAATTGCCATAGTGTGAAATTTTAATTCACTTATTTTGTGATTATTTTTATTCCTTTCTATGTAAAGCACTTTGAATTGCCATAGTGTATGAAATGTGCTATATAAATGAACTTGCCTTGCCTAACGGTCTCTGTTTTTCTAAGATGCAACTCCTCAAACACAAACAGACCTGACTGTTCACTTTCTCATTGATCTGAATCAGGGTGTGTACAGGAAGCCTATGGAGTTGCTCCTCAGCATGATGGAGGAGCTCTGGTCTGGGAAGGAGGAGAGTCAACAAAACAGGACGTTCCTCAGTAAGTGATCCTCTCCGTAAAAGACCAGTCCATATAACTGGTAAACTATACCCACTAATCCAGTGCTTTCTGTCGGTGATGTCCAGTGAAGATGGTTCAGATCCTCAGCATGATGGAGCAGGATGTTTCAGGAGGAGAGCAGGAGATCCAAACTCTTAAAGAGACGCTCAAAGCCTTGAACGCTCGGAATAAACTACAGGAAACACAACATCAGTCTGAGATTGAAGAACTGACACTTCAGCTTCAGCAGGCGCAGGAGTCCATCGTAAGATTATTTCAATCAGACGTTTGTCTTAAAGGGGTCCGATTATGCTTTTTCACATTTTCAACTTTCTTTAGTGTGTAACAAAGTCCCTCCAGCGAGAGTTATTCTCTCTATCAGTGTCACTGTTTCTGAGTTAATATCTTTCCTTCTCAACCTGTTTATTGTTTTATTTTTGTGACCCTGATGCCCCAATGAGAATTTAGCAATTTCTGTAGTATGGTGTCCTTTTGCATTTAATATAATACATTTTTACATCTAATATAATACATTTTTGACTCTTCGATGCGAGTTTAACCTCTATTTTTGCCCATTTTACCTGTTTTTACCCGTTAACAGGGTAGTATCACGTGGATGGGAATATCCATATGGAAATTAAATGCGAAATGAGGTTATGCATAGTAAAACTAGTTTTATTCATGCGGCCCTTGGTGTTTTTAGTCCGTTTTTGTCCTTTTGTAAGAAAATATTGACGAGAGCTTTAATTTTTCATTCTTCACGCGTCATATTTCTGCACTTGTCTTTAATGCAGGCTTCTCTTAATGAGCAGCTGAAGAATGTGCTGGAGGAAAATGTGTCTTTACAGAAACAGCTTATCAAAGTAGAAAAGAAGCTGCTATCCTCTCACCTGAAGAAAACACCACACACGGAGAGCAGAGGTTAGTACCTCAATACTAAAAATGAGAGTTGTTGAAATAAAACGGGTTTGATAATGTTTGTGCTGGTGTTTTTTAGGAGAGCAGTCAGTCCCTGAGGAGTTGAACGAGAAAAGACATACAAGTCAAGATGGAAACGGAGCGAATGACCCGCATGAGAGCTACAGGTGGGTGTCAAGGTGATCCGAATGCAACACAGCTGTAAAACCACAAAAATTGTGTTCATTTTTTTTCTTTTTGCAGGTCTTTGATTGCCAGAAATGAGCGTTTGCTGCAGCAGTTGGAAGAGGCTCTAATGAGCTGATTGGTGCAAATGAAGAAAGTGCTTCCAATAGACTGTGTGACATCTGCATTTTTAGAGAAGGTTTTAATTTATTATAAATCTGTCCTTTGAAAGATGTTGATACCTCTTTTTGTAAAAGCCTTTTGTTTTATATAGACAGTCTCAGCATGGTCATGTGTTCTCTGTACATTCCCACATCCAGTAATCAATCACATATTATGTGCAAATGTGTTTTGTATATACAGACCATTCCTTTGAGCTTCCATGTGGATAAATGAAATAAACGAGAACCAGGCAATTTGTTTTTTTATTCAATACGATGCTACAAAACACTTACACGTTAAAATCATTTTACCATCACTATATGACATGCATATCAGGATACTGTAGAACATTAAAAAACATTATTTAAAAAATATGACAGTGTTGTTCCTCAAAATGGATGGTTAACAGTATTTGGCATTAAGCACACAAAACATTAAAATCGCACGTTAAATACGTCAACATGTATACTTATTTGTGGTTTATTATCATAAATATGAGTCACTTTCTGAGCAGAACCTGCAGGAGAGCTTGACATTTATGATCCGTAGCCACTTTTCTTATCTGAAAATAGATGTTCTGTAGAAGAATACGTCTGTACACTCTCACTCGTCCCTTCTCTCCATAGACGTGGACAATATCATCTATTACGAAAGGGTTCCCACAATCACGTAAAATATCAGGGAATTTTATCTGTGTTTTCCAGGTCTGGAAAAGTCATCATAAAGTCTTAAAAAGTTATTATTGTATATTATGAATATAGATTTTACTAGTGATAAAATTAGCTCCGTTTTAAACTATTAAATTAGCTAATAAATATTGCTTTTGCATTGAGTAAAACTTGTTCACAAGCCATAGCGAGGTCCGATTTGTGAGCGAATCATTCTTTTGAGTCGTTTGTCTTTAGTCTCTGGAACGTTAGAATGATTCATTAGTGAATCGTAACGATCATTATTTAAAAATCCACATCCAGTTTTCACAGAACGACTGGAATGGTCAGGGAAAAGTCATTGGTCAGACTCAGAAGTGTGGGAACCCTGAAGGTTGGATCTTGTCCAGTGTGTTCAGATGGCAGTGCGTTTATAAATAATTCAGAACACTAGTTATGGTAAAGGGAATGTATTCATTTAGACTTATGCCATGCCAGCGTTAGTTACAGCATGTCACTTCTCTTGTAAACATTGTTCTGTAGGCAGAAACACTTAACAGCAAAGTGCCTTGATATGACATGTTAAATATAACAACAGTGCTTTTCAAACTAAAATCCACAGCAAAATACAAAAATTCATTTCAATACCTTCATTTGCAGGTTGATCTATTGCTGATAAACCGGCCCCAGGCAGAATCTGCAAACTTAATCGTGTTTTATATGCTGATTTTGGGGTGAAATCTGCATAATGGATTTAAATATGGTAAAATGTGCTAATTGAGAGCTTAGAGTAGGCAGAAAGATGATCAGATTAGCCTAAATAATTCATAAACGAATAACAAACTGTTTTGATTCAGGGCTGCAGGTTCTCTGCGAGTCTGATTATACGTGTTAAAATCATTAGAAACTTCTATATTGTTTTTGGCATTTTGTTTGCTCAAAGCTCTTAGTTAAGATAAGGTTTAACTTAAAAAAGTAAGATACCTGGTTGCCTTAAAATTTTGAGCTCATTGAAATTAAAAAAATTGAGTTAATACAACAAAGAGATTGGTTTAATAACTAGAAACTCAAAATGTTATGTTATCTGAACCACATTAATTATCTAAGTTGATTTGACAAAAGATTAGAAGTTGTGATAACAAATCATGAAAATAAGAGTTTTGAAAGGACATTAAGCCCTGCTGGTTTGACATTACTCAGTCTGTATTGAGGTATGATAATGTTGGTAAAAGGTATTGTAATGTAGAGCAAATAGGGAAATGACAAGAAAATCCTGAACCTTTTGCTGATGGTGTTTCCTTTTACATAGTATAGTTAATCATTCCACAATTAAAAACACACAGGCAATGTTTCATATTATGCCATTATAGAATCAGAAATACATAGTTATGCCATTAACTTGTCAAACCTGCAAAAACATCGACCAAACAACTAGATATACAATCTTGAGCACCAGCGGTCAGTTCTTTATGCATCAAATAACAATTTATGATGGTTGGACTTTGCATTCAGTTATAGATCATAGAGATGTGTTTAAAATATACATGAAATCCAACAGAATCAGTCGATTTTTTGTTTAAATTTTACATCTAGATGATCTTGGTGCAGGTAAATTAGATGGGGAAGCAGAAAAAAAAAAACGTCAAGTCAGTTTTTAAAGCAACGAATGCATCCAAGTTACTTAAAGGGGTCATGACATGAGAAATCAAATTATTTTTGACATATAAAAAGGTCTTTGAGTAAAACATCCAGCAAGTTTCATAGTTTAAATCATCCTCATCATTATAAACTAAGCATTTAATCATGCTCCAAAACGGCTGGTTTGAATAATGAGGGATCTGTGACATCACACAGGCATATAGATTTGCATATGCCCGCCTCCAGAGCAAGACGTCGACGAATAATTATACATCATCGCACCATAGGCCCCGCCCACTGGCCTTCAATCGCTTAACGGCTGACGTTTGCCTACACTGGATGTGAGTGTCGCGTCAAAAACAAACAGAAGGCATTATAATCATTGACACTTGATACAGTATACAGATGCGTGTTCAGTTTCGCTAAACAGCTCTTTTGTGTCTCTGTACAGACTTCATTATATGTTTGTACGGAGCATTTTGTTTTGTCAGCGAGGCGCAGTGTAATGGAGAGAAACTTCTGTGACAGATGAAGCTACAACTGTACTGGACCTGACATCATAAAACATAAGTGAATTATTTCACAATGCTTTGTCTGTAAATGTTCTGTAAATGATAATGTTCTCAAAATCTCGCATACAATAGCAAGTGGGCGTTGCTACCGTTTCCTATGCAATGACGTTAGCCAATTATAAGGCATTTAGAGAGAGGGTCAGAATGAAGGTTGAAAATAATCGTTTTTCAGCATATATACTTGTTTTTTATGTGAACCTCAAGGAACATATTAAAATCCATGTCATGACCCCTTTAAATATTAAGTCTGTCGAACAAAGTTAAATGTTTTTTTTTTCTAACTTAGGCCTGAAACATACTTTACAAGCATGCTGCTAGCAACGTCATGGGTTTGATTTCCAGGGAATGCATGAACGGACCAAATGTATACCTCGAATGCAATGTAAGCGTCTGCCAAATGCATTAAAATATAAGTGGAAAATATAAAATACGTGACCACAGTTCTAGTTTTGCAAGCTATTATAATGCAAACTGTTTAATGGCACAAACATTTGAAGGAAACTTTCCCATGGGTTAATGCACTTGCATTGCATTGCTCAAGCGTTTGCGTGTAACTTATATTTCAGGCCTGACTCTATCACATCATAAGAGAAGCCACAAATGCCAAATATTCATATATGCATTTAATGTCAATATTTACGACGGATTATCAGCAAAAACCACTAATACAGCGTGCAATATTGTCTTTCTCTTGGCATCATCGTGTTTGTTAGGAACGTACCAGCTGGTGACGTCAGTGTTTGGATGTAAACAGCGTTCCAGTTAAAAGTAATAAAACACTTAAGGAAGAGGAACATAAACTCAATGTTATTCACAGAAAAAAAAGACATACCCTCAATTGGAAAATGACAAAAATCCCTTTGTGCTTTGGAGTTGGGTTTCACGTTCACTGCTGGATGGAGAATCTCACATGGGTTTTTGTGGAGGTTTTTGAATCTTCTTCTCGTATGACCCTGCGTGCTTGTATCCAGGGACGTATCCGGACGTGTCCACCACTTCCACGCGTCCCGCCTTCCCCTTCCCACGACCCGTCTCGTCGAAACGCTCCTTGTGCGATCCGGTGAACTTGGTGGTGTCAGTCAAACGGGACACGGTCGGAGAAGCCACGGCTCTCTGTGTCGAGAAAGACACTTTGAAAAGGAGATCATCAAATCTGTCTTCATTTAGTTATCTCATTATTTTCTTTTTTCTGTAGTTTTTCTGGGAGTTTTATTCCTCTAAAGCGCCAACAGTATAATGAACATTTTCTAACATTTAAAACAATGGATCTGGAAGAACAAGATTACATTGTGAAAAATTACACATGTGCAATACCATTTAAAAGACTGCTCTAAGATTTTTAATGTTTTTGAAAGAGGACTTTTGCCCATCAAAGCTGAAATGATTTGATCAAAAATACAGTAAAAACAGTAATATTGTCAAAAAATTATTACAATTTAAAATATCTGTTTTCTATTTGAATGTATTTTAAAATGTAATTTATTCCTGTGATCAAAGCTGAATTTTCAGCATCATTACTCCAGTCTTCAGTGTCACATGATCCTTCAGAAATCATTCTAATATGCTGATTTACTGCTCAAGAAACATTTCTAATTATTATTAGAATTCTGATACTGAACTGTGGAAACCATGCATGTATTCCCATTACATTTATTTCAAGATTCTTTGATAAATAGAAAGTTCAAAGCATTTATTTGAAACAGAAATATTTTGTGACATAATAAATGTCTTTACTGTCACTTCTGATCAATTTAATGCGTCCTTGTGGAATAAAAGTATTCATTTAATTAACAAATAACTCATTAAATCATCACTATTATTACATCTAGATATTAGCATACAGTTTAACTGTAAACACTAATTATTCACATACTGTACATTAAAAATAAATTATTAAAGAAATAAGTGAGTAGATTCATCCATTTACGACAGCAAGGATTCCCAAACGAACCCCTTTAATCTAAAATATTCTCCTTGATATTTTAATTTCTCTGATGTCATATGACATGCAGGCAAACAAATAAAATGTTTTCTTTTTTTAATAAGTGTTTTGATTAATTCTTTGATTCATTTTATCAACTCCAACTCTCAACATAAAACCCCAGTTTGAGAAAAACAGGATACTATTATTTACCAAGCGATTCATCTTAAAGGGGTGGTTGATTATGATTTCACTTTACTAACTTAATGTTTTTTTTTTTAAAACGCAGCGCAGAACACAAGGGTGTCAAAACGTGCTTTTGAGGCGTATATAACGGAAATAGCCAGACAGCATCTGTCTCCAAACTCTTTTTTTTAAAGGTGTGGTTGATTATGATTTCCCTTTTCTAAATTTAGTTAGTGTGTAATGTTGCTGTTTGAGCATAAACAACATCTGCAAAGTTACAACGCTCAAAGTTCAAAGCAAAGGGAGATATTTTATTTTAAAGAGATCACTTTTTAAGGACTACAACAAACGGCTGGTAGAGACTAGAGGACATTCCTCCTGGGTTAGTGACATCACCAACCCTAAAATTTACATAAACACCGCCCCTGAACACGATTTATAGATTATCAAGACAGAATATGCTAATCAATGACTAGAAGATTACTACACAAAAGCTACATAAATTCACCAACTAAACATTCAGAAATGTCCTGTTGCTTCTACATGTTGTCGCCTCTTCTAGAGTCTTTCCATCATTGTCTGAATCCAGTTTGAACATAAAAGGCTACAAGTGTTTGAAATTTTCAGTGCATGTCTGTGTGAGTGCAAGCTGTTGAAGCTCCGCCCCCTGTGTGCTGGGAGCAGCAGCTCATTTGCATTTAAAGGAATAAGACACAAAACGGTGCGTTTTTGCTCACCCTCATGAATTTACAGTTTTAACATGCTATATATAAATATCTGTGGGGTATCTTGAGCTAAAACTTCACACACACACTCTGGGGACATCAAAGACTTATTTTACATCTTGTGAAAAGGGCATTATACCACCCCTTTAAAGAGGCTATGAACACGAGAAGTGCTAGTATTTCAAAGTTTCCGAATATAACTGTGTATTGATTTAGAGAAAGAACAGCACTTTTGCTCCGGGCTTTACCGTGACTCCAGATATAACGGGTGATTTTCCTTCTATCAGTTTGTGAAGCTCTTCGGCGGCGTCCTCGCTGCTCTTATCTTTGAAGCGTTTCCTGGCCAGCTCCGCCAGCGCTTCTTTGAACTGGCTGTATGTAATAGTGCGGCCAGATTTGTTCCTAGAAAACAATTACATAAAGCAAAGACAAATAGATGATAAATTCATCAGTATATATTGTGGCATCAAATATAAACAAATAGCGAAGCACAACCCTGCAAGACCTGATTAAAAGAGCTTCTGTAAACACACGAGGAATGCTTTAGATCTGATTGGCCGGTCTGTCTGAGAGTGACACATGCAAATGAAAATATCATGTTCCAAACCTCTTCTGCTTAACATCAGAATAATACATCTTGAGGGCGAGTAAATGGATGAAATATACATTTGAGTTTGCGTGGTAACTGCCTCGATAAAGGCCTCTGAAAGCGTGGCATGCTCTCCGTCTGAACAGACGCAGTGTAAACAGCCGTGTGCGATAACACAAACATGTCAGCTCTGAGAGCTCCAGCGTTTGGGTCATTACACACGGCCAGCAAACTCAAATTCACTTTTAATCAACTTTTAAAGAGGACGAGATGCTTCTCGCATCTTATTTATTGCTGTCAAGGGCCAAGCGTCTGATTAAACTCGACGGTTTTTCATTTATGTGTGTATGATAAACAGTTTTGGCTCTGTGTTTGGTCACCAAAATCAGCAGAACTAATTGATTTATCTGAGCTTAAAGCAGGATTCACATTTTGACTCGGGTGCATTCGACCCATAAAACAACAATGTAAAACAGTGCATAGTAACACAAACACAAACAGTTTTACCATGGTTACCAAGAACCTAAACAAAGCCCCATAAAGCCTGTGGTTTCCCCCAGCAACCTGCTGTCATAGCAACAAGCTTTGGTAAACATGCCTCTTTGGCTTTATAATTAATCTGACTTCGTTTTGTTTGTGGGATCCTTCAGCACTCCGACTGTTCACTGCTGCCTAATGTCAGCTAAGAAATTCAGCGCTGTTCCCTCTCTAAACTATGAGTATGCACTGAATGCTTTCATATTTACATGCATACATAGTCATAAACAGACATATTTAACCCTACATTCACTAACGGTCAAAAGGACTTTTAATGTTTTTGAAAGAAGTCTCTTCTGCTCACCAAGGCTGCATTTATTTGATTAAAAAAAAAAGTATATATATATATATATATATATATATATATATATATATATATATATATATATATATAGTTTGATATTCTCACACACACACACACACACACACACACACACACACACACACACACACACACACACACACACACACACACACACACACACACACACACACACACACACACACACACAGTTTTGCTCCACTGTATGGATTGTTTAGGTGAGATACATACATGTGATTGATTTATTCTGTGACTGATTTAGAATTTATTTAATTTATAAATTCTTATCTATTCATTTATTTATTTTTTATTCTGGAAATGCAGCATACACTGATCCCCAAGACAAATTTCCCTAAGGGGACAATAAAGTATATTGTATTGTATTATCTTAATGTATGTTAGTATGGTTCTAATATGATGAACTTTTGACTAGCTTTTATTGAAACATTTTAACACAAAAACACATGAAGAATTCATTGTAAAGTGACGACCCAAATTAATATTATTTTTCTTCATGTCTATTAGTCTATAATGTGGTCTTATGTGCTGAACAGGGGAGTGCTGTAGAGTTTGCATTGCTGTGCTGCAGTTTTAAATGCGGCAAGGCTTTATCAAGCATCATTAAGATGAATCTGCACTCATGAGGGGCTTTAATCTGTCATGGGCCGCACTGATTAAAGGAAACACGCGTTTTTAGTTCTGTGATGCTGATCGATTACAGCGTCCCTTTTAAGCTCAATCCTGATCTTTGGCCTGAGTCTCTACACACACACACACACACACACACACACACACACACACACACACACACACACACACACACACACACACACACACACACTTACTGACTGCACATGTGTTCGGGCTCATGCAATCAAGCTCAAAGAGGGCAAGAAAAACTTTTATAATTAAATACAATTATCAACATATTTAACTGAAGTAATTTTTTTTTTTTTGCTCGCTTTACAAGATTTATAATATACTACTGTCATGATATTTAAAAAAAAAATTTTGTGTGTCTTTTTTGGAGCTTTACAGATGGTTTATGAAAAAGAGCTGCATGAAAATGTTTAAAAATACCAGCATACATGTTTGGAATGGCATAAGAGTGAGTAAATGATTACAGAATTTTCATTTTTGGTTGCACTTTTCTTTTAAATGTTAACACAAGCATATTGCTTGCATTTGTTCTTTCTGCCTCACGTTTCTTGTTCTGACTCCATCTAGCAGAATAATCTTTATTCTCTCTCAGTCTGGGTGAAACGAATCTCTTGATAAAAGGCAGAGAATTTCCTCACTGCATAAATAGTACAAAGATTTTGATCAATTCTTTCTCCTACTCGTGCAGTGTTTTCTAAACATCTCAAACTGAACGGATCAGTGTGTCTACGGTGCTCTATATTAAGGGCACATCGTTAAAATCAGTCCCTATTGAAGCAGCGATGACTCTTTCTGTCCTGCAGTCATCAGGGTTATTCAGCATGAGCCATCATGGCCTGTGGCTGTGGGGGATGAGCCTGAGAAATATCAACACAGCACGACTCCTCTGCACTGTATATTCAGAAATATGCATGAACAAAAATGAATGCAATGATTAAAGGCAAATATGTTACTGTTACAGAAAATATCAGTTGCACTCCTACACTTTAAAGCCTATTGCACCAATCTAATATGCATTTTTTGTTAAAGGGGCCCTATTATGCTTTTTTACATTTTTAACTTTCTTATTTTAATGTTGTTGTTTGAGCATGAAAAATGTCTGCAAACTTATAAAGCACAAAGTCGCTCCAGCGGGAGTTATTCTCTATATCAGTGTCACTGTCATATAATATTCCTCATTTAAAGGGGTCATGACATGGATTTCTTTTAATTAAAGAGCCACATTTGATCGCGGCCCAAATCAGATCTCGTAAGTGTTTGTGCTGTTTTCATGCATGTCACACTATACCAGATGTCTACGAGAAAATCCAATTGGTTGACAGCATAATCGTGACCCTCGTGAGCATTTGAGGCACAACGTTTTAGTCCAAATCTAAGAAAGCACAGCATGTGTGCTTCTAGAGTGATCCAAGAAGGCAGATGGAAATTAATTGTATATATATTTCATCGGTATTAAATAAGTATAAATTCATCTTATTGTGAGTATCAAGTCATTGGATTTGCATTAAGAACACTTTTAAGGCACATTCACACCAAGAACGATAACTACAAAGACAACTATTAGCGTCCAGACCAACGCAAAATAATGCTCTGTTCATAAGAGCATGCAGCAGTTTTGTCGTCTGCAGCTTTAAATGCTCTAGCTCTTGAAAGCAGGATGGATTCTGATTGGCTGTTGATATTTTTATCACCTGATTATTGTTTATTCAACAATATAGTTCCACTGTGCCGTTATAGTTGTGTTGTGGACTCTGCTATTCTTTTAATTTATAATGATTTTTAAAACTATACCTTTATCATTATTGTTATAGTTCATTACCTTGATGTGAACGGGCCTTTTGCATAAAAAATATATTTCTCTGTGTAGAAAATGAATGGGACTTTTACTTCCGTAACTCTACTCCTAAATGTGTAAAAGTGGTGCAGATTATAGCATACTTGACTTTAGAGAAGACTATATCCACGTCTGTGAGTGTGATGGTCTTGCCATCGATGACGCCGCAGTCTTTACACAGTTTGGACCAGTTCTTGCCGTTCAATTCTTTCCCGGTGGCTCGCGTGTCTCCGTGAATGGCGAAGCGTCGGAATGACTCCTCCAGCGCAGTGATCTCCACGGGCGTTTTGCAGCCCGCTCCTCCATCGCTCGTGCCGTTGGATGCGGAGGACAGGCGTTTGGCTGCTTGTTCTTTCGAGTGCTCACTGTGCGGCCTCATGGGCGAACTGTTGGGTACAGGATGCTTGGCGGTCTGAACTTTAAACTCCTCCATGTTGCTGGAAAAGAACGTGAATTTTAATGGTTAATATTACTGGTAATACAATTTAAAATGTGTTTGTGCATCTTTTTTCATAATCAGTGACACTTGATTTGATGGTTTGTATCTAATGCAAAGACATTTAGACATGATTAAGTGTCTAAATACTTTTTATGTCTATATACCGTAGTATGTCTGTATATCCATATTACACTGTTCATGTTATGACAACTTTCATGCTGATCATGGTTATGCAAACAGTTCAGCATTACCCATCCAAAATCAGTTAAGGCCATGTTGTTTAATCTTCAGCTGAGATTTCAGGAACATTAGATGATATTAATAATCAATGACAGAAATGCCACTTGTTATTTTTTTATTTATTGTTTATTTCATTTATTTACTTACACATGAAATCTATTCAAATTCACATAATTTATAAAATATATTATATAAACTTTAAAGTAATATTCAATAATTGTATGCCTTAAAACTCATCTTTGATCACCAAAATGACATAGGCTATTTATGTTGTGGCCAATTCAATTTATGTTTGCACTCATTTCCAGCGTACTATCTTAGATATACTCAAGAGCATGTATTTCCATATCACCAGTGAAATACATACTTTTATTGTGTAGAAGTCTGACATAGCTTAGCATCTCTAGTCTGACCTTTGCCCTCTGCTGCCCATCCAGCGCTCGGATTCCACGTCAGTGTTGCTCACTTTGACTCGCTCCTCTTGCTTCTTGATGCAGCTGAAATGACAATAGTAGTTTTGTATTGAACATGAATATTAACTGGTTAAAAGCAAAGAGCAAAGCAAAATAGGAATAATAATAATAAATATAGCTGCGAGTAGCAACTAACAGGGTTCAGGTGTTTTAAGACCTTTATGCCATCTATGCTGTTAGGGTCTAGGCGACCCCTTTGTATAACAACATTTTCAGGTTTCACATTAATCATAATGTGGCACAATTGTCAAAACTGATACCTAAGGATGAAGTGATAAACTTTGACAAAACGTGATTGTAAATGTTATAATAGTGATTTTATAATGTCTAAAAATGAATGCAAAAGCAAAACCTGTGAAGAGAACTATATTAGTGAGTAGAATGACTAAATGAACATTATAACCAGTAGATGGCAGCAGAGGACCACCAAGTGGTGAATCGTTGCAGATTTTTGTGTGACCACAGAATGAGCTTGTGATAAGTATAACAAGGCCCTGTCCCAAATGGCGCACTTTATGCGGACTTTCGGTCTCGTGGACTTGAATTGCGCGTGCTCGCTGAGTCTACGAGTCCGTAGGCCGTCCCATTCAGCATTTTACCGCTCTGAAGTGTGCTCAGCAGCGCCCCCTTTGTACCCTTGAAGCGGTCTTCCGCGAAGCCCGCATAGAAGCAGGCTCCACGCACTTTAACTACCCAGGAATCCTTGCGAAAGGCCAATCAGACAACAGATGGGAGGAGATTTCACTTTTTGTTGACATGGCTGAGAAGAAAATATTACGTTTTTTATGACCTAAATGTACATTTTACCAGTTGTTACCTACAGTTTATACAAACATTATGGTCATCGACCAGTGGTTGATGTCTCAAACATAATAATAGCGCGTTTAATAATACGATCGCATTATGATTCATTAAATAAATAGAACCGAATGTCAGGGCTTTACTGAGTCATATGTAAACATATGAATATTGAAACCTGTAAATTGAAAAAATTATGTTTAAATTATGTTTTAAAATTGTAATCTTAGTTCAAATGGAACATTATGTAGCCTATTATTATGTACAACTGTATACATCATTTAAATAAGCGTGATATATCTATTGTTTAATGTCCAGGTGATATGCACAATATCAAAATATAGAACTGTAAAATTAGGATGTGTATTTGACATGCAGATAAGACGTCGGAGTGCAGAAATGTGATTTTTCCTGTCTAACAACAACCAGGCCGTTATTTCCGGCGTGCCGATCGAGTCTGTCCCAAAAATACCTCTCAATGCGCCCTCGTGGACTCGCGCCAACGGGCCCTATAGGTCTGCACTACATGACGTCACCAAAGTGTGGACTCTGAGGAAGTCCACAAGTCCGGAGTGTGCCATTTGGGACAGGGCCCAAGTTTGGTGAAAATATCTCATAGCGTTAATAATAGCCATTTTAGTGAAAGTGGCCTTGCCTACTTTGGACGTTTTGGCGTCCCCGTCATGAGTGTGAATCACCAATCATGCATGTCAAGTTTCGAGTGAATCGGACAAACGGCCTATGAAGAGTTCGGAAAATTCTAAATGGCAGAAAGATTTTAATGGTGTAAATAAAATTGGAGATATACGTTTTGTCTTGAGCCGAGGATTTCATTGGAAAATACAGTGTTTATTGGTGGATTTGGCTGAGTCCTTGTATCTGAGTAGCGAGCAAGACTACTACCATCTGACCAAGTTTCAAGTCTCTAGGCCTAAAGTTTGGGCTGCACGATCAGTTTTATGGCTTCGCGCTTGAACACCTAATTATATTAGTTTGACTGTTTTGAACTCAAGTGTTTTATAATATGAAGCTAATTTTGATTCATTCATTTGCTCTGATTCATCTAATCCTTTGGTTTGAGTCCATCAAGGTCCAAATAAATAAATCAAATAAAAAGGTTTGAAAATTTAGATTATTCTCTGGATTACTAATAATAGACATTACCTCATGATTATATAATATATATAAAAAAAACATTTTGGTTTCCAACAAAAATAACTACATCATGATACAGTATCATTAATGTGATTGAAAATGACTACAGTATCATGATATTACACTTTAAACACCACTAGATCACAGTAGTTATTCTAGAGCACAGTTTGCTTCAGGTCAAACATTACAAGGATGAGAATAAGTGTTTCCTTCATGATGTAACCGTCCAGAATTAAACACAATCCCTTCAATATGCTCTCATGGGCCGATGCTTACCATTACTCACTCACGCTGTTTAGATCACACTTACTTTCAAGGAGCAAGATTTAAAGATATCAAAATACAATAAAAAAGTATTTTTAAAATGTATATAAAAAATTCCTATATGTGATTCAAATCAAACACAAAGCAAAATATGAGATTATTCATAACATTTGCATTAAGAACTGAAGAAAAAAGTTTGATTTGAATCATGTAGTAAGAAAGTAAATGATTGAATAAGTGCAGAAACATCTTCACATTATAAAACACTCAAGTTCAAAGCAAATGACTCAAAACCACAATTGCACCAAAACACCAAAACCAACTGTGATTGGTCGCTTTGCACGTCAGACGGTCTCTTCCTGTCTAAGTGGGCGGTACTTGGTCAGAATAACCTGCAATTTGTTGATGTCCATGTGAAGTCTGACTACACAACACTAATCTCACGTGATTTTGCTCACATGCACCTCAATCACACATTTGTACCAACATTAAACAGCATTTCTAATGGTTAAGTTTGTAAAAATGATCATTTTCTCAGAGACGCTGAATGCTCACCTCCCAGAAGCTCCCATAGTGCAATGTCATGACACCTCTACAAAGCCAAAGCAGCTCTTTCTCTCCTTTTCTATGTTTTAAACCACTAAGTCAATCGTTATACAACACAGTCTGGACCGGCACTAGCAGTATCCTCTGTCCCAAACCAGACAGAGAGGTTACGTCACACGGCCGTAACACTGGGACACATGGGCTACAGTAGATGAATCTGTCTTTATGGTCGGACAGAAGAGCTCTGTAGGGCCAAAGTGAACTCCTCAAGTACAGTCAATGTACAAGAGGACCCTCAAAATCCACTTGAAGATGTCCCTATTCAAGAGCGTTGTGTTTTACTTCTCTTTCAACAAAGAAACAAACCTTTATGAATCACTCTCAATCATGTCATTCAGCTCTATGGGCCCATTGTGCAGTCTAGTGTACTACATACACACGGTCGCGTCAGTGACATCGCCACTATCGCTGGCATTAGCCGGCCAGAGTGACAATAAAAGATAACATTCTTATCTTTCTTGCTAAAAAAAAGAGTGACCGAGATAGAAATATCAAAACTAGTAAGACCTTAGGAGTGTAGTTGTTTACGGTTGGTGTATTCATTAATTTGACATTGAATATAATCTGATATTGTGCTTTTTTTTCCCCATCAAGTTACAAATAAAGAGAGACAAAAATCAATTTGCATTCGTTAAGTATTTAAATCACTGGATTATCAAAATAACTTATTCCAATATAGGATATATAATTACAATCAAATTGAATGAAGCAATATTATATATATATATAACATATATACAGTATATATAAATGTACAATCATTTCTTTTTATAATCCAGTGATTTAAATAAAAAATGTATAATGTAATTGTAAATGTATAATGTATAATGTATAAAATTGTATTTGCATATTATAGATTGTATAGTTATAGATTGTGTGTGTGTGTATATATATTTATATATATATCACAAGATTTTAATACATTATATACACACACACACTGTTACTGTCTCTTGACTGTCTCACACTGTGTGTGTGTGTGTATATATATATATATATATATATATAAAAATATATATATACACACACATACATGTATATACACACACACACACAGACTCTTTTTATATAAAACATTTTTTTATCACAGTGACTGTGTGATATATTTATATCACAAGATTTTAATACATTATATATATATATATATATATATATATATATATATATAGTATACATACATAAAACAATTACTGTGATAAAAAATTATGTTTTATATAAAAAGAGTCAGTCAAGTCCAATACTATTGTCAATTTGTCATATCAGTCAACATAACAAGAGTTCCTTAAAATACTCACATGAACACACCCAGTCAATAAAATTTCTGCAATCATTAACGTAATAAAACTGGTACTGCTAATAACTGATTATAAGAGATCTCTTAGTTCATCATGTTTATTGTATATATGATGTATGGAACCATAACTATGCAATTTTGAGTGCAATTTGAATGCTTTTATAACACAGCAATCAAGCCAGACATCTGCTGCCGTCTAATGCTGGAGGTAATTCTGTGAACTTCAGAGAAGAACAGAGTATGATGGAGGCGTCAGAGAGGGAGAAATGCTTTTTTGCATGCGCACAGGCCTCAGGAGAATCTGTGATTGGTGGAGCATATGATGATGATATGCATTCGCCTTCTGGTCATGCATTGCACAGATGAGAGCTCAGACAATAAACTGACCTATTTTAGACAAACTAAAAAAACCTATTTATATCAGCAAAAAAGGAACATGGAATTCAAAAAATGTCAGCAACATAAAAAGACTGACAAGAATGGACTGAGGACAGAAACAGGATATGATGTAATGCATAAACAGGAAGAGGACGCAGATAAGCACAGGTAAATCAGTAGTTAAACGCTGCCAAACTGGTATCAGTTAGGATGGATTCCACTGAAAAATAATGCAATAACAAACATGTCTTGACTGTTTAATGTCTAGAGAGAATGCATGAACTTATAAAAAAAACCTTGAATGCAATGAAAGTAGGGATGCACCGATATGAACATTTTGGCCGATACCGATAACCGATAATTCTTTATATTTAAAAGCCGATAACCGATATATTGGCCGATAAATCCAATTTTTTAAATAATTTTGGAGATCCTGATTACAAAACAAGTCACCATTAACAGCCATGTCCCAAGCACACAATTATAATGATGTTCTCATTATAATGTTATGTAGCTTATATGACAGACTTGCGCTGCATATGTTGCACTTTACTGTATTTTCCTTTTTGAAGTTATTTCAAGCAATTCAAACCCTTAATGGCGAACACTGCGCATCTGAAGTGTCTCAGCTGAAGGAAATAATCCATTATTTATTGGCTTTAATATATCAGCCAAATTTTCTTATCGGGCCGATGACGATAACATTAAAAATGAACATATATCGGCCGATACCGAGATGGTGGCCGATATATCGTGCATCCCTAAATGAAAGTTACTTTGGATAAAAATTTCTGCAAAAAACATAAATGTAAATATAGAAAATCTAGAGCAGACAAACACGTCTCCAAGATGTCTGAGTGTGTGTGGCGTGTGCCCGTTTGCTTCACAAACGTTCAGAGATGGCCCCAGATCACCCTGCTGCCACTGATCGGGTCAACTACATCTTTCATTACATCACCCGCCGCCCGTTCCTCATTTATACAGACATGTCTTTCTCATTGCATGTCCCTATACACTCTCTCACACTGAATGCTACTTGTCTCCAGCATGGCAATTTCTACGTACACTGACTCTGCAACAACACTCTAATGATGCAGACTATGACATGTCAGGTGTGCAGTCTAGGCCATGTTTTAAGGCTTTCAACTTTTAACGTGTGTTTTAGATGTTGGGGTAATAGTTGGCGTCAAAAGTCAGTGTTTTAACAACATAACCTAGAACTGAAAAATCTGGGCCAAACTCAGCGAATGGCTGCGTCCTCTGGTCAGGCGTAGCTAATCTATGAACATATGGACAAAACAACTGTGATGGGAGATCAAATGAAAAACCTCAAGCCTTTTTCTGTATCTGAACCGCACAATCCTCAAATACATCAATGTTAAAATTCACTCAAGATATGTCAATACACAAACATACTTTATATGACATATGGACGGACGGACGGACGGACGGACGGACGGACGGACAGACAGACAGACAGACAGACAGATAGATAGATAGATAGATAGATAGATGGACAGACAAAGACAGACAGACAGACAGATAGACAGATAGATAGATAGATAGATAGATAGATAGATAGATAGATAGACGGATGGATGATGGGAATTAAAGTCAGAACCTTACACAAAACGACACAGACAGATAGACAGACAGACAGATAGATAGATGGTGGATGAAATGATAGTCAGAACCATAGACAGAATGATAGACAGAACAATAGACAGACAGAATTACGTTCTTCATCTCGTTTGATTCTACACTTTTAATCGAAACTCATACACTAGCGTTTATGTAACAGCTCTATACATTCCCAGCATCACAAAAGCGTTATATAAACTCACCATGAGCATCATGATGAAACACGTGATCATTGTTATTGTCATGAACACTGTGCATCTCATGCATGTAACTGCAGCTCTGCATCCTTACATGCAACAATACCGACGAATACAAAACAAAACCAGCACAGAATTGCGCAACAAAACAAAAACGAAACCAAATCGAATGGACTTCCGTGACAACGGTCAAAAATGAAGCACAAAATGTGCTCGGGTTGTTTTTGAGGTAACGTTAAAATTATGAAAACATAAACACGCTCGTGATCAATTGCGTTTCAAATGCGTTTAAATCGGATGGTATGAGAGAAACGCGCAGCTAGAATGGTCGAAACACAGTCTCACCTGAATGATGTCTCCGTCGTTTTCTTCTTTCTGTCAGTGTCTAGCAGAACATGTTTACATGAAACATCCGTGGGATTGAGAGACGCGACGCGACGCTCACTGTCATCCGCGCGTGAGTGTGTGCGCCGCGCTGGAGAGCGCGCTCGAGGACCAGCAGGCGCCGCGCGATGATTGGCTCGCGCGCTGTCACCTTAATATGAATATGCCCGCGTGAGTGAGTGAACATGAGAAAAATGACTTAATGAATGAATTACAGACTTTTGTTATGAGCTTATCTATATTTAAATACATAATGAAAAAATGTAACATTATTTTGTTTTATTTCTATTATTATTTTACATATTTTGGCATGCATGTGTTGGCGTGTCTCCAACTGCTTATATTAGGATTCTCAGTTGAGGAGGTGTCAACTCTGTTACCATCTAACACCATAATATTACTATCTAAAAAGCGATCAATTATTCATAAAGTCAGTAGAATGGAAGGTTCACATTCTTGCATGCAAATCCAACATTGACACTAAACATAAACAAATAAATCAAAATGAAGGAAAATGCCAGAACAGAATGTCTTCAGTAGCATGGACAATGTTTTCCCCATAGAGAATAGCTGTTTCCTCTGAATGCAATCAAGATGAAGATTGTTAATGCAGATGAAACGTGCTGGAATGCAGGAAATATGACTAAAACTAAAACTGCATGTCTATCAGTAGTGTGTCTGTTTCCTGCAGCAACGGCTTTCTTCACTGTGAGACAGAGAATAAAGCATAAAATCCATGAAATGTTACACAACCAGTGAAGGGTTCTAGACCAGCATTACATAAGAGTCCGTCTGAATAATATGAGGGAGACTGGGGCTAGTTGTCACAGTCTTGTTGCTCCAGTAAATATTTCTTAGGAGGTTTATTTTAATGAAAGTCTAAAATTTCAGGCACAAATACCTTGTATATTGTTTAATTTGTTTCTGTGATGCAAAGCTGAATTTTCAGCATCATTACTCCAGTCTTCAGTGTCACATGATCCTTCAGAAATCATTCTAATATGAGGATTGGCTGCTTAATTATTATTGGCACTCAATTATTAATAATCCTTATATTCCATAATTAATAAAAATATATGAATTAAAACATTCTGATTCATGGGTTAGTGTGTGTGTGTATATATACAGTATATATATATATATATATATATATATATATATATATATATATATATATATATATATATATATATATATATATATATATATTGTTTTTTTGTTTGTTTTTGTTGGGATATTCACACAATGAAAATAAACATAAAAAAAAAAAAACTTTTTTGCAAAGAAAATTGTAAATACATTTTAAACTTTTAAAACAGACTGACAAAGACATACACTCACACTGTTTATCCTTTCAGTTTGCAAATCTACTTTCAATAACATGATGTATTATCTTAATGTATGTTAGTATGGTTTTATTATGTTCACTGGTAGATATTAAATATGATGATATTTGCATTAGTTCGTAGGGCAGAATTTGCTCGAATTTCAGACCGTTTTAAGTAGATAGCAACATACAAAGAGAGATAAGACAACTGAGTGATCTAGTCCTGAATATCAGCCATTACATGAGAGAAATGAGGAAGACTG
Source organism: Vimba vimba (assembly GCA_022828995.1). Taxonomy (NCBI): domain Eukaryota; kingdom Metazoa; phylum Chordata; class Actinopteri; order Cypriniformes; family Leuciscidae; genus Vimba; species Vimba vimba. The sequence continues at coordinate 34,745,168 of CM040830.1, read as the reverse complement.
TCACTAATGACACCATCACCCAACAGCCCCATCTAGTGCTGCATCAAACACACGCCGTCTTGAGAAACATCTACAGGCGTTTATTTTAAAATATAAAAAGAGCAAATACAGTGGTGCACTGTTTTGGGAGCGTCCTCTTTTCCGTGCCAATGGCTTACACCCAAGCAGATTCGGAGTGGATCTTCTGTCGGATAACATCTCCAAAATTTTAAATAGATGACTAGTAACCAAAAGTCCAAATCATAGTCTCTCCTGCACCAATTTAAATTATATAAATTCTAGTGTAGAACATTGCATAGAAACTGTGTCTATTCCTCGTTTAGTGAGATCAAATAATAATTCTATTGCAGGATCTAGGAAAAATCTAATTGTTATTAAAACAGAAAATGTTGCTTTGGGGCCAAGCAAAACGTCACCGGACCAACTCATCGTCTTAATCATACACTCGATTTAATTATATCATATGGAACCAATCCAACCGATATAGATATCATTCCACAAAGTGATGATGTCACTGACCATTACTTGGTAACTTGCATATTACGTACTGCTGTAATATTTCATGCTGCGCCGCGTTATCAACCAGGCAGATCAAGCCTTCCATCCACCATAGATAATTTCTCAAATTGCTTATCTAATCTGTCTCAGCTGCTGCCTGAACCCAAACAAACAGATGAACTAGAAGAACTAACTAGCACTATGAGCACCATTCTCTCTAGAACATTGGATGTTGTTGCACCCATTAAATTAAAAAAGGTCAGAGAGAAAATTAAAGCACCATGGTACAATAATACTACGCATGTTAGAGAGAAACCCGTAATTTAGAGCGTAAATGGAAACAAACTAATTTAGAGGTGTCGTGGAAATTACTTTCACAACTTTAAATAATAATTGGAAGACAGCTGGAAATTTCAAAAGTTATAAAGATCTTTATTTCTTGCAAGAAATTGGCTGTTCACACATCAGTCAGAGTCTGATATGGGAAGGCGCTGACTTCTCCTTTTTGCCCAGCTTATATACCCTTAACACATCCTGGTCTGTCTCAAAAGATCGCCTTGGTTTACCTTAAAAGGCAACACGTCTTGTTCGAGATCTCTTCTAAACATAAATTCTATCTAGACAGAACAATATCACGTCTGCAAAAGTTTCCTGTTTTTAGCTGCTGCTCTTATTCACACATTTTGCTTATATCTATTTCTATCAAAGCTGCGCACATACTTTTCACACTTGAAATACACAATAGGTCACTTGAAGTACACATTGTCTCTTAGTCTTCTAACCCAGAACATTTTGTCCCTGCAAGCTTATCTTAACTTATACATTTCTAAAACTTGGTTACATATCTTTAATAATGTACTTTAGCTTATATGATTATATTTCTTTAAATGCTTATGAGTAAAAATAAATGTTCAACGTTAACACAAGTTGCACACACCTAAAAGTAAAAAAACACATCTAAATGTAAAATTTCCATTACAGAGGTCTTTAGAATCGCGTGGAAAGACAGTATGTCACGTTATAAAAAGGCCCTAAAAGCGGCCAGGGCTGAGCACCTCCGCAAACTAATAGAAAATAACCAAAACAATCAAGGTTTTTATTTAACACCGTGGCTAGACTAACAAATAAACAGACGTCACCCAAACAAAATATCCCGTTACAGTTTAGTAGTAATGATTTCATGAAGTTCTTCACTGAGAAAATAGAAAACATCAGAACCACAATTGTAAACGTTCAATCCTCAATCGCGCCTTATAATTCAGCCTCAATTATCACCCCGCAAGAACAATTACAGTGCTTTACAACTATAGAACAAAAAGAGTTAAATAAACTTATCATTTCATCTAAAACAACAACATGTTTATTAGATCCTATACCAACTAAACTACTGAAAGAAGTGTTACCTGTAGTGGAAGAGCCTCTCCTCAATATTAACTCATCTTTATCTTTAGGTCATGTTCCAAGAACATTTAAACTGGCAGTTATAAAACCTCTTATTAAGAAACCACAATTAGATCATAATAATCGAGCAAATTATAGACCCATTTCAAATCTTCCATTTATGTCTAAAATATTAGAAAAAGTGTCCGCTCAACTGATGGGCTCTTTCTTGCAAGAAAATGATATCTATGAAAAGTTTCAGTCAGGATTCAGGCCGCATCATAGCACTGAAACTGCGCTTGTTAAAATCACAAATGATTTACTTTTAGCTTCTGACCAAGGCTGTATCTCAATACTAGTTTTACTTGATCTTAGTGCTGCGTTCGATACAGATCACACAATACTCTTGGATCGACTACAAAATTATACTGGTGTTCAAGGACAAGCATTAAGCTAGATCATACTTATCTGACCGCTACCATTTTGTCTATTTAAATGGAGAAAAATCGATCATAACTCCAGTAAACTATGAGTGCCGCAGGGATCTGTGTTGGGCCCTCTATTATTCTCAATATATATGATACCACTTGGAAATATTATAAGGAAACATGGAATTAGTTTCCATTGTTATGCTGATGACACTCAAATCTATATTTCATCACGGCCGGATGAAAACGCTAAATTATCCAAATTGACAGAGTGTGTTAAAGATATAAAAGATTGGATGACGCATCATTTTCTTTTATTAAATCCAGACAAGACAGAGGTACTAATCATAGGTTTAAAAAAACACCCACAGAACCTCTCACAATAGGCCTACAACTTTGACATCGTAGGATGTCCTGTTACTTTATCCTCTACAGTAAAAGACCTGGGTGTTATACTCGATTGTAACCTGTCTTTTGAAAATCATTTCGTATGTTACAAAAACAGCCTTTTTCCACCTTAGAATCATTGCTAAGCTACGTAACATCCTATCAGTTTCTTATGCAGAAAAGCTAGTTCATGCATTCATGACCTCGAGACTAGATTACTGTAATGCTTTATTAGCCGGCTGTCCTGCATCCTCAATAAACAAGCTACAGTAAGTCCAAAATGCAGCCGCTAGAGTTCTTACTAGATCAAGAAAATATGATCATATAACACTATAACACTATATAACTCGATTTTATCATCACTGCATTGGCTACCTATAAAGTTCCGTATTAATTATAAGGTATTGCTACTGACTTATAAAGCCCTAAACGGCTTAGCTCCAGTCTATTTAACGGATCTTCTATCGCCCTATAATCCATCGCGCTCTTTAAGATCACTAAATTCGAGGCTTTTGGTCATACCTAGGATATCCAGATCCACCAAAGGAGCATTTTCACATTTGGCTCCAAAACTCTGGAATAGTCTTCCTGATACTGTTCGTTGCTCAGACTCGCTCTCCCAGTTTAAAACTAGATTAAAGACGCATCTTTTCGGCCAGGCATTCATATAATATTTTTAATCTTACAGTTCAAACTACAATCCGGCCTCTAGTTCATAAATGCCAGAGGAGAACTGGCCCCGACTGAGCCTGGGTTCTCCCAAGGTTTTTTTTTTTTCCTCCATTAGGTCACCTGATGGAGTTTTAGGACACCATTAGGTCACTTGATGGAGTTTTTTTCGGTTCCTTGCCACTGTTGCCTTTGGCTTGCTCAGTTGGGGATATTTTGGGGATATTTAATTTTATTTTATCAATCAATAAATTCCACTAGAAACAAACCTTGTTGTATTATTTTATTTTAATACTGTGAAGCTGCTTTGATACAATCTGTATTGTGAAAAGCGCTATACAAATATACTTGATTTGAATTGATTAATCTAATAGTTGTGTGATTTAATTCTCAATGAGTTATTACAATCAACATAAATCATAAAATAAAACCAGCTGTACAATGTAAAAAAAAAACCATACAATTTTACAAAGATTTCAGTCATTTGTTGCTGAGTACTGAATATGTTTATGGTGTGAGCAAGTAAAAAAATGATAATTTGTGCTTCTCATTGCTGGGAATCTTGCTACTACGTGCCTCAAACAAATCTTTCAAATATTCAATAAAATATAATATTGGTAAATCCAAAGACTAGCTCTTTCCCATGAGCGCTCGTAATATCAACACGACTTTATATTTCAGATTTGTGTGTCTTTACTAAAGTTGCATAAAGTCAGTCAGTCAGTCAGATCAGAACAAGCCAGATTTGTGTGTGCAATCTGCATGAGACGATCAGTGGGCTTGATCTTCTGGCGTCTTCTGGCCCAAACACTGAGGATGCGTGTCAGTCATCAGCTGCTGATGAACCACCGCTGCATCCATGATGGAGCTTCCCAGCGGGTCCTGAACGATGGGCCGTCCCTCCACTGACTTCTCGTTGCTCCGCCCTGGAGCTTGAGGCTTCTCTATTCCGCTGAGGTTCCAGCCCACAGGAAGTGACATCATAGGCTCACCTACCAGCAGGATACAGAAGGACAATCAGGTGCGCCTTCAGTCAACACTTATCACTTGATAGCTTAATTCACTGCAGCTTTTTACCTGGAATCATTTGTGTTGGTGTGTCAGAGCTGTAGTCCGGATGTCTCTCTCCACTGGCTTCCTCCATCTGTAATGACATTATGCTCAGATAATAACAAATATGGGGGTAAAATTGTCAATTTTTGGCACTGATTTTATTATATCAAACCATTTTCTCATTTAGTCTGCCATTTGAAAGGATTTTTTTATCGAGCTCTTCTGAATGCATCATGGGATTGCATTGATAAATTCAGTGCAGTGTCATTTTAGTATTATTCAATTCAGTTCATGTTCATTTCTATAGCGCTTTCAAAGCAGCTTTCCAGAAAATGCATGTTTCAAATATTACAATCAATAACTTGATTTATAAATGATAATAAAACACTGCATCGAATGTATTTTATTTGTATTTTTAATTAACTTTTATTATCCAAATTTATATTTAATTTTAGTTTAGATTTTAGTAATTTTGCTGTCCTTTTGTCATTTTTGTAAGTTTTTAAAATATTTCTGTTCAGTTTTTTTTTTTTTTTTACTTTTAGTTAGTTGTCAAAGCAACATTTGTAATTTTTAAAGTTTTTTAAATACATTTTTTTCATATAATATTAATATTTTATTTCAGATTTATTTCAATTACCAAAAAATTATTTTATGTTTTAGTTTTAGTTAATAATAACAACACTGATTCAGTGCTAATTTGATGCTGCTTAATTTTCGCAACAGTCGTTGCATCTAAGGTGCCTTAAAATCCTGTCTAGATAGACGGCTCACTAGGATTTGGAGTGAGAAGCTTGTCTGATTACCTCAGCACAGATGGGTTCTGGCAGTCGACTAGATGTTTGTCCTCTATCTTCCAGTTTGAAGGTACTAAGAAGAAAAAGTAGCAGAACGCCTAAGAAAAAAAACGAACCACTAACTATTAGTCTAAGTGCGCACTTGAATCTTACCAAGACTTGCTGGACAGGGGAGCTTCACAGTTCACAGGTGATTCCAGCAGCCCGAGACCCTAGGAGGAAGTGAAAAGTGCACAGCGTTTATGGGTGGGACCTTCCTCTGATCTAAATCGAAGCATAAAACTAGTCTAAAACTTCCCTTCTAATCCCATGAGATGATACAGTTCAATCAAATTATCTCTCCTGAACTGAGAAGAAATTGTTTGGTAATCCATGAAATTGTATTTTGCATCAGTTTAAAGGGGACCCTTTTTCAAAATCTTGATTTTTAAAAAAAATTTTTTTTAGCTCTACTAGAACATGTTTTCATGCTGGAATGTTCAATAAACACATTATTTTTCACATATTCTCCATTGTTGCAGCTCCTCTCTTCACAGTCTGTCAGTAACGCTCTGTTTAGTTCCTGTCTCTATGAAGCCCCACCTTCTGAAAACCACACTGTGCTTTGATTGGTCGGCTGGGCCAGTGCGTTGTGATTGGTCAACCACTTTGAGTGTGTTTGGGAAATATCCCTCCCCTTACCATAACCACAAGTTTCAACACAATAGAGTGGTCAGGTGCAGGTATGACGTCACTTTGTAGGCCAATCAGCAGTTAGCGTCACACTGGTTCCCTCGACAAAAATCCAATAGGATTTGCTTTTGGATTATCGCTAAAAACAAACTTTGTGATCAAAACACGTTTATGATACTTGCATGTTTTGTCCATCAAGACATTTTTCACAGATGAACACAACTTTTATGAATTTTGAAGCCTAAATGCAGTCATACTGATGTATTTTATTAGCCTGGATGCCAGCTGAACTTAGCCCCGCCCACAAAATTTTTAGGTCGGGAAGTTCGGTCTGGACTCGTTCCGTTGAGGAGCTATTATGCCCGAACAAAAATTGTTCGGACCAATCAAATTGTCAGGGTGGGCTTTATACGATGATGGACAGATGAGCAACGGTAACGTCATCATCCACGTCATCAACGAGCGCTTGGGTTGAATTCAAACTGCCGCTGAAGAATTGAGATTTCACGAGTTCACGCTTACAAATAAGTCAGATAGAATAAATGCATATTTGGCGTGCTGTCCGAGGAGAGGCTTCGGGCTCGGTATTCGGCCCGAACCCAAAGTACTCCCCCCGTATTCCTGGCTGTGGAAGAACAAGCCGAGAGTGAGTGCAGGGATGCTGAAAACTGTCAAGGAATGTTAGGTGAGTTGACAGAGTGAATAAATATATGCTTCCTCTCATGCTGATAGTGTAGACCGTAGACGGTTGATTGGATTGATTATTTGAATGTGCTCCTCCTGAACTTTGTTTATAAAACATCATGTGTAGATTCCGATATCTTCTGTTATAGAAGATATCGACAGCGCATTAATTTTAAAAGAGGAACAGAGAAGCGCGATCGGAAACATGAATGAAAAACATACGTCACTTACTCCGTTGCTCTGATTGGTTGCAGGTCTATCCAATTGAGTGCAGAGGCATTTTTTTTCCTGGTTCGGTTGAAACACGCCCAATAATCAAAGCTCAATGGAGCAGTATCAGACTCACATTCTGACTAGAATCTGAGTATGACGATGTCAGGCTAGTAATTTATGTTGTAGATATAAAACGTGAAAGTGTCTTGAGCTTGTGTTCAGCACAGACCTTATTTCAGCCATTTAACCAAAATCCCATTAAAAAACCCACTGATTTTGGGACGATGGAACCCGAAGTGCTAAATGCTAACTCGCTTCCACGTTTTGGCCTACAAAGTGACTCTATACTACCACGATTCAACCAGGCTCCGCCCCTTTATTTAGCATATGCCTTATTTAAATGAGGAATATTGTGACGTATTCGTTCCCAGAAGAAAACTCAAGAGTTCAGAAACACTGACACTGATTTTTCATGATCAAACAGCAACATTACATATTAAAGAATGCTTTACATGTAAAAAAAAAAAAAAAAGCTTAATAGGACCCCTTTAATAATTTTTATTTTATTTTTTATCCCTATGCAAAGGAATGATTTGGTATTGTGTTGTATTTTTTATTTTATATCTGTTGGCTTGTGTTGGTACCAGTGCAGTGGTTCCGTTAGACGGCAGCGCCGGAGGCACCGGCTCTTTCTCTTTGGGGTTCGGTGACAGTGACTGACGCTTCCTAATGATGTACTCATATGTGCTGATTCCCTGAAACACTGTGACAAGATACAAAATGAATAAAACCTGCTATCTACCTTTAAAAGTCAATAACACTTGGATCAACACTTACACAAGTAAATATGGAAGCACAGTAAGTGGGAGAGCAATAACAGAGCAGCCAGAGCCAGCATGATGGTAATGAACGCCAACACCAGCAGACTAATAGAGCTGGCCTCTAAAGGTGCCGCCGGAAGGAAAACCAGCCACGTTCCATTTCCTTTCACTGCAAGGAAATGAAAAAATAGAAATTAAAACGTTATGCCACCGTTCAAAAGTTTGGGGTCAGTAAGATTAAAGCTACACTGTGTAGGATTTTCTCCCATCTAGCGGTGAAATTGTTTATGACTACTAACTGAATATTACTTTCTAGCCCCTCCCATTCCGACGGCGTTTTAACTTCTACGGTGGCCGTATTACTTCAAATCTGCCGGCAGTCGCGAGTAATCTCCCCCTCGCATTCGTCACGGTGCCACTGAGTGCAAAAACGCGAAAGGCGAAGCTTGAACTTCCAGGTATGTCCCTCTTTGGCTAATGTATTTTCAAGATGGAGGCGCAACATGGCTGCCGCCATTCGAGCGGCTCACTCGTATGTATTCTAAATGGCAGATTCTACGCTTACGAGAATACTTGATTAGTTGGTAGAAGTAATTATACATTAATGAGCACATATCATTTTGAAAGAACAAAATGCTAAGAATGTTTTTTTGCTAAGAATCAACTTAAAAAATTACACAGTGTAGCTTTAAGTTTTTGAAAGAAGTCTCTTATGCTCAACAAGGCTGCATTTGTTTGATTAAAAGTAACAGTAATACTGTGAAATATTATTACAATTTAAAATAACAGTTTTCTATGTGAATATATTTAAAAATGGGTTACACTTTATTTTAAGGTGTCATTGTTACAGTGTAATTATATATTTAAGTACTGTGTAATATTATATACCTGTACTTACTATAGGGTTAGGGTAGGATTAGGATTTGGTTGAGGGTTAATTGCATGTAATTATGCATTATTTACTGTTATTACTATGGTAAGTACATGTAACGTGTAACAAAGTGTTACCTAAAAAAAAAAAATGTATTTCTGTGATCAAAGCTGAATTTTCAGCATCATTACTCCAGTCTTCACTCAGTGTCACATGATCCTTCAGAAATCATTCTAATATGCTCATTGGCTGATCAAAAAACATTTCTGATTATTATCAATGTTAAAAACAATTGTGCTGCGGAAACCGTGATTTTTTTTCAAGATTCTGATGAATGGAAAGTTCAAAAGCAGCATTTATTTGAAATATAATTTTTTTTGTAACATAAATGTCTTTACAGTCACTTTTGATCAATTTAATGAATAAAAGTATGAATTTCTTTATAAAAAAAGATCCAAAACTTTTAAACAGTACTGTACATCTACAAATTCATTCCGTTCAATACACTGCTGTTATAAATATTAACGTTTAAAAATAGAATTTGTCCATTTACATAATTTATCAACTAGTTGGTTGACTAGTCAACGTGTCAAGCATACCGATATTTCCCTAGAAGCAACCATGAACTATTCTTTAAACTAAGGAAAATAAGGAAAAATCACATGATCACTCATGGAAACGAATAACAGGAAATGAGTCCAGAGACACGGACTCGTCTTACTCTGAAACTGCGGCGCAGTGCGTAGGACAGCAGGATTCACATAGTGCTCAATGAAGACAAACAAGACGACAAGAATGAGGAGGATCATTCCAGTAACAGCAGAGGAGATGGTTATGAAAAAGAACCTAGGAAAAAAACAATGATTCCTATTGTGAAATGTCTTTATAAATATGCAAATGCTGGTTCTCCATTTGTGCTATTAAATGACACTTCTGCTCACCAGTAGTTCCTTCCACCAACGCAATTGTTCAGCCATTTGCAGTGATGGTCAAAGTCGGCGATGCATTTGTTGCAAGCACTGCAGTGTTTGGCTTTAGGTCCCCTGCAGAATGAGACGTGATTATTCCCTAAAGCACACGGTTAGGATGTTTAGACGTATCTATATGAGGACTGTGTGTCATTCAGAAACGAACTGAGAATTTCTAATTCAAATCCTAAATTTGAATTTGAGGTGAAAATAGGATGATAAACAATTGCATTTTAAAACAAACAAAAATTCAAATGGAACATTGCTATTGTAGACTAAAACTAGGAAAAAAATAGGGTTTGTTAACTGAAATAAAGCTCAAATAAAATATAAATGTTAAACTTAAAAAAAAGTTATTACTTTTTTTTAGTTATTAAATTATTACTATCCTAACTACTAATAAATTAGAAATGTTGCCTTTGCAACAAACTTAAAGAAGTTGAAGTACTAAAAAGACTAATACTTAAAATTAAAGATAAATAGAAATATAAAAAACAATAACTAATAAGAGCACATAACAAAATTACTAAAACTTAAACTAAAATGAAAACTGAAAATATAAAAATCTAAATAAATACTACAATAAATAGTATATACAAATTCTGATTTGTATCTGATTTGTCTTATTTTATATTATATATTACATTATATTATTAGTGCTGTCAAATCGATTAATTGCATCTAACATAAAAAAATGTGTTAACATAATATGTGTATATATATATAATTATATTTATATATGTACATGTGTGTATATACTGTTTACACACACACACAAATATATATATATATATGTACGTGTGTATATACTGTTTATACACACACACAAATATATTGTATATGTGTGTATATGTATATGTATATGTATATGTATATGTATATGTATATACAGGGTTCCCACACCTCGGTTAACTTCAAATTCAAGGACTTAATGTGGAGACACATTTCAAACGAGAGCAAGGCTATATCGTGTTACCTTGTAAGATACTTTGTAACAGTTTTCATGTGTCAAACACAATTATTTTTTTTTTGCATTCATTTTTGGACATATGACAGAGATCTGATATTCTATTTGTCGTATTTCTGTTTTGCATAAAACTGAAGAATATTCGGTAAATGATCTGATATTAACTGCATGGATTTGATTGAAAACTCATGTAACCAGTTAACAAGTTAAAATATATGAATATGCTTTTAAGTTTTTCTTGCCTCATGGATTTACATTACATTAACAAGCATTCTTTGTAATCTTCTTTGGTGAGCCAAATATCTTGAAACTTGCATTTTCCAGGCTTCCAGACTATTTGCAATGTTTCACGGTGTGTCTGTGAAACGTTGAGGTTCCATCGTACTAGTTTCGTCCGTGCGTGAACGTCATGGCAACGTACAACACAAAGTACCTCACGCGGGAAACACTTAATGTAACGCGTAAATGCGCGTAACTAACGTAAATCAAGCAAGCAAGTATGCAAATATGCATAGGCCACGAAGTGTTGGCGAAATAACACATTAGCGGAGCGGAGGGAATAATATGGAACTTTTTCCAGAAAACTTCTTGCACAAAATGAATTCAAGCACTTTCAAGGACCTGTATCTATGTATGTTTGCAACTTTCCAGGGCCTTGAATTTTTTTTTTCCAGATTCACAAACTTTCAAGGATTTCAAGGACCCGTGGAAACCCTGTATATACGTGTGTGTGTATATATATATATATATATATATATATATATATATATATATTATACAAACAGGCATACACACACATATTATGTTAACAAAAACTTTTGTTATATGCGATTAATCGATTTGACAGCACTATATATTACATTATATTATATTATAAGGAAATCTCACTAACCAATACATAAAAATTCCTCTTCCTGTCTTTAAATTCCCACTCATGAATTAAAAGGTGAATTCTACAATTCTTAATTGTTTGCCCAACTCTAAATTTTGTTATTAGCAAATATTCCATGTAAAACGTCTTGTTTCTGCTAATGTACATACACATCCACCTCACAGAGGGTGCAGTGCAGATTGTCAATCACATGTTGATGTTTGCTGTTGTCAAACACTGGCATGGGGTCGGAATAATCCTTCCTCCTACGAACGCTCAGATCCGCAGGGTCAATTGTTACGGCCGCCACGTGAGTGACCAAATGCAGAACAAACGCAGTGCCAATTAACTAGATAGGAAGTGTTAAGGTTTAACAACAATACACACACATGCACACATAGATTTAGTTTCAGAGGGTTCATATAACTCACTGTCCGCAGTGGTGAGACAGACGGATGGCTCGATTTGTGTGAGAGCAGACTACATCCTCCATTTATCTGCATAAACACACACTGCTGACATCAGCCTGTAATTGAGCTCATGCTGCGCAGCAGATCATCTGCCCTCAGAGATGCTTGTGTGCCACAGCGTTTCCAACGCAATTCTGCTTTTCAGTTTGTTTGTTAGACTGATGCAAATGATTAACTCAGGAGTTTCTGAGTCTTTCTGAATGATGCATTTAAAAATGGCTTATAAGAGTCAATTATTTATGAACTGGACAAACTGGTCATGTTGTATGTTGGGGTTTGATTGCAATGCGACAGAAAGATGCGCTGGGTAATGCTTTACAATAAGGTCCCATTAGTTAAAGGGGTAGTTCACCCAAAAATTTTAATTATTATTTATAGGTCATAGGGTCAGAGGTCACTCTCCGCCAGAACTATGGATATTTTTCTTACAAAAATGCATGGCTTCGCATCAGAAGGCCTTTATTAACCCCCTGGACCTGTATTGATTAATTTTATGATGGATGATGTGCTTCTTTGGGCTTCAAAATCTTAGGTACCATTCACAAAGCTTGGAAGAGCCAGGATATTATTTAATATAAGTCTGATTGTGTTCGTATACACCTAGGATGGCTTGAGGGTGAGTAAATTAACTTTTTGTAAAGTGTTATTTTTAATTATTTTTGTGCATTCGATTCAGACTGCAAGCTTAAATTTTAGTTTCTTTTTGCATCTTGTTTGCCCAGACCAAGTGTTCAGGAAAAGCTAATTATTTTGGCAATGCAATGTGGTGCAAAAATTACACATTTCTGCAGTAAAGCTGCTTTTGAAACTTTGTAAAAATGCGCTATATAAATAAAGGTGACTTGATTTAGTATAATTGGATTCTTATGGCAGAAATTAATGTTAATATTGGCAGAGCACTGTAAAATAAAATCTATCTAATTCAACTTGAAAAATTTAAGTTCAGTTGTTGAAACTTGTATGACTTGAAAAAATTAAGTAATGTTGCCATGACAACATATCATTTTTTACAGTGTACATGTGTATTTTTTTGTGATCAGAATCAATACCATGAAATTATTATTTTTATTTTTTTGGGGGGGATTATTTGTAAAGGATACGCCGTATGCTGCAAAGCTCCATGGTGCTGGTAGAAGAGGAATGTAAATCCCGAAACCCACGATGGCCATGAAGCTGTACATCAGCCAGGCTATCAGCTGGAAACTGTGCAGAGGCGGTGACCATCCGTTGACCCTGGAGTGCATCGGCAGTCCCACCAATTCATTTCTGCTCCCTCCATTTTGGGGTGCCGTCCGTCTACGGTGACGCCCGAAGCAGTTCAGCTGCAAAAGACAGAAACGCTGAACATGAATACAGCTCTTAAATATGGGAATAATATGAAAAACCAGAACTGTTCTATAATACATGCATTAAAGGCTAATAAAGCATTGTGCTCTGAGAACAGTCTCTTCAACCAACATGAACAATGAAACATTTTAAAAGACTCTGCCTGACATCATTATGTTGGCTTGACAAAGCTGTTACTGTACAGGATTGACCTTGGGTTACAGTTTTTTTCTGTAAAATCCCCAACCTGAGACTAAAATGTCTAAATGCAACTCATAGAGCCTTCTGCCTGTTCTATCTATCTATCTATCTATCTATCTATCTATCTATCTATCTATCTATTATAACAACCACATTTCCCCAAATACATAAGCTCTAAATCTTCAGACTTTCCTTTTCCAGTTTTCAATCTTCAACAATGTTTTTTTTTTTTTTTTACCACAGTTAAATAATTTAGACAAACCAGTGAACACATGTCCTACACATCAGTGTTATTGCTAAATTTCACCTTCAAGTGCACAAGTTAGCAATGACAAGGAGTCCTGCTGTGCTTTTCCTGTTGAACATGAACAGAAAGATTGTGTTGCCTAGCAAATGTCATCATAAAGGCAATGCGTGTGTGAAAACAGTGTAATAATGAGTAACTTCCACAAAACCACTTCATCAAGGAACTCTTGTATTATTATCTTGAATAACAATGTGAAACATTAACTTTTCAAACAGAATGAATGTTGTTTCTTTATTTAACTTTTTTTAATAACACTACAGTGGCGAATAATTCATATTAAATTATTTTAACAGCTCAAACATAAAAAGCGATACATTTCCATATGTTTCAAAGCATACTTACATTAGTCATTGAACAGCTTCCAGCAGTTTTCTCTGCTGATGTTGATCATTTGGATCTCTTGGATACAGTTTGCTGATCCATTGATTTCTTAATGATCTTCTTCACAGTCCACTGTACAGCAGAAGAGTCATTTTAAAAGGCACTATCTATCCAGTCCGAAAACGTTTTATTCCTGTATTTAACGAATCAAATAATGTCATTATTCGTCAAGAAAAAGGATAAAATATATTCTCACGCGCGAGGCGGTGCTCATCTGACTTCGACAAACACACCACGGCGAAAGCTTAACTGTTGAATATTAATTAGGTCACGCTTAGTAGCCAACCAATGGCGAGCGGCACTATTAGCATATCACGCTGACGTTTCAACAGCTCATGAATATTAAGTAGCGTAAATTTGGATTCGGCGCTTTTGCCGTGGAAACTGAAACGTGAATGCATTTTTTTTTTCAAACTCATATAAACAACAACAAAAGACCGCAAAGAAATGTAAAAATTTAAGAGGAAATTCAATAAAAAAAAAGTGGAATTAAAGGGAGAGTTTACCCCGAAATGAAAATGTGTCATCATTTACTCACCATCAAGTTGTTCCAAACCTGTATAAGTTTCTTTCTTCTGCTGAACACAGTGAAAAGTGCAAATAAGATATTATGAAGAATGTTGGCAATCAAACATTTGACGGTAGACATTAACTTCCATAGTTGAAAAAAAGAAAAAGAAAAAATACTATGAAAGTCAATGGCTACCATCAACTTTCTGGTTACCAACATTCTTCAAAATGTCTTCTTTTGTATTCAATAAAACAAAGAAACTCATACAGGTTTGGAACAACTTGTGGTTGGGTAAATGATGACACAATTTTCATTTTTGGGTGAACTATCCATTTAAAACTTCTAAAAAGAAGTGACCATTGCGTGACTGTAATTTGATATTGAAAAGTTCAAACATTGTGAAACAATATAACTACAGAACATGGAAGTTCTCAGGGGTGGAAGATTTTAACTGTTACCTAGTTACCACTAGAAAATGCAAAGTCAAATGCAAATGAGAACTCTCGATGAAAGTGCTTTGAAGGCATGAGAGAGCTCAGCACATTTTTACACTGCAGCCAATTATTACATTGCATATCTTAATACACTGCATGAAATAATAAACTCAAAATGAATCTGTGCATTTAATGAATGAGTGAGCACTGTTCTGCATACAGATTGCATTGCCTTATGTATTCTTCTTGATATGTTTTTAATACTTTTTAAGCAAATTTAAAATGTTTTCATGCATCTGTTATGATCTTTTTTTATTTTACTTTTTATGTAAAGCACTTTGAATTACCATTGTGCATGAAATAAACTTGCCTTTTTTCACAACATCAAAATGAAGTGAAAACGGGGTGAATTTTAAATAATTTCTGTCCCTCATTTAGCAATGACTAACCATCTATAAATACATTTTGTTTTTACTTTTATACACTAAACAGTTCTGGCACTTTGTTAGGCTGCTGCTTGTAAAATGAGTCCTGAAGCAAATCCAGTTGAGTATCTCAGGATTACTAGCACACATTGGAGGACAAGATGCAAATGCTTCTTCCTAGAGTTCATAAGACGAAAAAGAGAAGCTAACATACAGCATAAATGTGAACTCCAACAGATCAAACATGTGGTCAGGGCTGAATTGGGAAAAAAACTTTAACAACCATTTAAAAAAAGGAAATCAGTCACGGAGTTTTTATTTAAAAACAAAACATGAACCTGTACAAGCTTACAGTCCTTTATAACAGCACATAATTACAGCGGGTTGGGTGTCATCAGCTGTTAGCGGTGGAGCCAGGCTCTGGAGACTGCAGGAACTCATACGGGTCTTGGACCATCTCGTTCTGATCTCCAACACCCAGATGAGGAGAACTTCCTGGTCACGGTCAACAAACAAACTTAAGTTACTTTTCAGAAAATTAAGATTTCTTTTAAGCACATACCCCAAAAAATTCCCACACTGTTGTTCAGACGATTGACAAAATTACCACCAAAAACCACTGAAATTAGTTCTTAGACCATTTAAATTTTCCAGCAATATTTATTTTCTTATTATGTCTGTAGCAAGGCTATCTTCAAGGGTGAGAACATAGTGAATAACAAAAGTCATGCAATTAACATAAAACCCATTGAAGAAATGTGTGATTAATACAAACATTCTAAAATACATTCTAAAATACATCAGTTAAACCTGTTAAAGTGAACCTATTATGCTTTTTCAGATATTACCTTTCATGCAGGGTGTAATATAACTGTCTGTGAATGTAAAAGGTCTGCAATGTTACAGATCTAAATGCTTGTCAAATAAAGTAATTGACTCCTAAAAGAACGAATCGATTGTGAACTGCCGAAACGAGTCGTCAGCATATCAATCTAACCTGTTACAAATTACTTTTTTTTAAAGTCTATTTACAATAAAAACTGTGCAATCCAGTAAAATATGCTTAACAGTCATTGGAGTTTCACAAGGAAGGCATGATGGTGGTTCTTAATGTTTCCAGCATTTTCAGCAGCATTTAACAGGATATTTCACCGCTGGAAAGATGAATGTGTATTTAAATTGGGTCATTTATGTAGTAGAAATGTGAAATTATTTTAGAAGTTGGTGCCTTCTAGACTGAGAAAAGCCAGAACATGTATTTTTGGCTCATGTGGATGAAAGACAACAACTCCCAGAATGCACTTGTTTTGCCACCCTACGAGGCCACTCCCAAGCCACGCCTACCGGTTACAGAGGGCAGTATCGGAATAAATGATACAACTAGGCTACTAGTCGACTCGAAACTGAAAAGACGGCGTTTTATCGTGAGATCCCCCTATGGGCGGGTTGAAGACATGCGGAACGAGCTCCTCCTACTGGCTGTAGTCTCTCGCCTCTGGCCTCTGATGACGCTAAATGACGATTTTTCGTCATCTGAAGTTTCCAGACACACAATGCAGAAATCTCTCATCTCAGGGGGACATGAGGGAGGGAAGCACGGCCATTCAAAAATACTACCGGGTTTCTACTGATACAAAGCTTAATGCTAATCGGTGAAGAATCCCTTTAATGCCTGTGATGTATACTATAAATATGACTCGGTACCTAAATGATGCTGATCCCTCTCTGAAGCGTTTGACAGGGAAGAGAGATTGGATGACGGTCGTGATCCGACTCTGTCCACCGCTGCATCCTGGAACTCCTGCAAGAGTTTGGCTGTGTCGTCAAAGTGCTGATGACCGTCCTCATGATCTGGCTCCTTCTTCACACATTTACCTACAGATAGGAAAATACGCCGATAGTCAGCTTGAACATCAATGAACCAAAAACAAACGTCTTTTACAGTTGTGAGGTGTTGATGTGTAATATATGACTCACTTAATGTGTTGAGCATATCTAGAGACATGTCTGGGTAGCTCTTCATGGACATGAAATCAAGCACTGAGCCGGCTTCATCTGGTCCCTATACCAATCAGAAACTCTCATTAAATGGTACCTTAAAAGGTTTGAAACCTTTAGCATGAAATATGTATAATTCTTACCGGCATGCCACATAAACTAGACTTAGCGTCATCAATCGGCATGTTTCTTTTCTGAAATACAAACACAGCATTGTAAAATGTTATAATTATTTATTTGCTTACATTATATAATACAATATATCAATGTGTACACTACCGTTTAGCAAGTTTGTGGTGAAAGAAGAATCTTCTACTCAACAAGGCTGCGTTTATTTAGTCAAGAATACAGTCAAATATTATTACAATTTAAAATAGCTGCTTTCTATTTAAATATATTTTAAAATGTAATTTATTCCTGTGATCAAAGCTGAATTTTCAGCATCATTACTCTCGTCTTGAGTCACATGATCTTTCAGAAATCATTCTGATGTTTCTCATTATTATCAATGTTGAAACAGTTGTGCTGCTTCATATTTTTGTGGAAATTTCGTGATACATTTTGTTTCAGGATTCTTTGATGAATAGAAAGTTCAAAAGAACAGTTTATTTGAAATAGAAATCTTTTGTATTATTATAAATGTTGTTAGAGTCACTTTTAATTAATTTAATGCATCCTTGCTAAATAAAAGTATTAATGTCTTGCATACCGTTTTCAACGGTAGTGTATATTGCTGGAATTTACTGTTCACAAAACACTAAGAAGGATTAAAAACCATGACATTTTTTGTTGCTTTTTACTACCTGTCGGACTTGAATGACAGCCTTCGAGTGATCACCAGCCGTCATTTTATCCAGCAAATCGTCCACAAGCCTTTTGGTAAAACCCCCACAACCCTTAACAAACTCCTGCAAACTAAATCACACACACACAAAAATCCCATCAATCAACTGAGTCAAATGAACAGCAACAGATATTTGTGAGCCGAAGGTTTGGACCAAACACCTGAGAGCGCACTGGACCCCGGTCTCGTCTCCATAAGCGGAGTAAAGCATGTCCATCTCCTCTGGAAGCAGGTCAGGATAGACAGAGTTGTTCTGAAGGGTCTGAGTGTTGTACGCACTGCTCAAAAACGTCACTGAAACAAAACAACAGGCCAAAATTGCAATGACAGACACATGCATCATATGATGACATGATATTATAAATGTAAAGATTCTGGTTGTGATTCTGTGGTCAGTTGCATAAACTGCTTAGACTAGTCTTACAAGTTAGTCATCTAACTTTTTTCTTTAGGACTGGTCATAACTTTATGTTAGTCACAGCAAAAAGTAGATTTCTAATCTGAAAAGTAAGACTAGTCAGACTAGTTCTTAATGATTTAATTACAGACTCTTTTAGCAATTTGGAGTCAGTACTAAATGTGATTCACAACCTTAAAAATATTATTAATGCATGTGGCAATAGAAGATCTGTTGTTACCTTTGTGTCTCCTGTCGTCTTTAAACCCCAGTGACGTCAGTCCAGGTATGAGCTTATTAGCCAAAGAGCTCAAATCTACAGGATGAGTTTCTTCCTCTGTGAACAATAATCAATGTTTTCTTCACACAAATTATATTATTCCCCTGGATCAACTTTCTTCAACAGGGTTAGCCACCTTTCAGCATTGAAGTGCCATTTTTAACCCTATAAAGGTACTTTATCATATTTGATACGCACATTTCTAAGGCCTCTAAATGATCAACATGATCAAAACTTTGCTGAAAAACCTGTTGCACACAATCTACTAGATGCCTTCGGTTGTCTGATTAATAGTTCATACTTTTTAGTAAAATAATGCATTTTTGCATGTCTTTTATTTCTGTGAAATCTTTCATGATTTTTTATAAAGTAAATGTACGAATAACTTTTACATTGTTAGTAATATTTCAAGATGAACACTTACTAGACTGAAGCAACTTTAAATTATATTTTTTTGGGGGGAAAATCATGTTCAAATCAGGCTTTTAAAGAATGTTTATTTGTTCATCTCTTAATCATCATTGTATTGCCTTGCATTAAATATTCTGACCCCCACAATAAAAACTACAGAGATCATAAAACTAATCATTTAAATATCATCTTACGAAGACATTATTGGGTGATATAGAGTGACAACTGATTTTATATTTTGTCTAAAAGTTCAATAAATTGTTCCATTTAAAACATTTTTTGACTATTATTTTATATGTCAGGCTTTACAGGGTTAATTTTCTTCAAAATCATTGTGCATAATTGCGAGCAAATTACCACCTCATTGCTATACATATATAGACCATTGCTATACAAAGTAATAGAAGCTGAAACAGTGTGATGTTCATACCCTCTCCTTCAAGATCTTGATTTACAACATTGTACATCAGGGAACCCTCGGAGTCCTTCTTAAGGTAACCAATCTACATGCAAAATAAAACAAATGTTAAGGTTAGGGGTAATACAAGTTTTGGTTATATTGTAATAATCTGCATTTATGTAGCTCAAACAGTAAAGCGTGGCATAAGCAATGCCAAGGAAATGCAAAAAAGAATGAACAATGAATGAATTTTTAATGCAATGTACTGTATGTCACTTTGGATAAAAGTGTCTGCCAAATGCATAGATGTAAGTAAACTGTGTCTCAACTATTAGTAATAAATATTAAGTTATAGCACAGCCCAGACAGAATCTATTATGGGAGAAAATCTGCTGAATGCTTATTTAGTATTTAATGCAAATGTATTAAAGGGGACCTATTATGCTATTTTGTCTTGATTTTGAATACTAGAATAGGTTTTCATACAATTTCATGCACAAAATAAAACACCTTATTTTTCACAAAGCGCATGTGCTCTGATTGGTCAGCTGGACTAGTGTGTTGTGATTGGTCAAGTGCTTCAAGTGTTTTTGGGAAAACTTATGACTACAATGATTTTACAATGCTTCAGGGAGTTCAGAAACACTGACACTGATATAGAGAAGAACTCCCGCTGGAGGGACTTTGTGCTTTGTAACTTTTCAGACTTTTTTTATGCTCAAACACACTAAAGAAACTTGAAAATGTAAAAAAAAAGAAAAAAAAAAGAAGCATAATAGGAACCCTTTACATGGAACAATAGAGCTAAGAATTCTATCTTATTGGACGCTGAAAGCATTAGGAAATAATATAAATGAGTTATATTATAAAATAACACAAAAGGGCAGCACCTTAGAGTTTGGCATGAAACGGTTGATTCGATCCCGGGCTTCATCTGCCGCATGCTCCACCAGTGCCAATACGTGCTCCTCCGCTGTGCTGTCCGTCAAACTGCAAGCGTTGCCCTCCAGCTCATACATATCACTACACAAGCAACACATCTGCTCAATCACACACACTCACAAACATGTGGAACATTCAAAAGTGCTGCCCTGCGCTTTACCTGATGATGGGCTCTTTGATGGGCTGCTTTTTGGATTTTTTGGGGTATTCCGTGTGGATTGGCATGATCTCCGTCACCGGTTCCTCAGGTGTGATGTCATCATCACCCAAAATGGCAGCCTGCTGAGAGAAATCCATGTCCTGCATAAAAGACATGCTGCGCTTCAAAGCTAACAGCCGCTCCTGTGAACAGAGCACAAATAGAGCAACACAGCAACCATTTACTCCTCCTGCGGGAGGTCTTAGGTATGCCATGAAGATGGGAGTCGAACACGGGATGGATTGAGATAAAGAAAGAGATTGGATAATGGGAATACTCGTCTCTGAACCCGCAGAGCACCCGAGCCAAATTGATCACGTCGACTGCTCAAAATGAATCACCTTACTAATGCAATAAAACAAGAGAAGGGTCTGACGCGCCATTGAAGTCTGTGATTGTTTCTCCATGTAATCCTGAAAAAAATTGACAGTTTTAGGATTTTGAAGAAGAAAAAAAATGGAAAAAAAAATAGGAAAAAAAAAGAAAAGAAAAAAAGAATAAAATTAGGAAAATGTATTATTTTATAGGTCACTTTATTATTTTATTACTTTATTATTTATAGGTCACAAAGAGCAACATCTAGTCAAAAAAATATTTTCTTTAATGATATTATAATACAATACATAATAATATATTAATAATATTTTATATATATTAAATCATTTATATATATATATATATATATATATATATATATATATATATATATATATATATATATATATATATATATATATATATATATAAAATATATTTTATGGACTTTTTTTCCCATCACTTTTTAAGATTTTATTAAATGTGAATAATTTTCCAGGCCTTGCAATCACAATTTTAAAATCCACTGATATTTCCGACTGGGGGAATCCGGAAATGTTCTTGCTTCCATTCACGGGCGGACACAAATGCTTTTTGGAACGTTCTTGAATCATGTTGATTTTTATCCTGATCATAGAATTCGTAATGAAAAATGTTTAAGAAACAAAAAGCAAAGAAAAGAAGAAGCATTTTCACTAGTGGTCTCAGATATTTGCACCCTAACTGTATATAAATCACACTCATTTTTCTCCAAGTGTTTAGATTTGTAGAACCGCATGCTTCCGAATCGAATGGTAATGATGGCACGCATGAATTGGACGATGAACAACAACGGCAAACAATAACAAAAACTAAGTGCATTAAAAATGTTACTTTGCTCATCATTTTGAATCCCGTGTGGAGAAGTTTCTTGGCGGCCTTGTAGTAAACCGTCTCTGGTCGGTTATAAACCATGGCATTGTCACACATCAGCTTGAAGTCTGCCTGGAGATGTCAAACCCACAGATTCAGACACAAAATAGTCACTTTGTAAAATAATGTCATTTCAGTGGACTAAAATATATTAGTAGTTCCAAAAAAAATCGTTTGATTGTAGCCGGACACTTGCGTACCTTGAATTCTGTGATAGTTTTGTATTCATTTTCAGCAATTTTGTCCTTCATCGTGCTAAAGTCCATGGGATGTTTGATTATCATGGAGTAGCCTGGTGCAATGGCGTCTGTCACAGGGAAGGCGAAGAATCCATGTGGATCTTTCCTGTTGAGACAGAAAGATTGTCCTCATATACTCCAGATATGAGGAAAGATTACGATTAGATGACACTATGCCATTTTGCAGGGTCTCACCTCTGAAGCAAACGCAGGAAATGCTCCAAGAGCTGCTGGCGAGGGGTGGATTCATTTTCTAGGAAAAGCCAAATGGTAAAAAGATAAATAATTTGAAATCCATTTATGATTTGTCTTATAATTCCAGTTTAATTCATACATTTGTAACTGAGGTTTCAGAATTGTCTAATTAATTTGAATTTAAGCAATGGGAACTATTGTAAATGTAGTTTTTAGTGTGCCTTGTTCCAAATGAAAATTATAACTCAGTATATTATTTAAGGATTCGAATTTTGATGTCAATATATATTTTCATGGTAAAACTTCACAATAAG
The DNA here is from genome assembly GCA_022828995.1 of Vimba vimba. Lineage (NCBI taxonomy): Eukaryota > Metazoa > Chordata > Actinopteri > Cypriniformes > Leuciscidae > Vimba > Vimba vimba. The sequence goes on along the minus strand of CM040830.1, from coordinate 34,722,388 downwards.
GTTCCATTTGCTAACATTAATAAACTAAACTACAAACGTTTAAAGTATTAATTAAACTACTTTTAATGTATTAAAGCATTTATTTAATCTAATCTAGTTGTACCTTGTTGAGTTCGACAGGCTCGTACGGGTCGATCCGCTGGCTGCTCCACTTCTACTTTCACTCCAGGATGAAATTCATCTGCCTCTGATTCCGATTCAAATTTGTCCCGCTTCCTCTTCTTCTCCTCTAGAACCACCTGTCGCGATACACTCCTTTAGTAACAGCACTCAACTAACCTCTGGATGATCAAACAGGCGTTCAGGGGGCTTACCTCCACCGGCTTCGGCAGGGTGAACGGCTCCACTGGTCCAGTGGCGGCACTTTCTGACTGCTCTCGCTCACGTTTTTTCTTTTTCTCCTCCTGGATGAAACACATACAGAATTTGTACGAATTTTTTTTTTACATTTTCTAAAGTGAATATGAGTGCTTTTTGACTGTGCAATCCAGTGTTATTTTAGTAATTAGATACTATTATATATATATATATATATATATATATATATATATATATATATATTTTTTTTTTTATATTTTTTTTCTTTTCTCATTTTAGATAAAGTTTTATTAATTTTATTTTTATTAATTGTTATTTCAGTTTGAGTTATTTTAGTACATCAAGTTAAACTAAATAAAAATGAGAAATTTTGCCTTTTTTTTTTTTTTTGCCAAAGGTTTTTATACCTTTTTTCATTTCAAGTAAAGAACTTTTTTTTTTTTTTGTATGGTTTTAGTTATGATTTTAGATAACTAAAATAACCCTGGTGCAATCTAACCAACAGGGCATTGTTTCTATGTATGGGTCAGGCCCCACTTCAATGTGAGTTTATGGGATTTTTACATATTCTGGGTGAATATAATATGTTTGATCAAGAATAAAGTTTATTATACGGCTAGAATAAATAGTATATGAATTAGTTTTCAATCCTGGTGCTGGGGACCCAATGCTCTGCACATTTTGTATGTCTCCTTTATTTAACAAATCTGATTCAGATCATCAGCTTGTTAAGAGAGAGAGATCCATAAACTGGAGATAGGAGAGACATACATATGTGCAAAGCAATGGGTCCCCAGGATCAGAATTGAAAAACCAGTGCATCATGCAATGATAAATCCTGTCATACAACCTCATCACGTTTCGTGTTTTATTCAGCAAGTAGCATCCAATTATCCACATGAAATTAGCAATCCAATTTTGTGTAAAATGTCTTTACTTTTGGCAGTCTGATCAAATAACAAGGCAAGAAAAAGGCTAAAATATATATTTTCTGGTTCATTCAAGTAGCATTAGGTCGTGCAGATATGATGAATATGCATGCTCTCATACTGTGCACAATATACAAGATTTAAGGAATCATGAGCAATCATTATGTAATAGTGATGCTTGACTTCTGAGTGTTTAAGAGTCGTTCTTTTCACTCACCTTTCTCCTCCTCCTCTCATCATCATCTACGTATTTCTCCTTCTCTGATTTCTTCTTCTTCTTCTTTTTCTTTTCTTTGTGCCGCTCCCACTCGTGGTCAGAGCGGTCGTCATAGTAACTGGAGTCATGTCCGGAGCCGGAGAGCTCGGTCACTTCACTGCCGCCCACCTTGAGTACCAGCTTCAGGGGTTTATCCAGGGGTTTGTCCTCATAGTCTGAAAAAACGACACACAAAGCCATTAAGAGTCGTCCTTAAAATTAATAATTGTTTTACTGTGCATGAATGTTTTGTATAAGCGTTGAAGTTAATGACACTTCTGCTCTTTAAAATTCTGCTGTTCTGTCACTTCTCATTAAGAGATCATTATCTCATTATCAGATCAAACCCACACTATCACTATAATCATTTAGACAAGGGGGTTTCAAACTGGGGCCTGAGGATCGCAAAGAAGTGCTAACAAGTGTAACAAATGTAAAAAATGAATAAAAAATAAATTATATTAAATCAATGAAAAAATTATGAAAATAAATAAAACATTTAATTAAAATAATAAATAAATATGAAACGTTAAATAAATAAATAATATAAAATAAGTTTAAACTAAATAAATAAAAATTGAAATAAACCATTTGACTAAAATAACAAATGAATAATAATACATCTAAGAGTATAATACAACAGTGAATAATAAACTAAATATTAAAATAATTTACAAATTACACATTTAAATGTCACAGTATAAATTAGGTGTATATACACGAAAATATATAGCTGTCTTTTCAGTCTTATGATGAGAATGATCATATTTGTGGGGTCCGTAGCATCTAAAGATCGAAAACCACTTATTTATACAACGCCCAGAAGAAACAATCATTAATTATAACATTTTGTGTGGTTTTGCATGAATAAAACCAGATATATATCGCATCCACTGACTATTTACATACGCACTTGCAGAACACTCAGAATGAATTAAAGTGATTTTCACATGCATCTCCAATATTCACCTCCTTCAACCGCTCTCCACTCGGGTCTGTGTTTCTTGTGCTTCTTCCCCATAGTGTGTCTTTATTTATATGAAAAAGAATCAGGTTTAATCTTCAGAATCTGCGTATTTTAGTCTCACTGCCGCTCTTCGTTACAGCAACAACAACATTAGCCGCTATGCTTAACTTCCGGCTTCAGGTGGCGTCGTTTCCGGCGCTGGCGTGGCGTCACCGTTAGCGCGGTAAGTTCGAGTTTGTCTGTCGCTGTTGTGAGAGGTGAGTGTGTTTAATTCCACAGTCCTGTCTTTAATTAATCGCGCTGTTAATAAATATGACAGTTAACACAATCTACAACTCTAATATGAACGTAAGACAACATAAACCAAGCATGCTGTGCGTTATGTGATTCGCGCGTGATGTTTATGATAATAAAGGCTGTGTTTCAAAACAGACGGCATGTTTGGATGTTTAAATAAAGTTAGTCTATAATAACAGAAAAGTAATACCATGGTACATTGTTATTGTTACGTGGTTGCTAATGCTATGTAGCGCTAAGGTGTTTTTGGTGGTTGCTTGGAGGCAGATTAACAAATATGTAACGTTACACTAAAAAAATTAAATTCTGTTGTCAAATCAACTTGGATAATTAATGTGGTTCAGATAACATAATATTTTGAGTTTCTGTTGATTAAACCAATCTCAATTTTATTAACTAAAATTCTGAACTAAAATGAGCTCAATTTTAAGGCAACCAGTTTACTTACTTTTTTAAGTTAAACCAACAACAGTTGTGAGGGCTTGCTAGGCTGTTGTGAAGATGTTCTGAGTGATCACTAAGGGGTTTGTTATATAAATCTGATGTGACATTTGACTTTATAGATTATATGCATAGTTCTTCTGACTGTGTTTTTTGTTTTTCAGCCAACAGCACTTTGAGTAATGGACATTTCTGATCATCACATGACTGAAGTTGGCATCATCCGCCCTGATGTGCACATAGAGGTTCATGTGAAATCTCAGAGGTATTTCATAAGTGAATGAACTGAATAGGATGATTAGACTGATTTAGTTGTTACAGAATGCAAAACATGACAAACAATTTATTAAACAAGTCATTAAAAAAGTTACATAATCAGATCAGTAGTTCATGCACATGTGAGCACTGTTTCATGTTGATATGTCTATATTTGCCTCTGCATGATTTACAAGGTATTAATATGTGTTTGTAGCACAGCCAAGAGGTCTGACGTGAGGACGCATGTGTTGTCGCTGCTGGATCGACACAGCTCAGTTTTAAGGTCTTTCAAGTGGACAGAGTTTGATGATGAATTTCTAGCCAAAAATGTGGAGTCAGTCACCATAGGAGATGAAGCTGGTCCGAAAGTAAATACAGTTTTTTTTTCTGCTTTATATGTTTATTACATGTGTTTCAAGGGGGGTTTTACGTCATTTTTCAGTCTGAAGCCTATGGATGTGATATTTCTTATATGTTCCGCAGCTTGTGGATCTGAAGGTTCACAACCTCTGTATCCATGTTTTTTCCCTGAATGATGACAGTCCGAGCACGCTCACTCTGGAGGAGGAGGAGGAGCTATCTGCTGCCAATCATTGGCTCCTCCCAGCTGGTGATTATCCATGACACGCCCCTTTCAAGCACATTCACAAATTCCAGCTGTAGTTACGCGTTTACTACATGTACTTACTATAGTAATAACAGTATGCATAATTAACCCTACTACATCTACTTACTATAGGGTTAGGGTAAGATTAGGATTTGGTTAAGGGGTTAATTGCATGTAATTATGCATAATTGACTGTTATTACTATGGTAAGTACATGCAACATATGTAACAAGGACACTGTAAAATAAAGTGTTACCCCAAACCCTAACCGTAACTCTATAGTAAGTACATGTAATTAATTAATATTACTCAGTACTTATTTGAGTAAGTATAATGTATCTACGGCACCTTAAAATAAAGTGAAACCAATTAAAATTCAGTTGTTATAAGACTTGGAATATAGTGCATGGACAACTGTTATGTTTTTTTGTGTGTGTCCTTTTTGGGGTTTGGAAGTTTAAATCTGCATCTGCTTTTATTGTGTATCAATAGCAGCTTAAACATTCTGCCTAAGATGTTGTTGATGTTTATAAAAACATTATAAATATGTTTGAAATGACATGGGGGCATAAAACAATGACAGAATTATAGGCAACACTTTATTTTACAGTGTCCTTGTTGCATATGTTACATGTACTTACCATAGTAATAACAGTAAATTATACATAATTACATGCAAATAACCCTCAACCAAATCCTACCCTAACCCTATAGTAAGTACATGTAGTTGCTTAATATTACTCAGTACTTATTACACTGTAACAATGACACCTTAAAATAAAGTATAACCGAATTATATTTATTTTTTGCATGATCTGTTCCTATAAAAATGGTTAATTAATCGAGTTAATGCTCCTCTGTGTTCATCTCTGTATCACTGGGTTATATTATTTGTGATATTTTTCCAGGGTTCATTCTTTCCTGTTTTTTTGCTGAACATAATATATATTTTCCCATACACACGCATATTTACAATCAGGAGAAAACAAACCTAAGTATGTCAGAGCTCATTGTAATATTTCTACTCCTCTGAGAAAATTGTTTTATTCTGTTGATACTTTTGAAAAGATGTTTGATCCAAGTCTCATTTTATTCAGTTTCTGTTTTAATTTTTAATAACTCAAGTATTGTTTTCGCCATTAAATAGGAAGGAGCCAAGGAGCTGGCATGACTTGAAAACTAATAATACATTGTTCCAGAGAGCTACATGTGGTCTGACCCATGTTTAAGACTTACAACATCTTCATCTGTTTCTTCATGTCTTCCAGCTGAGTTTCACGGCATTTGGGAGAGCTTGATTTATGAGGACGGCATCAAAACACAAGTAAGACCTGTATATTCACAGTCATCTTGAAATTATTTGAAATAAATCAGCAGAATTATGCTTGTTAGCAGAAGTAGGTGTGGTATAACCAAAATCTTATATCACAGTAGAGGTCATATGATATATATTGCATGTTGCATAATGCATATCAATATATATTTAATTAATATTTGGTCCATTTCCCTGGAAAAGAAAGATTTAAATCTGTCTGTCTGTTAAAAGACTGTCACTTTTTGGAGTACAGTAGCATATTTGAGCTCAGAGCTAAGAGACTAAAATCTATAAAACATCAATTATAATTGTATAACAGTGTTTGTATAATGTTTGGGACACATTATTCTCCATATCCTGCACACACAGTATATCTACAGCAGTATAAGCAAGCATTATTGCAAAATCTTTACCGGTTGACACATTTCAACCGTTGCCCATCCCTACTTGTGGGCATCCCATAACATGATCTTTCTCTTTACTTTGGTCTCCAGCTCTTGGATTATGTTTCGACAACAATTTTCTTCTCTGACAAAAATGTTGACAGCAATTTAATTGCCTGGAATCGTGTCGTGTTGCTTCATGGTAAGACAATAAAAGCTTGTTTGTTAACTCAGCAATTTCTGTCTTTATTGAACGGCTGCCCATGCCATGTTTATACAGTTGCCTTTCTCTCATAAACCCTCAGGGCCGCCTGGCACCGGGAAGACGTCTCTATGCAAAGGACTTGCTCAGAAACTCTCCATTAGACTGTCTGGCAGGTGTGACATCTTTCATCAAATAAAAAAGGCTGCTGCTGAACGTACTGTATTCATCACCATTGTTCTTCTTCACACATTTCCTCAGGTACGCGCACAGCCAGTTCGTGGAGATCAACAGCCACAGTCTCTTCTCCAAGTGGTTCTCAGAGGTACAGCTTGATCCGTCACATCCATAGACTGTAAAAAAATATGGACGTAGTGTCCGTGACGTCACCCGTAGGTTTCTGAAGACCGTTTTTGAAGCCTAAAGTGGGCGTGGCCGACCGTCGCCATCTTGGCAGCGCGTCACTCCCGAATTTATTTATTTTTACAGTCAGACAATTAGCTGAGGTAACGTGACGGCTAACAAACAGCAGACAAATGGCTAATGATGACTAATGACCACAGCAGCGGGAATCCACCTGTCACTCAAAAGTGGACACACCCTTAATTATGCAGAACTATAAGGCTTAATATAATGTAAACGGATGAGTTTGAAAATTCACCCCCCTCACAGTTGTCATGAAGGGAAAATAAGCTATATAGACCAAAGCCACTTTTTGCACCAGGCTGTAAACGTGTTTTAACATGGGGGAGATGCAGATTTGACTCACTTCTGCACCCAGCCTCAAGCGGCTAGTCGATGAATTGCCGTTGAATTCACTTTCGTGTTGGTTTCAAGAGAGAGACAGGGAGGTTGCCGCTTGGTCACATCTGAAACACTTCCTTAGATCCATGTCTGAAACGCTGTGAACACATGTGCCTGTTTTACAGAGTGGAAAACTGGTCACGAAGATGTTTCAGAAGATTCAGGAGCTCATTGACGATAAAGATGCCCTGGTGTTTGTCCTAATAGATGAGGTACTCTCCTTTTAACATCATTAATGTTAAAATATTAACATTAATATTCCTTTAACCCTCTGGGCCTCTTCGGTCAGAAATGACCGACATAGGAAATTAATGGGAAATATGAAAAAATATGAAAACTCAGAGAATCTTTTGGTGGTACAAACTACAGATTAGCCTCTGTGCTGAAAAAAGTGCACACTAATGTAGAATTATCGCTATTCATTCCTTATTTTGTTAGATTTTTTTAATTATCAAATATAGAGTAACAAAAATGCTTTCCATGTGTTCCCTTTCTAACAAATGGTTAATGTTTGATTGATCATAATGCAAAATCTGATACTTATCTAACCAAAAATATCTACACTTGACAAAAAGTGGTCTTTTAGAATGTCTAAATATGATATATCTAAATGCAAAACCTAATAAAATTAAGAAATTATGTCTAAAAAAACAACGGGGATCCAAAAGCCTCTCTATATATTTATATGAATATTATATATTTATATTACTCAAGTTTTAATTTTTTAACGCCTCTAGATGCCACTATTCTCACTTAAAAATGGATTTTAAAGGCCTTCACTCTATTTTAATGTGAAATATTGCTTTTATTGAAAAATAGCAATATTTATATATTTATTATAATGGAAAAAATATCTCATAAAAATGATAAATAATTCATAGTATCATAAAATCATAATTTTTTTTTAAATAAAAAAAATATTATTGAACAAAAATATATTACATTGATTTTCCTGGGAAAATAAAGTTACATTCCAAGGCTTTGGTCACTTTTGTCCGAGAAGGAGCCAAGTGTGACCCTTAAGGGTTAAATCACTCATGTAATTTATTTAGTTGCAATGTTCAACAAAGCCACTTAAACCTGTATAAGGTTGATTGTTAGCCAAAAAAACTGCTATCCACTGGTGATTTTGGTCAAGTCATGGTTTTAGTGGGGTTTTGGGCGCTTTTTGGTCTCCCAAAACCAGCTGTAACCAACTAAGACAATCAGACCACCTTAGACTGGTTTATAAAAGCAATAAACCCTTGCTTTACAGTGCCATTACCACAGTGGAGACGAGAGGCCATAGTCTCTTTAACCCTGGTGAAACGCTGTCATTCATTTCTTATGAACCATAATTTGATTATAACTGAGTCTGAATGATAAACATTCTTGTGGTTGATTTAAATTCCAGTACAATCATTCATAAGCAGTTTTATGAAGGATAGTGTTTTACAGTCTGAATAATGAATGTTTAACCCTCAGGGACACAAACATTAATATTCATGATGTCTTCTTTTTCACTTTTTTCCTTTAACTTGTCTTTAAGAAACCGTTAGTTTATATATATATATATATATATATATGAATATATATATATATATATAAATATAAATATAAATATATATATATATATATATATATATATATATATATATATATATATATATATATATATATATATAAAACATTTTGTGTACTCAAAATTTGCTTCAGGGTATAATTTGGAAAAATGTTGCAAAATTGCAACTCTGTTATGTTTAAATATGCAAACGAGACATTATCTATTTAAATATGCACTTATTTGTGGATACATTTCCATTTTGTTGACTTATTCATATAAAGTTTTTACAGAGGAGATTTTGAATGTCTTTTTATATCTCCATAAATCATAAAATACTGTCAACAGGCAGAAAAAAATCACCATGTTTTTAGGAATAAAATGAAATAAATATGCAATATATTTTACCTCTATGTTTTTTTAATACAGTAAGTGAACATTTTAAATTCACAACACTGTTCAGCACACAAATGTATTTAAAGAATAATATACCTCTACCAGTAAGGATACAGTCATGAAAAGTTAAGTAGTCACAATTTAAATACTGTAATAATGTCAAAGCGTGCTTCAAATATAATATAGTAATTTTAATAACACTTAATTAAAATAAATATTATATCTCTGTGTGACTTGAGCAAGCTATGATTATTTAATATGCATTTTTTCCCCCCACCAAAACTTGTGATGAATTGCTTTCTACTGTATATATACCCATATTTAGTGAAAGTTAGGTATTATTAAATTGCTTTATACATTGCAATTCTGCTCAGCTGGATCACTGAGGGTTCAGTGATGCTTGTTTGTCAGGTGGAGAGTCTCACAGCTGCTCGGAGTGCATCTCAGGCGGGAACAGAACCGTCTGATGCTATTAGGGTGGTCAATTCTGTCCTGACCCAGCTCGACCAGATCAAACGGTCAGTTTCTCTTCATCTCTGCTGCACTTTCATCTACAAAGGCATGCTTGAAATCAAAATGACTATTTACTTAATGCATGTTGCCGCTCTTATTGTGCATTATTCATTGTCGAGGTTATTGCAAATAAATAAAAGTCTGTTTTTGTAGTCTTTCATCAAAGTATAATAACCTGTTCTGCCATATTTTTCCTTTTCGTCTGATGCCATCCTCTTTTTTTGTGCCGTTGAATAACCTGATCCGTTTTGGAATATTTCATATTATGGAAGTTAAATTAGGGCTTCCTGTGCAGTCCATTCATATTCATATAAACCTAGTGTTTCCTTGATTCAGCCACACAAATGTGGTCATCCTCACTACATCCAACGTCACGCAAAAGATCGATCTGGCCTTTGTGGATAGAGCTGATATAAAGCAGTACATCGGCCCACCGAGCGCCAGCGCCATATTCAACATCTATCTGTCTTGTCTGGAGGAACTCATGAAGGTGAGTGTGTGTTCAGCTCCACTAACTGTTGAACGTCTCCATTCCTCCACTGAGATTTGATCTTTCCCTGCAGCGTCAGATCATCTACCCCAGACAGCAGCTGCTGAGTTTGGAGGAGCTGGGAACCATGAACTTCATGGAGAGCGACGTGACCCATCTGAGCTTAAGCCTGAGGAACATCGCCCAGTGAGTGTTTGCTGGTGACGCAACCAGTACTGAAAGTCTTTGAGAATTGATATCTTTCACAAGTGTCTCTTTCTGGACAGGAGGAGTGTGGGACTCAGTGGAAGAGCCTTGAGGAAAATCCCATTTCTGGCTCATGCGCTTTTTGGAAAGGTACTCGTCTTTGTACAATGTTATGTGATTTTTCCACAAATAAGGGGTGCGGTTGGTCTAAAAGTGTGGTAAGTAAACCTCGACAGGGTGATCAGGATGGCCTTGCATCAGCCTGAAGGGGTTTATTCTGAGATAACAACATTATCCCACCGATTACATGGCTGCTTGACACATAAGTAAATAATTAGATGCGAAATATTGGTTTGAGTTGAAATATTTTATTAGCTATTTAAACGCAAAGCTTCCACGGAGAAAGCAGTCAAACTAGACATAAATTTAAGGGATACGTACCATATAATCATGCCACTTATTACACAGCATTTTGCCATATAAATAATTATGGGATAAGAGATATTGATGTGAGATCTTACCTGTTTATCTTAAGTGTACAAAACAATCATTGCAAAATGGCAGCAGCTGCGTTTGTATGAAGCAAGAGAGAGCCAGACTGCGATACCCGGATGACATAATTAAATAATTGTCCTCAAAATATTGATTTGAGTTTTAATATTTTATCAGCTCGCCAAACACAAAACTTCCACGAGGAAAAAAACATTCCTCACAAGCATAAAGCGCCGACTTCAGTTACCCGGATGAGCCTGTGTTATCAGTTTTCACTGGTTGTTATCAGGGATTATAACACACCACTGTATGGTGCGATTGACTCATCAGAATCAAGTATTCCACAGAGCCGTGTAATACTGTAATGCATGACCTTAAATGCTTATTGCTGTGATGAAAGGATGCATTTTCAAAGAAAATTATATTCATGATTAATAATAATCAGAATAAACAGTTCTTAAATAAGTAAAATAGTTCATTAGTCTAATTCTAGAAAGTTTATGGTTGTCAAGCAATTTAAGACTGGTGAATTGAGTGAAAATTTTAACTAATAGATATCACCATACTTCCCCAGTTGATTAATTACAGTACATTAGGTAAATTGTTTTGTATTACAAGTTTTCTGAAAAGTTATTTTAAATAAAATGTTATTGGGGATGAAATGTTCTAATGACGTATGAACTGTAAAACCCTTCAAAATATAGATATGAATAAAACTGTTAAGTTTGGTGTATGTAAAGCTGCTGAAGTGGAGATTTCTGAGAGAAAAAAATCACGCCTTGAAAGATATGTATTGTCATTGAAATCTACAGATGCAAATAGATAAACTCCCGGTTTCTTGTTTGAGCTGTTTTAACTGAAAGCAACTTGAACAAACATATCTTAAAATATGTCAGTGTCATTGTTTTGTCTCAGGATGCACACCAGTAATGTGTTTTCTAAGGCATGTTTATAAAAGCTATTTAAATGTTGTAATTGAAGGCCTAATCCTGGCTTAATCTAAACCCTGTCTGTGAAACCAGGCCAATGTTTAATAAAATAAACATGTGAATGATGTGTATTTAGGTTATTTTCTTTCAAATAGTCTGAAAGAGTTATTGCAGCAAAATAGCACAAAAAATCTTAGATTTGATCAGTGCATGAAAAAACAATGCTTTGAATATACAATTTAGTCTTTGTTTTTGTTGTAATCATGTCGTCTCTTGTGTTTCCAGACCACCACAATGACAGTCGAGAGTTTTCTAAAAGCGATGGGCCGCGCCGTGGACAAACAGAGACAGGAACTGGCGAGTTTGGTCAACTGTGTTTGAGCTGAAGCAAACGGACGTTCTGCTGTTGAATCGAAACGGTTTCTTGTTTTTTTTGTTTGCTAGTTCAATATTCCTGCTCTGTTCACCAGCTTCATCCTCTGAAAATGTCCTAGAACAAACCAGTGTTGTTTTATTTCAAGTTTGAAAGTTTAAAACCGCACTTATCCATACGAGACCGTCATCTTCTAGGTGACATTTTTCAATTCCGCATTCGTAAGCTGAAGTTTTGGTGTCCTAAATCCGAGTTTATAACATGCACTGTAGCAGCTGCTCTCTGCGTATGAAAAAATGATGTTCTTTTTTATGTTCAGTTTTTATATGTGTATATATTTAAATCATTTGATTAAAATGAGAAAATTATTCATTCCTTTTGTTTTTTGTTTTTCTGAATTACAATTAAAATGTTCTCACAAGAAAAAGGTTCTATATAGAAGATGAAAGGGTTCATTTAAAGTGCTTCATATAGAACCTTTTAGGGGTTCATTTTATGGATTTAGTTTTAATCATTTTTATGAATTAAACAGCTTACTCATAAGCATACTTTATCACTAGGAAAAAATTTAATAACTTTTAAACAAAGTATTATGCAACCATTTAAGACATCCTTAAAGAACTTCTTATAGAACCTTTTTGGCTTAAAGAGTTCTTCAAATTGAGTCAGGAACCCTATGGTTCTGTCTATACAGAACCCAACTGAAACTTTATTTTTAAGAGTCTAATTTGTAAATTGCATCCAAAGGTGCAACATGCAGGGGAAAAAAGGAAACTATTAGAAACTATTTGAAAACCAATTCGAGGTTGTGTGCTAACAGGCTTTATTCACACTGCATCCAGTTTTGATTTGGTTTTCAATTCTAGTCTTGCATATTGTCATTACGCTAGAAGTTTGTACAAATGAGATTTCATGATTTAATTTAAATTTGCAGTGTTTGCTACTTGTTTAAGCAACTTGTTTTGTTTTATTTTAATGCATTAAAGTTATAAAACACATGTGTGTTTATTCACACTCGACTTTCTCACAAGATGTTTGACCTTTGCCGGTAAGAAACCTGTTTGACACCATATTTAAAGCGGCCTGCTTTGAAATGCTGTTTGGAAAGTGTCAGGTTGTGAGAATTTGTTTTATGAGAATCCTAAAATCACAAAGAGCTGTTTGATGTATATCATCACCCGACGATACCGGATCAAACAGGTAAACACCTGCGAGCCGTCATTGTGCAGGTATCTATATCACATTCCTCTGATATGATGTGAGATTAAAATGTGTCAGGCTGAAGACCAGATAAACAGACACATAATTGCAGTGTCTGCAGGCTTTTTTCTCTTCCTGACAGTTCCTCTTCCAAAAACACAACTGCTGAAATGTAATCAGTGAAGGAAGGAAAAAAAAAAAATCCTCAAAAGCCTTATTGTTGGAGAGTTTTATACCAGTTTTGTGGTTAGAAACTGCCAGAGAGTTCCTAAACAAAGCAAACAGTATAATACAGCTGCATTTCTATCTGGCTCCAAGCACTGGAATATCAATAGAGCTGCCAATAGTAATACATTAGTTGAAGAGTTAATAGACTTGTGGGCAAGTATCATACAACAACACAAGATGTTTGGCGTTCAAGGCTGTTCAGTAGGATTGCAGAGAGATATATGAGCTTTTGTTTGAAATAAAAGAACGATTTATGCTGCTTATTGGCAAATCAGTATTGCAAAAGCTCTTTTCCCTCATGCAAATGAGGGAAATATGCTTTCATCTCGTTTTTTCTCTCTCTCTCTCTCTCTCTCAAGCTGATTGCATGTGGAAAATGTTCCTGTGGCAACCGTGCATGTATGAATTACCAACTAGAGTTTTGCATTTTCTGAAGAAGGGTTGTTGACTGGCTCACCTAAAAACAATTAAATGTCAGTCTCTTTATGAAAGTTGTGTTTTTTTGATCATAAACGTCAGTCTCTTTATGAAAGTTGAAAGTTTTTTTTTTTTAAGTAGTTTTTAGTAGTTTAAGTAGGTGCTTCAGAAATAAGAGAGATTAATGACGCCAATTGAAAAGTAAAGTTGTTTCAGACTGAGGAGCAAGTTGCATTTTGATGAGATATTAAAGATGTTTTCTATAGTCGCTCACAACAAGACCAGGAAAACATGCATTAAGAAATCTTTTTGATTTCATGATGGCTTCTGGAGTTATTTGACCCCTGGTGAAATCCTTTAATCACTCAGGCCTGATGTCACGCACACTGCTTTGGATGCATTTGTTGAATGACTAACTTACTGTGATAATATCAACAGGAAAGAGAAAAAAGCAAAGCAAAAAGCTGGCTTTAGATTTCACCGGCGGTGTAACTCAGAGACATTAAACCACAAAGCTGGCACGGGTATATAGATAGTTTGTGAAGTCCCAGTTAATGTTTGTGGAATATGTTGAACAACAGCTCATGTATGTTGAGGAGCCAGTCAGATGAGCAATCATCTGTATAAAACAATAATTTTGAACTTGGTTTATCCAATGTTCAAATTTACGTTCTGGAAATGTATGCAGGTTAATGCATTTGTAATTAGATAAAGCCTAAATTGCATATTTAAAAATAACATTTCAGAAAACTTGTAATACAAAACACGTCTAAATGTGATTTCCCCCCGTATCCATTCACCTGTAGTGTCTTTCCTTAAGTAGCGCGAGTCATGTGTGTCAGTAGAGGGCAGCAGTGATGCCGAAGGGGGCTGGTCTGAAGGTGTGCGTTTCTCCCGCACTTCACTTCACATCTTCATCTTCATCTGCAGTGCAGCAGAAGATCATCTCGAGAGCTCCTGCGACGGATTCTCTCCTTCACTCTTCTGCGTTACAGACTCGCGGTGAACGGGACTCTCCGGTGTCGCGCGCTCAATGCTCGTGCTCGCATGTTTCCGGAATCTGCAGGATTTGACTTTTCATTTCTCTGAACGGGATACAATGTAACAACTGAGACCGAGAGATGCACGACTTCTGTTAACTACAGCTGTGATACAATGGGGAAACTTCACTCAAAACATGGTGAGTTGTACATCTAGAAGTGACATAATCTCAACATATTTGTGTTAATATGCAAACGCGTGTGTATATGAACGATAATTCAGTGATTGGAACTTTTAGGATGACTTAAGTCCTAAATATATAATAGATTTCAACTTTTTTTTTTTTTTTAATGACTTTTTCTAAATTTTAAAAGTGTTGATTTATATGCAGCAAAGGTAAAAATTCCCAGTTTGTAATATTATTGTTGTTGTTAAGTTTCTTTTTGTTTTGTTTTTTGTTCATGTGAAGTGACAGAGTCATATTTCTGACAGAACACAGCATAATAAAAGTTTTAAGTTCAGAAATGTCATTAATATAAGATTTTTAAATATGAAAGTAGCGTCGTTAGGTGTTACCAAATGACGGACTGATAAATGATCACTTGTGTAAGCAATTCAAGGACGTGCTACTTTTTTCTCTCTAAAAACTGGAAAATGTCATTACCGATAATGATCAGATATTAACTCCAGGACAACATAAATTGAACAGTTTGAAGAAATTAACCAAAACATATCATGCATATGTGTCATTCAAACACATATTTTGTCAATCTTTGCCATGCACGCTCTTGAAATAGACAAAATACATAAATGTTATTATAAATAATGCTCTGATTTTTGTCTTTGCTATTCGGATACAGCTTGCAAACGTCGGGAAAATCCTGAGGGTGAGATTTCCATTTGACTTTGCATCTTATTATTATAGTTAATATGAACTTTTTTTAATGGCTTAGAACATTTCCCAATGCTTTTTCAAATCTGTTTTCAGGGGACAGTTTTGTTGTGAATGGCTTTATTTCAAGAAGAGGAGTTGAAGAAGGGGAGAGATATGGCACATCTGGCTCCAATCTGAAAGATTACAAGGTAAGAAGCACCTGTTTTTTGTGCATTTGCTTTCTTTAAGCATCTGAAACCTTCTTTCCATTCATCTGCGACCTTCTAACTGAAATCAAACATATAATCCGACTGTTCTACATAGACACTATGTCTGTGCATCATACAAATAGCACTTTGCTCGAGACACTCGACTAATTTCAATTAAATTTCCAAAGAGTATGTAGTTTGCATGTTGCAAAGGTAACTCTGTGTTATTCTACTAAGCAAGAATACACAGAACTAATACTAAGAAAACTTTTTTTTAATCACTGTTTTGAATGACTGCAGATTGTTGAAGCTTTTTCCCTGTATCATAATTGACTTGCTCAAGAATCTAGACTGGATCTGCACCAGAGAAGGAGCAACTTGCGGTGAGCCGTTTGCCATCTCTGCCAAAGACCACATTCCCACTGACGAGAAATCATCATTACACCGACTGAAACAAACAGAACAGAGTGTGTTCGCAAGGCCATGCAACGACATGTCGAGCTCCTCGTGATGGCTCCTCGAGAGCTGCTTTTGTTTTTGTCGTGTTTGGCAGCGGGACAGCTTCGCCGTGGTTGTTCTTGATGGGTTTTGACAGCCCTTTCCCTGCGGTGGGACTGTGACATCAGTGCCGGGCAGACAACTGTATTAACTAACAGCTGACAGTCTCGGTTAGTCCTGGACGTATACGGTAGCTCACATGCATATGTCCGTGTGAACTGTGTCGAAATGTACAGTGACTTTTGGGAGTGTCAGTTGTTTATGAGTAATTTCACTAATTGTGATCGGTTGAGGTTTCATCTCGTGCGAACCAAATTGTCTCTTATTATGCAGTTTAATTTATGCTCTTCTCCTCCACCTAAGCAGTTTGTAAGAGCTCTTTCTCTTTCTCTGATCACACAATACTGCTATTTTCTGTCATTTTTCCTCATGGCATACGTATGTCAGGAACGCAGTTCTCTTCATATTGCACATTTGAAACTGATTTATATAAAACAAATCAGTATTGTGAATATTGCAATGATTTATTGCACTTTTAACTTGCTCTTGTTCAGGGAGAGATGTTTTGATAGTGTCTCTCTTTTTTAAACTTCACTAAAACACTCTTAGAGTTTGTTTGATTAAGTTTTGTGAAATATCCATTTCAAATAATCAATTCCAAAGTCAAACTCAAACATTTCTGAAGATTTATTTAAATAAACAGAAATTCACAAGAATGACTCAAACATGTTTGTTTGATTCATTTCTTTGGATGAGTTCAAACTGTCCATTTTTAATATATATATATATATATATATATATATATATATATATATATATATATATATATATACATACATACATACATATACATACATACATACATATATATATATATATATATATATATATATATATATATATATATATATATATATATATATATATTTATATTTATATTTTTATTTATTTATTTATTTATATATTTATTTTTATTTATTTATATATTTTTTTTTTTCAAAAGTCAGTCTCAAAAATATCTGAATTGCTTTATTGAAATGGACAGATCATGGACAGAATGGTTCAAAAGAATTAATCAGTGGATGGGTTCAAACTTAAAATGGACAGAAAATCACAGGACAGATTTGAACCATCTCTAAAAAGTTTGTTTGATTCATTTCTGTGACTTTAAACTGTCCAGTTCAAAATTCAACCTTAAAAATCTCTGAATTGATTAATTGAAATGGACAAATATTCTTAGGAATGAAACCAACTATAACCAGTTTGTTTGATTCATTTTTGTGAATGAGTTCAATCTGTGCATTTCACTGAATCAATTCAGAAGTCAGTTTTACACATTTTGAATTGATTCATTGAAATGAACTGAAGCCGATCAGACTCTTTGCAATGCATAATTTCAATTAGCGTCACGCTGAAGGACGGCATAGTATAAAGACTCTAACTGATGATTAACCTGCCCTATTAGAAGCCTTATAAAAGTTGTTCCCTTCATGAATGGGAAAGTTATTTGGGAAAATCTGACAGCAATCTTTAGGGGAACCACCGGCAGCGCAGGGTACGTCATATGTCATTAATGGGCAGGTCCAGAGTTTGATTTAATCAGAATTTTGGCTCTGATTTGTGTTTTGTCAGTCGTCAAGTACCTGAAAGAGTCTTTGAAACTGTGAGCAGGAGCACTTTTGATTGCTGATAAGACAAACCTGGGTTGTTTATTAAGGGTGGATGAAGTGCAAGACGTCTGTGTAATTAAGGGCGCTTTCAAACTAAAGAGCTTTTGGTGCGGATCCGAGTCCATTTCAGGTCAGAGTTTGGTAAATGAAGGGGTCAAACTCTGGATCAAACCATCATTGAACTAGCCTTGTTGTATAATGTGTTGCAGTTTAGATCACAGTAAGCATTGTCTTGTGTTGCCATTTTGCTTTTGGATTTTCATTGCAAATTAATCTCCAATGTGCATATGTATAAGCAAACAAAACTAATGCATGTGTGCTAGAACAAGGCGATCACGTTTCTCTGTCTAATCTGCTATTTGTGATTTATTTTTTATTTTATTTTTTTGAAAACATCATAATCACAGATTTGTGCTGCCATGTTTATTCTGCAGTAAACCGAATCCGCGTTAACAACATTTTGATGAGTTGCAGGGATGAAGAGTCATTGTTGTGGGATCAGAGCTGGTTTGATTAAAGGTTTTTTGGAGTTACTATATTTTACTTCTAGTGATTGGCAGTTGCAGCAAGTAAGCTGTATACCTAGTATTACACGAATAGTTCACCCAAAACTAAACATTTTGTCATCATTTACTCATCCTCAAGTTGTTCCAAACCTGTATGAGTTTCTTTCTTCTGCTGAACACAGAAGAAGATATTTTGAACAATATGGGCAACCAAACAGTTGATGGACCCCTTGGATTTGCATAGTATGGAAAAAAATACTATGGAAGTGAATGTGGTCCATCAACTGTTTGGTTACTCACATTCTTCAAAAAATCATCTTTTGTGTTCAGCAGACGAAAGAAACTCATACGAGTAAATGATGACAAAATTTTCATTTTTGGGTGAACTATCCCTTTAACTGGGAACTGTGAAACGAGGACTACTGGTTTTAAGCTGGAAAAACAGCAAATTGAATGTTTATTGTGTTGTATTTGAAGCCCCATTGTGTTTTGAACATGGAAACGAGTTTATTTATTTCTCGAACATCTCTGTTTCTCTTCGTAATATTGAGGGATGTTTGACTTTATAATTGCGGTTGAGCTGTTGTAATTTTTTTCCAGACCGCATATAAATATAGTCTTTTTATAGACTGCCTACATGACATTTATCTTTGATGCTGAAATGACTCCATAAATTTCAACACAGATTTATTCTGTTGTTGCCATAATTTTCTCTAATAGTCTGGGTGGTTTAAGATTGGTTTATGATGCACAAGTGTATGAAGAATCGAATGAGGTCTCACCCCTAGGGATTGTTTGAGATTTGTCGAGCCGGTTGTAGTGTTGTGTTGTCATTATAAGTGCGGTTTGACTTTGCACCAGCTGTAATTCTGTCCTCTAAATGAACTGAAAGGAGATATCTCTACATGGACTGATGCTCGTGTCCGTGACAAACCAGAGTAGATATATCATTTGACACTCAGTATTTAAGGCTCTCTTTGAGAATGACGTATTTCTGGATTACATCAAGTGAAGTATATGAGTACTGTAGAGCTGCTTTTTAGTAGAAACTTGTAATTGTAATTCTAATTGAAAAAGATACTGACACTTTTTTCATGTTCAATATAAATAAACATGACTTTACTGGAGTATTGAATTGCAGAGCTGGTGCAAACGTCCACATCGCTATATTCAGATGCTTTCTTAACTACTGTTTTCTCACCTCTGTCATTTTAGTTGTGTGTTAATTTTGTTATTGAATGGAAAGCGCACAGCACATATTTACGTATTTATCTAAACGCCGCTTTCATGAGTGTGTGTGGGCGACGTCAGGACGTTCGCTAACTGTTTACCATTGCTCACGTATTTCAAACTTCTTTTTACCTCAAAGCGAAGAACGAAAAAGTGCTTTGCCATAAGTATATCAGGGCCTTTAGGGTGTGTTCATACTTAGTTCGGTTCTTTTGGTCCGGACCAAAAAAGAAAATTAGTCCTGGTTCGCTTAGCATATTCACACTGTCATATTTAAGACTGAACCTGAAGATAAAAAAGGGCTTTAATTATGTATATTTTGCGACAGAACTTACCGAACATCCAAAACAATGCTGTGCGCTGGACTTAACGCGCTTGTTGTATTTGCGTACATACAGTGTGATGGTATTTTTACCAGTTGAAAACTTGTGAAGAGCTTATAAAATGTGTAAAGGAGTCGAAACAGCACCAGGAATTCCTCCATTACACACAAACGAAGATCTGCTTCAAGGAGACCGAACTGTAATCTCTGTACCAAACAGTGATAGGGCATGTCGCTCATATGACGAGAAAAAAACAGGTATGCCTGAGCATTTTAGGGTTGCATCGCATTTAGTATCTTTTTAGGGTCGCATCTTGTGAAATTACGTCCTCTTTTTGGATCATTTAGATGTCTTTGTTCCATGTTGCATTCACATTTCCGTCAAACTACACCAGAGTTCATTTGATTGATGCACAGCAGGGTTCGGGTGGCAGCGTTCACACTTATTCAAATGAACCGCACTAACAGAGCAATTGAATGACATTAACTTTGCAACATTAATACTACTACTATTGAACTGAATTGAATAAACTATATTGAGCTGAATAATGACACTATTATCTTCTGTAGAGCTGCTGTACAGCTGGAATTTAATTTGTTTCATATATAATGAATTTGATAACATTAACATGGTTATTTTCTTGTTTATTCATTTGAAGCTGCTTTGAAACGATCTGTATTGTATAGAGCACTATTATAGGAATGAATGTTACTTGATTTGATCATGGCAGTAGTAATTCATCAAAAGATGGAAAAGAGATTTGAATACCTTTATTCATATGCATGGCATTACTTGATTTGCATAATTCGTTTAGTAATGTTGGTGCTAAAACGGCGCAGACAGCATATGCAAATAAACACTATCAGCCGCACTTTCATGATTTCGTGTATATTGCATCTCTTAGTGCACTTTCATTGAAAGAACTTTGCAAAAAAAGACATGATGGAGGAATTATTTTTCTGCCACAGATGCCGTTGAAACAGCTTAATTTGTTCTAAACCCAGAACATTCCTTGAAGTTAATGGAAAAGAGGGATTGTGTCCAATAATTGTGTCTGGCTGCCTTTTAAAGTCAGCTTTAGGATTTTGGAGGCAGGTAAAATCCTGATGGCCACAGATTAGAAACGGGCCAAATCCGGTGTTTGGTCAGACCCCCTCCCCATCCCCCATCCCATTGTCAGGGAAGCGGTGGGAATGGGATTCCTCAGCTGCCTGGAAGCAACTTCAAAGCGTGGAGCTGGGAGTTATTAAAGCTCTCTGATATCACTGGAGCCGCGTATCTGGGGGAAGGGCTGACGGACAAACAGGCCTGCGGGGAGAGACAGACGGGTGAGTGTCCTGAGGGTTTTCCTGGTGTGGAGTTCCCGAGTATTAACTCTAAAAGCCATTAGTGTTCAGTGGGCAATAATGAGCTCATTAGTGCAGTCAGATGTTTCCTTAAAGGAATATCATGTCGTTCCAAACCCGAATGACTTAGAGATTGTTCACCCAAAATTGAGAAGTCTTTCATTACTTACTCATCCTCATGGCGTTCCAAACCCATAAGACCATAAGACCGTTCAATGTTTCTATGAGAATAAAAGCCTAAATTCAATGTTCATCGTATAAGATCGAGTCTCTTCAGAAAATTTGGACTAAACCGCTCAATTCATATGGATTCGTTTCACAATCTCTTTATGAACTTTCTGAAGCGTCAGTGGTAGTTGCGGAGCTGTCAATGGAGGGACGGAAAGCTCTCAGATTTCATCAAAAAGATCTTCATTTGTGCTCTGAAGATGAACGAAAGTCTCACGGGTTTGGAAAGACATGAGGACGAGTAATTCATGACAGAATTTTCATTTTTGGGTGAATTGTCACTTTAATCAAGCGTCTTTATCAGGGTTATCATCATAATGAAAACTTAAACTATATATAAAAAAAAACTAATTTTCATTATTTGAAATAAAATATAACATTAACTGAAATAAAAAACAAAAATTGAACTTTATTTTATTTCAGCTGGCTGCCAAGGTAACATTTCTCATTTTCGTTTAGTACTAAAATAACTAAAACTTTATAAAAAAAATGACAAAAACTAACCGTAAAATTAATAAAACTATAATTAAAATGAAAATATATAATATAGCTATATAAATAACATTTAATTTAAAATATTAGCAAAAACTATAATAGTGATTCTAAAATAACGCTGATCTTTTTGCAGACACATCTATCAAGTTGCAAAAATGACAAAAAAAAAAAAGTGTCATAAAAGTAGTTAATGCTCTTTTAGTCTTCTTAAGCCAAATTATAGTTTTGTGTGAGGAACTCTATTTTATGTTATGGCTTTTTGTTTAAATTTGGGCCTGTTCCTCGCATAAATAAATCATATGACTTCAGAAGATTTGGCATAAAATGCACAATGCATGCTTTTTTTTTTGAGTTCATTAAAAATTCTTCTTTCATGTTGCATAGAAAAAATAACAGCAGGCATGATCGATTTTTCATTTTTGTTAAACTATTCTTCACGTCCTTCAGATTAAAGCATGTTGAGTGAAAGGAGCAAAAGAGCAGGAGCAGCAAATGGGGTAATTACGGACTTGGACTCAGAGGTGACTGTTGGCTGATCAAAGACGTTCCCTGAAAAAAACAGGCCTTGTTTTTGTTCCTCAAGGAGACCGCGATAGGGAAAGAATGAGTTGGCTGGTTTTGGAGAAGGGTGAGTTTGACGGATCATTGCAGGTGTTCGGCTCTTACCTGTATAAACACCTGGCACGGGGCTAGAGAGATCTTCAGAAGAAAGATCAAAATGACCAGTCAATATGAGCAGCCAAAATAGCAGCAGCTCAGAATGTTGTTGGAAGGCCGGACAAGAGGCCTCTCTGTGAGAAATCCACACGGAAAGCACTTGATTCCAGTGGAGTCTCGCCCTCCAAAGACTCGCCATTCTTAAAGAGCCTGTGAGGCCGCAGTGTGCTTCAACACTGGAAACATCAACAGTCTGCAGCACACTGACTGCTTCTTCAGCTCTCTGGATGCCCAAATAATGACACACTCGCTCATTTCAACTTTTCAACACCCCTTTTGTCTTAAGCGTTCCCAGGCATGAAGCCATTAACGTGATGCCAGTGAAGTAGGAACAATCTGATAAATGGTGGGGGGACGCAATACAGAGTCAGGCACAATGCAGAATGAGTGTGAATTCGAATTGGATTGGCTTCAACACACACGTTAAACTTTTGGAAATTAAATTGCAATTCAGGAAATTACTCTTCCTGCCAAAGAAACTCAACAGTGTCACACAACAGAAGAACCTCATTAGTCGGCAAGAACACTTTTACATACATTACAGGATTCTGGCAAATGATGGTACATGAAATGAAAGTTTATTTATTAAAGATAATGCAATTTTTATATAATGAAAACCGAAATTTTATTTGGAAGGAAATTTCATACTGTAAATTATATAAATGAAATCATGTATAATAAATAAAATATAAAATTTAAATGGAATTTCATAGAATTGTTTATTATATATATCAATTAATCAATGAATCAATATTTTTATTAGAGGATGATATATTAAAAATATATATTTAATATTTGTGTGTGTGTGTCTATATATATATATATATATATATATATATATATATATATATACATATATACATATATATATATATATAGACACACACACAAATATTAAATATATATTTAAAAAAAAAAATAATAATAATAATAAAAATAATAATAATAATAATAAATAAATATATATATTTATTATTATTATTATTATGTTTATTATTATTATTATTATTTTTTTTAAATAAACAATTCTGACATTTCATTTAAAATTTCTATTTTATTTATCATATATGATTTCATTTAAATAATTTACTGTAGGCTACATAATTCCCTTTTAAAATAAAATAATTTTTTATTAATTATTCATTATATAACCTTTTATTATTATTCTATAAATTTTATTATTATTATTTATATTTTATAATTTTTCAGGACATATATATATTCAGGATATATATTATGTCATGTAATTTTTCAGGCAATATGTTGTTCGTATGAACAATCGTTTGATTGATGCAATGGCGGCGGTCTAATTTAGAAGTGAGCTTCTAAAGTGGCTGAAATTGTTTACGGTAACTGATTATTGTAGTTTTAGTAATATTTTTAAATCACGGCCAAGCTAAACTCTTAAAGTATAATGATTATTAATGATTATTCCCCAAAACATGGGGCAACAAACTGACTTCCCAGATATAACGGAACCTGTAAATATGATGTTGTTTCTTAATAGCCAGTCAGAGTGGACGTGTTCGATTATCTAATGTTTGCTTTCAGAAATCAGATTTCTCACCTCAACACAACTGTGTATTTTCTTGCTTTATCCTGGAGAGGGATATTTTATTTGGACTTGTTCGTTTTCTGGCATCTTCTTCTCCCATGTTAACTTTGAGTCGGTGGTATTTGCTTTGGCAATGTGTTGTGGATATCTGGCCTATATTTAAGAGTGTCACATTCAATGACATCTTTCTCCCTCAGCTTTCCTCACGTTCTCCGACCCGGAGCAAACGGAGAATCTCCATTGTCTTGACGGAGCTGAACGACGCTTTTGGCCCGACGTTCTGCCTTTGTTTAATAGTTGACATTCTCCTGGTCAAAACCACTGTCGTGGTTTCGAGGAAAGCTCAGACGTGCTCGTATGGTATGCAGGTTTTTGAGGCGACATTTGAAGAGTTTGGGCTTTTTTTTTTTTTTTGGCTTCACAAGAAGGCGAGCCATGATCCTTCATCTCTGAATGAGAAGCATGTGGCGGGCGTCCAGAACAGCGGGGTCTTTCAGCGCGGCCGCTGTGGACATCTGTTCCTGGTTTGTACAGCAGAAATCCTCGAGCTCGGAGAGGGGCAACAGGGGGCCGATAAGGGCCTGTTTTTCCTGAAGGCTTTGAGGTGGTGGGGCACTATGAAGGGTGTTGTTTTGGGGGAACAGGGAGTGCTCAATAGATGTGGCACTGACAGTCTGGATTGTTCTCTTTTTCTTTAACAACCACATAGCAACACTTCAGCACCATGCTGATGAGTTTTGCATGAACCCAAAGCATTAACATTCAGACCTACAGTATTGTGTACTGTCTATTTTTTAGAAATGTAACATTAAAATTCTAAAATCTCCCATCGACTTGCATTAGGTAAGTTTACGAGCATTAATTTTCCTAGGAATGAATTCAATCCGAATTTCAGATTCTGAAAGTTCTTGAAGCTACACTTCAAACGAAATCAAAGAACGAACTGATGTGACGTAATTTCAAACAAAATCAGGCCAATACGAAGTTCATTTGTTTCAGGAGTTTGAAACAGTTCGCCAAAGTGAAAATTCTGGAAAAGTTCGCTTTGGCTGGTCAAAACCTTCAAACCACCATTGGTCCGTGGTGATGATGTAATAGGTAGGTGTGGCTCCGAGGCTCCGCCTTCTTTGGCGTGGAAATCTTCTCCACTTCATTTCTTCTGTTCAGTCCGTCGAGGTCAGACGTCCGTAAGTAAAAACATGAACACACTGGAGAGCTGCTTTTGTAGAAACTGAAGTTGTAATTCTAATTGAAAGCGACACTTTTTTTTTTTTTCCTGTTTAACACTGTAAAGCTGCTAATTTAAAGTGATCTGTTGTATAAAGTGCATTATAAATAAATTGTAGTCGTGTTGCGTCTAGCCTGGAATCTTATCGCGTCATATGTTTTGGACACAGTTTTAAAGTCTCTTTATGTGATTTTATCCACAGAACTTATTTTACTGTAAAATCTTAAGGATCTCAATCTGAGCAGCTATGTTGAGATCTTCAGTGTTAAAATACTTCTCTGTTCTGGACTGTCAATCAGTTAAAATATTTAATCATGATTAATCTCACAACTTTTCTGTGGTTCACGCATTTAGTTCTTTTTTTTAGGAAAGAAAACTAAATAAAGTTGATGATGCTGTAGCGGAATATATGCGCATATCTTTACGAATATGCTGGTGTTTGTTCACATTAGCATTTTTATTGATAGAAAATCACAATTCACTATGCAAATAGACCTAAGAAAGAAGACCAATCATGAGTCAGTATGCAAATATTATAATATCATAATCACTGTGGATCACATTCTATAAAAGCATGTAAAGAGAGCTTTTTAGACGTGATCTTACTTCAAGATGTGCAGTCCGCTGCTGGTATTCATGTTAGTGTTTATGGAGATTTGTGTTTTTGTGTCAGAACATCTACACTGCATATGAGCGAGATCTTTTTCTTTCACTCTCCCCCCTCCCTGCTTCCTCCTCTCGCTTTTCAAGGCCCGTGTTTCATGGAAAACGACATCTGAACAACACTGCAGGCGGATGGCATGTTTATTTACTTGAGGATATTTATGCTGTGAAAGGCACTTTGAAGGTGTTTGCTTACGTTCCTCCAGTTGCTTGTCTAAGCACTCTTTCCGAGCGGGTTGAGCGTTCACGGCTTCAGAGACACCGAGGTGCCATCATTAGATTGTGGAGCATGTTGAGCGGGCGACTTTAAAGCACTCGCAGATGACTGTTTGATCTCCTCCAGATGCCACCAATGTTTCCCTTTTCCTCATTCCAGACTTTTGACATGCAATTATTCATAATTAAGGCAATTTATAGTTTTCACGCTGTTTAAAGTCAACATAAAGTCAAAATTGACTCTATGTACTTTCTTAATGCACATTCTTGGTCTTATTGTGAACAATTTATCAGTGCACATTTGACTAATCTTTCATCAAAATGACTTAACAAAACTTTTGTGCTTTTGTACACATTTTCAGCTTTCTTTAGTGTATATTGTTGCTGTTTGATCATGAAAAAGGTCTGAAGCACAAAGTCCCTCCAGCCGGAGTTATTCTCTATATCAGTGTCTGTTTCTGAACTCCCTGAAATGCCTCCATTGTAGTCTTGAGTTTTCTTCCGGGAACAAGCACGTCACAATATTCCTCATGTAAATAATTCACACCCAAGGCATATGCAGAATAAAGTGGTGGGGTCTGGTTGAGTTACTTTAGTAGTGTGTTGAAACTGGCAGTTATGGTAAGGGGCGGGACATTTCCCAAACACACTAAAAGCAGTTGACCAATCACAACACACTGATCCAGCCGACCAATCAGGGCACATTGTGCTTTTCAGAAGGAGGGGTTTCATAGAGACAGGAACTAAACAGGGCGTTACCATAGACAGTAAAAGAAATGGACACAACGACCCCATAGACTTCAACAGAGAAAAGTGAAGTCAGTTAGAAGCACTCACTTCCTGATGGCTGAGCGACTGCGCAGACTCAAACTGAGCTTGACGACGTGGATGTGACGTGAGCAACCCGTCTGTCTTCTAGTAGCTGTGCCGAGAGAAATCTGAATCATTCCCTTCCGAAACTTGCAGAGATGGAGAGTGTGAGTAGGAATTGTCCATGAGCTAGGAGCAACTTTTGCTAAGTATTCTGATTAATAATTTTGTCATTTTGCCTCCACGTCCCCGATTGCCCGCAAGCTTCTCCTCCTCTCCATACAGTAATCTCTCTACTGTGCGACAGAGAGTTGCGTGGTTATGACGCAATCGTTAGCCTATTTTTACAAAAACTGCTTCTACGGGGCCATAACGTAAGATACAAGGTCCTTTTATACATTTTCGTGTTTCTTTAGAAATAAATAATAGACAAATGGAGTCTTTAAACGCCTCAGATGTAAAGTTATTCCCAAAATGAATGGGAGTCAATGGAATGCTAACAGCAGGTGAGGGTCTGCTAATCAATGGCGGCCCCCGGGGAAGCTTCAGTTTCCGGCTGATGGATTACCCCCTTGGGCGTTACTGACAGACTGGGAAGAGAGGAGCTGCAACAATGACAAATACTTGAAAAATAATGTTTAATGAACATTCAAGCATGAAAACCTATTCTAGTAGAGCCCAAAAACAAAATCAAGACTTTTAAAAAGGGCATAATCATCTTTAAAGAAAAGCTGGATGCCATGTCACTATGATGCGTTTAATAAACAGAATTCGATTGGATGTTTTTACACACTAACTAATGAGGAATTACATCACAGAAGTTCATCCATCTAGAAAAGAAGCTGCACCTCAAAAAGGACTATTTAAAACTACAGCTCAAATAATAAACAGATTTTAATTCATGTAAGTTCATATTGATTGATGTGGAGCCTGGTTATTTTCTGTTGTACTGTAATCGATATAATCCCACAAACGCTGCTATAGAGTTTAACCTGTCCCGAACCCAGAAAACATTTCTATAATGCCGTGTTTTGAAAATCTCGTAAAAAAAAAAAAAAAAGAGCATAGATCTGTTCACCAACGCCACTGTGTAAACAAGCATGATGTGAGACGCCATAAATTTGCACACGTTCGGCTGGTGTCAGCGTGATGTTTAAAGGGCCGCCGTTGAGGTCAGTCTGCGCCGAATGAGTGAATGGAAATGGAGCGTTTGCGGTGGATGTTATGGCAGCCGTTTACTTTGCGTCGCTTACAGGAGAAGGAAAGAAAATACCTGAAGCTGGAGTCCAGAGCGCCTGTGCGGTGACTTTCTCTTGGCCGAGACTGCTGGATCTCAGTCCGTGTTTGATCTCGTGCAGCTCTCAGCCAAGTCAAACAGCAGGAGACTCAAAGGTTATTGCGTTTTAGTGTGTAAGGTATGTTTCCATATAAACCGCTGTTCCCCTGTAGAAACCTTTAGCTCATCTCCAAACGGACAATTAGCACAGTCAAGGGAATATTTGATTTATTTTTTTTGGTACTGTGGTTGTTATTAAAAGGGGTTTTAATTGAATACTTGTGTTTTAATCAGTAATTTCATGACAAGGCATTTGGAAAAACTTTACAAGTAAAATGGAAATGTTTGTTAGGTGGAAAACTAAGAAGCCTAAATGACAAAGGCATTAACTAGTGTTGTTTGCTTACTTATGCATATATATATATATATATATATAATTTGGTAAATAAAATACTTGAAAGGTGCTTCATCCCATTTTGATTGTTTTCTCTTTATTTTGGAAGTTGAACTCAAGACTATTCATAATAAATGTATGCTATTCTGAGCCGTTTGATCACAGAGAAGCCTCCTTTTCTTTGTTCAGGTGCTGCAAACAGACAACCAGGCACATAAATCTGATCATTTAAACTCAATGCATGTCGTTTTCAAACTCTGTTAGCATGCTGTATCTTATGCAATATTGTCTCAAAGAGATTCCTAGAGCCTCTTTTGTGAAAACCTCAGAAACCTCATCCTTTTTCCACATTCCCCCAAGACCGACGGCTACGAACAGACACCCTAAACCCAGTTTCCTGTCTGCACACTAAACAAACACTGGAACGAGAAAGAAACGGAGAGGTCTGTTGTGCATTTTGACACAATGCACCTTTTTTGCCGAGTAGGACAACTTGAAGGCGCCTGGAGTGCTTCGTGTTGTTGCATTCAGAAATGTAGTAAAAACAGCACACTTTTGTGTTTAAATACTGTGAGAACTGGCTCATATTCCTGTGACATAATAAAAGCTGAAATGATTGGAAGCACATTTTTCTCATGAGACTCCCCGTTCTGGACCTGATCACTATTATCGGCCAGTTTGTAAGACGGGAGACCTTAATAAATATATGCATACATATGCGACTTAAATGTATGTAAACATGAATGTGCACAAGGTATTTTTGAATCTGATTGAGAATTTGAGCATTTGCACGCTTAAAAAATGTCATGATTTACTCACCCTCATGTCTTTCCAAACCCGCAAGACTTTCGTTCATCTTCAGAGCACAAATGAAGATCTTTTTGATGAAATCTGAGAGTTTTCTGTCCCTCCATTGACAGCTACGCAACTACCACTGACGCTTCAGAAAGTTCATAAAGTGATTGTAAAACGAATCCATATGAATTGAGCGGTTTAGTCCAAACTTTTTAGAAGAGACTCAATCGCTTTATATGAAGAACAGATCGAATGTAGGCGTCAAGCAGGTTCGATTGAGCTTCTTATGTACTCTGATCAGTGAATAAAAGCCTAAATTAAACCTGTTCATCATATAAATAGATCGAGGCTCTTCAGAAAATTTGCACTAAACCGCTCAATTCACATGGATTAATTTTATGATCTCTTTATGAACTTTCTGAAGCGTCAGTGGTAGTTGCGTAGCTGTCAATGGAGGGACTGAAAGCTCTCAGATTTCAAGAGAGATCTTCATTTGTGTTCTGAAGATGAATGTGGTTTGGAATGACACGAGGGTGAGTAATTAATGACAGAATTTTCATTTTTGGGTGAACTAACCTTTACATTTTTTTGCTTTGATCCGATTATTTCAGGTCTACCACCCAGTCGGATCAAAATGTCATTCGGATTGATCCATTTGTGTGTAGTTCAAACCTTTGAGCTGTTCAAAAACTGTGAGAACTGCCTCATATTCCTGTGACATAAGAAAAGCTGAAGTGAGTGAAAGCACATTTTTCTCTTGTTCAGAAAACCATCGAGACTCCCCATTCTGGACCTCTAGCTTGCACATGTGTAGGTATCGCTATTATTCAAGCCATAAAACTACACGGCCACATCTGAAAGTGGTTAGCTGTCGAAACACACTGGCAGCTTCAAAGCGAGCTGCAGTCGGAGCGGGACTGAGTTCCTCTCAGATTGGGAATAGCTGCAAATGGGCCTTTGTTACTTGGACGCGCTCTCTCCATCAAAAGCCACTTCCAGATGTGGCTCCACTGCAAGAATCAAATGTTTAAATCATTATCTTTCATGAGGCATATTGGGCTTGATGCAGCAGTCCCGCGTTTGAAGCAAAACGCTCGGGTTGGTCTTTGAAATTTAGGCGAGTAATTAAGTAAATAGCAACACCACTAACTTGTCTACATTTTGCCGGATGGATTATTGGGAAATGTGAATCAGTTCATTTACTCGTTTGGCTTCATTTAAATAAAACTAGTTCAAAATAGGATTCACCGATTCCTTTGAATAACAGCACAGATGATATATATAATTATATATATATATACAGTATATAAATATATAATTTAACAGTATATAATTAACAGGGGCCCTCGGCGAAGGGGGGGGCCAACAAAGATATATTGATATATATGTATATATTGTGCTGTTATATATATATATATATATATATATATATATACACACACAACAGCACAATATATACATATATATCAATATATCTTTGTTGGCCCCCCCTTCGCCGAGGGCCCCTGTTAATCTGTTCCACTATTACCCCCTGTCCGACGCCCCTGTACACATACATACATATATATATATATATATATATAACAGCACAGATGATATATATATAATATATAACATATATTAAACTATATATTTATAAATATGAATGTCAACATATACGTAAAATATAATTATTAAAATACTGATGTGATTTTATACTGTGTATATATATATATGAACATACACTATATATATATATAATTTATTTTTTAATGTAAATTTATAAAAAAAATCATATGTGATTTAATATATATGATTTATACATACAATATGGTATATTTACATATATTTAATTATATATTTACATTTTAATTTTACACATATATATATATATGTTTGTTTATTTAAATATAGCCTATATATTTATAGCCTACACACACTTATCCCCCTTTATTTATTTATTTACATATATATATATATACATTTATTTATTTAAATATAGCCTATATATTTATAGCCTACACACACTTATCCCCCTTTATTTATTTACATATATATATATTATTAGCTTGAAGTGTAGCTAACTACTTTCTGAAATGAGTGTTCTGACTATAGTTGAATTAGAGACTAGAGTTTCTTTTTCCCGACACTGTTGGTTATTTAGCCGATTACTGTCTGTTGCGGTTCTCAGAACAGACACAGGGCTCTTTTCTAAGGAACGCCGGGATCTCATCATGAGATGAGGACTTGATGAGGGTTTGAAAGGCCTGAAAGACGCCACTGTTTCATTTTCTTCCTGAAAGCAAACTCTTTTCTCTCACCCACTTCCTCCACAGGCACCGTGACTTCAAACGCCGGTTTAAGTCTGTCTGCTGTTTAACGCTCCGTTGACCTGCAGATTCCTCTTAAACAAACAGCCGGTCTCGTGAAACTCTCCCTCGATTAGTGATTCAGACTGATATTCAATACTCGCCCTGGTCCGAAGGCGTCAGATGGAGGGAACGTGTCTTTTGAGTGTTTTGTTCACGGTACACTTGCTCTTTGAGTTTTGGGTGGTTTTTAGCCGTTAGAGGAAAATGGGCATTTTTTTTATTTCAGAGGCGCTTGGAAACTCGAGATGCAATAAACCTGAACTTTTACAATTTCCACTGACATGTCAGAGGCTTTTTTTTTTAGGATGCATTTGTATGGTTTCTCCTCCTCCAGGACTCTTCTAGTATGCCACCTCTTCTGCATGTTGATGTGGGTCTGGTTGATCATATCTGCCCTGAAACATCACGGTATCACCACATCATCTGAACTTTTCACCCCATTCTCATTCCAGCGTTTTACATGGCTGGGAAGTGCGCAGTTTTCCTGTTTCTTGTCAAACGTCACTTCGTATCATTGGAGCTCGTTGTTTTTGTACGTACCCATGAACCCATTGGTCTCTTATAGTGTCTGTCTGTCTGTTACAGCTTGTTGATGTTTTAAAGTTGAAGTGTGTAGTTTTATGTTGTTTGCATATTTCATTTAAAAATTTTAAATTTCAATAATACATATATACATATAATGATTTATATATATATATATATATATATATATATATATATATATATATATATATATATATATATATATATATATATATATATATATATCATACATGCACACAAGGGCAAAACTATAGACAAAATTCCTTCTTCGTATCAAGCTTTGTCTGAGCTTTAAAGTTTCAGTATATACACACACACTTTTTTACATACATATGCATATATATATATATATATATATATATATATATATGCAAAAGGTATACTGTATGTATATGCAAATGTATGTAAAAAATGTGTGTGTGTATATATTGAAACTTTAAAGCTCAGACAAAGCTTTATACGAAGGAGGAATTGTGTGTATGTATAGATAAAAATATATAGGTAAATATATTTCTTCTCAAATGTCACTTCATATTTATTGTAGCTAATTTCTTGTGTGCAAGTTGTACTTCTTAATGTTTATAATTATTATAAAATGGTTAAAGTGTGTAGTTTGCATATTTTATATTTACTTTTTCAAATTTCTTTTTTCGGTAAAGTTCAATCTATGACCTGCTCAGTGAAATAAATCAAAGATGCTTTTGAGTGTGTGTGTGTGTGTGTATATATATATATATATGTATATATATATATATATATATATATATATATATATATATATATATATATATATATATACACACACACATAATTTATATAAATATTACTCATTTAATTGTTAAAACGTATGGAAAAAAAGTATTTTTGTGCTTTTCAGTCCTTATTTTCAGTCGTGCCGTTAGCTTAGCCGCGTTCTTATGTCGACTTTTTTCCACACAAAGTTGACCGTTCCAGTTTAGTCAGTTATGATATATAATTATCTGCGTTTAATTGTTGTATAAGTGGGCTAGACAGAAAGGCCAAGGTTTAGTCTCAATCTTGTCACGGTCTTGTGTTTTATAGTAAATATCTCGAGAAGTGTTGCAAATACGGGCAGTTGGAGAACAGGAAAGGAGGAGACCTTTGATCTTTGTTTTTCTTTTGCCATGGATGAAAAGCACTGCAGAATTTCACACAGGAGAGTCCTGGTGGAGACGCCCACAGCTGGGCTCCTCAGGGTCACCGAAGTGCAGGCCGGGATGTTTGTGGGCTCAAATGGTCTGGCACGAAACCTTCACTGTAGACAAGCACAAATGCTTTAGTTGTCCGTGGATTCTTAATCCAAATTTTCGTCTTATGTCCAGTAAAAATATCTAATTTTCTTCAGACATTTACCTGACAAGCAGAATTGTGTAGATAAGACTTGTTTTCAGAGTATATTTTTGGGTAACACTTTATTTTACAGTGTCTTTGTTACATATGTTACGTTACCATAGTAATAACAGTAGATTATGCATAATTACATGCAATTAACCTTCAACCAAATCCTAATCCTACCCTAACCCTATAGTAAGTACATGTAGTTGCTTAATATTACTCAGTACTTAAATATATAATTACACTGTAACAATGACACCTTAAAGTGTAACCTATTTTT
The DNA here is from genome assembly GCA_022828995.1 of Vimba vimba. NCBI lineage: Eukaryota > Metazoa > Chordata > Actinopteri > Cypriniformes > Leuciscidae > Vimba > Vimba vimba. Next base: position 34,688,303 of record CM040830.1, on the reverse strand, counting down.
GATTCATTATTTGATTCATCTGAATGTCCATGAGGCATTAAGTATTTGTAAATTATGACATAAAAATTCATAATTATGACATTTGACATGGCTTTTTATGTCATAATAATGACTTGTCATAAATTCAAATGAATCTGTGATAATTTGTATCTCTGTAAGCCATTCATTTTTTTGAATCGAAATGATTTTTGCACATGAAGGCACCTCACGAAACTGATTTCGGACAGACTTCTGAGGCGGCGTAACGGTTTATTGATCTTCTGCATAGAGCGAGCTTTGATGAAAACTAAGCGAATATTTAATTACTTCAATAGTCATTTATTGCTAGAAATCACATCAGAAGTGGAGAACTTTGATCAAAAACATACATCATTTACACAAACTGACCAGCAATAGCAATTTTCAGACGCCATCTTTACTTTTAGCTCAACTGTCAGGGAATGAGAAGCACAGGATTGTGGGATATCAAAGGCAGCGAAGGATGCATCTGCCTTCACAAATCAATCAGATGAAGGTATCTCAGGAGACACAGACACGTCGATTCGGATTTGCCTTGATGCTTTAGTTCCTACCTTATAATGCATTCTCCGAAGGCAGTATTTTTAAGCTTTCGGATGATTTATCCTGGTATAAATGATGGCATGTACTGTCATCACATGCATTGCGGCTCTGCTTGCAAAAAGAAATTGCATTATTTGATGGTTATATATTTAAAATGTGGTATTTTGTTATAATAAACTGCAGTTTAACTTGTATCTTCCTGCGACTGATCTACATGAAGAGGTGATGGACAAGAGGAACCTTCACCTTTAGCGTTTCAGGAAGCCAGCGCAACAATAAGGTGTATATACATTTATATATACAGTCCGTTCCTCGTAGTCTGTTTATATTCCTGCGGCGCGGTTCATTGTGTTGAACCCGTCCGTTTGGCGTTAACACCAGTGGTCCATTGGCTCCGGTCCATTTGATGTGTTCATCTACGTCCTTCAGACGCCTCCACTTCTCGTGGTGGAGCAGGAGTGTATTTTTAGGTCAAACATGGAGCGGGTCGCGGTTGACCCGCCGGTGACCCCTGGCCGATGTCATGGCCGTGAGGAACTTCACATCTTGGATTAAAGCCTGTTCCTGCACGAGCGTCAAGAATGTCTGTGGCCTTGTGGGTCTGCCAGCTGCATTGCTCATGGGTGGGAGAAGCGTGCGCAGCGTGTACAAAAGAAACCGGTCTAGTGAGGTGGCGACAGAGAGATAACACTCGTATGTCAGACACTATCCGGAGTGGATACGGGTCAAGCTCTTAAAAGGGCTTTTAATCTGTGGCTGAAATCAGACGCCATGCGGTTGGATTTCGTGATTAAGGTGCAACAATTTCTGAACTCCAAACTCGCTCCTCTGAATCTGCTGTTCCTGTTGATGTTGTTCAGGATTAGCATAGTGTGTGTTGCATGCTTAAATCCTCTATTGTGCTTAAATATGTGTTTGTACGTGAAAGTAAAATTTGTGGTTCACGGCTGTCATGTAAAGACCAAATCATTTCTCAATCGTTCCACACCATTATATGTCTTGTTGAATATCCCACTTCACTCGTAAATGCGTCAGATTATGGAAGTAAAATGTGCTGTGAATGCATTTCATTTTTATGAACGACCATTTCCATAAAATAAAGAAAAATCATAACTGACATCAAAAATCTGATATAAAAAGTCGCAATTATGACAAAGTCAGTCACGTCACGTCAAAATTATAATTATAACTTTTTTTTCTACTTTTTATCTTAGTATTATGACTTAAAACTAATTTTATTATAAATTATATCATAATTTTTGACTTTGTATCTCATCACTTCAACTTTTAATGTGATAATTATGATTTACCAAAGCATGTTTTTTTGTTTTTAATACCACTTTATTTGTCCATTACACGTTTCATGTACTTACTATAGTAATTACTATAAATTGTGCCTAATTACATGGAACTAACCCTAAAACTAAACCTAATTCTAACTCTAACCCTATAGTAAGTACATGTAGTTAATTATTATGAGTCAGTACCTAAATGTATAATTGCACAGTAACACGCACACCTTAAAATAAAGTGTAACCTTGTTTTCTTATGTGGCGAAAATGGGTTTCCATACATAGGGAAGAAGCCATTGTGATTTTCAGCATTTACACCCAGTAGCACGTCTCTTTTGATCACACTTATTTTAATACACACCTCTTCACGACTGCAAATATACATTATCAGGCTCAGAAAAAGCTTGGAAGAACTAGACCAGTGTAGTTGTTTGACGTTCTAGAATAACTAAGCTGGATTTACTACATTTTAACCGCACCATCTCACTGAACTCTGTCCTGTGTTCATACTAACCTTTAAATATTATACACAAACCACACTGAAGGTCTGAGAAAGTGTTCTGCAGCTCGCTTTTAAGAGCGGCCTGTAAAAGCTGTTTGAGAGGTGCTGCTGAGGTTCAAGTGTGTGGCACATTTGTGCTCCAGTCTGAGGAGGGGCTCATAAAGACGCCCTGACATCTGGTACAGGTTTCAGAGAGGCTCTCTGGATGTTTTTCGGGATTTAGAGGCCTTGTACAGTATGAATTGAAGTTAGTTGTAGCTATGTTGTCAGTTGCTCAATAATAGCTAAATATATTAAGAAAATTACGTGAAAATGAAAATCAACTGAACATAAACCACTCTGGATATACTAGATTTTCATATAATTTTGAATTAGGCATGTGACAAATGGGACTCCCTATGGTCTTGTGCCATAAGTGCACATGAAGGATGCCATTTCGGCCATCTAACGGCTAACTGCCCACAACCCATTGCATGTTGGACGAGGATTCGATTAGAACTACAAATTAATTAAAAGTGTTAAAAAACTACAAACATGGCGGATGTGCAAGACTGAATAATCAATATCTAACCAGATGAAAATATATGTATTCAGTATTATTCTAACGGCTAACTGCCCACAACCCATTGCATGTTGGACGAGGATTTGATTAGAACTACAAATTAATTAAAAGTGTTAAACTACAAACATGGCGGATGTGCAAGACCGAATAATCAATATCTAACCAGATGAAAATGTGTATTCAGTATTATTCTAACGGCTAACTGCCCACAACCCATTGCATGTTGGACGAGGATTCGTTTAGAACTACAAACAAATTAAGTGTTAAAAAACTACAAACATGGCGGATGTGCAAGACCGAATAATCAATATCTAACCAGATGAAAATATATGTATTCAGTATTATTCTAACGGCTAACTGCCCACAACCCATTGCATGTTGGACGAGGATTTGATTAGAACTACAAATTAATTAAAAGTGTTAAACTACAAACATGGCGGATGTGCAAGACCGAATAATCAATATCTAACCAGATGAAAATGTGTATTCAGTATTATTCTAACGGCTAACTGCCCACAACCCATTGCATGTTGGACGAGGATTCGTTTAGAACTACAAACAAATTAAGTGTTAAAAAACTACAAACATGGCGGATGTGCAAGACCGAATAATCAATATCTAACCAGATGAAAATATATGTATTCAGTATTATTCTAACGGCTAACTGCCCACAACCCATTGCATGTTGGACGAGGATTTGATTAGAACTACAAATTAATTAAAAGTGTTAAACTACAAACATGGCGGATGTGCAAGACCGAATAATCAATATCTAACCAGATGAAAATATGTGTATTCAGTGTTATTCTAGTGGCTAACTGCCCACAACCCATTGCATGTTGGACGAGGATTCGATTAGAACTACAAATTAATTAAAAGTGTTAAACTACAAACATGGCGGATGTGCAAGACCGAATAATCAATATCTAACCAGATGAAAATGTGTATTCAGTATTATTCTAACGGCTAACTGCCCACAACCCATTGCATGTTGGACGAGGATTCGATTAGAACTACAAATTAATTAAAAGTGTTAAAAAACTACAAACATGGCGGATGTGCAAGACCGAATAATCAATATCTAACCAGATGAAAATATATGTATTCGGTGTTATTCACATTATATTTAATCTGCAACATTGTGAACTTTTATAAAGATACTTTTGGTTATTAACTTTTAAATGTAACATTGTGCGAACACATGAGGAGAGAGCTCCACACGAAAGACCTACGACCGGCCGATCAACAAGTTCCAACATTTCTCTTCAATACGGTAGGAAATGAAAAGAAACGAAACGTGTAGAATGTTAACTGTGACGAGATGATTGACAGGGCAATTTAAACTGTGACAGAATGCACGTAACTAGTGACAGAGTGGACAGCTAATGACAAAGTAGTGTGTCCCAAAGCTTGCAGTATTGCTACACACTCAAAAGTATGTTCATTTTTTTTTTTTTCACAAAAAGCGTACATACTTTAAGCGCATAGTATAAGTAGGCATCCACATTCGTAGTGAATTCCTCAATCTAAACTCTAGAAGTTTTAGGGCTGTAGCTCATTTCTGCGATGGGTTTAATGAAATAAGTCTGATTTTCTCTCGCAGATAAATGTCAGTGTGTTACACTCACACAGAGGAAGCCGATAAGAGCGGTAATGAGCGTCGGTCAGGCCGAGATGTTCTGTGATTTACAGGCCTGGGGAACTTCAAATGTCTGGCTGGGCCTCTGACGCAGATGAGCGAACACACTCGCTCCACAGCTGTTGTTTCTGAAGTCTCTGAAGCGCTTCATGTCCTGCCAACACTGCGCCTCACATCTGACCTTGGGGTGAAAAGTCTCTGCACTGGGGTGGAAACCCTTTGGCCATCTGTGGCCCGCTGGTACCGTGTTGTTCATCAGCACATGCCCCGAAACAAAGCTTATCAATGAAAGCGAACTTTGCCAGCTCACTTTGAATATAGCTTTTATTGCTTGACATGTTGTCCGTTCTATGATTATGTAGAAAAGTAACTTCTTGTCATGCATGCACAAGCATAAATAAACATTTTTGCAGCACGGTTTTCTGCTTGTTTTTGGTGTTGAATAGTTTAAGTAAACGGGGTCTAGAAGTGAGAGTCTCCGGAGTATTTTTTTCTTTGCTAGAAGCCAAGACCAAAGCAGAGATTACAACATTAGTGAGATGCTGTGGATGGTTTGGCACAGAGTTGACCGCTGGATCTGAGTCTGGTCTGGACGTGAACGGCATCAGGGACGTTACGGACCAACTCTTACAACACAGCCAGATGTACGTCAGCTACTGTCTGTCATAAACTGGCAACACACATGTACACTAGAGTTCAAAAGTTTGGGGTTGGTAGGATTTATTTGTATATTTGAAAGAAGTCTCTTCTGCTCACCAAGGCTGCATTTATTTGATCAAAAATAAAGTAAATAATGTGAAATATTATTACAATTTAAAATAAATATTTTCTATGTGAATATATTTTAAAATGTAATTTATTTCTGTGACGCAAAGCTGAATTTTCAGCATCATTACTCCAGTCTTCAGTGTCACATGATCCTTCAGAAATCACTCTAATATGCTGATTTGATGCTCAGTAATCTTTTCTTATTAATTTTGAAAACTGGTGTTTTGTGAAAACTGTGTGTATTTATGTCAATATGGCTTGTAGGCCATTGACATTTTAATTGAGAACACTTTTTAAATTCCAATCAGTTCCAGAATTTGAACTGGAAAGCAAAGACGAAAGAGTAAAAATGAACTGAAATTCAAAGAAAACTGTAAAGTAGAACTAGAAAAATAGAAAGTTTATAGTCCTTATGGATGGATGGAACGATAGGAAAGTTAGAACGATAGAACGATAGATAGATAGAACGATAGATAGATAGATGGATGGATAGATAGATAGATAGATAGATAGATAGATAGATAGATAGATAGATAGATAGATAGATAGATAGATAGATAGATAGATAGATAGATAGATGGATGGATGGATGGATGGATGGATGGATAGATGGATAGATAGATAGATAGATACTCTGGTGTACACACATGCTAGAGGTCTGTAGAAAGAAGAGCAGAATTGCTTGACAGTGTAAATATGTGTGTTTTTTCTTTCGTCACCGCCGCTTCCTCTCTGCCGTCTGGAGCGTGTCAAGAACACATCTGTTTTTCAGTCCAGACTGGGAATCTTCTGGAATTAAGAGCTTTTGTTTCTTTATAGAATCCACTATGTTGCACTCAATAATTCATATTTTAATAATGATTTTTTTTTTTCTTTCCGTCTCTTTGAGGGAAGCTGGGAGTCACACAGAGGGATCAGGCTTTCGTTTGTTTTTAATGTCAGAGTTTCATGAGTTCACGTGTGAACAATCAGATGCTTTCATTGTTTCTTTACACTTACTAGCCTGAAGAATAATGTAGTTAGTGGTATTGATTAAGTCACTATTGCTCGTACTTGAGTTGATTTGAACAAGGTTATAAAATGTTATATTTATTGTTATGAAAAATGCACAAAAATGCCATTTTCAATTTGTTTATGAAATGTATATTTTCCAAAACACGTTTTACTCTAATTTGTAATTTTATTTTCTAACATTAACAAAGATGTTAAGAACAAAGAACAAATCCTGTAAAAAATATATATTGCTCATTGTTAGTTCATGATAGCCAATGCATTATCTAATGTTAACAAATGAGAACTTATTGTAAAGAGTTACCAAAATGTTTTGACATCAGTAGCGATAGTTCAACCTAGTTAATCCTGGTTAGTAGTGAGGCTGACAGGTGAATCTGTTCTGTACCACCTCTTTCTTTAGTGACTCTATCACAAGAAATACAAGAAAGCCACTCTGCATGAAGCAGGAACAGCAGCAAACACTCCTCTCTCAAGAGCCGTAATGCTGAGATCTGATTCGCCACGACACATTTTAGAGTTGTCACGCGCTTCTTCCACAAATAATGGCCCAGAGAACACATGCATGTGCCTCCAGATGCTCTTTCTACACACTAACAGTCTTTGTTGTGATTGAACTGGGGAGTTTGAGCTCAAAGAGTCAGAGATGGAAGGCAGCGTGAGATGATAAAGAAACCAGGGCCTGTTTTTTCTTCAACTGTGGATTGGAACCAGCTCTCTCTTAATTAACCATATGGCCCACACATTGCTGCTTAAAAAGGGCCTCAGTGGGTGATGGCATTATGGGTAAAATACCATGTGTCAGCCTTTAAAATGCAGAGGGCGGTCAGGTCCTGCATGCAGCTCTGGGATGCATCTGTTGCTCTGGGTGGTAATGAGTTTACTGGGCTTTCATGGCTCTCAGACACGTGACTTTAAAGAAAACATGGCCGTTCTGCGGCTGGAAATCATCTCAGTGTTGCGTTCTGTGTTTAAACTGGGAGGCGGATCCGTATGAAATCAATATAGCTTATTGGATTCCTGAAAACACATTTGGACCCGCCTCGTTTGATGACTTTGTCAGAATGTGTTGCAGCATAAAAATCATGTTCAAATCAGTGATATTCACAGGTTTGCGTTTTTTTGTTTTGTTTTTTTTTGTATGCATCTATACTCTTCTGTTCAAAAGTTTGGGGTCAGTAAGAAGAAATTAATTCAAGGATGCAATAAACTGATCAAAAGTTAAAGACATTTATAATGTTACAAAAAAAATCCATTTCAAATGAATGCTGTTGGTTTGAACTTTCTGATCATCAAAGAATCCTTAAAAAATATGAATCAGCAAAAATTGTTTTCAACATTAATAATCAGAAATGTTTTTTTGAGCAGAAAATCAGCACATCAGGATCATGTGACACTGAAGACTGGAGTAATGATGCTTTGATCACAGGAATAAATTACATTTTACATATCAATTGTAATAATATTTCACAATATTAGCATAGGAGACTTCATGAACACGGTTGTGGTTGAGGTAGTTGTTGACTGCTTACCTTACATGAGCAGGTTGGGATTTGTACGCCATGTACCGCGGTGCATTTTTGTGGTCCAGACGTCGATGTTTTCTGACGGTGTTTATGACAGGCCTCAGTCTCGTCTGTTTCGGTCTCATTGTCAGGCATATTCCTGGATTTAACTAGTTCCATGTGATACTTTAGCAACAAAACCCCCACATTTTTCTGTTTATGATAATCTCTCAAATCATCAGAGAAAAGGAAACGTGGTAGATGAGACAAAATTGGGCAAATATGCAAGTATTTCTATCATACGTTTGCATGAATTGATCAAATGTGTGCCTTGAATGCATTGTCTGCCTGCCAAATGAACAAATGTAAATATGGTCAGCGCTATTACAACACAGCACAGCGAAACCGGCATAACCAATATGAAATTCTCTCTGGAGAAAATTAATAGGATTATCTTTTTACTTCAGGAACTCAACTGTTTCTCTCTGTTGCTTTTGGGTCCAAGGTGGAAGGTATTTCGCAGTGAGATTTAATCTTATGTGACACTATCATGGTTTTTCCGTCCCTGAGGAGGAAATGCTTCAGATGGAGACGTTTGTTTTTTCTGAGGTTTCTGGGCTGGATGTTGAACTAACACCTCTCTTGATCTCTGTGTTTCTCCTCCAGGAGCTGCAGAACTGTGAGCTGAAGGACGGACACCGCTGCCCTCTACAGGGTGTGTATTCAGTATTTGAATATTTGTGTCTTCTTTTCCAGTACACATATCTAAACATTCTTATAATGAGACTGGAGATAAGGTGTCTTGTTTTCTGAGAGACTTATTATTATGCTTAAAGGGGTGGTTGATTATGATTTCACTTTTCTAACTTTAGTTAGTGTGTAATGTTGCTGTTTGAGCATAAACAACATCTGCAAAGTTGCAATGCTCAGAGTTCAAAGCAAAGAGAGATATTTGCTTTTAAATAAATCGCTTTTTAAGGACTACAACAAACGGCTGGTAGAGACTACACCACATTTCTCCCGGGTTAGTGACATCACCAACCCTAAAATTTACATAAACCCCGCCCCCTCAACACGATTTATAGATTATCAAGACAGAATATGCTAATCAATGACTTGAAGAGAACTACACATAAGCTACATAAATTCACCAACTAACCGTGTAACTAATGTCCTGTTGCTTCTACATGTTGTCACTTCTTCTAGAGTCTCTCCATCATTGTCTGAATCCGGTTTGAACATAAAAGGCTAAAAGTGTTTGAAATTTTCAGTGCATGTCTGTGTGAGTGCAAGCTGTTGTAGCTCCGCCCTCTGTGCCGGGAGCAGCAGCTCATTTGCATTTAAAGGGACATACACAAAATTGTGCGTTTTTGCTCACCCTCAAAAATTGACAATTTTAACATGCTCTATAAAAATATCTGTGGGGTATTTTGAGCTAAAACTTCACATACACACTCTGGGGACATCAGAGACTTATTTTACATCTTGTGAAAAGGGCATTATTATTATGAAAGCCCCTTTAAAGTGGCTTCTTGAACAAGAACAGATTTGGGTGAGACTTGATTTTGTCATTGGGGAATTGATTGGATGATTGTGGTTTGCTATTGGTCGATCTCATGTGAGTGACAGGTTGCCCCGCCCCCAAGCCATTAAAACACATCATCAGAGCAGAGAAGAGAAGAGCTGCAAGAGAGAGAGGAAGTTATTTTGATTCAAGATTATGAGGCACATGAATTAAAAAAATAATAATAATGATGTGCACAAATAAATCATTTATAATAAATACTGCAATATTTCATAAAAAATAAGAATTGTCAGTTTTGATTTCATGTTGATTCTACAACAAGAACAAATATCTGGCAGTGGGGTCAGAAAAATCTCAGGTTGTGTTCGGGTCATTTTGACCCAGAGAAAATTTTCTTTTTTCCCAAAAATACTAGTTAATGTTATCGCATTGGACTGAAACTTAGTGACTTTGTTCACAAAGGGTATAACTACTTCTCAAATGTTTTTTTGGGTTTGTCACCTTGTTACTACACTCAAAAATGACCAACCAACAAAAAATAGCTTATAAATCACTCATTATACTATATTATCACCCAATATTGGATTCAATCTTTTTGTCAACTTGTTTTCTTTCAATTAGGACTGGTTTTATATTTCTATTTGCATCTGATTCATCGTAGGCCTCATTTATCTGAGAGTAGGCACCAATTTCTTTTTTGAAAAAAAGCATTTTTTTGTGTTCAAGGGTTTTGAACACAACCTGAGGGTTAATTAAAAAGAAAACAAGTTAACTTTTCTGACCCCATTGACAGATATTTCTTCTTGTATTTATTTATTTTAGCATAAACTCACTTCATTTTGATTTATCCGGTAATTTGTTAAAGGGACAGTTCACCCAATACATTTTCAACCTGAAATTTCTGTCATTAATTACTCGCCCTCGCGTCGTTCCAAACCTGTAAGACTTTCGTTCATCTTCAGAACACAAATGAAGATATTTTTGATGAAATCTGAGAGATTTCTGTTCCTCCATTGACCGCTACGCAACTACCACTGACGCTTCAAAAAGTTCATAAACTGATCGAGTCTCTTCAGAAAATTCAGACTAAACCGCTCAATTCATATGGATTAGTTTTACGATCTCTTTATGAACTTTTTCAGGCGTCAAAGTGGTAGTTGCGTAGCTGTCAATGGAGGGACAGAAATCTTTGTGTTCTGTCTTACGGGTTTGGAACGACATGACGGCGAGTCATTAATGACAGGATTTTCATTTTTGGGTGAACTAACCCTTGAAGACATTCTGCTTCTCAAGTAAATATATCTTGATATAAGAATGTTTAGATATTTGTACTGGAACTCTGTGCACTCAGTGTAGTGTACTCACTGTATTTGTGTGTGTGTGTGTGTGTGTGTGTGTGTGTGTGTGTGTTTAGTGGTTTTGCCTCCAGAAAAGGCCGAAGGATGTGAGAGTTTTCTTCAGTATCTGCCGTCTGAAGATGGAGAGAGAGACCTGAAGGAAACCAGCAAAGGGAAGAAGCGCATCAGTCTGAATGTAAGTTCACGCCAAGCAACAAACAGAAGCTGAATGCAGTGACATCATTTATGAAGGGCACCTTTGTGGTTATAAAACTATAAAGTTTTACAATTGATATGACTGGAACACTCAAATATACACAAAATACACAAATAAACATTTTTAAAAAATATTAAAAAATTTAAGTGAAAACTGATAATTAACTGTATTTTACATATTTTCATTTGTCATTAATCTCTAAATATTTATTTCTCTACAAAATGACATAAATTTGTGGGAAGACTATTAAGTGATTTTTTTTATTGATTTATCATCTGAATAAACCGAATCGTTCAAATGGATTGGCTTTATTTTTGAAGACATTTACTGTCTACTAAAAATATCTCTAAAAATAGGGTTGTAGTAAAATTACTATATTATAATGGCTGTGCTAAATTTATATTCTACCTTTTTTTTTTTATTTACCAGATGCTTTATCCAGAATGACTAAAGATAACGATAATGATAAGAAGTCTTGTTTCCTGAGAAAGTGATCAAAATTAAGTTTATTCTTAAAACAAGAACTATCTGCCAGTGTGGTTAGAAAAGTCAACTTGTTTTCCTTTTGAATCAAGTTGTTTTTCTGAACCCATTGGCAGATATCTGTCATTTGTTGTTGTTTTAACCACATTTTAATTATTTGATTAATTTCTCAGATAACAAGACTTCTTATCTTATGTATTGATTTTATAATGTTTAGATATTTGTACTGTGAAACAAAGACAAAAAAAACTGAGGAATTGTTACTGTACAAAATAGTTAGGTTAGTAGTGTTGCTAGTTTCATCACACACACACACACACACACACACACACACCCTAAATAGTGGTTTTTGAGCTCTACTAGAATAGCTTTTTATGCTTGAATGTTAAAAAAACACATTATTTTTCATATATTCTCCATTGTTGCAGCTCCTCTCTTCCCAGTCTGTCAGTAACGCTCTATATAGTTCCTGTCTCTATGAAGCCCCTCCTTCTGAAAAGCACAATATGCTCTGATTGGTTGGCTGGATCAATGTGTTGTGATTGGTCGAGCGTTTTGAGTGTGTTTGAGAAATGTCCCGCCCCTTACCATAACCGCAAGTTTCTACACAATACTAATTAACTCAACCAGGCCCCGCCCCTTTATTCTGCATATGCTTTGGGCGTGAATTATTTAAATGAGGAATATTGTGACGTGTTCGTTCCCGGAAGAAAACTCAAGACTCCAATGGAGGTGTTTCAGGGAGTTCAGAAACAGACACTGATATAGAGAATAACTCCCGCTGGAGGGACTTTGTAACTTTGCAGACGTTTTTCATATTCAAACAGCAACAATACACACTAAAGAAAGCTGAAAATGTCAAAAAGCATAATAGGACCCCTTTAAATGACAATAACACAGAACTGTATTTCTGTTTTCACTGTAAAAGAGTCTGTAATGAAGTATGTTGTTCGGGGAAGAAGGAAGCAGGAACCGGCGAAAGTTCAACACCTTTAATCTCAAAATAAACAAAATGAAAGTAAAAACAGCAGCGCCTCATGGGCGACTGCTGCGCACACATAAACAAAACTTAACATAAATAGTCCAGGCCTGGTCCTCTCTCTTCCTTCACTGTCGTCGCTCCTCCTTTTATGCTTCCGACGCTCCTTCGTGAGAGATACGAGACGCAGAGGTGACGACTCATTATCAGTCACGCCACCGGCTCTCGGCCTCGTCCTGCTTGCCACACGCTCCAATAGTGCAGAACGAATGAGACACATCAGTGATATCCCAGTGCATTGCCAAAGGCCTGAAATCATGGCATATACCGCATGAGCTCGGAGGAAAGTCTTCCTGCTTTACCTCACCATCCATTCTGATGTTGTAAGAGTTCGCTTGCTCAGACGCCCGCAGCATCTCCAGACGTGTGCTTGTCCAATAATCATCCTTCTTACCAGATACCCATGAATTACAGCTGCTGCCAAAAGCTGTAACTGAGAATCGTGGTGAAAAACTCCCTTATACTGTACATCCTCTCTGAACAGCTCCAATTGCATTAAGAGCTGACCTGAAACATAATACCTGTAGATTACCTACATGTTTTCCTCATCAAAATAATAATATAACCATAAATAAGCATTCTGTCATAATTTACTCCCCCTCATGTTGTTCCATATCTGTACGACTTTGTTTATTCTGTGCAAAAAGAAATGATGAAGCTTCTGTTTTACATATAGTAAAACTTTCATTTTATTTTTATTTTTAGTAATTTATGTGCTTTTGTCATTTTTGTTCTTTAAAAAATAATAATAATACTATTTAGGTTTCATTTTTTATTTCATTTTTAGTTCCGTTTTTTTATTTTTTTATTACTGTTACTAATTTTAGTGCTACAACTTCAACATGTCTAATTTTCATTTAGTTTGTATTTTAACCTATTGTAATCTTATATTTATATTTAAAAAAAAAAATACTATTTAGGTTTCATTTTTCTTTATTTCAGTTTTAGTTCAGTTTTCTATTTTTTATTATTAAAAATATATAATTTTAGTGCTTCAACTTCAACATGTTAGTTTGTATTTTAACATATTGTAATCTTATATTTATATTTTATTTATATTTATCAGGTTTTTACCTGTGCAGTAATGTTATTCTGCATTGTCCCGTTTTCAGTTTTGAGTGAATGATTTATTTCCTAATATGCAGGGACAGTAGTGGACAGCCTCCTGCTGGTCATGTGTGTAACTGCACGTTTGTGTGTTCTGACCTCTCAGGATCTGGAGTGTAACGTGTCGCTGGTTGATGACAACAGGCAGGAGTGGGTCTTTACCCTCTACGATTTTGACAACAGCGGAAAAGTCACAAAGGAGGTAAAATATCTGCATTTTATGTATTTCAATTTAGCAGTATTAAGTGAAGCAGCAGCGTTGCATGTGCACTAGTGTGTTGCATGCTTGTTCATGCAGTATTAATTCTGTAACCTGTTAATATGTGCAGAACAATGATTATGAACCAGCCTGCCGTAAACAAACTTGCTAATACACGTTCAGCACCTGACATTCATTAAAATGCATGAGAATGAGAATGCATTCATGATGTGTGGTGTGTTGTGTGTTAGGACATGTCCAGTCTGATGCACACTATCTATGACGTGGTGGATGCCTCCGTCAATCACTCGTGTAAAAGCAAACAAAAGACCCTCCGGGTCAAACTGACGGTCTCTCCAGAACCTGGATCTCGCAGGAGGGATGGGACACACGCCGGGACCGGTGAGACTCTGCAAAACACACATACAAATATAACCAAATATCATGGGTTCAGTTCCCTAGGAATGCATGAACTGATCAAACGCATACAATGCAATGCAAGTCGCTTTGGCTAAAAGCATCTTCCTAATGCATAATTGTAAATATTGTTATTTCAGCTGAGAATACAACAAAAAACAGTTCATATTTTTTTGCACACTATAATTTATGGGTGTTAGTTTTGTGAGATTCGTCAGCCTGTGAGATTTCAATACACAATATTATTGCAGGGAGTAATATCGCGTAATATTAATTGTTAATATTAAATATTAATATTAATCACAGTGTTGTTTATTTACTCATTGTTTACTTTGTTTCATTATTGCAGGTTTTATTGTGTATATTTGGTTTCTGTCTAAATGGACAAATGAATGAATCAGTCAAACTATTATACAACAAAATAGTTCACGCTTTAATTTATGATCGAATAAGACACATTCAAAGCAACCATAAACAGCATAAGTTCACTTTGTTTGTGCCTAACTTTCTTTGCTCCCTCTTCAGAGAGAGACGCGAGTCGCTTGAGTCGCATCGAGTCGGCTCACACGGAGGAGAGACGGCAACACACACACATCAGGTGACCAGCTAATGTTGTGTGGGGCTTTGTTGTTTTCTGTGTTGATTATAATGTGGGATATCTAGTTTTGTGTTGCATCATGCAGTGTATGAAACCATTTCAAAAAGTAATCATGTTATCTAACATGCATGATTAGACCGTGCTGAAACGTCACTGTACTGTGTAGATGTTATGCCGTATATATGTCCGTATGTGCATGTGATGGATGATTTTTAACTGTGATGTTACAGAGGTCAGCCTGCTGAAGCTCACGAGAGGAATCACTATTGCGTGGATGAAAACACAGAAAGAAGAAATCATTACCTGGATCTGGCTGGAATAGAGAACTACACCTCCAGATTTGACAGTAAGATTTTCCTGAACATGATAGCACAGAAAAACACGAGTGAGTTGTGTATTACACTGTTCACAGTAAAACCTGCGCTGTTTGAAATGATCAGAGATTAAAGGGAGAATCTCATGGCCATATTTCACTTCAAAATTAACTTACTCCAATATTTTACAAACACTGAAGGGTGAGTCTCACAAAACCCACCAGGAAATGTCGTATTTCACCACAAAATTAAAATCATTTTTTATTTTGCATGAATAAGTATAAGTGCCTTATATAAGACCCTTAAGACATTCATTTATTATATACATTTTTTATTTGACATTATTTTCATACATTCTCAACCCCTCCATTTTCTCATAAAAATCTGATGACTGCAAAGCAAAAGAAACAATAAGATATTATTTTAATTGTAAAGTCCTCATCATGGTAGTTTTTGTTGTGCTGCCTTTAATTTATGCAGATTTTTTTTACATTTCATTTTATTAATTTTCCTAAAAACAGGCTTCTTAAATATGTTCATTTTGCTGATCCTTTAAAAAATGTAAATATCTTAATTTTCTTCTGATCCTTTACGAAAAAGTTTATATGCAATTGTTCATTGCGCTGACCCTTTATAAAATATAATTTCTTAATTTTGTTCTGATCTTTTATAAAAAATATGATTCTTCAATTATGTAAATTGTGCTGACCTTTTATAAAATATAATTTCTTAATTTTGTTCTGATCTTTTGAAAAACATATTGTTCTTTAATTGTGCTTACACTTTACAAAATATAAATATCTTAATTTTGTTATGATCCTTTATACAAATATTATTCTTTAATTGTTAATTGTGCTGACCCTTTATATAATTTCTTAATTTTGTTCTGATCTTTTATAAAAAAATATTATTCTTTATGTTAATTGTGCTGATCTTTTATAAAATATATTGTTCTTTGTGTTAATTGTGCTTACACTTTACAAAATATAAATATCTTAATTTTGTTCTGATCCTCTTAATTATGTTTCATTGTGCCCTCTATAAAATATTATTTGATATATTATTAATGTTCTCTTTCTGCAAGGTGCCTCTCCTCCTGCGGCCCAGCAAGAGCCGCCCTCACGACCTCCACACAACCAGAGTCGTTCCCGTTCCCATGAGCCCGAGACACAGGCCCATCAGCGACGGTCGCAGGTCATGTCCGACCACTGTGTGGCGCTGGATCCCCGCGTGCGCAACGGGCCCCAGTTCATCAGGTCCCCCAAGGGGACGTCCAAAGGAGCAGGTGTCGGCCAGGCTGCGGCCAAAATCAGCAAGTGCCACGGCTACTATCCCTCCGTGCATGTCACAGGGGCTCAGGATGTGTACCATCTACCCCAACAGAACCAGCCTCAAGCCCCGTCGGGTCACCAACACCCTCTCCAGCACAGTCACAGCAAGAGGCTGAGAGCCAAAGCCAGAGAACAAGCCCTGTCTCCTTCGAAACAACCCTCTCCAGCGCCGGACCGCGAGCAGAACGCCGGCTTCATGCTTCCTGTGGTCCAGCGGCACGAACACCATCATCATCACGAACATCATCATCACCACCACTACCACCACTACCATCAGACATGACTTCCCCCTGCGACGGGACGATTCTTAACACATTTCATGGAGCGGAAACTCTGCTTTCATAAAGCTGTGGATTTATGTTCGTTGGAATCATTGATCACGTTAGAGAGCTTTCAGGCAAACAAAGCAGAATTCCAGGCCTCATTCAAGGGTCATTCCTGTTCTGCAGTACGGATGTTCACAAAGTTTTTCTTTTTTTAATATAAAAGCTTATATTCAGTGTTGGGGAAAGTCACTTTTAAAGGTAATGCATTACAATATTATGTTATTCCCTAAAAAAAAGTAACTAATTGTTACTTTTTGTGGGAAATAATGTTACGTTACTTTTGCATTCATTTTTCTCTCTTGGGGTGGGCTTGCTTGTTTGATTTTTAATTACGAAAAAGTTATATATTTGGCAAATGTAAAGGCCCTTTCACACCAAAAGTGAAATGAATAAGCCTCAGGCTGAAGGAAATGCAAATGCATGCCTGTACAGTAGAGGGCGCCGCTCAAACAAACCTTTCAGCTGTGCAGGAGGAGAAAGTACAACACTGTTACTTCATGCATTTCACTGTTTTTTATTCATTTTGAGGAATACTGAAAACAAAGTAACTTGCATTACTTATTTGAAAAAGTAACTCTAATTAAAAGTAATGTGTTACTTTACTAGTTACTTGACCTGATTACGTAACATAACTCGTGTTATTTGTCATTCGTTACACCCAACACTGCATATATCAGATATTCAGAAATCTGCTCGGGTCAAACTCAGGCACTTATTAAGTTGATCATTTACGCATTAGAAAGAATATGAAAATAGAGCTAAAGTTTGTCATTGCTGACCGTTTACATGAGAACGTCAACTTAATTTCTCTTCATGTTTTGATTATGTTTGTATTTGTGTAATTTCATCAAGTGGGATGGAATGATTTAGAGGGACACAAACCAACTAGTAGCAAAACAATATTACAAAACAGAGTTTTGTTAAAAGGATTTTTACAGAAGTCAAACAGGATGCAAAATAATATTGAGGACCTATAAATCTATTATCAGTATTAAAATCTATATATAATTTTTTCCCCATATATAATATATCCCCAAGAAAACATGTTTAAATTTCACATTTCAAATTGAGACCTAAGGAAAATGAATATTTATTCAAACCAAATTAAATAATTGGATGGATATTCATTTTCAAATATGATTCCCATATTTAAGATTTTATCCAGTATATTATGTCATATATGATGGGGACATGAAATGTACTGCATAGAAGGAATGACTCCATATATATATAAAATGATCATATAATTTAGCCATCATGATCTGCTTGGCCACAGATTTTTGTCTGTCACTCGGATGTGGTTTTGTGTTTCTCTTCAAGTATTTTCTCCCAAACATGGATCTCAGGTGAATGGTGCTGCTCTGTAGCTTTTCTAAAAATAAAATAAAAAAAGAAAAGAAAAAGGCTATTTCTCCTTTGGGAGAGCTGCCATGGACTGAACGTCTCCCTCTTACCAGAGGAAATATCACCACTGCCAGTTTGAATGCTAAAATATCCTTTATGTTTAAAAATAAAAACTATATGAATATAAACATTTTACTGTATGATTATACCGCATATGCATATTTATCATGGTTTATACATATGCATTTGTTTTTATATTTTAATAAAATAATACATCTACTGCATTTGACATCTGCCTTTCATTTCTTATATAAATTAAGTATAATTGCTCATTACTTAGGCAGTTTACTCATTAGAATGGACAGTGGTGCTACTGTCACAACCAACAGAATACTTGATAAACATGCGCCAAAAGTTCACCCAGACTTTAGCCACACCCCTCTCATACTGACCACGCCCACCACTGCGAGTGATGGGAGAAACGAAGCTTTTCGAATCTCTGAATCACTTGCTTCGTCAAAAGATTCACTTGCTTCGAAGCTTTCGAAACTCACACGATGACTGGCCAGAACGGTGTAACGAAAACTCAGCCTCAACACCATGTTTAAAAACAACTTTTACAAACCATTTAGAAACTTTTTTATTGAAAGTGTAATCTATTAAATGCAATTAACAAATCAGCTGATTCTATTATATGCAGTGTCTGTAGTGTTAGTCTATTTCATTAAATTGAAAGTCTTGTTGTGTTTCTTTTACTGGTTAAATAGGTCAAGAAGAGACTACAAAATGTCCTTCTTATTGAACAAATGTGTCATTAAAATTTCTACAATTCATGTATAAAACTGACTCGAGAGCATAACGGCGAACCCTTCGAAACAGTTATGAGTAACAAAGCTTCGTTAACTGAAATCACGTGACTTGTTCGAAGAAACACATGATTCGCATATTTTTTTAATGAGAAAATCATAGACTGTATAAAACAAGGAGACAATTCACGTAGTTAGTGAGTGGGTTAACATGAAGTTATGCCAAATCATCCTCAAGTCTCTATGATAGTTCGGTCTATAGATATGCCTCGAGTATCTTCAATGTAAGTCGATGTGTTTTTCTACACAATTGTGTAAAGTAGCACACAATTTGTTGAAAATAGTACGTCTGATCACTTTGTGTAAAGTAGCACACCGCTCTCATTAACAACACACATGATTTGATGATTTGGTCATTCATTCATTCTGTGGGAATCAAACGGGTCGAGTTACCAAGTGTCGATGACCGTACGTTTGTTCCTATCACTAACCCTGAGAATGAATGAATAATAGTTTACACGACTAATAATATATATATATTTTTTACATAACAGTAAGTTACCTTCAAACCATTCTAACTGGATTTGAATGCTGTGCATTCTGCGGGCTCCAGCGCCACCTTGCGGCGAGATCGGGAAATTATAGCTCTATATAGGGGCCTTTTGGATTGGGATTTATGATTGTTATTATTATATTGTATTATATTTGTAAATTATTTTTATCATTTATAATTTTATATAACTTTTTTATATTATTATATTTTTAAACAAAGTTTTATATGCAGCTGGGTAGTTGACATGCCTGCTGTAGCGGACCCCAAGCAAAGTCTGTTACACCTGCAAACATGACAAGCTATACTTATATTTTATCTAAAACTATTTTAAAGAACATTTTGCTATTTCTTTTTTGCATGCAGTTAAATGACCTTGTCATAAAAACATTGTTTTAGAAATTCATCTGTCACACTCACACCCCTTGACCTAAAGTCTGCATAAAGCTTTTATTTTTTATAAAGCTTTTATTTAATATATATATACATATATATATATATATATGAAATATAAATATTATTATAAATAATGTCCATGTTTTTATTAATACATGAGGACGTTGACTTCATTTGGATATTTTTTTAACCATCTTTTCTTTTGAATATTTTTGTTATGCAGATTTGTGTAATTTTTTATTAAGTGGGATGGAATGATTTAGAGAGACACAAATCAAAGGCCTATAGCACAAAACATTATGAAACTGATTTGCTGACATGCTATACTTCTATTTTATCTAAAACTATTTTAACATTTTGCTAAAACATTTAGCTAATACCTCATCATAAAAAGAGTAAACTGCAATATATATATATATATATATATATATATATATATATATATATATATATTTACAGATTTAAAAAAACAAAATGTTGAATACTAAACCGTGTGAAATTCCATGTCGTCAGACTGAAGGAATTTTCTAGAAACCTTTTTTTCTCTGAAGAACCCTTAAGTTTCTTCAAGAACTTTAAAGACGGCCATCATTAACCACATCATAAAGGAAAGACTTGAGATGTAAATATGATCAAGTTATGCCAATATACAACAAGATATCTGAGGATCTCTGACAAGGACATGTTCATCAGAGGGTTCTGTCAGTCTGAGGAACCTCAAAATGGGGTGTCACGTGTCTTGTCCTTTTTACGATGACACTTGTTGCTCCAAAACTTTTTTGTAAAGCTTTTTGTAAACTCGTGTCGTTGCATTCAGCACATTTCAGTAGAGAATATAGTAAATACTGGGTCTTAACGCGATGTGTCAGACTATAACTATAACTATAAGTCGTTTTTTTGAGCGCAGGCCAGTGAGGATTTAATCGGGGGCCAAATAAGGACCCCAACCGCGCCACACAATGCCATCAGTGAAAAGCGAGGGGAGGGTCGGAGAAATGCTAATGTTCCTACTTTGTGCTGCGCGAGAGAACCTCCTCTGCCATTGACAACTGGCTGTTTCCATTCGGAGTGGGTGGAAGTTAGAAAATAATGCCAGTTAAGCGTTGCCACTTTCACACGGTCACCCACATTCCTTCATCAGCGCTCGAACGCGCAGCGCGACGGAGACGCGCGGGACTGACGCGACGCATCGCTGCTCTGCATCTCAGTCACACAGAGAAGGTAAGAGAGCTCTGATTCTGCCACTGGATAATCTCCAACTCAACATGCTGACTGTGCAACAAGTGCCCATGATGGGGAAAAAAAGAGCACGGGAACATTTTGATCTCAAATACCATGTTTAATATAAAGTAATCATTATTTTATGATGCTCAAAGGAAGCCCTGCTAAATAATAATAATAATAAAAAAAAAGCCTAAGGTGGTTTGCTGAGACCTTAGGACCATCAAAATGATCTTATACTGATTTAAAGTATTATTTTAGTAGGGAAATTTTGTGGTGACATTACATACACATGCATGTTGGGATAGAGCTTGGTTTTTATGTATTTGAGTGATATATGGCTGATTAATCGGATTATATTAAGCTGTTTTGAGATGCCTAACAAAGATGCATTTACTGTTTTCAAATGTTATTTTGTGAATATTGGGTAAAATAATGTTCATTTCATTGCTACAGTTTTGTGCACCTCTTGTGATATATATACATACACACACAGTCCCTGTCAAAAGTTTGAAGGCATTATTATTTTTAAGTTATTTCTGTGATTCAAAGCTACATTTTCAGCATCATTACTCCAGTCTTCAGTGTCACATGATCCATTTCAGAAATCATTCTAATATGCTGATTTGATATTTCAAAGAATCCTGAAAAAAAGTATCACAGGTTATATAAAATATTGAGCAGCGCAACAGTTTCCAACATTGATAATAAATCATCATATCGGAGTGATTTCTGAAGGATCATGTGACTCTGAAAATGACTGGAGTAATGATGCTGATGAATATTCAGCTTTGATCACAGGAATAAATGACATTTTAAAATATATTCTGTATATTGCATTGACCTCCTGCTCTCCAGACATCTGCATCTGCATGGGCTGTATCGACTACACTTGTTCCCAGAGCACTCTTGCTGAAGATGTTACGCTGCAGCTCCTGTTAAAGCATCCCTTTACTCTTACAGAGACACTTGCGCCACTTTGCACGACTAAGCCTTTCTTAGGAAAATGTGATTATCTGCAGCCCTGACTCATGCATGAGAAAAGCTCCGCAACACAATAGAGGCGCTGGGAGTTTGTCTGCGTGCTTTCTGAGATGCTGAAGGGAGAATTATGTAGAAAAAGGACAGATTAGATATAACAATACATACATCTGCTTCATAATGGCCTGTCTGAAGAGAAGAGAATCCATTTACAGTGCTGATGCTCTGCTGGACGGCGACCGAGGCGTGATGTTTTGGATTTGTTTGTGCGTATAGCCCGTATTGTCCTATAATTATCCTAATCATGCACGTGATTCATTTATGTTGAAATTTTTCTCAACTTGTGTGCAACAGCTTGGTATATTTTTTGTTGGGTTCATTGCATTGACATCAAAGAGCGAGTTGAACAATTGCCTCATTCTGTCCTTCTACCCCCACTGTCTATCCCCAATTTCCACTTGATTAAGCTCCAAGCCTCTTGAGTTGAATCCACAGGGAAAATGGTTCACTAATTTTGGAACGGGACCTCCAAACAAAACAGAGCGACTTTTCCCTTTCCACACTAATTTGAGTCTAACTGAATCAGGTACTATTTTCCCTCGCTCTGCATCTTGACCGGTGTATTTGAGGAGCGTCAGAAGAATAAAACCACAGAAGAGAGTTAAAAGAAAGGACATTTTGCACATAAAAGTGGCATTTGTCCCTGTTTGCTCATTGCTTGGGTTCTATTTCTCGTTTGCATCTAGATTTGACTGACTGTAGTGTTTCATTTTTGACACAATTATCAAATAATCATTCAATAGCCGATGCTGATAGAGACCCGGATGGCATATGCACTTATTTTACACTCTTTATTACTCAATTATTCACAAACATTTTTGAAAACTGAAAAGTTGGTACTGATTAATTTTGGTCCTGCAGATTTTGAAACCACCATGTTTGCTAATCAGCCAAGAGAGCGAGTTATCAGGCAATGACAATGTTACTTAAAAAAGAGCAAACACTGGCAATTAATCAATTTATTGGTTCATTGCTGGTTATTTTGCCGTAAGTATACAAAGACGCTGCAATGCAAGTAATGGTAATTATTATTTGTTTAGTTCGTTTGTGTCGTTGAGTGAGAGGTAATTGCTGCCATGTGTTATAAGTGCTTGTTAAGTGAGTGATTGATGGCTGCAGATCTCACGGCGCATTAAATGCAGATGTTGTAAATGTGCTTTTCATGTTGCATTTCACATCTTTCAGAGCTTTTTAAATGCTGTTATAAACCCTTTTAGTGATCATTTAGTGATGTGGGGACATTTTACTGCTGTGTTAATGCAGATTGCATCTTGTATGTGTGTGATCTTCTAAGTTACGCCCTTCATTTCCAGTATCTGCTGTGACACATTACAGACAATTTCTGGATTTGATAGAGCCATGCAGTTTCTCAGAGAAACGCAACTCGCATAATGCTTTGCAAATTCAGTATTCACTGGTAATCTTCCTCTCTGCTGAAGCTGCTTCGTTTATTCATTTGTTTGCTTATTTATTGTGTTCTGCATGTATTTTCTTCTTCTGAAATCAGCAAGAAACTTTGCTAAGTGATGAATTCATACATGCAGATGATAAAAAGCAAATAAGATTTCAAGAGTTTCAAGAACCACTTTGCATCTTTTTCACCAAACACTGTACAAATTCTCTGTTTCCTCAAGCAGTTGCTTAGCAATGTGCAGTTAGAAGTGTCCCACGGGCGTCCCATGCCGGCGGTGACACGATGGGCTGCTTTTCTCCACCCGCCTCTTCTTGCTCTTCTTCTGGCCAGTGCAACAAGAATACTAATGCACTTCAGGCTCCGTCTGCATTAATCCTGTTACATTTGAAAACGGCGTTTTCGTTTTAAAACGCTTTCTGTCCACACTAGCATCATCCACATTGAAACGTCGGAAAACACTAAATTCTCCTTACTTCGCATGCGTTAAACCTCATAAAAGCTCACTGAGATGATACAGACATTATAAACTTATCACGCTATTCTTCTGGCAGGATCATTTATTTAGCTAAATATATTCACTGATGCGTCCAGGTCGCACTCAGTCACCATGTTTGGTCTTCAATGCGCAGGTTTTGCTGCAGGACAGCAATTGTGAGTACATTTTCTGTCATCTTTGCAGGACTGCGATATAAAGAGTGTACAAAGTAACATATCTTTAGCAACAGTTTGAAAGTGAATGGCACATAACAGGCATACTACTATTGTTTAAACTACTATAAACATATCTGTTAGTTCAATAAGGCTGAAGACTGGGAATGGAGGAATATGCATGTAAACATCAAACTAGCCCTCTCTACAAATTTTAGTCTGTAGTTTGGAGAATTTTCCACTTGAGCGTTAGTTTTTGGTGGCGGTGTGTTTGCATCTCTCTTTGATTTGGCTTTTTTTTGTATGAAAAAGCTTAGAAAGCATTGCAGAGCCATTAGATGATATCTAATGCCCTTCATGAGCTTTTATATTTAATATTCTTGGTCACCACAAGAGGTTTTCACAGTGTTGAATCTGCTTTGCCAGTCCGTTTGTGAATTCACAGTCATGTTTTTGTATGGAGGTGAAACCAGTTTCAGACAGTCTTCCAAAGCTTATGATAAAGAACATATTTAGAGCTGTAGAGTTAATCGAGCAAATGTTTAATGACTACTTATAATGACTAAATCCACCAAACATTGTAGGCAGCATTTTTCAGGTTTTGGACACAGCCAAGGATTTGTGCCTCATCCATCAGGATTTTTTTGTCATAGTTAAAGATGAACTTGGTTTCTTTGCAACAATAGTGACTGTTCATTTTAGACAAACGGATAGTCCTGTCCCAAAGCCGCTCACACAAACAGATCAATGTTAAGTCACAATGTTAAACATTTCGTGGACTTAAACAACAAAAATTATACTTATAGTCTCTGCTTATAAAACTGGCTCAGGAATGAAGAAGAAATGACACACTTAAGTCTGTTCAAACTGACTCGCTCTCTAAATTGTAAATCCTCAGAGTCAGAGGTGGTTGTAGTATTCAAACATACTGTACGTCATCAAGTGTATTTTTGGCATTTAGCACAAAAAGACCAAACTCTACAGCTTAGGGATCCATCTTGAACAAACACTTTACCAAACAGGAAAGAGCCATTACAGAGATAACTGTGCAAATGATCTAGTTTACATAAGAACAGCCATTATGTGACATTGTGCCCCTAATTTTTGATTATAAAGTTTGTCAAGTTTTGTTTGGTTGCAACAAATCATCATTTTAGAATAATTTCAGACGGATCATGTGACACTGAAGACTGGAGTAATGATGCTGAAAATTCATCTCCGATCACAGGAATAAATTACATTTTAAATATATATTTACGTGGAAAAGTTATTTTACATTGTAATAATATCTCATACTGTATTTTTCAGTCTTGATGAGAATAAAAGACTTGTTTCAAAAACTTACACAAATCTTAATGATTCCAAACTTTAGTGCATAACCCTAACTCTAAATGAAACCACACAGGTATCTCCTAAAGTGGGACAATTTATGCTTCATGCAATCAGTATAGTATCTTTTAAAGCCTAATTGGCAGTTGACAGTTTGACCTCACTGTTATTTACACTACAATCATCATGACTTTTACGTTTTTGCATTTGGCAGACGTTGTTTTCCATTGCATTCGAGGTATACACTCCATCTGTTCAAAAGCATGTGAATTATCGTTTATAAGAGGGAGGTTTGTGCATCTGGTTATTTTGTACATGCTTGGTTGCATTAGCAGTGCTGCTCGTGCCTCAGTTTTGAAGAACTTCTCTTGAGATAGGAACTATCCTCTGGAGAGGAGTATAATTAACCCAAATGAAAACAGGAAGTACCTCGCCCACGTGCTCAATCTCCATCCCTCCCTACGGGTGTTCATTTACTCCTCTTGCCTTTATGTTGCGACATAGGACGAACTCAAGGGAGCGTGTAGTGTCTCATGCCTCTCGCTCATTTTTGAGCCTTTACTGGAAACGACATGGGGCTGGTTTCCGGAAACACTCTTCAATTATCTCCCAACGTCCACAAGTGGAAATATACATGCTCCTTTCATGCTTTTGAATATTTCTAGGGATGCACCAATATGAAAATTGTGGCTGATACAATAACCGATATATTGGCCAATAAATCTAATTCCAAATTTGTATGTAATTTTTGAGAGCCTGATTAGAAAAACAAAAGCCTCAGCATTGAAAGCCATATCCCATGATAATTTTATGGAGCCCTTATGACAGACTTGCGCTGCACATGTTGCACTTAACCAGATTTTCCTTTTTGAAGTGATTGCAATCATATTTCAAGCAATTCACAACCATTATGGCGAACAGAGTGTCTCAGCTGAAGGAAATAATACATTATTTATCGGCTTTAATATATCGGCCCAATTTTTTTATCTGGCAGATAACGATAACATAAAAAATAAAAATATATCGACTGCAACCAATTTTTGGGCCAATATATCGTGCATTCCTAAATATTTAAATGTGAAACAAATTCAGGTTACAGTCTTAAGAGCAATTCACACACAACTAATTTTTGCAAGCAAAGAAAATGAAATTGAGATTGACGGATATTTATTTTTCATAACGATACCAATACCGGTTATTTGCATGTTTATGTGCCCAATAACCAATGTGCAAAACCGACCTTTATTTATTGTTTTATTTCTGCTTTTGACACAATGATAACAACAGCACTGAACTGAACCATTTTATTTAAGACTTATGTCAAAACTGTAATTTCTGTAATTTCACTCCCTCCTTGCATACAAAACAAAACATACTTCTACATCAATAAATAGAGGAGTCTGTCAAAGTGCAAAAAATAAAGTGCAGTCATAGTGAATCCGATATTACAAAACCAATGTCTGATTATGGAAAAAATGCTTAAATATGAGGGAAAATAGTGGTTGTTCTCTTAAAGAGATTTGATTTTCTAAAAGTTGAAGCTATTTTAACTTTGCGCTCCACACTTTTAGAGCGGCATGTCCTGCAAGAGACACTGCAAAACACGCAAGGTGCGAGCGCAACAGTCAAGCATGTCTGTCTAGAACATATGTACCAGAAAATCAATAGAAAAGTAGCGCAGAGGAATGTAAAAACAGCCCTTCAAGTTAGTGATATCACTAATAATGGTAACATCTTTAAAACAAAATATGTCTAAATTAAATAAGTTTGTTAATGTTTTTGATAATTTTTAAGCATCATTTTTACTAGTGCTTTGAACAAACACGACACCCTAGCTTCAAATTTTGTCAAATCAGAAACTGTCAAAATGTATTTTATTTGTTTATTTTTCCTTTATCAGAAATATTTGAGAAATGCGATGGCTCAGCTTTTTTTTGTTGTTGAAAAAATCCACAAATTTATTAATGTTTTTGATTGTTTTTGAGGCATGACTTTTCTAATGATTTGAGCAAACATCACCCTATTAGTTTCTGTGTAATAGTTCATTTTCTATTTTGTCCTTTATCAGAAATATATGAGAAAGGCGATACTTTTTTTTAATAACCCCAGTTTTGATCATTTTTGAAGCATGAATTTTAGTGCTTACATTGATTTGAACAAACACATCACCCTAGTTTTGCATCAGAATTAGTCAGAATTACATCAGAATTTTATTAGTCCTTTATCAGAAATATCTGAAAGCTTTTTTTTATATCCCCATGCAAATTTTTTAATGTTTTTGATCATTTTTGAAGCATGACTTTTACTAGTTTTGCATCAGACAATATTACATTTTCTTTTTCTATTTGTCCTTTATAAGAGAGAATTTGCTAAAATGCAGTTTTGTAGTATTGCTTGAACTTTGCATATAGGTCAACAGATGAGTCACGTCCACAGCTTCTCTTTAAACTACTCCAAACCACACTGACATTTTCTCTGACCTGAAGAAAACGCCCATCTGAGATATTTACAGTCTTTCTCATTTGAACGCGGGACTGAAGCTCTACTGTGGAAATCTACCTGTTCATTCATCCATCTCTGACTCACTTGCTGTGAATGTTTCAAAGCCTTTAGCAAGTTTGTCTTGCATAAATTCTTCTTGCATTGGCCTGTAATTTCTGTCCTTTCCTCAGTAAATGAAAGACTCGACTAACCCTAAGCCTGACAATCCAGGTGTTTGATATACAGCTGCCATTAGCCTCTCTTCCTTCTCACCCTAATCGCAGCCTTGCAAAATCGTATCCCTGGACTTATCTCTGTATTTCACCCCTGTTCATTAAGGAAATGATCTCACGGTGAAGAGAGTATTACACTCAAAAAATATTAAGGCCTAAATTTAAGATTTACGTATTTAAATTGTCATATGAAATGTCCATCCATTTAAATCACACAGATTACACATAAACACATTAACGCTTGACATTAACATAAACTAGTAAACTTAATGTCATGCATATTTGTCAGTCATACAATGAAACGGGTTTCTGCAATCATGGCATAGTTTGTTATTAAATATGTGCATCTATTTGGTTTTATTTAAAAAATCTTTTTATTTTCAAAATGCTTTTCTTTAAATTGCTCAGAATCAGCATAAATCTGTTTATTTTGAAAACAAATTGATTCAGTTAAAATGTGGAACAAGCAATATTAAGTTAAAAAGTATAAGATTGAAAGATATTTAATGTATTGAAGATAAATATATACCTGGTTAGAACAGGTTAATAGTTTAACATCTTTACTGTTTGATGTATGACTGACAAATATGCATCATATTAAGTTTATTAGTTTATGTTAAATCTCTGTAATCCAAATGCATGAAAATGTTATGTGCAATCCTTTTTTTTTTTTGCAGAAGTATAAAATTAGTAGTTCATCCAAAACTAAAAACGATGTCATTATTCACTCATCCTTCATACAATTCCTGCTTTCGGTTTGATCATTGCAACTGGTTCTGGTCTCTGTTTTAGTGTGCAACAGAGAATGAGATTTGCGAGCTGCGACAGAGGGGAAGATTTTGATTGAATAGCAAATATTAACATGGATATTGTCACACAGACCTGAAATATACAGCGCACGTGTTGTAGTGAGGTCTAATAAGATTGTCCTTTTGTTACTATGAAGTGAAGATTCATGGATGTGTTCAACGGGTTTGAAATGACATGAGGGTGAGTAAATAATGACACAGTTTTCAGTTTTTGGGTGAATGAGTCCATTACGCTACTGACTGGTGGTCTCTGATCTAAAGCTCAGACAGGTTTTTATTGATATGAAGGAGGAGTTTTGTCTAGTGTGGAATGCACACCTGCAGGTGTTTGCTGAGTGTTTCCTGTAATCCATGTGACAAAAGAGCCTGACATCTGGTCTCATCTGGGCTCAGTGCTGTGTGTGTGTGTGTGTGTTCCACTTCTCAGACTACTGTTCAAAAGTTTGGGGTTGGTAGGATTTTTTAACATTTTTGAAACTTCTGCTCACCAATCAATGTTGAAAACTGTTGTTCTGCTTATTGTGGAAACCGTGATGCATTTTGTTTCTGGATTCTTTGATGAATAGAAAGCTTTTATTTTGAAATAGAAATCTTTTGTAACATTATAATGGCCAGATTTACTAAACAGGGCAAATTAGCGTGAGAGCGCAATCCCATAAAAGCGTCGTTGGGAGTGTAAAGTTCAGCGCTTGATCTACTGACGACACACACATTACAGAACACAGACACAGCCGGATCATTTCCATAATGACCAACACAATCTACCAAGAGAAGTTCAAATTAGAGTCTGGTTTAAGACGTGCTTTTTTGTGCGTTAAATAATAGCGCAAATACCAGTAAATTGACGAGTGCAAACCTTAGTAAATCAACTCGCATGATTCATTTAAATACTCTCCTCCCATACATTTCGCATCTGAAAGGGAAACTCATACAAATGCAAATGCAATAAGTTCAGCCGCAAGAATAACCTTGTCCATGCTCATTTTTCACTGCGTGTCTTTAGGAAATCCTGACACTAGTTTTTTAACACCTAAAGAGGGTTTGCGCTGGAGCAAGCTGTTAGTAAATCTGGCCCTAAATGTCTTTGCTGTCACGTTTGATCAATTTAATGCAGCCTTGCTGAATAAAAGTATTCATTTCATTAGCAAAGTCTTACCGATCCCAAACTTTTGAATGGATGTGTATATATTTACACATATGGAGGCTCCAAATGTGTTTTGACACATAAGTCACGTTTAAAAAAGGCCTGAATTTTGTCACATTAGATACAAGAGGTTGCACTTTATTTTACAGTACTTGCATGTACTTACTTACCTAGAAAGAACTGGGTAATATACAGGGGTTAAGGTTAGGTTTAGGGTTATGTTCAGGGTTAGTACCTAGTTATTACCCAGTTATCGTAATTACTGTAATAAGTACATAGTATGTACATGGGAAACAGGACTGTAAAATAAAGTGCTACCATACAAAATATCAAACCAAGTGGCATCTGCAAACACTTGATGCTAAAGGTTTTTACTTTTCTGAGCCACTTTTTAAATTTTTTTAACCAACTGGTCTCAAGGTCATTTTTTGTGGTTGTCTGAAGTCAGTTCACGCAAGTGTCCCATTCAGCAGAATAACCACAGGAGTAGTTTAACTATTAAATTATTAAAGGTGCTCTAAGCGATGTCGGGTGACGTCACTTCTTGTTGACGTTCAAAGTATTGTCAAACAAAACGGAGGCTAGCTCGACCCTCCCTCCTCCTCATCCCGTCTCCTCCCCCTCCCTCCCGTGCTTCCTGAAACAGTCATGAACCATTTAGAAAAAACAAACTGGATTTACCCTGTCCAGCAAAAACAGAGCCACCTGAATGTCGGATTGGAAGCCCTTCTGCCGGCGGAGTTCACGCCACCTTTTGAGTGCTTTTCCGATGTTAATTCGGGACTTTGCGCGTTCCTTCTTCTTTTCCCTATTCTTTGTTATTTGTTCATCGGAACGTCGTCTCTGGTCGTGTGTCGGCCATATCAAAATTCAAGAGAATATAATTGTAACATTAGTCGTTGTCGTTGTCTATGACATCTCTCCTCTAGCTAACTTCCCTCTTCGTGCTTCTCTCTCCTCCACTCCCCGCACGCGCACTAACACTGGAACACTGTTTGTTATGTTTCGTGGTCCAGGCTGGGCCAGTTTGTTTTGTTGCCGTTTGTGGAGCCTGGGCTGTCTACAGAGACCGCGTTTTCACAAGTGTGTTTTACAGTGTGTTCAGGGGACAGGCAGCTAGCGGATAGTGAGATGTTTGCTGGATGTGACAAAAAAAATAAAAAACACGTGACATTGCTTAGAGCACCTTTAAAGCAACACTAAGGAACATTTTTTACCTTAAAATAATGTTTCCAAAATCGTATCAGTGGTTCATCAAGTCGTAACAGGGTGAAAGGCACTTCTGCATTCGCTTTGCGGCCCTATATCCGCTATAACCGCACGATGCAAGTTTGCCAGATCGGGTCGCGTTTCTGTAGTTCGAATGAGACATAAGAAAACTACAAATTTGACTTGCTTTACGTCAAGCGTTACAATAGTCAGTATTTTGTATTTCTTAGTTTCTGATGTCGCAATACTTCATACTTTCGTGAAATCATGCAACATACTCTACCTTGTCTGTGGACATCGTTCATTCCAAAGCCGATGCTAGATAAACAGCGTGCGTGCGTGCGACAGTAGGCTGCGGACGGCGAAATTATTTACGACAGCGGTAATGGACAATTCCGCTTCCAACCTGTAGGGGGACCGAAGAGGAAAAGTTCCTTAGTGTCACTTTAAATTAACTATCAACATGATCCAAAACGTTTGACAATTAAATAGAAATGAAAGTGTAATTCGGCGTGTCAGAAATCGCATACAGTCTAAGTAGGCACTACATTTGAATGTGAACTTACTTCACAATGTTCTATATGGTATGAATATGTGTAATATGAACAAAATTTGTGAAATTATTTACTGAAAATGAGTTGTGTGCACTTATTTGCTATTGTGAGAAGGATTAACATCCAGCATGCTTGCTTTACCGTTATGATGACCCTATCGTTTTTCTCAAGATAATGTTCTATAGTAAGTGTGCTCACTTCAAGGCTTTGGCACAAACCCCTGCAGTCACACTGCGATAAAATACTGCCGGACAGTACGGATGGAAGAAAGATGGAATAAACAGATTAGCTGAGAGTGTCACGCCCCACTGAAGACTTATCTGAGGTTTGATGTGTTCCTCAGGCCAGCCGGAGTGAGTGATGAAACATGTGGCGTGTGTGTGGTTAGACAGCTGTCGGCACAGTCCAGCGCTTCGGATCAGACGACTGTGAGGCGAAGGACAGCGACACGAAGGTGAGCGCTGCTAAAGTTTCAGCTTTTTTGAGTTCAGTTTTAGTTATTTTAGTTCTTCAAGTTAAACTAAAAGCTAGCTGAGTTTTTTTTTTGTTTTATTTAATTTAAGTTTTTTTAACATGTATTTTTATTTCAAGGAGCAAAATATATATTTATATATTTTTTGTTATGGTTAGTTTCAGTTAACTAGAGTATAACCCTGATGGAGTTCGGTGCTAGTTTGTTCCAGCATGTTTTAAATGTTTAAATGTCTATTTTTTAGAAATATCCATTGAGTTTCTTGGGGTTTATTATTATTATTTATTTTTTTTGCATGTCTATTTTATATAACTTAAACATCTTTGAAACATTTTAATGTATATTTATTGTGTCTGCAAAGGGAAAAAAGGAAGATTATACTGAACAAGATCCATTGCTTCCACATATACATTTTTCATGTTTGCCAGATATTTTATTAAAAATTACGGTAACACTTTATAAGGTCCCATTAGTTAACATTTGTTAATCAATTAACTAACAATTAGCAATACATTTCTTACGGTATTTATTAATCTTTTGACGTTAGTTAATTGTTAGTTAGTTCAATTGTCATTGTTAGTTCATGTCAGCTCTTATTGATTAAATAATATTAACAGATACAACTTTTGATTTTAATAATGTATTAGTAAATGTCGAAATTAACATTAACTAAGATTAATAAATGCTTTAGAAGTATATTTCATTATTAGCTCATGTTAACAAATGAAACCTTATTGTAAAGTGTTACTTAAATTGCAGAAAATTCAAATGCATTTGTTTCAACACATACTTTTCACTTGCAGTTAGTTTAACAAAAACAACAGTAGCATAAATGTTCTTCTGCTTCATTTTTTGCTTCACTAATATTCAAAGTATCATGGCTTTCAGAATCTAAGGCTTCTCCCAATGTTATGGGTAAGATTAAAGTTGCACTTTTCTTCATAGATGTTCATTTTGGCACTGTTATTTTGTGACTACAAGCTGTGTTTACTGACCTTTAACCTCAAGTCTGAACTCTGCGTTTGGGTCAAGGTAGTTTTCCTTCTCCATTTGGCCTGTGTGTGTTGGATCACATTCCCAGAGTCAAACCTCAGCTGATATCACAAGGGTGTGTGTGTTTGTGTAACGTGAACCCTCGGTTCTCCAGCCACCTGTGCTTACGGTATAGAGAAGACAGTGGGCTTTGTGTTGGCAGGTCTGTATGTCTGAACACACACGCTCGGCAGGGGGCGGCTGGACGACAGGTGCGAATGATCTCTGAAGTTCCTCTGCGATAAAATACTGTGTGCGGTGACAACTGAGAGCCACCATGTACACTACTGGACAGAAGTTTCTGAAAGAAGTCTCTTCTGCTCACCAAGGCTGCTTTTATTGGATCGAAAATACAGTAAAAACTGCAATATTGTGAAATATTATTACAATTTAAAACAAGTGTGTGTTATATTTTAAAATGTAATTTATTCCTGTGATCAAAGCTGAATTTTCAGCATCATTACTCCAGTCTTCAGTGTCACATGATCCTTCAGAAATCATTCTGATCATTTGCTACCAAGGAAATATTTACTACCAAGTAAGATTTAAAAATAAAATAAAAACAAATCCAAAAGTGACAGTAAAGACTTAAAATGTTCCAAAACTGGATTTCTATTTGAAATAAATGCTGTACTTTTGAACTTTCTATTCATCAAATAATCCTGAAATTAAATTTATCATGGTTTATTGTGCAGCACAACTGTTTTCAACATTGATAATTATCAGAAATGTTTTTTTTTTTTGAGCATATTAATGATTTCTGAAGGTTCATGTGACACTGAAGACTGGAGTAATGATGCTGAAAGTGAAAATTCAGCTTTGATCACATGAATAAATTACATTTTAAAATAAATTCAAATAGAAAACAATTATTTAAAATTGTAATAATATTTCACAATATTTCTGTTTTTACTGTATTAGTGATCAAATCAATGCAACCTTGGTGAGCAGAAGAGACTTCTTTTAAAAAATATTCCAAGCCAGTGGTGTAAACGGTAGTTTCGTGTAGCCAGACGTTTGACTGCCAGTTAGCATCATTTTCTGTCCAAGAACTGACCACCCAGAGTGTTGAGGTTTGGCTGTTAGTCTCGGCCGTTAACCCCTGCTGGTAAATACCGTAACTACACCATTGGAAGCAAAAGAAACCGTGGTAAAAACAAAACAAACTGTGATCAAACACATTTTAAGGTCTTTTTGGTTGCTACTTTTGAACAGCCATCAACAGAAATTATTATTCAAATTAAAAATGGGTCTGATCACAGTTTTTTTTTTGTCATGTGGTTTAGACTGGCATGAAAAAAACAACAACAATAAACTAGCAGAATATAGAAATCTGCAGCCAGTTGCAACAAACCACTGAAGTGAAGAAACCCATTAGTGATAATACCATACAATTATAACAAAGGCCTTTCTTAACTTGCTTGTTATGCAAGTTGTAATGGTTTGTTGCTGTGTCTACTTGCAAACAAGTTCTCAAACTTTAAGATTAAGCAATATTGTTATGCATTTTAACTTTTACCCCCCGGTTTCACAGACAAGGCTTAAATCTAGTCCCAGATTAAAATGCATGTTTGATCTGTTTTAAATGAAAGCAACTTGCACTTGCATATCTTAAAATATATCAGTGCTATCATAGTTTTGTCTCAAGATGTACACCAGTAATGTGTTTTCTAAGGCACGTTTATAAAATATACTTAAATGTCCTAATTGAACTAAGGTCTAATCCTGGCTTAATCTAAACCCTGTCTGTGAAACCAGGCCTTAGACTTTTTCCTCTATTCTTAAATTAAATTATTCAATTTTGCAACAATGGCTGTTTTAAATGATTTCTTTGATTGAAAAGAACAGATATTTAAATACCCAGATCTTGTGTATATGGAATACTGGGAAAAAAAAGCCAATATAATGTTTTCAGCCGTGTGGCCCGGTCCAGCTGTGGGACGGGGTGTCTGTTTTTAATGAGCATCTATTAGCTGCATCGTTGAGACTGATTGTTTGCGACTGAGATTGATGAATGTTTGAGTCTGTCCTCACCAAACACTGAAAGTGTGGTTAAATATAAACCCTCGAGCCTCTCCCATTATCTCCATGTGGTCTAAACACTGTTTGACTGGGAGGTCAAGTAGTTCCCTTAGAAGGACATACTGCGGGTCGGTGTGTGTTTTCTGAATGTACACTTATTCTTGACGTTCTGCTTCCCAAAATACACAATGCACATTCGGATCGGACCTGGTTAGGAAGAATGCAATTTCTTTATTATCTAGGTTGTAGAAAAATATGATTAAATATAACATCTCTTAAAAAAACCTGTTATCTCACACGTCTCATTTTCAGAAAATATCTCAAAATTGTCATGAAGTCGACTCCATTTGTTTCTGTTTTTATTTCTCTTAAAGTTGTGTAGGAAAAAAAACATTCTCAATTGTTTCATAGATAGAAATGTGATTAATTAGAGAGCAAATGCTGAAGTCTTCTGCTTCTCAGCCCCACATGTGTCTCATCTGCAGTTTCAGAAAACATCTCATCATTCTCATGCATTTTTGTCTCTGTTGTTATTTCTCCTAAGGAATTGTAGGAGAATCACCTGAGACACTTACATTGAGCATTGTATGGAAGCTTGTTTCCGCCACAAAATAAAACTTTTTTAAAGATAATTGCAACTTTTTATCTCACAATTGCGAGTTTACATCTCGCAATTCTGACTTTATTTCTCAGAATTGCGAGATATAAAGTCAGAATTGCTTGAAATAAAGTCGCAATTGCAATTGAATTCTGACTTTTTTTCTCACAATTGCGACTTTATATCACGCAATTCTGACTTTATAACACGTAATTGCGAGTTTATATCTCGCAATTCTGACATCTTTTCTCAAGACAGACTTTTTTTTTTTTTTTTTACCTCAGAATAGTTTATATCTCACAATTCTGACTTTATAACATGCAATTGCGACTTTATATCTTGCAATTCTGACTTTATATCTCCCAATTGCGACTTTATTTCTCAGAATTGCGACTTTATATCTCGCAATTGCGACTTTATTTCTCAGAATTGCGACTTTATTTCTCAGAATTGCGACTTTATTTCTCACAATTCTGACTTCATATCTCACAATTCTGCGAAAAAAAGTCACAATTCTGACTTGATATATCGCAATTGTAAGATAAAAAGTCGCAATTATTATTATTTATTTATTATTCAGTGGCGGAAACAAGCTTCCATAGCATTGGGCTGTGGACGAGCAACCTTTAAGCAATATTGAGTCTGTTTCCCAAAATACACAATACACACTCAAATTGGCTCTGACTAGGAAGGAAAAATCACCAATGCAATCTCTTTAATATCTCAACTGTTTCATAGACATTATTTTAGAGACAGCAAATTGAGTCTTTGCTTCTCAGATTTTCTCGTTACAAAAAGCTCAGGTAATCTCAAGTAATGTCTCTCTTAACACACTTAAATTAAACTGAACTCCATTAGCTACAGAAAAACAGCTTCTAAGCAATAATTATGTTTTTCTTTTTCAAAATCTGAGTCTGTTTCTCAAAATACACAATACACACTCGGATCTGCGTCCTTGGTCGAGTCGTGTCCGTCTGATATCAGGCTTCTGTCTGACCCGGTCACTCCCACAGCAGAGAAAACTTGATTCCCAGACTGACTGTGTGTGTGTGTGTGTGTGTGTGTGTGTGTGTGTGTGTGTGTGTGTGTGTGTGTGTGTGTGTGTGTGTGTGTGTGTGTGTGTGTGTTTTCTCAAGGCCGTGTGAGGTGCTCAGAGCACTAATGTCTCTCTCTCTCTCTGCATGACGTCTGCAGACTCACATCTACAGGATCTAGAGAGGATACACACACACACTGACTGCTGCATGTAGAGATTCACCTTTGTGAGTAAATTCTGCTTGATATTTTAGATTAATTGCATATATGATGGAATCAAATCTGTCTTATTTGATTAGTTTGATCGGATGATGTTGTGAAATGCTCCTGCTGATACACCAGTTACCTGGCTGATGAATTGTGTGTTCAGTTTATGAATTTATTGAACATTGGTGTCTTCTTGCTGTTGTAATCCACTTTTAGCGGTACAATTCAGAACTTGTGATAACATTTAGAAAGGATTGTTTATTGCCTGCTACTCCCTGGGAAACATACATTTCCAAAAATACACAGTGTGTGTGTATGTTATGTATGCACACACTGCAATTTACAAATTCAAAAGTTTGGGGTCAGTAAGATTTTAATTTAATGTTTTAAAGTCTCTTCTGTTCACCAAGCTGCATTTATTTGATCAAAAATACAGTAATATTGTGAAATATTAAAACAATTTACAAGAATTTATTTCTGTAATGCAAAGCTGAATTTTCAGCATAATTTCTCAAGTCTTCAGTGTCACATGATCCTTCAGAAATCATTCTAATCTGCTGCTCAAGAAACATTTATTATTATTATCAATGTTACAAACAGTTCAAAAGATAACATTTATTCGAAATAGAAACCTTTTGTAACATTATAAATGTCTTTACTGTCACTTTAGATCAATTTAATGCATCCTTGCAGAATAAAAGTATTAATTTCTTTTAAAAAAGGTAATACTTTATTTTAAGGTGATGTAGTAACTCGTTACTACATGTACTTACTATAGTAATAACAGTAAATTATGCATAATTACATGCAACCGTACACCAAACCCTAACTGTAACTCTATAGTAAGTACATGTAGTTAATTAATATTACTCAGTACTTATTTGAATAAGTACTGAATGTTGAAAACCTCAAACTGACAAGTATATGAGTGCATTACTAGTTAATACTCCTCTGAAACTCTAGAGAAATAATCAACATCTTAAAGAGATCTCGTGTGTGATGTTTCTTTATGGTCTGTGTTGTATTCAGACGTATCACTTCTGTCCGAGGATGATTGACACCAGCAGTGAAGAGAGCTTTTAGGGAATCTGCGGTGTTTTTGCCACGAGGTCATCAGGAAGTGTTGCAGTAAAGCGCGGGTGGCCTGCAGTGAGATCAGGGTGTCACATTCCACAGCAGGGTGAGTGTGTGTGTGTGTGTGTGTGTGCAGGACAGTCCCGTCCGGGCTTCCCCTCCTCGGCAAACACTGATGTCAAACTGACCGGCATCGTACGTCAGCACACGCCACATCTGTCAATCATACCATCTCAAAATATGCCAATGCTCCAACTCAGTGCGTTGACCAACAGGTGACAGCTTTGTTTATTCTCAGCATTTAAAGACAGATGCATTCTGATTGACTGTCAAAGTTTTAAGCATTCATCAGCCAGAAAAAAAAATATTGTTCTGAAAGTATTTCCAATTATATTGTTTCTCTGTGCCGTTATGTTGATAGTCGTGGTGTGTGGACTTCACTATTCTGTTAGGGTTCGTGTGATTTTTATCTATGTTTACATTTATGCACAAAGAGCCAACTTTATTCCTAACATACAATGCCAGG
This sequence comes from Vimba vimba, assembly GCA_022828995.1. NCBI lineage: Eukaryota > Metazoa > Chordata > Actinopteri > Cypriniformes > Leuciscidae > Vimba > Vimba vimba. The sequence goes on along the minus strand of CM040830.1, from coordinate 34,649,425 downwards.
TTTATTAGAAGCAAGCTAGAGAAGAGGAGAAATGCAGAGATGTGTGTGTGTGAGAGTGTGTGTGTGTGTGTGTGTGTGTGTGTGTGTGTGTGTGTGTGGACATGTTTTTCTACACCGGTAGGGACTTAAACCTGAATGCACACAGACTCATGGGGACTCGTGTCAGTGTGTGTGTGTGTGTGTGCGCAGCATATCAGCCTTTTAGAATGATTTCTGAAGGATCATGTGACACTGAAGCCTGGAGTAATGATGCTGAAAATTCAGCTTTGATCACAGGATATAAATTACATTTTAAAATATATTCACATAGAAAACAGCTCATTTAAATAGTAATAATATTTCACAATATTACTGTTTTTACTGTATTTTTGATCAAATAATTGCAGCCTTGGTGAGCAGAAGAGACTTCTTTCAAAAACATTTAAAAAATCTCACTGACACCAAATGATAGTAATAGCACTGAAGCTGCAGCCCTAATATTATTACTTTAAGTTTCGCATTCTCTTCAGAAGACAGATTAGAAAAAAATGTTGGCAAGTAATAGTCACAATCTCATTATTTCCTCACGGGGCAGATATTTGGCTCGAGAGCTGTTCTGAGTTCCCGGTGGACACTGGTTATCTGTCGCACACTTGAGTTATGATTATGGGAAAGCGAGCAGGGCTGCTGTGCCCGTCATTGGACTAATTTGTGTTGGTGGTGTTATCAGATGGTGGCTGTCACTGGGGAGGGTCTTATCTGTTTTTTACCATCTCACAAAATGGGGTTTCTACGTTCGAAGAACATATTTTGAGATATTTTCAGCAGACGCTTCTGAAAAACAGGAAACAACGTGACCGATGTTGATGGCAGATGCTTCTGCTTCTGTGTGTTTTTATTCCTCATTATAATGTACCTGTATGCACAAACAAATGTTGTTATGCTTCTGTGAGCATCTGTTAATGAGCGGGAACATAACACAGACTGATTTAGCAGGATCATATTTATATTGTTGGTTGAGTTGTTGTTAAGCCACCCGAGAGTGACAGAGAAAAACATTGTGCACAGCCTTGAGTTGAACGGCTTGGTGAACCAAAGCAGTGATTATAGATTAGACCGGCTACTGTGTAGAGATACTTTACCTCTTAACCCAAGATAACGTGCACTGCATGCTGGTCTGTAATACACGTTTGAAAACCTGGAATTAAACTGAAATGCTCTGAGAATAATCAAGACATTACAACTTTTTTTGAGCACAAAAGTATGTGTGTGTGTGTGTGTGTGTATATATGAAGAGTTTAGATGCAAAAGCCCATCTTTAGATGCAAAAGTGCCATCTGAAATTTTCCTCTAGAATGATCATTTTTATCAAGCTTGTATATTTAAGTTTAGTAATTTCACTTAAATGGCAATGAAAATGACCTATTAATTGTCATTTAAGTGAATTTACTGAACTTAAATATACAAGCTTGATAAAAATGATCATTCTAGAGGAAAATTTCAGATGGCACTTAGAGGCTTTTGCATCTGAACTCTTCAAATATATATACAGTGTGATTCCTGTTTCCATTATATCAGTGATTTCTCTGATTCTGTTTGTTCGGGTGGATCTTCAGGATTATATGTACTACTGGGGTTCTTCAGCTGGAGTTTTGGTAATTAAATTTGATTTGTTCACTTGATCTGTTAAGTATGAAGTTGAAATCACACTGTGCTCCTGTAATTTAACTGTATATGAGGCTAAACAAGTTCAGTCTTGACCTGCGGTGTGAAGAACGGCCCCCTAGTGGAGAATAGGATGAATTATCATTAGACTGGATGCCTGAAGAGATACTAGCTCAGTGTTTATTAAAACCCTGAAATACCTCAATCAGATACTAGAGGCGTTTCCTCTGTTGTTGTTCTTTTTACTTTTATGAATTTGGCAGACACTTTTATCCAAAGCGACTTACATTGCATTCAGAATCTACATTTGATCAGTTCTTGCTTTCCCTGGGAATCAAATCCAAGAGCTTGGCTTTGCTAGTGCATGCTTTACTGTTTGTCATTATTTACTGATTCTTTATTGTTTCAAATCTGTAAGCTTTTTTTACGTAGATTAATGCGTTCCTTTTGCTCAAACTGTAGAGCTAGGTCATGGGATTGATTCCCAGGAAATGCATTAACTGATCAAATGTAGACTTTAAATGCAATGCAAGTCGATAAAAGCATCTGCCGAATGCATAAATGCGAATGTGTATTTTTCATATAACAGTCGTTCGTAGTGACCATTAATGATAAAAACGTAAAAAAAACACCATAGGTACACAATAACAGTTGTCCATAAAACTTGTGCGCAATATTCCAAGTCTTCTGAAGTCATACGACAGGTTTGCGAGAGGAACAGAATCAAGTTTTTGACTTGTATGGTGATTGTAGTGTAAGACGTCACTACAAACTGTTGTTGAATGGAAAAGAGCTGCATGAAAATTGGGGGTGAATTATTGCTTAAATTGGTTGTTTGGATTCAGACGACAAGATTATGATAAACTGTGGCAAATATTTACACAACATATTTTGAGATCAGCTAAACCTAGACTTAAATCCTTGCAAATCTCTGAGATGTGTCACAGTGACTGGTGCTGTGTGTAAAGAATTCAGCTCTTCTAAATATATCCTAACATGATTACCCATACACACTCGCTCCTCTGTGCACTAACAGTCATTTCATGTGATTCTCTTGGGTTAAGATGATCTCTCTCCTCGATGTGTGCTTCAGGTGTACAGATGTTTAGGGTGGTAATGGATGACTCTGACATGTTTGGAGTTACACATTCCGTCGCAGTGTACAGACATGTTCATGCTTTCCACACGCTCAGCACAGGTGTGGCACACGCAGCAAAACCTGCAAATAATCATGTTTTACATTTTCATTAACCTTTCTTCCAATCAGATTGTGAACTAACATACTTAATATTTCTATTTAAATGCATTTAACACAATTGTGTACAAGAAAATCAAAATCCAAAGTTCCGCTAACTAAGTTTGCTTTTTTTTCACATGTTTCTGGTATTTTAGGTTTAGATAAGATAACCTATATGATTTTGTGTCAGTTCTGGTTTAGGGATTTAGATATTTCGATAACACTTTAAGGTCTCATTTGTTAATACACTAGCAAACAGAAACTAACAATGAGCAACATGCTTTTATTAACCTTTGTTAATGTTAGTTAAAAAGTTTCATGTGCATGTTAGTTCACATTAACCAATGCCAACAGATACAACTTTCGATTAATGCTTTAGACATAGTTTGCATTGTTATTTTATGTTAACTAATGTAGTTTACTAATGTTAACCATTGAAACCTTATGGTGTCACCACTATTTCTCTGAAAATGCAGAAGAAAACTCGAAAGAGCTCAGAAGTTGCTCTTTTATTGCTCAGGAGATTTAATGGAGCTCTCATTTCAAAATCCTTATAGATGGAAGCGAAAGGAGAGAATTTGATGATAAATGTTTGAGATCTTCAACTTTTGAGCACAGTTTGGGACATTGTGAGATTCCTGGGGTCTTTTAAGACTTTTTAAGAGTCTCCATTTGCTCTCCATTTAATGTCAGTGCTGTCAAGGATAAACAACTGAAAAATTAATTCTTTCCTGTGTTAATATTTATATTCTCTTGAAAAGCAGTTAAGACTTATCAGTCTCCAATTTCTCTCCATTTAATGTCACTCACAGAGAATCAATCAAGATATAAGTGGTTCTTTTCTATGTGAATATTAAGAGTCTGTTTCCTCTTCATTTATTACATATCGAGGAGAATCAGTCAAGATGTAAAAGATGTTTGCTTTGTTTTTATTTACTACGCGAATATATATATATATATATATATATATATATATATATAGGTTTAGATATATATATATATATATCTAAACTATATATATATATATATATGAGCATTTTCCCTATATTATGCGAAATATTGGGGATTGAAATTTGGTAAAACTTTACTTGAAGCCTTTATATATAGAGGTATTCATGTTGTAATGCATTGTATCCTTTAATAAATAATAGTTCAAATATGTGCAGATTACTTGTTACCTCTGAAATTGGTTGTTTGTCATGTGATTTAATGCATTATGCTTTCTAAAGGTGTAACATTTATAAGTATTACAACTGAATTATCCACGAAATCATACATTACAAGGCACAATTAATTAAAAGCTACTTTTAAAATGCATTATATATATATAAAGACTTCAAGTGAAGTGTTACATGAAATTCAAAGCAGTTTTTTTTTGTTTCTTTTGAACCTTTCGAGTTTGTGTCAGCTTTAGTTTTTGGGATTAGCCATTTCCCTGACAAGATTTAGAGCAGCACTATTGTAGTTGATTGACCTGAGCCACCAATGGCATGCTGATGTCTTCTTTTTTCTTTTTTCCCCTCCTTCTTTTACAAAAGCGACAGCATAAGCTGAAACCCTAGTCCATTTGTTTTGTCAGGACAAAGAGGAGGAGAGGGGGAGGCTTTGGCCAGTCTAAAGTAGGGGGTAGTAAAGGTTTGTTCCCCTGCAGGGCAGTTGTGGACGGGGGTGTTGTTGTGGTTTGTGTGTAGCTCAGATCGTGTGTTTTCTCAGTGCTAAAGGAAATTGCATCAGTATGCATTATCCAGCCGGGAGGAGGGCCGTAGCCGAGCTCGCTGTCTGCCTCTCTCTCAAACGTCCCATTAGAGCCGAGAGACGCCAGCTGACGTAGTCATGGGTGCAGAGGACTCACACTGCTCAGTGCATGGACTTACACTGGATTAATCAACTAAACCTATTTATTTATGTAGCGTATTTATGTTTCTTCTTGTATCTTGAGTGCGGACACTGAGCACTATGCACTCCAGAGTGAAGTCGCGGAGCTGTGATAATTACCTGAGTATAAAGGTAAGCGCTGCACTGGTGCGTGTTACGCTTGACACCCTCCCTCCAAATCACAGGTATCATTATGCTTTGAAAAAGTTATTGTTATTAAACTCTAAATTAAGAAAGCATTCACCACTTTTCCATTGGGATTATGACGGTCCTATCATACAGGAAAACAGTTTTTCCTTAGGGAAGCTGGTGTTGTGTGGAAAGTCGTTTTCTAGTGTTGAGGCAGTTTACTTCCCTTACAGTCTATATTTCTATAGCACTTTATACAGCTTTACAGTAATAAACAGGAAAATAATGATGCAAACTTCATTAAATATGAGACAAATTCTGCTGTAAAACAATCGAGATGTTATTCAGCTCAGTTCAGAAAGCACTGACGGTATCATGGTACATCTATATTCACATATATTTGTTTAGTAGAGGCTTTTATTGAAAGTGACTTACAAACTAGGAAATGTCATGTTGATATATTGATCTATATTATTACCATTATTACTTTTTGGTTTGTTTTTTTTGTTTCGTGTTGACTTAATTCAGTTCTAATATTAGGGATATAGATCCGTGATTTGTGGGAGAACATAGTTTGCAAGCACAGTGTTAACAGAAGTTTGACTCAGCCTGCTTGGTAATGAGTGGCATTAGGACTCGGCTTGGGCTTTTGTGCAGTAATCCACACATCATGGGAGCGGCGTCTTCAATTGATCCCTCAATTAGAGCACTTTTAACTCCTCACGTAATTACCTCTGAAACCAAAATTTGCCATGTCTCAGCAGGTTTACGGTGTGTGTGAGCTCTGAGAGCTGATGCAGGATTTGTTTACGGTGTGTTTGTGTCATCATGCTGTAATCGCTCATAGATTCACTATAGAGAACCTGTTTCAGAGCAGCTGCGTGTTGCTTTTGTCCTCCCGTGAGTCAATGCACATTCCATCTGTAGACGTCAACCTGTTCGACAGCTGCCAGTCACATCAGGTGCGGCGTTTACAGAACTCGTCTTCTTTCAGACTGATGGATTTAGCGAGGGAGGGCACGGTTATGGCATTTCGGCATATGGCATTATTCATTGTAAGCATTGTAACACACATACGCCTTGAAATGTATTCACATTGAACTTGGAAACAATAAAATGTGTTTCCTATAAGAAAGTATTTGTAAACACACATTGCCTTGGTTATAAAGATGTGAATAGTAATATTAATTATAATAAAGTAAATAATAATAAAATTATAAAAAATATATTTTATTAAATAATAAAAAAACATATTAAAACATCATACAGTGTGTGTATATATATATATATTTTTTTTTAATATAGTATAATAATGTAATAGATGTTTTTATTATAATAAATATATTGAATATTATTCAGAAAGACTGTATGTGTCATATTTCATTATATATATATATATATATACTGTATATATCACACTTGAAATAGTTAACCCTGGGTTCTCTTGCTTCACTTTTCACATTGCTCATAATTTTCCTGGGGTTAACATTTAATCCTGGGTATTCATAAGCTGTACACTCCTAAACCGTGGGTTAACGTCCTTATTTTCGGGTTAAAACATGTTGTTCTAAAGATCTTCAAACCTTCAGACTCCACTAGAGGCACTTTGGGAGATCAAACCCTATTCATTAATTTCTGAACGCTCCACGGGAAGTCAAAATAAAAAGCTGTTTTCTGATGTGATGTTTTCAATTGATGCGTGAACAAAACTTTATTTGTAGTGCGCCTGTCATCCAGTAATCACAATAATTTGTGCTTTGTTTCTTTTGACCAACTTTTAAATTCGGTAATTTTATTATGAAATTCAAACAGTTTTGGTGCTGTTTAAAGGGTTAGTTCACCCAAAAATGAAAATTCTGTCAGTAATCACTCACCCTCATGTTGTTCCAACTCTGTAAGACTCCTAAACCGTGGGTTAACGTCCTTATTTGCATATTTTCGCTCTTGTTTTCATTGTTTGGACAAACGCAACATGCGTCCTGTTTACATAAAGGCTCTAGAATTGTGCATCCTCATATTATATATTGCCAACTGTATTATCAAGTTTATACTGAAAGGACTGTACGGTGGTTTATTTCGATGGTCCACTTTAGACTATAAGTAACTTTGCAACTACATGTCAACTAACTGTCATTAGAGTATTAGTAGACTCTATGCTTAATATTTGCTTACACTTTATTTTGATGCTTCTCAACAGATATTCTACTGACTATTAGTAACTTGGCAACTACAAGTCAACTAAACCGAACCCTAACAACTAACCATAACCTGACAGTCTACTAATACTCTAATGAGAGTGATGTAGTTGCAAAGTTACTTATAGTTAGTAGAATGTCTAAAGTGCACTATTGAAATAAAGAAAATAAAAGTTATGTTTCATATGAGGCCTGTGAATGGTTGTCGTTTGCTGAGCATCTATATAACTGTACCGCATATTTTCACACTGTACACGTTTGGCGCCGCAATGCGGGCTCACCAGCACAAATGCTGTGCTAACCCCAGTTCAGCATGGCGTATCTCAACTCTGCTGTTGACCCGTTGTATTTTCCCTCTCTATAATCATGCATTTGTCACAGACAGCTCTATAGATGCATTAAACCTGCTTCGACACCTGCATAGAGGAGGTGTGTGTCTGCGCCGCTGCTCCTCTCCTGTTTCACTCCCGCGGTGTCTTCATGCTCCACTGGAGAGCTGGTGCGCGAGCCCTTTGTCTTCCTGACCCAGTAAAGGACACAGATGCCCTTCCCATCAGACTGTCAGGAGTTCACACATGGTTTGTTTAGCGCTCTCTGGAAGGGCTGGCGTTTAGAGATGCTTCGTTTGGCAAATCGCAGCTCCTGCTTAGTTACTGTATGTTTGCATTGCAGTAAAAGGTGGTTAAGTGGACCTCAAGTCTATTAGAGCATCAGTGGCACCCGTGAGGTCAATGATTTGTAAAAACAACATCTTTAGTGTTCGGTTCAGGGTTCCCACGGTCTTGGGAAAACCTAAAAATTGTGGTTTCCAGACCTGTAAAAGTCATAGAAATCAGTAATATATACACATACAGTATGTAGTATATTGCAGGACATGTAAAAAATGTATATAATATAATTTATTTAATAAAATGTTTTGGAATTAATAAATTTGTTTGCATATATATATATATTAGGGCTGTCAAAAGATTAATCGCGATTAATCGCATCCAAAATAAAAATTTGTGTTTACATAATATATGTGTGTGTACTGTGTATAATTATTTTGTATATATAAATACACACACATGCATGTATATATTTAAGAAATATTTGCATACATATACTGTATATATTTATATATAATTTATATTATATATAAATATAATTTTTTTATATATAAATTACACATTTTTCTTAAATATATACAAGCATGTGTGTGTATTTATATATACAAATTTAATTATACACAGTACACACACATATATTATGTAAACAAACTTTTATTTTGGATGCGATTAATCGCGATTAATCGTTTGACAGCCCTAATATATATATATATATATATATAATATGCATATAAATGGGCATTAATTGACTAAAAGTTGTGGGAACCCTGTTGTATAGTAAATTCTTCTATTCTATTTTCAAAGAATTAGCATATAACGACATTGCACAGCAGCTTAATATATTTCCATTTTACAAAGAAAATGTGAATGGTTCTCGTTATTAATATGAGGCTAACATGTTCTGAGTGGTTGTTATCTTCTGTGTGGTTGCTATGGTGTTCTGGATGGTTGCTAGGGAATTGCTTGGTGGTTGTTATGGTGTTTTAGATGGTTGCTTGCTTGTTAAATCCCCTTGAGAAAATAAGAAAAAAAATTTTTTCCCAGTTTGTTAGTCTGATCACTTAGAAAAAAAAAAAAAAAGCAAACACAACAAGCTGCATGATTTGTAGATGTCTTGTAGACGTGTTGCAGTTAAAGCAGGTTGTGATCAAATCCCTAAACCTCAGTGTGAGCGGCAATAAAGGAGATGTTTGACTAAACCAAAGCTAAATGTGCGTCTTAGTGTGGCTGTACCTTCTGTAGCGGATGTCAGAGCAACAGTGTGACACCTGGAATCCATATAATACACGCGATATAATTACGGGTCCAGCCAGGTCTCATCCAGCACCTCCACCGTCTGCCATAAACCCCATCAAAGAGGGCGGATTCAGATCCCACACACACATCCACGCTTCCTCCAAGCCCACACTTGTGCTTTGGCTGCTATTAAAAGCTCTTTTACTGGCTTCAGCCAGGTGAAATAACTTTTTCAAGGTTATGGAAATGCGTCAGAAGCTCTCCCTCTGCCCAGTCTTATTTATCTTTCATCTTCAAAGCCTCACTTATCTCCACCTCTCCGTCCAGTGCTGTGTTCAAGCCGTTTGTTTAGTCTTCAGACTTTAAAAGTGCTGTTTTGGGTAGGGGCGCACTGACACAGATATGCAGGCCGTCCTGAATAGGCTACAGCTTGTAGTTTACACCAACGCAAACGTTTTCAGGTTAAAACATGTTGTTCTAAAGACCTTCAAACCTTCAGACTCCACTAGAGACACTTTGGGAGATCAAACCCTATTCATTAATTTCTGAACGCTCCACGGGAAGTCAAAATAAAAAGCTGTTTTCTGATGTGATGTTTTAATTGATGCGTGAACAAAACTTTATTTGTAGTGCGCCTGTCATCCAGTAATCACAATAATTTGTGCTTTGTTTCTTTTGACCAGCTTTTAAATTCGGTAATTTTATTAAGAAATTCAAACAGTTTTGGTGCTGTTTAAAGGGTTAGTTCACCCAAAAATTAAAATTCTGTCAGTAATCACTCACCCTCATGTTGTTCCAACCCCGTTAGACTTTCATTCATCTTCGGAACACAAATTAAGATATTTTTGATTAAATCTGAGAGCTGGCTCACTCCTCCATAGGCTTATTGAAACTTGCCGGCCCAGATAAGTTAGTAAAGACATCGTTAAAATAGTCCAAGTGACTACAGTGGCTCAACTTTAAGTTTATCAAGCGATGAGAATACTTTTTGTGCGCAAAACCCCCCAAAAATAACGACTATAAACATTGTCTTTACTAACTTTCTTGGGCCGGCAAGTTTCAACTACATAGAAGCCTATGGAGGAGTGAGACAGCTCTCAGATTTAACCAAAAAATCTTAATTTGTGTTCAGAAGATGAGCAAAAGTCTTACGGGGTTGGAACAACATGAGGGTGAGTAATTACTGACAGAATTTTCATTTTTGGGTGAACTAACCCTTTAATGCGACGTGACAGAACGCCTCAGTTCAAGTGGCGCATGAACTTTACTACTAGTTACAGCACCAAAAAACATGAATGAACATTAGAAGGAATGTTTTAAAGATACAGTACAACTGTACAGTACAAGCTAAATGTATCATGTCTCACAGTCAGTCGCTCAGTCAGTGTAACCGGGAGTTGGTAGTCTGTGTGTGTACTGTGTATATATATTTATTCCATGGTCTGTCTGAATACTCGATTCTGATTGGCTGGAAGGTCATAACTGGCGAAAATGTTTACCCTTCCGGTCAAATATTGTGCTGGAAACAACAGCTGGCCTAAGTTGTCAATGCTGGCCAATGATAATCCAAAAACGATTTTAACGCACTTCACGGAGGTTCTTTGCATCGTGCATTCAAATTGTTTAATGCACAGCTAGCCGTGGATTATCCCTTACATCATTATTATTATTATTATTTAAATATGATGAAAGGACCTTTTGGTTTAGTTTATTTTGACAGTCTTGGGTCACGAGGCTTTAGAGGCTCCTGTCAGTCCGAGTTACTGGTCCCGCTGGACAGATAATATATAATCTTAATTTGTAGCCTGCCACAATAACCTAAAAAAGTACCGTTGAATAATGTTAGAAATCAAGTTGCCTTTCCTCCCATTGTTAGCTTTTCCTTTAAAATGCGGTTCTACTCTCCCCTGCAGTTTGAGCGCTGTGATTATTTCTGGAGCTCTGCGAGCCGCAGTGCCACTAATGTGGGCGAGTGATTGAGTTTCCTAGAGACTTTCTGCAGGAGGGATGAAACAATGGCTGCCCTGTGGAGGAGTCACGGCATGTGGACGGCACATTGTCATTGTCTAATACAGGGCCGACAGAGCAGAACAAAGAGGGAAAGTTAAAGTGAGAGCTTTTGGTTACTTTGCCGGGGATTTTTCCTGGGCTTTTCCCCTGTCATGATGATGTCGATCCAGTTTTTATAGTCTTGCACCCAAATCAGTGTTATTTTAGTATCGTTCATATGTTCTTATAGTTTTTATTTATAATTTAAAGTGTTTTATTTTTAATATTTTTCATTTTAGTTAATGTTTTAGTAATTTTGTTGTGTGTTTTTGTCATTTTTACTAATTCTCGTTTTTTTATATATAGTTTTCTATATAGTTTTTAATCAGTTTTGTTTTATTTTTAGTTATTTTACTAAATTATTCTAGTATATAGTTATTAAATAGTTATTCTCTCTCTAACACACACTCACTCTCTCTATATATATATCATATACATTTTTATTTATAATTTAAATTATTTATATTTATATACACTACCGGTCAAAAGTTTTAGATCGGTAAGATTTTTAATGTTTTTAAAAGAAGTCTCTTCTGCTCACCAAGGCTGCATTTATTTGATTAAAAATACAAACAAAAAACAGTCATATTGTGAAATATTATTACAATTTAAAACAGCTGTGTTCTATGTGAATATATAGTGAAGTGTAATTTATTCCTGTGATCAAAGCTGAATTTTCAGCATCATTACTCCAGTCTTCAGTGTCACATGATCCTTCAGAAATCATTTTAATATGATGGTTTGATGCTCAAGAAACATTTATGATTATTATCAATGTTGAAAACAGTTTTTTACATTTTTATTTCATGATGCTATGATGAATAGAAAGTTCAAAAGAACAGCATTTATCTGAAATGGAAAGCTTTTGTAACATTAAACACTACCGTTCAAAAGTTTGGGGTCAGTAAGAATTTTTATTTTATTTTTGGGGGAAAGAAATAAAATAAATCAATACTTTTATTCATCAAGGATGAGTTAAACTGATCAAAAGTTACAGTAAAGACATTTATAATGTTAGGAAATATTCTATTTGAAATAAATGCTCTTCTTTTGAACTTTCTATTCATCAAAGAATTTTGAAAAAAAAATTGTACACAAATGTTTTCAACATTGAAAATAATAATGAATGTTTTTTGAGCATAAAATCATCATATTAGAATGATTTCTGAAGGATCATGTGACACTGAAGACTGGAGTAATGATGCTGAAAATTCAGCTTTGATCACAGGAATAAATTACATTTTAAAATATACTCACATAGAAAACAGTCATTTTAAATTGTCATAATATTTCACAATATTACTGTTTTTTTTTTAATTGTTTTTTATCAAATAAATGCAACCTTGGTGAGCAGAAGAGACTTCTTTTAAAAACATAAAAAATCTTACCGATCTAAAACTTTTGACCAGTAGTGTGTGTGTGTGTGTGTGTGTGTGTGTGTGTGTGTGTGTGTGTGTGTGTGTGTGTGTGTGTGTGTAATATTATATAATATATATATTGATGTCTATTTAGTTTTATTTAGTTTTCTTTTTAGTTATTTTACAAATAATATTCTTTATATTTTTAAATAATTAAAATAATAAATAAATTACACACACATATGTGCGTGTATGTATATGTAATTTATTTATAAATATATTTAATTATAAATTATTCACAAATAAATTACATATAAATTGTTTATAAATGTAATTTTATACATGGTTTAATGTTTTTTTTTTCCATTTCTATTAGTTTTAATTTTTTTAATGTCTATATTTTTTTAATAATTTTTATTTCAGTTATTTTAGCACATCAAGTTAAGCTAAATTAAAATGAAAAATGTTGAAACAAAATAAGTTCTATATATATATATATATATATTTTAGTTACCTTAATTCAATTAATGTTTATTTTATTTCAACTAACACATTTTTTTTAATGGTTTTAAATGTAGTTATAACTTGTGTATATAACCCAGGATAACCCTGACTCAACCCCATTCATTTTCATTTTGTCCACTACCCTGCCCGTCTAACCTGAAGTTGACTGTCCCAGGTCACGGTTTTGTTAGTCTAGGAGGATAGTGTGCCTCATATCCGTATGGAAAGTCCTCCGCTCCACAGATATGATGTAGTGCTGCATTGGGGACAGGATTTTCCATCCTGCCTGTTATTGTCCAGTCAGTGACGTTACATCGACAGGTGCTTCCTGTCTCATCAGTGTCCCGTGACCTCCTGACATTCTGCTTTTTGTGTTTGGAACTGGGAACGGTGGAATTGAACCAGGGATATTCTCACTAACCAAACCAAAAACAACATGCTGACATTGTTTACTCCATCACACTGTCCACAATAATTTGCTTTAATTTGGTTTGGTTTCTATTAATCCAAAACCTGATGATTCATGTGTCCTAAAAGTGTACTGTCAATGTGTGATTTGTTGCAGGACTCGGAGTCGTTGGACCACTGTATTCAGAGCACACTATCTGCACTGTACCCTCCGTTCAGCGTGAGCGCGGTGACCGTGTTGTGGCAGCTCTTCAGCGTGGTGGAGAGACAGTACCGCGGTGACGGCCTGCGCTGTTTCATCGACTTTCTGCTGCCCGCCAAGAGAATCCTGCAGATATTAAAGGAGGAGGCCTGTGTGAGTACCCTCAGTTTCATTAGATGCATTCTGACAGAAGCATTTCAAAGTAAAAGAAAACGCTGGGTGAAAAAGTAACGTAATCAGATTACTTTTTTCAAGTAACAAGTAAAGTAGCATATTACTTTTACATAGGGATGCACCGATATGAAAATTTTGGCCGATACCGATAACCGATAATTCTTTATATTTGAAAGCCGATAACCGATATATTGGCCGATAAATCGAAATCCAAATTTGTATATACTTTTTGAGAGCCTGATTACAAAAACAAAAGTTTCATCATTAAAAGCCATGTCCCAAAACACAACTTTATGAAGCCAATATCACAGCACAAAACAGAATTTTCCTTATTTGAAGTGATTCCAATCATATTTCAAGCAATTTAAAGCCATCATGGTGAACAGTGCGCATCTGAAGTGTCTCAGCTGAAGGAAATAATACATTATTTATCGGCTTTAATATATCGGACAAATTTTCTTATCGGGCCGATAACGATTAAGCTCAAAAATGAGCATATATATCGGCCGATACCGATATGGTGGCCGATATATCGTGCATCTCTACTTTTACATTTACATTTATGCATTTGGCAGACGCTTTTATCCAAAGCGACTTACATTGCATTAAAAATGTACACATTTACATGTTTTTACTTTTAATATTTACAACAAAATATCTGAGTCCAATAAGTAATGCAAGTTACTTTGTTTTCCCATGTGTTGACTGACCCCTCTCCTGTCCTCATGTTGAGAGAAATCTCGAGGCGTTGTGTGCGCTGTGTGAACATTTGTAGTTCTAGACTAGAATGTGAGCATGCATTTACTCATTGCACAAAAACAGATTTAGTATTCCTCAAAATGAATAAAAACAGTAAAATGCAAACTCAAAATATTACGCAAACTTGAAATAATTAAATATGTTAAATAATAAAAAGATACTTAATGTATTTAATCTCACTTTATTAACCAATATCTTTGCTGCTGACCTTCGATGATCAAATTCATCCAACCATTTGGTGTGAAATGGCCTTTACATTTGCCAACATTTTTTTAAATTAAAAAACATACAAGCAAGCCCAGTAGAGGTGAGGAAAAAGTAACGCAAAAGTAACATTACACTTTATTTTCCTTGAAAAAGTAACACAATTAGATTGTAGAGATTTTAAAAGTAACTTTCCAGTTGCCTGCTAATACATAATATTTTTAATTTTTAATAAGAAACCTAAATATACAAAGCTACTTAGGGGATATTCACACAGTATTTGCTTTATTAATAAATATTTATATATACAGTATATGTGTATATATGTATATATGTGTGTGTATATATTTGAAGTGGATCAAAAAAGTTCATCAAAGTGTCCTAAGACAAGAACGATCCACTTTTGATCCACTTCAAATGTTGACTACTGTGTATATATTTATACACACACACACACACACACACACACACACACACACACACACACACACACACACACACACACACACACACACACACACACACATTAACATGCATACATTAACAAATTATTACAATATGTTATATTTTATATATTATAGTTTTTATTATTTTTATTTTTTTATTGGACCTGCATAGAAATTTTCCATGCATCATGCATTCTTTAAACTCGATTTTGTGCATTAGCTGGCTAGTCGTCATTCATGCGCTGATTATTTTACTGCTGACAGTCTCCGCTACAGATGCTGTTGTTGAAATCAGTCGCGCTGCCGCTAAACATGTTCAATCCATTTAAATTCTCTCAGAGAGAAATACTGCGAGAGTGGGAACATGAGAGGGAGGATGAATGCTTCAGGCTGAAAGAGGGTCCAGTATTACTGTGAAAAGCAGCCCAAACAGAGAGTGTTGTGAGTTGACCGGGGTGAACTTGGCAAAGAGGATCAGGCTGAAATGAAAGACTTGCTCAGGGAGGCTTTGTATTTCTGCAGGTTAGCGCTGTGTGAGCACATACCTGAAACCTTATGCTCCTGTATTAATTATCAAGGGCACTCAGCATTCTCATTTAACTCTGGCATGATCTTTGAGGGAGTCATTTTATGTTCTAGAATAGTCATCATTTTTGCAGTTCTGTTGGGTTATGCACGAATTTGACTTTTCAATATTTTCTAATTGCATTGTTTTAGTTCATTGCATTTTTGTATTTACTGATTGCACACTGCACTTAAAATGGTTGCTTATGCATGCATGTAAAGCAGTATTGTATCTGATGAATTTGTTCTTTTTATTTTGCACAGCTGCGATTCAAAGGCCTGTTGCTGTACCACGAGGGATGGCCGCTCTGTTTACATGAGAAGGTGGTTCTGCAACTCGCACCACTGCATAAAGTACGTCTACGCCAGGGAGATTTCTACCTGCAGGTGGTTCCTTTAGGCCGCAAGGCTGCCAAACTGGTCATAAAATGCCTGTCAGGGAGCGGGCAAGCCATCGCAGAGATCCCTGTGGCCGAGAGCATGTACGGCAGCGTTTTTACTCCGGACTTCCTGCAGAATGTAACGCGTGAACGCAACTTGCAGCCTCTCCAGAACTGCCTCCTCAGCACCGGCACTGTGGTTTACCGCACACCCTGGAAGAACGTGGTGAATCCTTTGTTTGTGACCAGCACCGCTGACGCCATCATGCAGGCGCGGAGCGGTGGAGCGACCCTGCGCGGTCAGCTAAGCACATGCAGCACGCACGGATCCACGGGAACACTCAGTTCACGAGACTCTCTGGGCGGTGAGTCCACCGTGTCGGAGCCCGTTCTCAGTCGCAGCCTTACGGATATGGGCATCGGCTCCCTGCGCTCAGAGGATTCGCCCTTGCAGAAGAGTCCCAGCACGGATCAGGGATGCATTCGAGGTAGAATCGGACACAAAATGCTCTCGTTCAGCACGGACCTTAGCAATCCCGGCCTTCGCAAGCGTCACCCTAGAGACTCGACAACCTTCGAGTCACGCCGGCTTTTCCGCAAGTCCTACATGGAGGCACTGCAGAACCCAATGAATCTCGGCTCCAGCTCTGAGTCCATTCTGGAGGAGGGAACGGAGTCGACTCCTGGCTCCGTCTCAAAGGAGCCGATCCCACGGAGGATCTGTGCCCGTGGATGGTTGGGAGGAGATGAATCTCGCAACGGTTCTCCCGCCATAAATCCATCCAAGAACACTGAGCTCAGTCCGGACGAGAGACGCTCCAAATCTCTCGAACGTACCCAAAAGGCCTTGCAGGTTAAAGGTCACCGGGCGCGCTCATCCTCCGGCGGCTCTGGCAGCGGCCTTCCCAAGAAACTTATGAATGGCTATGCTTTCCGTTTCGGAAAACTGGACTTGGAGGCGGCCTTTCCTGGCATTGAGAAACGGAGCAACAAAGAGTGCTCAGGTAAAAATTTATTGTCAACTCTATTATAAAAAATAACATGTCCTAACTAGTGGTCAACCAATATATCACCAAGGCCGATATTTGGCAATTTTTAATCGTCTGCATAAAGTTTTTCTGTTCGGCCCATAAGTTTCAGAAGCGGTCGACTTTTAACTTGATACTGCTGAGAACCCATTGTGTGAGCACAGACGCACACCTAGATAACAAAAAAAGTGTTTCAAATGTTTTGCTAATGTTTGCATTAAGTAATGAGAGGTTCTGTGAACTTTCAAAACATCTTTTTTTTTTTGGTTATGCAAACATGCGATTTATAATTTTGCATTTAAAAGCATTTAAAAACGTTAAACAAATGTTTCAGAAAAAGACGTTCCATGACCGATCTATAAATAATGTTTTTATGTTAACATGTTGAGAACATTATTAAAGACCACTTAACTGGTTTGTTCATAACTTTGAGAGAACCTTAACAGAACAAGTTGTACCAAACATGTTTCCTGTAAGCTAGACCGCCAATTCATCAGTCTTCAATAGGTTACCTTCTTTATTTAACAGTTCTGTCTAATATTTGAAAGGCAAATGCTCTAATACTTTATACATATACTGTCTGGTTTCAGCAAATATGTATCTTAAAGGAATCGTTCACCCAAAAATATATAAATTACTCATCCTCACGTCGATCCAAACCCGTAAGACTAACGTAAGCGTCAGTGGTAGTTGCTTAGCTGTCAATGGAGGGACAGAAAGCTCTCAGATTTCATCAAAAAGATCTTCATTTGTGTTCTGAAGATGAACGAAAGTCTTACGGATTTGTAATGACATGCAGGGCAGTAATTAATGGACGAATTTTTTTGGGTGAACTATCCCTTTAAACACTTGCAGAGAAAGTCCCGTCTGCACACTCTTCTGATTTGCTGTGATTTGTGATTGATTTTGCCGCATCACATTTGTAAAGACAGATTGTCTTGATCTAATTGGCATTGCGTTTAGTGTGCAGAGCGCATTGTTTGTGCTTCTTTACCATCAGTATGAACTCTTATTTCTTCAGTGCTGTGTGCTCATCCCGACAAGCTTCCCTTATCAAACCATGTCGCCTGAGGCCTTGAAAGCTTCTGGTTCCAGACAGTTGTTCTGTTGTGCTCCGGTGTGTAATTATCACCGGCAGCAGAAAGCAGGACCGTCAACGAGCTCATCTGAGAGCAGATATTGGGAGGAGACAGCTTGTCATTCCTTCCACTTGATTTTATGGCTTGCGACTGGCTGCATGTGAGGACTAATAGCGCGTGTGTTTTGGAATGTTTCGGCGGCCCTGCCCTGTAAGAGAGGCTTGCTTGTCTTTCTGACGTGTTTGCTGTAATGTGCGGCCATGATGGACCCCAAAGGCACGATACTGCACTGAAGGCTTTACACTGCTTTATTTAGCTCTTCCTGCTATTGAGTGTTTCAAAGAAAGAGTGTTTTGCCCTCCGTCTCGTGCTTCAGGCCAGAAGTGTTTTTGGGGTCTATCCGCAGGAAATTCCAAACTGTTCGGCATTCTTAAGATTTTGGATTACTTCGTGTCAAAGGGCTACAGCACGTCCTAACTGTCCACAACAAGATGCATTTATGAGCAAAACCCCTATATTTTCTTTTTTAGCTAGGTTTTTGTCCTAACTCACTGTGCCAAGTGGCATATATATATGAAATGGATCAAAACCTTTCATCAAAGTTATACATGAATTTTGAACAATATCCGTTCTTGTCTTAGGACAACTTTGATGAAATTTTTTGATCCATTTCAAATGTTGACTATTGTTTATATGTATGTGTATGTATATATATATATATATATATATATATACAGTATATATATATATATATATATATATATACAGTATATATATATTAATACTTATATTTTATTATAGAAAATAATAATATATTATAGTTTTATTTATTATTGTTTTTATATATAAAAAAAAACAATAATACAAAAAAATTATACAAAAGTAAGTAACAATAAACAAGACAACACACACGCATGTTACAAATACATTCAAATACAAGCTTAAAGGGATAGTTCACTTTGAAATTAAATTTTGATATGTTTTAGCTTACCTCAAGGGCATCCAAGATGTAGGTGTCTTTGTTTCCGCAGTAGTTTCAATTTTGATATTTTTAGGTCAAACCATTCGAACAGTATTTATATCGTTTTTACCTCTTGCACACAACCACGTCCAAGCAGACTAAGCCAGAACGCGCGCACACGTCACACACCAGGAAGCGCGCGCGCCCTCATATCACTTGGACGTGGTTGTGTGCAAGAGGTAAAAACGATATAAATACTGTTCGTTTTCTCACACAAACCGCTCGTTTCGTGTCTTAGGCCGTCAATGTGTACTTACGATGGGGAATTGTTTAATTTGGACTTCTCTGTGCATGCTCTTTGAGACCGTGACCATAGACCTGCATTATATGACTGACAGACAAGAACGGTTTGACCTAAAAATATCAAAATTGAAACTACTGCGGAAACAAAGACACCTACATCTTGGATGCCCTTGAGGTAAGCTAAAACATACCAAAATTTAATTTCAAAGTGAACTATCCCTTTAATAAAGAACAGGTCATAAAAAGGTGAGACTTGAGATCATAATAATAATTTATTAATAAGCGAATAAGTTAATTGTTTAATTATTGTTATTATTACATTTTTTTTTTTTTTGGCTAATCTGTCAATCTCTAAATGGCTAACCATCAGATGATTAGTCAGCCTGAATGGTATATGGTCTCTAACTACTTTGCCCAGCCCTTTTGTTTTTAGTGTAAGGATGAAATATGACTTGTCACATCAAGTCTGGTTAGAAAATGGCTTTCGAAGTGAGTTAATTCTCTATGGCTCTCACACACAGAGTGGTTTAGGTAAATTCCCATCTGGGAATCTGCAGAGTCCCTCTGTTCTCTGGCTCTCTTTCCCACACATGAAAATCCGAGCCATTGAGTCTGGGCATGAAGCCACAGCGGATCCGATGACCACCTGAGGGAGGATCTCTGTGCCGCTTACCTGCGCTGATGTGAAGCTCACATCCAGATGGCTCCTCCGTCATAATGGGAAGCATTGTGTCCCGTCGGGCTCGTGGAGATGCTGAAGAGAGGCTTAAAGAGTGAAGCCCATCTCTACGTAATATCTGTTCTGTTACAAAGCCCGAGCGAAGCAAGGGTCAGCTCAGACTTTGTTCGGAAAACAAATCCCAATGACTTTGAGGCTGGATCAGATTACGGGTGATGTGGTTTTGCCCGGCCTTTGGGATTCCATTAGGTCTCTTGCGATTATAACCTGGTTCCCATGATACCACAGAGAGACGTATGCAAAGTCAACCAAATGTTGCTGGCAGAGCAGCTTTTGAACAGTGTTGGTTAGTGAATAACTAAAAGCAACGACATTACTAACTAGTTTTAGCTTTCCCAGCAACAACCTACATTTTCCAACTTGAAGCGGTGCACAACTTTACAATCGAGCAAACTAAAGAAACTCATATGTAGCATTGGAAATCCTGATTCAGTCCAGTGAATCAGTTCATTCAAATGATTCATACAAATGAACTGATTCAACAAAGTGTATTTGCAACACATTTTGCACAGAAATTGCTAGTAGATTTCTCAAATTTGAAGAAAGACTGAAATAGTATTTTAGTATTTTTTAAAACCTACAGTACTTTTAGGTATTTTTAAAACCTAAAAATCCTAAAAATCTTTAAAACCTGGTTTTATTTACAATTCCAAACACTGTAAAGAAAAAAAAAGAAAAATAGTTAACAGTGTAATGTTTAGTTTAATGCTGCTTATCAAGTTATCAGATGAGTTTATAAATTATTCATTTTTTTAAAAATTGCAGTAAATGTAATTATATCTGGTGTTTTAATAAGTTTAACAATTCATTCATTCAGAAAAATGCATTCAGGTGGGGGGGGGGGGGGGGGGGGGGATCAATTTTTTTCTTCTTTTTATCGAATTTTGATCCTGTTTATCAAATTTATATTGTAAAAGTAAAAAAAAAAAAAAAAAAGCTCTTTACTTGAAGCCTTTAAATGCATTATACAAAAAAAAAATCATAATGGACTTTGCAATGCATCATATATTTTCAGTAAAGTTAAAATGCATTGTAATGTTTGCAGATTTGCAGATTAATGCATTATACTTTCTAAAGGTGTAAAAATGAAGTATTATAATGTATTATAACTGTGGTTACAATTACATTAAGAAACGTTTTATATTGCACTATATATGCAGGTTTTCAAGTAAAGTGTTAAAAAATAATAATATTATATATTGCATATTATATAATCTGTAGCTTCAATGTAGTTATATCTCTCTCTTTCAAAGCTGCTTCACCAACACTAGTTCTGCAGTGTTTGTCTGTGTTGTGTGTGTTTGTGTGTGTTTCAGTGTCCATTTCAAACTTCCTCTGCTTGTTGAGGAAGTGCATCACAAAAGGACTCGGGTCTCAGATTCACACAGGAAATGAAGTCATCAAAAAGACAATAGTGGAGGAGGAGGAAGTTTAAAACTTCAAAAATATAACTTGACGTTGTTTATTTGTAAGTGCATGAGATGTGCTTATACTGTATGTACTGAAATTGCACAAACATTTGTCCTCGAAATTCACTAAACTGTCACTAGCCTTATCTAATTATAAAAGATCTTTATTTGCTCAAGTTCAGGCTTATTTTTCTCAAACTATAGGAGTTCTACAGGGTTTATTTATGTTTATTAATTAATTATTATTTTTTTGTTCATTTATTCTAATGTATTATTTATGTA
This sequence comes from Vimba vimba, assembly GCA_022828995.1. Classification (NCBI taxonomy): domain Eukaryota; kingdom Metazoa; phylum Chordata; class Actinopteri; order Cypriniformes; family Leuciscidae; genus Vimba; species Vimba vimba. The sequence goes on along the minus strand of CM040830.1, from coordinate 34,627,652 downwards.
AAAAGCATTATATAGTGATCTTTCTTTAATGCATTCATTAAAAAATGTAAGCCTTTTTTCAAGATTTACGCATTTCAATTAATAGTAACATTCCATCAAATTGAATTGAAAAATCCTTACATAATATTCATATTATAAATTAAGAATTTTAAATGAGAAAAAAAAAAACTAGAGCTTAATAAAACATTTTGTATGAATTTTAAACTTAAATTTAAACATTTTCATTTTATATAGGAATCACATAAACCATACGGTCCATTCCCTTGTTCCATTAAGATTAATAAAAAAAAAAATATTAAGCTCTATTTTTTTTACTCATTTAAAATTCTATTCTATTTCAATTTCCTATTTCATAATATGAATATTTTATTCGATTCAATTTGATGGATTTTTTTACTATTAATTGAAATGCATAAATCTTGAGAAAAGGCGAGTGTGGGTTGATATTCAAAAGTTCTTCTCTCTGTGCCATAAAATGTTATATTAACATATAAATATTATATTAATTCTAGCTCAGTGTATTAAGGGTGTTTAGTTACTCTAAACATCAATGTAATTTTTTATTTGGATAATTTAAGCTTTGAAAGAGGGAAGTTAATATGTAGCTTTTCTTAGAGTTGTCTGTGGCGTGTTCAGCCGCAGCCCTTTCCTCTCAGGATGAGTGTGTGTTAAACAGTGGTGTGTTGTGTTGTGTTGTTTGGGTTGCTGTGTTTGGAAGAAACAGCCCGAGGGCTTGGATTCTGGAGAAAGTTCACAAACATCTGCTTCAGCTGGGAATGTCAGCCACAGCATTCCTCAAACCGGAGCCCGAGGGCTGAAAAACTGAGCTGTGTGTGTTACCGTCATCAGACGTGTGTGTTTGTGTGTCTGCCTCACACACCTGGTGTCGGTCGTGACTCAACATTGACTCACTGTATAGTTTTTGTCACACCTCTTCCAACCATCAGACAGTCTATTCACTATATGCACTGTATTGTGCAACTCTGCGGGTTAAATTTGTTGGCGAATGAACTGATTGTTTATTTAAATGTATTTTTGATTCGTTTTAAGCTCATCATTGTGTTTTTGAAGTTTGGTTTCAGTAAGATTGTTTTTATTCAGCAAAGATGCATTCAATTCATCAAAGATTCCTGAAGATGTTTTCCACCAAAAATCAAAGCAGCTCAACTGTTTTCAACATTGATAATAATAAGAAATGCTAACAGCATATTACAATGATTTCTGAAGGATCATGTGACTCTGAAGACTGGAGTAATGATGCTGAAAATTCAGCTCTGATCACAGGAATAAATTACATTTTACAATATAGTCAAATAGAAAGCAGCTATTTTAAACTGTAATAATATTTCAGTGTTTTTTTACTGTATTTTTTGATTAAATAAATGTGGCCTTGGTGTGCAGAAACGACCTTTAAACAGTAGTGTATCTTGCTTTAGTTTCTTAAAATGCTTAAAATCATTTACATTAATGCATCCATTTAGCCAAAGCAATTTACTTTGCATTCAAAATATACATTTTTATCAGTTTATGCATTCTCTGCAACTGTTTGAGCTAGTTTTGATCAATGCATTTTAAACGATTCACAAAAAATGAACTGAACTGAGCAACTCTAAATCAGTTTTTGCTGCTGAAGTTTAAAAATAAAATGTGCCTATACCAATATTCACAATGTTGCTTAATTTTAAATCACAATCATCATATTCAATGGATATATAGTGCGTGTTCAGGATATCCCACGATAATGAGATGACGATCTCTGATCTGTTCAGGTCTCTCTGATGATGGTCTGCGCTCAGGTCCCAGAAGGAACAGTAACAGCGGAGATGAGTGTGTTTCTCCCAAACCCTCCATCAGACCCGCGGTTTCTCCTGTCCCGTCCACGACGCCCCCTGCTGTCTGTCCCCCGCCGCTGCCCTCACTCATGACCCAGCTCAACCAGGAGCTCTTGACCTCTGGTGCGATAACGCTACCTGGTACGTCCATCAGCTGAAACAGAAACAGATGCTTAAAACTAATATATATATATATATATTTTATATATTTATATACAGTATATATACACACACAAATTAATGCATTTTTAATGTATATCGCAAAATGAACAGTAGGAATGCATGATTAATCAAAATCAGTGTTATTTTAGTATCATTGATATACTATTATAGTGTCTGTTAGTATTTTGAATTTTATTTTATTTTATTTTTTTAAAGTTTATTTAGTTTTAGTTATTTTAGTTCTTTGACTTGAACTAAATAAAAATGAGAAACGTTGACTTGGCAACTAGCTGAAATAAAATACTTTTTTTAAAATATTTTATTTCAGTTAGTGTTTATTTTATTTCAGGTAATGCATTTTTTATGTTTTTTTAGTTTTAGTTAACAATAATAATAACCCTTATTAAAATAAAACAGAAATCACTATATGTCTTCAAAAATCTATGGCTAATAAAAGCTTGAAAATTAAGAAGTCAAGCTCATTTGAAAATAAATAAATTGTAGTATATTAGTATTGTATTTTACTGTAAAATTATAATTGTCGTTATTATATTATTTTTCTTAAATACTAGGTTTTACAATACACTGTAAAAAATTTGTAACACTCCCAAATCAAAAATTTCAATTGACCTAAATTTTTCAATTGGCCCAAGTGAAATTCTGTAAATTCTAAAATTAAATGTACAGATTTTCACTTGGGCCAATTGAAAAATTTAGATGTTATCGGTCAATTGAAATTTTTTATTTGGGAGTGTTACAAATTTTTTACAGTGTAGTAATATTTCTTATTTTATTTAACATTTTTATTTAGTAATTATGATCATAATTAAAAAATATATATTATTATTTGTAACAAAGTTAAAGCCATAACATACTATGGTATTTTTGTGCATTAGTACAGTAAAAAAAAAAGAAAAAGACATACAGCACCTTTAAGTCCCAGGCCTGGCCTTATCTCTGCCGTCACTCCTCCTGGATCTCCTCTCGAGACCGGTGCGTCGCACAGGTGTCACTAAAGTCCCCGTGAACCAAAAGTTGCAGCCGACTTTACTTCATAGTTATGACATATTTCCATTCAGACATATTGGGTTTACTTTAGCGCAGCTCCTCTCCATCCCTCGCTCATAGCAGACTGATGGTCGGAGGGAAGTGGTTAAAGGATATTCAACTATTCAAACTGACGCCATCAGAGAAGGAACGCCGTTCTAGAGCGGAAGCAAATGTTCCGATTAAATCTTTAAAAATTTTCTGTGTATTAACTGTTCACCACAAGACTAATAATGTGCGCTTACAAAGTAAATAGGGTCAATTTTGATTTCATGATGACTTTAACGTTCTGCTCCCACAGCTCTCGGCCCCGCACCGCTTATTACAGCGTTATTATTTTACAGTCATTTTGATATAATCACAACATTTTTGGCCAGCCCTACAAACAAGCACAGCAAACCTGGAACTTTTTTCAATGCATTTTAAATTGCAATTGCAAATTTTATCAGAAAAAAATAAAAATCCCAGAGGAATTCTCCCCCAAAGGGTTCAGGCCTAGTGAAGAGTGCAGTGTGATTTCTCGGGTTACTCATCTGACCTCTGCTCCAGGTAACCAAGACCGCAGTGGGAGAGCAGTGCTGCAGGTGTGCACCAGGAACCAGGTGTGGACAGACGCGTGTCGCACCACAAACCAGATCACCGAGCTGCTCTGCTACTACTGCAACAGACTGCGGTGAGAAACGCCTCACACACACGCTGGGGTCTCACTGCCTGTGTTTCCATCTCTGTGGCGGCACGAGTGGGGACGCCGTTTACTGAATCAACATGGAAATGATTCGCTCGAGGCAGTTGTGTCACAGGCTTTTATTTGCCAGACAAATGTGTTGCGCTAAGTGTCTTGTGTTTTTTTTCTTTTCTTTCTTTCAGGAGGGAGAAGCGAGATCTGGGTTTGACGGTTCTCGTAGACGCTCGCAGACAACAGGCCACGTCCACACTGATCTCAGCCCTGTCTCAGTTTCAGGTGAGACGAAGCGCAGATCAGCTGTGAATGCCACGTCTCAAGCCCTCGCTATTTCACCCTGTTTTTTAACGCCTGACATATAAAATAATGCTAACACTTTACAATGTTTTCATTATTCAACATTAGTTAACTATATTAGTTACCATGAAATAATTATGAACTGCATTTATTAATCTTTGTTAATGTTAATTTCAAAATTTACTACATTATTAACATTTTTACTAACTAACGTTAACAAAGATTAATATATACTGTTACAAATGTGTTGCTCATGGTTAGTTAATACATCAACTAATGTTGACAAATAAACCTTATTAAAATGTTACCAAAATAGTCAAAATGTTACCAAAATGGAACATTTATTTAGACTAAATATGTATTTTTTTTTAATCTAAAAGTAATGTGCATATGTGTTTTATGTTTTGTATCATATTTGATAAATCATTTGATAAGTAAAACGCACCTCAATTTTATTCAAAGGCTCAAACTGAGCAAAAATATGCAATTTTGTGCAGATGCTGATTTTAAAATGGCCAAAAAATAAGATGCAATTCTGATAGCTTGTAATGTAAATCAATGAGATCTTTATATAGCAGACGACTTGCATAATCTCTATATCTCCCATTCATTTGTCTCAGTAAGATGATATTTAAATTCTTAGTTTTTATGATCAAAGCTCTGTAGTTTCAAAACATATAATAATGATTGACAGATGATCAAATAAACCTTCCTCAAAAGCCAGATGGATCATATTTGATACTCACATTTTAACAAGATGTTTCTAAAACGGGATCGATTGTCGAGTTGCAAGACCTTATTATTTGTCACACATTTGATGTAAGCAAGAAACATGGCAAGTACGCAGGCAAACGGCAACAGTTTCAACCTCATGTCGGCACATTTTGAGATGTGTGAATTGCATAGCTCAAAGCATCTGTGGTCACGTTTAACTTTTGCTGATTGTAGTATTCTGTATATCAGCTCTGTATATCTCTGTATATCTCTGTATATCAGCTGTTGCCTGCTTCACGCCAAACATCGAAAGCAAAGCCTGTCCTCAGGGACTGAGACGAGGCCTGTATTAGCTTGTCTCCTTTAAACCCACTCTCAGATCAGTCCCAACATGCAAACAAATACAGGCAAAATATGAGAGAAGAGCACCGAATGACTTAAATAATCCCTATTAGCACTATTATGTGCAATAAATTATCTTAACAGTTTAGTCTTTGTAATTATCCATGTTTTTTATATATATATTTTTTTGTTGTTGTTTGATTTTTTGTTTTGTTTTTTAATGTCTGTACAATATATGATATAAACCAGGGTTTGTGAGGGAACTACAAGGGGTTCAAATAATTAATTAAATCATAAAAATGTAAAAAATAATAATAATAATAATTTTTAAAAATCTAAATAAAAGATAAAAAAAAAGATAAAATGTTTTATTTGCTTATGCACATTAATTGACATTAGAGAACTGTGGACATGTTGTTAAATTAATGAAATATTAACTAGGGGTTAATATTAGCATGGAGAAAATCCCTGATTTAAGGCCCGTTCACACTAAGGACGATAACTACAGTGATAACTATCTTATATTTATATCTTATACTTATATTTAGTTAAACTTATTGTTTAACTATCTTATATAATGTTTACTATACTGTGTAGCGCTTTGGGTTGGAGAAAAGCGCATTACAAATAAAATGCATCATCATCATCATAACGATAAACGATAGTTTAAAAAAATAGCTTTTTAGCTGTTTAGCCTTTGTAATTATACGTATGTTTTTTAAATTATTATTTCTGTTTTTGATTTTAATTTTGTATTTATTCATGCTCTTTGATTTCTTCTCTCCACCAGACTTCTGTACCCAATGCACTTTACTCAGTTTTGTTTCTCGTGGACAAAGATGCGGCAGTGAAAGTCGAGAGAGACGTCACGGTTCCAGTGAGTAAATGACTGTGTGTTGTTCTGTCGGTTTGATCTCAGTCTGTGTAAAAGTGTTTTTATTCTAACTGCTCTGCTCTGTTGTTGTGCAGTTTGAAGTCCTGACGTCTCTGAAAGCTCTACAGAAGCACATTGACTCGTCTCAGCTCACCAGAGACTTTGATGGCACATTCCCATACGACCACAGCCACTACATTCACTTCAGACAGGTGCAATTACAACACATTGTTGCTCAGCCCAAATCCTTTGTCTTAATATATGCATGATATATATATGAATGAAGACTTAAGATGCAAAAGTCTCTAAGTGCCATCTGAAATTTTCTTCTAAAATGAGTATTTTTTATCAAGTTCAGTAATTTCACTTTAATGACAATTCATAGGTAATTTTCATTGCCATTAAAGTGAAATAAGTGAACACAAACATACAAGCTTGATAAAAATGATCATTCTAGAAGGAAATTTCAGATGGCACTTAGAGGCTTTTGCATCTGAAGTCTTCATATATATATAAAACATGAAACATATATATATATATATAGTAAATTAATTATTTCTTTAATATTTATATACAGTGCTATGCATAAGTTTAGACACCCATGCTAAAGTTGACTAAAAAGAGGAATAAAAAATCATCTTTTGGAAATTGAACTTAATGCCTTAATTTAAAAAATTAGGAAAAATCCAACCTTTAAGGACACCAATTTTCTTTGTGAATGAATAATGTATCGTAAATAAATAAATGTTCTTCCTTAAAATACAGGGTGCATAAGTTTGGACACCCCTATGTTAAATTCCCATAGAGGCAGGCAGATTTTTATTTTTAAGTATTTTTAAAAAAAAAATTTTTAGGATACTATGCATCCTGATAAAGTTCCCTTGGCCTTTGGAATTAAAATAGCCCCACATCATCACATAGCCTTCACCATACCTAGAGTTTGGCATGGGGTACTTTCCATAAGATCATCTCTCAATGCAAATCAAACTAGCTATTAGGCTAACTGAAATAAAACCATGCCAATCTCTAGGTATGGTGAAGGCTATGTGATGATGTGGGGCTATTTTAATTCCAAAGGCCAAGGGAACTTTATCAGGATGCATAGTATCCTAAAAAAATAAATAAAAAAAATACTTAAAAATAAAAATCTGCCTGCCTCTATGGGAATTTAACATAGGGGTGTCCAAACTTATGCACCATGTATTTTAAGGAAGAACATTTATTTATTTACGATACATTATTCATTCACAAAGAAAATTGGTGTCCTTAAAGGTTGGATTTTTCCTAATTTTTTAAATTAAGGCATTAAGTTCAGTTTCCAAAAGATGATTTTTTATTCCTCTTTTTAGTCAACTTTAGTATGGGTGTCTAAACTTATGCATAGCACTGTATATTATAATATTTCAGTAAAAAAAATTTGAAAGACACATTCGCATGTTTATGTTTTTTTTATATCAGTTGATGGTCATGTGACTTGGAAGTAAAAAAAAAAGTTCCTTACTGTTTTATTTTTTATTTAAAAAAATAATTAATATTTAGCATTTTTATGATTTTATTAATAATTAGCTTTTTAATCAACATTTTGGTACACCCTGAAGTACAGAAACATTGAGCTATCTCAAAGAAGAAAATACACTTAAATACATAAAAATGATGTTGAAGTTTGTTTGTTTGTTTGTTTGTTTCCCTCCTGGCAGAAAATCGAACCGTTTGCGACGAGCTGCAGCGCCGCGATCTCTTCCCTTCAGAGCTCCATTGAGACACTAAACAACATCGGCAATCTGGAGACGTCTGAGGTAATTCTGTCAAAATCTTTGATTTTATGGTCATTCTCTGGGAAATACTGTATCGTTAAAGGGATAGTTCACCCAAAAATGAAAATTCTGTCATTATTTACTCACCCTCATGTCGTTCCAAACCTGTATGAGTTTCTGTCTTCTGCTGAACACAAAAGAAGATATTTTGAAGTTTATGGACCCCATTGACTTCCATAGTATTTTTGTCCATCAACTGTTTGGTTACCGACATTCTTCAAATTATCTTCTTTTGTTAAATGATCTTCTTTAGAAAGTTCTGCAGTAACCAAAAGGGAAAAAGGTCAGTTGAACATTAAGAGTTGAACATTGTGTTGTAGGAGGTGTCAGAGATCCTCAGCCAGCAGAAGAAGCTCATGAAGAGTATTCTGGATGACACTAAACTGAACCGCCTGCGGCTGGAGGGCGGCACGTTCCTGGCACGGATCAGGAAAGAGGAGATGTGTGAAAACGAGAACTACAGGTACTGACTTTATTAGAGGACTGATAGATGATTATATACTGAGAATTGGCAGTCAAGATAAAATGTCCATTAATTATTTTCCCACTTAAGGCAAGACATCACCAGTGAATTTGAAACTAATAGATATCACTATACTTCCCCAGTTACTCGATAACAGTGTATTAAGACATTGATTTTTTTTTTTACAATGTTTAACATTTTTACAATATTTTGCTTAAATATACATTAATTTGCATACATTTCCAGAAAATAAATCTGAACATTTGTTCGACATATTAGAGTTAAAATACATCTTCACCTTCATGTTTTTAGAAATAAAATGTTGTATTAATCAGGCGAATTATGTATTTCTGTAAAACATTTCAGTACATAGATAGGAATAAAACTGTAAAGTTCTGTGTATGTAAAGCTGCTGGAGTGGAGCAAAATAGCCAAAAACATCATAATTGAACAGTGCATGAAAAAATATATATATAGTTTTGCCTGTAAAAAAATGTCCACATAAAGAATAGTAAATTTTTTACATTCACATGTATGCATTTGGCAGACGCTTTTATCCAAAGCAACTTACATTGCATTTCAAGGTACATGTTTACATTCTTATCAGTTCTTTTAAAAAATAACTGATAGCCCTAGAAAAAGTTATTTTACTATATGAATCCATTGATTTCAATGGGACAGTACAACACAAGGATGCAGAAGAAATAAAGTGATGCTCCATCATGCAACCATTAAAGTTGTAACTTTTGTTGCATGAATAGGAGCCATCAAAACAAAATGTACATTTACTTTTTTATGTATTTTTACTAAATTAAAGTTGATAAAAGCACTAATGTGATGTAGTGTTTCTCATCTATCTGACTCAAGAACTACTGCTGTCGGATCACTGCTATATTTCCAATACGTTTTATTTGTTATACTTCATGCTTTTCAGCAAAAGACATCAGAAATCCCTTTTATGAAACTCTCGGCAGTCAGTTCTCAGCATGTCGGATAACTGTCGGAAAGACTGTTCTCAGTTCAGTGATTGATTGAGTTGGCATAAACCGGCATCATAGGATCATATACTCCTGGATATTGGCTCATTTTGAGTCAGAGTGACTATCAGATACGTCCGAAATGAGTTTTGATTGAGTAACTTGTAGATCTTTGCTGAGCAACAAACTTTTTCAACCATCTCAATTTGTTCGCTCTGTTTCACTAAGTTTAACGTCATGTTGTGTTGTGTGCAGAGACGCTGTGGATATGGTCAGTGCGCTGTATAACCAGGTGGATGAAGAGGTCCACAAACTCGTCATTCTGTCTAATAAATCACTGCAACAGCTGGAGACGCTACTGGAGCTGCGCACGTTACAGGAGCGACACGAGGAGGTGAAAAATACAGGGCTTTATTATGGTAACGCTTTAGTTTGGGGGCCAGTTCTCACTATTAACTAGCTGCTTATTAGCTTGCATATTACTAGCATACTGGCTGTTTATTAGTACTTATAAAGAATGTATTAATGCCTTATTCTGGATGACCATATTCTACATTCCTTAATCCTACTCCACACCTAAACTTAACAACCTTACTAACTATTAATAAGCAGTAAATTAGGAGTTTATTGCGGCAAAAGTCATAGTTTATAGTGAATATTTCTTCCCCCAAACTAAAGTGTGACCTGATTTGTTAAATCCACAAATGCAGTGATGCACATTGATGAGCGTTATATTCTGCATGTATTTTTCTCAGAAATTTTCTCTTTAGGCATATCTGAAGAGTTGAATGTGATAAAAATAATAATAAAATAAGGCATTGTGGATCATGCAATCAAATCACTCAGGGTTTTGTGTTTTTATATCTCTGTTTTTAACACTAACAACATCCAACATTAACTAATAATAGGGCAGCTCATTAAAATATGTTAGCATTGAAAATTAGGTTGTCTATGTATGAATGATTTTTACTTCCGTGACTTGACTGTTATTGTTTTATTCAAATAATAGTGGATGATTGGGGAAGACTATGGGATGATCATGTTTTTCTGTATCTCTCCTCAGGTGAAGAGGTGGTTTTATGTGGAGAGTGAGAAACATTTGGCTCCTTTGGACTCCTACAGTCTCTCTCTGAGCTCCATTCAGGACATGAGACAGAGTCTGGCGCAGTTCATAGAGGAGTCCACAGTAAGTGTCCATGTAGTTTCAAATGCCGAAAGAAAAAAGGAGCTGGCATGTTACTGTCCCAGGATGCTCAAGAAAAGGCTTCAGTCAGATTTAATTCTCAACAACAACCAGTTTGACCTTCTCCTGTGCCACTGGACCACTTTTACTGAAGTGACACAAGACACAATCCTGACAATTAAAGTTTGCAGGGAAACCGACACCATGCACTACTCTTTTAGCTACAGGAATTCCATTAATTATGAAGTAATTAAATAATAAAGCATTTGCTGCGTCAAAAATCGCATACTATTTTAGTAGGTACTACATTTGAATTTGAACGTACTTTACGGCCATTAAAAACATATGTTCTTTATAGTGTGAATAGGGGTAGTATGAATTAAATTCAGACGTACTACATAGCACTACACATTGTTACTGTCATGTGACCTACCAGTGTCAGTTCATAAATCCTCTCCTGTGGCCTCATGGGAGAGTAAAGTGTTCATCATATGCAAAATCTCGGTGGTAGTTCAAACATACGCGTACGTTCTCAACTCTGGCCCTCGAGGTCCACTTTCCTACAGAGTTTTGCTCCAACCCTAATTAAACACACCTGAACAAGCTAATTAAGTTCTTCAGAATGAATAGAAAGTTATTGGCAGGAGAGTTTGATCATGGTTGGAGCTAAACTCTGCAGGAAAGTGGATCTCGAGGGCTCGAGAGGATTTTTTTAAATAATTAAATTTTTTTATTTATAATTATTGTTATAATTATTATATGTAAGTGTTGTGTAACTGTCATATTTTAAAAAAATATTTAATTAAAAAAAAGAGTTGCCATAGGTCAGTGTGTAGGGAAAAGTCTTAAATCATTTTGGATTAAAATGTCAACTAAATGACCAACTAATGTGGTCCTGATTTTGCTCCTGTAGGAACAGCAGAAGAAAGCTGCAGTGTTATTGAAGGAGTCTAAAGCCGGTCCAAGCCTTCAAGAGGTCAAACAGCACATGAGCACTGTCCTGCAGCGGAGCGAGGCACGCAGGAACGAGCTGGAGGTCCTGCACAACCTCTACGAATTCTATGAATCGGTAAAAACAATTTTTTAAAATTGCATTATGTCTATTTTGCTGCATCATGTCATGATAATTGGTGGTTGACTGATATATGTTTAAAATTTAATTTAAAGATAGTAAATAAGACATGCATAACAATTGCTGCAGTTAAATTTATATTTATTTTACATAATGTTTAGCAAAGTAATTGCAAATAATTAATTTTAAAATGAATTAATTTGAAAAAAGTAATAAAACAAATCTGTGAAATAAACAAATTTATACCATGGTTATTATAATTAACTAAAACCAAAACCATAAAAAACATTACTTGAAAAAAATAAGCATTCACTGAAATAAGGTGAAATATAAACTAATATATCTATGCTCAGGCTCTGTCAAAATAAAAGTCCCACTTGCAACACTTACCGGCCAAACCATTGTGTCCTTTCTGACTTCGGGTTTGAACATAAAAGGCTAAAAGTTTTTGAAATTTTCAGTGCATGTGTGTGAGAGGTAAAAGGACACAAGCTGTTGTAGCTCCGCCCCCTGTGTGCTGGGAGCAGGAGCTCATTTGCATTTAAAGGGACAGGCACAAGACGGTGCGTTTTTGCTAACCCTCAAAAAGTGACAATTTTAACATGCTATAATAAATAAAAGTCCCACTTGCAACACTTATCGGCCAAACAGAAAAAAATGACTGATGCAATAATTAAAAAATGCCAGATATCCACCACTAATGATAATGTGAATGCTAATTAAAACGTCTCTCACACAGGCAAACCAGTGGATGGTCCATTGTCAGGAGTATTTCTGTCAGCTGAGGGTGGACGATAACGCGGTCAGTTACACGCCTGCTGTGCTGCATGTTTTGCAGGATTACCACAGCGAAGCCACAAAGTTCTCCCTGGACAACTTCAGCGCGCTCAACCAGATGGTGCTGAACCTCAACAGCCCACGGGAGCTTCAGCAGTGGAGCAACATCTGGCAGAAGTGCCAGCAAACCAAACAGCAGCTGGAGGAAGCACTGGCCAATGCTGCCAAAGAGTCTTCACTTACAACTATGACAACAAAACTTTTGGAAACCCCAAACGGAGTAGGTTCCTCTGAGCTTCCCACACGCAACTCTTCCTCCACATTGTGTTTTGAGTACGAAGATGAGAAACCACATTCAGCAGGACCGTTCTCTGGAAGCCGGTTCCCATTTCCACCAGAGAGCGGCGAGCTCTCTCCATCCCCGTTTGACGACACCGACAGCGACTGTACGGTCGACTCATCCGCCTCGTGTCACTCCGAGCCGCTTCATTCACCGGCCACACGTCAGCGTAAGCAGCCGCTCAAAAAGATCATGAAGAAAACCATGAGCTTCGAGATGACGGCGCGTGACAAAGCTCACCCGGATGCCGGGCATCATGGGTACACGGGCATCTACATCAAAGGACTGGAGGTCACCAACAACGTGTGTGTAGAGAAGAAGCTCCAGCGGCCAGACGTGAAGAGTCCGTCTCTGGGCCGCAGTCGCAGCATGTCGTCCCCGTCCAGAGCCTGCAGACACAGCGCCGGGGACGTGAAGACACACAGCAGGTGAGAGGAGAGGAGAGGAGTTCAGGGATGCTAACTGGAAAAACAAGACAATAGTAGTCATAATAGTAAATAATAGAAGTAATTAAACATAATATTAATAATTATCTGTGTTTTTACTGTTGTCCTGTAAAAATAATATTTAAAGGGGTGGTTGAATATGATTTCACTTTTCTAACTTTAGTTAGTGTGTAATGTTGCTGTTTGAGCATAAACAACATCTGCAAAGTTACAACGCTCAAAGTTCAAAGCAAAGGGAGATATTAGCTTTTAAAGAAATCGCTTTTTAAGGACTACAATAAACGGTTGGTAGGGACTACACGAAATTCCTCCAGGGTTTGTGACATTCCCAACCCTAAAATTTACATAAACCCCGCCCCCGGAACACGATTTATAGATTTATAGATAGACAGAATATGCTAATCAATGACTAGAATATAACTACACATAAGCTACATAAATTCACCAACTAAGCATTCAGAAATGTTGTCTACATGTTGTCACTTCTTCTTTTGAGTCTCTCCATCTTTATGACTTCGGTTTGAACATAAAAGGCTAAAAGCTTTTGAAATTTTCAGTGCATGTGTGTGTGAGGTAAAAGGACACAAGCTCTTGTAGCTCCGCCCCCTGTGTGCCGGGAGCAGCAGCTCATTTGCATTTAAAGGGACAGACACAAAAACGGTGCGTTTTTGCTCACCCTCAAAATATGACAATTTTAACATGCTATAATAAAAATATCTGTGGTGTATTTTGAGCTAAAACTTCACATACACACTCTCGGGACATCAGAGACTTATTTTACATCTTTCAAAAAGCGCATTATACCACCCCTTTAATTATTATGATTATTATTATTATTATTAACAATATTATTGTTAATACTCCATTTTTATTTTACAGTATTATTACTATAGTAATATATTTCTTTATTTTATTTATTTTTTGTAATTTAATAATATAAAAATATGAATTATTATTATTTAAAACACATTTTTACAGATTTATTTTAACTATTATAATCTATTTCTTTATTGATTTGTTTCACTTTTATTATTTTATAAATTAAATAAATAAATATGGGAAAAAAAACATAAAAAAAAACATAATAATAAACAGCAGGTGAGTGAAGCATCGTGCAGGGATGCAAAAAATAAAGACCACAAATATATAATAGTAAATAATAGAAATTATAAAAAAAAATTGTATACATTATTTGTATTATTTTACTGTTGTTCTGTAAATAATAATTTTAGTAATAATAATTAACAGTTTTTGTTACTCAATATTTTATTTTACAGTATAGTATTATTACTATAGCAATTCTTTATTGATTAGTTTAATTTGTATAATTAAAAAAAAAAAATAATAATACTTTATTATTATTATCCATCATATTGAATGGGTTCCATAAAACAACAGTGTGAATGTGACCTGAGTCCGGTCAAAACTCTATAAGGTCTGGGAGTTTTTCCCTATATCGTCATGTTAAAATCGACTGTAAATCCACATTTTAAAGCTGATAAAAGCCAATTAATAACAACTACACAACTCCCTCTGACTCTCCAACCGTGGTGTGCTCCTCAATCACGCTCTATCACACTGTCTTTCAGCAAAATCCAGCACATCATGGATGAGATGATCGCCACCGAGAGAGAGTACGTGAGGTCTCTCAGCTACATCATCCAGCACTACTTCCCTGAGATGGAGCGACTGGACCTTCCTCAGGACCTGAGAGGGAAGCGCGGCATTATTTTTGGGAATTTGGAGAAGCTGTGTGACTTCCACAGCCAGTTCTTCCTGAAGGATCTGGAGATCTGCGCCCACTCGCCCCTGTCCATCAGCAGCTGCTTCCGAAAACACGTGAGTACAAATGACCTTTAAGCCGGGTCCACACTGTGCGATTTTGCAAATCCAGACAAATTTTGCAAATCCTAAAAGAATCCTCTGATCCTAGACTAAAATCTGAAGTCTTTGATCGTTAGTTTGACACGTTCACCGACAGCCGATTAATGACCATAGGTGAAATTCTCAGTGTGACTTCTCCTACGACAATCGTCAAATTGTCTTCGTTTACCAAGACAACCCAGTAAACAATTACCGTCTTTCAACATTGAAATATGGTTGAAAATAAGTCGGTCCGCCTTGGACTGGTTTTCGACGTGCTTTCAACTAAGTAGTTTCGGCCGGACTGTTTGACCACATGTTTTCAGCTGATAATCTAAGACAGGATAAGTCTGTTATACATGCTAAAATAACGGAGAAAAACAAACTACCAAAACATGTTCATTATTATCTCAAATAAATTTAAAGAGTTTTACATATTCCATCAAGACGTTGAAGATCGACCCGTTTCAACGTTGAAAAGTCGTAATTAGACGTTGAAGATTTATGTCTATTCAACGTCTAATAGACAACTTTTTGCTATCTGGGAAGCCATGACCAAAATGAACGTTAGAGATTTCTTTGTAGCCACCATTTCAATCCCGCATGTAATGTAGCACACATTACCAAACGTGTCATTGATTGATGACGTAAAACTCCAGACAACTTTTCTTGCATGCGTCCGTATTTAACACGTCTTGACTGTCGTACATTCTGACATTACTGACAACTGAGATCTTACAGTTCCCATTACAGATTTGTGCAAAACTTTTGCGATTTTTTTCTAAATGTCGATAAAAAACTATTTCGAAATGACGGCATTTCCATTAACCGATGTTATGCGACTAAAACTTCATTTTTTCCTCTTGCGATAAGTAAAATCATTCCAAAAACCATTGCAACGGACGTTGGTCGGTTTATGTACTAATCCCAGCCACTGCACTGGCCATTATTATTAATCGAAGGAGATGTATGTGTGTTTTCAAAGCATTAATGGTAAGGAACGACCCTTATTATACTTGTGAGCAGCACATATGAGGTGTTTCTGGGTGTTTCTCCCTCAAATCTGCTCCGAGGTCTTGATTGTGGCATTTATTTGAGGTTTAGAATCCATTATTCCTGTAATTCTTTTGTCTTTTATGAATATAATAAGGAACTCTGTCTTGTATTCTGTCCAAACACACCGCGTCATCTAAGTCAGGTGACCTGTAAATGCGCAAAAACTGTTTCCATTGCAGTTTTGCGAAATATTTCTTTTTCAACTTGCCTGAAAAACCTCCTCATGCGAGCATAAAAACTTTTTTGCGATAAAAGCGTGTTTTTGCGAAAGTGACGTGTTTCCATTGGGCGTATTTTCAATTCGCAATTTAGTGTAAAACGCAGCTAGTGTATCATGGCTTACAGTAATGATCATGTTCATACAGTCTGACAAGCAACAATCGTAAAGGATGCACACAGAGATTTTAACATGATGCGCTACTGTTCGAAAGTTTGTGGTCGGGGAGGTCTCTTCTGCTGTCTGCCTCTATTTAAGATATAAATGCATTCTTCATTGTTTTGCCCACGGATAGGAGGAGCAGTTCGGTATGTACGCCCTGTACAGTAAGAACAAGCCCCGCTCAGACGCCTTGCTAATAAGCCACGGAAACAGTTTCTTCAAGGTGAGCGACCTCATGTCTCCTCCATGACACTTTATTCACACGAGCTGGTTCAGACTTTTCTCAATGTCACCGTGTGTTCTTCAGAATAAACAGGTGGAGTTGGGCGATAAGATGGACTTGGCGTCCTACCTGCTGAAGCCTATCCAGAGGATGAGTAAATACGCTCTTCTCCTGAAGGATCTGATTAAGGAGTGCGGTCACTCTCAGGAGCAGGAGCTCACTGACCTCAGAACAGCTGAAGAGATGGTCAAGTTTCAGCTGCGCCACGGAAATGACCTGCTCGCCATGGACGCCATCCGTGGATGTGATGTAAGTGGAGTTTGGATGATATGAGATGGAGTTTTGGAATAAACACACCTCTTTCATATGCACTAAACCCCCTATAAACCAATGCATTTACAAACACACACCCCCAAAAAATTAATTATTCTATGCATTTCTTCTCTTTTTTAGCTTGCTTCCTAATCTAGTTGTCAAATAAACCTAGTAAAATAGTACGACTATTGTTTGTTCTTTGACAAATTGCTTTGTTCCTCTCTTGTGAGTCGTTTGGATAAAAGCATCTGCTAAATGTAATGTAAATGTAGTCTATTTTGTAATTAATAATTTACAAATTGTATTTATTTATTTGAATAAATAACAAAGTAAATAAAATAAAGAATTATTTAAAAATGTTATTTTAAAATATTATTTATTTATCTGAATAGATTTTATTCAAATAAATATTTATTCATTTAAAAAGTATTTAAAATAAAATAAATTATTATTATTTTAAAGATATTTTAAAATATAAATATTTATTTATTTATTTATTTATATATTTGGAAAAAATCATTTAATTTAACTCAAATAAATAAAATATTAATTTTGTTTAAAAATACTTATTTAACAATATATTAAATCCCTCAAATATTATTATTTATTTATATTTGAATAAATGTTAAGTAAATATTTATTTATTTATTTATTTAAAGAACATTTCAAATAAATAAATATTATTAAAAATATTTAAAAATATAAATATTAATTATTTATATGAATAAAGATGTATTTATTAATTATTTATTTGAAAAACAAATGATTTATCTAAAATAAATGACAGAAATAATTATTAAAAACAAAAAAAACTTATTTGAATAAATATTTAATGTAAATAAAGTAAAAAAATAATTATTTGATAATTAAGTAAAATAAATAATTATTATTTTCAAATGTTATTTTTTATTTGTTTAAATACGTTTTCAAATATTTATTAATTTGTTTGTATGAATATATATAAATGAATATTTGAAATAAAATTAAATCTATTTTTGTACCATTAAAAGTTTGCTTGTATTTAATTATCATTAAAGCATTTATCCTTTTACTCTTCCTATTATTTTTATGGATGATTATTACTGTAATACAATATGTTTTTACTATATTACAGTTAACTGTTGTACAAGAACTAAACCCCCCTGAGTGACATGATTTGAGAGCGGCTGATACATCATTTCCTGTGTTGTGTGTTCAGGTCAATCTGAAGGAGCAGGGCCAGCTTCGGTGTCAGGATGAGTTCATTGTTTGTTGCGGACGCAAAAAATACCTTCGTCATGTTTTCCTGTTCGAGGATCTCATCCTCTTCAGCAAGACCAAAAAGATTGAAGGAGGATATGACATCTACATCTACAAACAGTCATACAAAGTACATAATGTGATGTCAACTTCTGTTTTATCCACAGAGTGTCTTGCGTCAGTTGTGAGGTTGAACTGTTGTTTTGTATTCTTCAGACAGCCGAGATCGGAATGACAGAGAACGTCGGCGACAGCGGGCTGCGCTTTGAGATCTGGTTTCGCCGGAGAAAATCCCAGGATACGTTCATCCTACAGGCCAGTTCTGGAGAGGTGAAGGCCGTGTGGACCAGCGTCATCGGAAAGATCCTGTGGCGGCAGGCCTTACGAAACCGAGGTCAGAAAGAGTGGCTTTTAATGGGACGAATACAGTACTGTTCCTTTAAGCAGTTCCACTACTGCATACTGAACAAAACAATGATTTTTTCCAACATTATTCTTTTTTATAATAAAACAACAACAACAACAACAAAAAAAACATTGTGAATCTTTAACTACATTTTGTCAGATTTTTGTCAGTAACACTCATGAATTCAGTAATTCGTTAGAATGATTCGGACTAGGGCTGGGTGTTATGATGCTGATATATATGTGACCCTGGACCACAAAATCAGTCACGAGTCGCACGGGTATATTTGTGGCAATAGCCAACAATACATTGCATGGGTCAAAATTATCGATTTTTCTTTTATGTCAAAAATCATTAGGATATTAAGTAAAGATCATGTTCCATGAAGATATTTTGTAAATTTCCTACCGTAAATATATAAAACATTTATTTGTGTGAGTGAATGCAGCACAATCACAAACATAAATGAACAACTTTAAAGGAGATTTTCTCAATGTTTCGATTTGTTTTGCATCCTCAGATTCCAGATGTTCAAATAGTTGCATCTCGGCCAAATATTGTCCTATCCTAACCATACATCAACGGAAAGCTTATTTATTCAGCTTTCATATGATGTATAAATCTCAATTTCAAAAAATGTATCCATGTGACTGATTTTGTGGTCCACGGTCACATATCTTAACCACGGTATAAAATGTCTAGAGATTTTTGCTTTATTAGAGATTTTGCTATATCGCGGTATGCAAATGTATAGATACATTAGAGTGATGAAATGCATGAATGAGAACATAAAGAGCGGGACGTGCTTGATGTTAAAAAGAATTATAAGCGCAAAATATCCTGAAAATCTGCATTTGGGATTTGCTCGACCTTAAGTGTTATTAAGCACAATAATCAGTGAAAAAGAACACAGAAAGCCGCGTCTCTCAGCATGCCATCACGAATTCAGTTCTCTTTCACGTCTTATTGCGCTTGAATGGTTGAATACACACGCAATTATGTCAAAATGCCCATCGTGTGGAATATTCACATAAACACAGCCGGTTATGTCTCAAGTGAAAGTAAATAGTTGTGTGACGTTCTGCGCCATTAATGTGAATCAAACAAAAGAGAAAATAACTTGCTGCTCTTGACTGAATAACTTTTTTTAGCTTTTTTAAGACTATGCAATATTTTATTTTTATTACATTTCTTTACTAATTCTAACTACATGTTAAAATAACTTATTTTTATATTGTATTTGTCCTATTGTTTGTAATTTGATCCTTTTTTACTATTTCTAATAACAGAAATTAGATCAAATAACACAAAATATCTATATTGTTATTGTGAAATAAAATTTCTCATTTTGTGAAATGAAAATCATATTGCCCACCCTTAACTCAGACTCATCGGCTACATCAGCTCATGAGAGTCATTCGTTGGAGAATCAGACCACGCTCATTTCCTTTACAAAACATTGAGCCGTGGCAGCGTCTCTCCTCTGAGTAGCAGAGGAAGCCCTGGTGTCTATTGTTCACAGCATGTGATTCTAGTTATATCTATTAGTCTATCCAGGCAAAACATAATTCTGTTTTCAGTCCTGCAGCAGCAGAAAGATCACTTCAGCATTGCGGCCTTACTATAAATGCATTGTGGGACATTTTTGTCTCTTGTGTTGTTTTTAGGAACTGAAAATATGTTGCAATAGATGTTAGGAAGAAACAATGTGGTATCAAAGCCCTTTGCTTTATACACTCTGTTTTTGTAGATGGTTTTATATTCGTCTAATGCATGTGTGTGTGTGTGTGTGTGTGTGTGTGTGTGTGTGTGTGTGTGTGTGTGTGTGTGTGTGTGTGTGTGTGTGTGTGTGTGTGTGTGTGTGTGTGTGTGTGTGTGTTTTAACATCAGAGTTGCGGATGCAGGAAATGGTTTCTATGGGAATTGGAAACAAGCCGTTCATGGACATCAAACCCAGCGACTCTGCGATCAGCGATCGAGCCGTCGACTACATAATGAAAGGGTCAGGTAAGATGTCTGCATCAGCAAGACATTAACATCATCATCATCAGCATCAGTTTATGAAAAGATTTATATTCGATATAATAATAGCCAAGCAGATTAAAATAGATACAAGACGTATTGTTCATTTTGAAAATGTATTAATAAATAATATAAAATAATACATAACATATACTAATTTTATAATATAATATAATATTTATAGTTATTTATGTCCATATATATATATATATATATATATATATATATATATATATATATATATATATATATATATATAATATTAAATCTATACAGAGTATATATAAAAGTATAGGGTTAATAACTATTGATGAATAGATTAAAGCTGATATGAAAAGTGTGTACACACACACACACATATATATTATACTTTTAAGGAAGAACAGTACTTTTCATATCAGTTTTAATATATTAAAATATTAAAATAATAATACTAAAATATACTTTTAAGGAAGAACAATAATTTTCATATCAGTTTTAATATGTTTATCAATAGTTGATTATTAATCCTAAACCTAATGGACAGAAGACACAGGCACACAGTCTGAAATATTTATTGAATATGGCCCATATTCCCACATTGACTTTACTCGTCCTGTACGAAGGGATATTTTTAAAATCAAACAGCAAATCACAGCTGGATCCAGCGTTTGATCGCTGAAAAGCCTTTGAGCTGATCTTTAGTATGCAGGTCCTTTCAGAGCAGTGTTATCTGGAGGACAGATCTGCCCTCTTACTTTGGCTGTTAGCGTGTGTTTATTCACTTTACTGTGTCTGACTCAGGTCATAACTCGTGTCGTGTGTCTGGGTGACATGTCTTGGGCATTAGAAGCTTTTGAATGTCATGCATCAAATGTTATGAATGACTGTTCAAAGCAGCAGAAACCACACAGACAGCTGACATTCTCTGCACTTTACTGCCCGCAAAAAACACTGTTCATTGTTTATATTTTCATTTAGTTGGACAGCAAAGAACACATTTTGTGCATAAACATTAAATTATCTATTAAAATTGATTTGTGTAGAAATTGTCCTGTGATGTGACTGTGAAATACAGAAACAACATACCAAAATCATATCATATCAATATCAATATCATATCAATATCATATCAATATCAATAAAATATCAAAATGTTGATAGAAATACCATTTGAATATATTGACATTATTCAATTACAGGGAAAATCTATAGTTTACAAATCCTTCTTAATATTTAATTATATAAAAATCCAAAAATATAGTAATATTTTCAAATAGTGTGCATGTACAGTATATACAATTTTTAAGCTTGTAAGTCATTTTTAATATTTCGACTTAGCTTTAATTAATTTTTATTTCAGTTGTAGTATTAGTAATTGTTTTATTTAGTTGCCAAGGCATCATTTCTAATTTTTCATGTAAGTTTTTATTTTAATATTTCTATTTTATTTGATTTCAGCATACATTCTATTATTAAAGTTAATAGTTAAACACTTTTAATGTTTATGTGGAACTACTTTAGCATTCATTAATTCAGTCCTGCAGCTTAATTAAAAGGATAGTTCACCCAAAAATACACAAAAGAAGATATTTTGAAGAATGTGTGTGACCAAACAGTTGACAGGATTTCCATAGTATGGGAAAAAGTCAATCATCAACTGTTTGGTTATACACATTCTTCAAAATATCTTCTTTTGTGTTCAGCAGACGAAAGAAACTCATACAAGTTTGGAACAACTTGAGTGTGAGTGAATGATGACAGAATTGTGGTTCTCTTACGAGAGTTCTCTCGTACTGCGTTCGTAGAACGCTGCGGGAAAAGTCTCTTTTCACGAAATACTGAAGCAAAATTATCCTTAATTTTCATATTTGTAAAACGCATTGCGGCAGTGCACAGCCATGGCGAGACGGCTCGCTCACTCATTGGCTGTTCTGCGGCAACTGCATGAGCCTATCGAGCGAGGGCTGATGCAACATCAGACCAATGAGAGTGCTTCGCGCGCTCCTCGTCACATCCCGCCGAAACGGGTGTGGCCATCCCCTATAAAAGGAGCTCGAGTAGGCTGATTCAACTGATTTTCATCTCTTCAGCGAAGCTCACGCATCGCTGGATCACGGAGAAGCAAGCGTCGTCGAGGCAAGCTTTTCAGCGGGACGAGCCCTTGAAGCCGCTGGCCTTCGCCGCCTTCTACTGCCGTACCTGCTGCGCTTTCCGGCGCTTCATATCCTTTATCTGCTCTGTTCTGTGTATGTGTGTGCAGTGTTCCCCGAACACTCACCCCTAAAAGAGCCGCGTCTTTTTCAAGATGCCATCCTGTGGCTCGTGCCGAGCCCCGCTCACCGAGGGAGACCGCCATGTTATTTGCGTCTCCTGTCTGGGCGAAGATCACGCAGCGCTCGCGCTCGCTGACGGCGGCTGCCCTCACTGCGAGCTTTTGCCGATGGCGACTCTGCGGACTCGCCTGGCACAGTTCTCCGAGCCTGCGCCCCCCGCCGCGGTGCCGCGCCGTAAGAAGCGCCGCTCGCAGCGGGCCCCGGAACCCACCTCTTCCCGACAAAGCTCGCCGGCTCGCCCGCCAGCTTCACCGGCTTCCCCCGAAGCACTTCCTGATGCTCAGCGCCCGCAGTCTGCCGCCGCTTCATCTGAGGAAGTTGTTTCTGAAGTCGAGTCGGTCGAAAAGGATTCCTGCTCTCTGCTAGCTTCAGGCAGTGAAGACTGGGCGAGCTCTGCGGACCTCACGCCTCCTGCCCGAAAGCCGTCGGCTAGAGCTAGCATCGAGAGGGAGCTCATGCGAGTACTCGCGTTGGCCGCGGCGAGCCTCGGCCTCGAGTGGTCTGCACCGGAACTCCCCTCGCGCACCCGGCTTGATGGTAGCTTCCTCCCTGGTGAGCGCACTTCTCCTGTGTCTAAGCCCGCTCCGTTTCTTCCTGAGCTTCATGAAGAAGTGGCGAAGGCCTGGAACGCTCCCTTTTCTGCACGAACACGTTCGTCTGTATCCCCAGCATTTTCCTCCCTGGATAATGCTCAGGACCGAGGCTACCTCACTCTGCCGCCGGTGGAACAGGCGATAGCAGCCCACCTTTGCCCGCCCTCTGCTGGACGGCGGACTAAGCCAGCGCTGCCGTCAAAAGCCTGCCGCATGACGTCGTCGATGCTCGCGCGGATCTTCTCCGCCGCTGGGCAGGCGGCATCGGCTTTGCACACCATGGCCACGCTTCAGGTTTTCCAAGGCGATCTCCTCCGCAAACTGGACGAGATAGGACCTGAAGCTATCTGCATCGCGGACCTGAGAAGCGCGTCGGATCTTTCCCTCCGTGCTACCAAGGCTGCAGCACAAGCCATGGGACGCTGTATGGCTTCCGCTACCGTAGCCGAGAGGCATTTGTGGCTGACGCTCACGGAGATGGCTGATGCAGAGCGCAACGCGTTCCTCGACGCCCCGCTATCCTCCGCTGGCCTTTTTGGATCTTCTCTCTCCGAGCTCGTGGAGAGATTTTCCGAAGCCCAAAAAGCGTCACAGGCGTTCAAGCACTTCCTGCCGAAGCGCCCCAGTTCTGCAGCGGGCCGTGAGAAACAGGCCCCTCGGAGCTCACAGCCTCAGCCCCCGCCTTCGGCCGCCCCCTCACAGCGACAGCAGCGCAGATCACGCCCTCGCTCTCGCTCTACTAGCCGCCGCCCCACGCACCGCGGGCCGCGACCAAGGGTTGTGTTGAAGCCGGAAGCCCCAAAGAAATCCTAGCACGCCTAGGAAAGCGCAGGTGTGTAAGCCCCGTTGCGACCGGGCCCTCACCAAAGCGCACCGCTGTCTCAGTCCCAGGAATTGCGACTGCTTCAGCGTTCTCAGCAGAGCACAAGCCCGCACAGCTGCCCGCTTGCCTGCACACAAAAGCCGTTTTTACGGCTACCCAGATAAATCCCGAAAAGAGTGTATTTTCTGGTGTCCCGGCCACGGCCGATGGTGCTATAAATGTAGTGTTGATGCCCACTTCTCTGTGCCCATCCCTACACACAAGCACAGCCCTGCACACAGGGCCCGTACTCATAAGATCGATGCAGTTCGGTCGCGCCCCAAACATAGTCAAAGTGCCCACTTCCCAGTGCCCACAAACGCTATGTCTGGCAAGCCACAGGCTCCCTGTAAAAACGGGACCTGTGCGCGCCCGCTCTGTTCAAGCAGACAGCGCGGCCAAAGCAGTAAACGTGCCCGGTCCCCGCCCACGTTCACTTGTAGGCTGCATGAGTCCCATGAGACCTTCTCAGACCTCCCCCGCTCAGATAAACACTGTAGCGCGGTCGAGGATGAGCGTTTTGCCCGCTGTATTACGCGCGCTCCCCGCCTCAAATGTCTCAGGCGTAACGCCTATGCTAGCGCACCCCGAAACGCCGCCGTCGCACAGCGAACAGAGCGCGCTTCGCATCCAACCCCTAGCCGGCCATGCAGACGCATGGGCCGCGCTTCCAGGGGTTTCGGACTGGGTGCTAGACATTATAAAGAGAGGCTTCTCGCTACAGTTTTGTCGACGCCCTCCACGCTTCACAGCGCGCGTCGTAACTACGGTGAATTCAGAAGTAGCACACCTACTTCGCGCCGAAATATCAAAACTGTTGAGCAAAGGGGCGATACAACATGTATCCCAAGCTCAAAGCGAAGGGGGGCTATACAGCAGATACTTCCTAGTCCCCAAAAAGGACGGTGGTATCAGACCCATACTAGATCTAAGACGACTAAACAGAGCTTTAGTGAAACGCAGTTTCAAAATGCTCACGACCAGCAAAATCCTCGCGCACATTCGCCGAGAAGACTGGTTTATGTCGATAGATCTAAAGGACGCGTATTTTCAAATACAGATAGCGTCACGCCACAGGCGATTCTTGAGATTCGCCTTCGAGGGTCGGGCATACCAGTATACAGTCCTGCCATTCGGCTTGTCCCTGGCACCCCGTACATTTACGAAGTGCATGGACGCAGCGCTCGCTCCCCTCAGACTCAGGGGCATGCGAGTGCTGAACTATTTGGACGACTGGCTGATCATAGCTCAATCACGATCTCAGCTCGTGGAGCACAGAACCATGTTACTCGATCACCTCGAGAATCTTGGTATCACGATCAATTGGACGAAGAGCTCCCTGAACCCCAGCCAAACTATATCGTTTCTGGGCATCGTTCTGGACTCTCGTTCTATGACGGCGCAGCTGTCGCAACAGCGCGCGCTGCGCATACAGCACGCAGCGAGGTCCTTCCGCTGCGGTGCGATTATCCCGCTCAAACGGTTTCAGAGGATGCTGGGCCTCATGGCCTCAGCATCATCAGTTCTCCAGCTGGGCCTGCTTCGCATGCGCCCTCTGCAGTTCTGGTTGAAAGCGCGAGTGCCACGCGGAGCGTGGGCACTCAGCCGATTGCGCCTCAAAGTCGATCAAGACTGCGCAGCAGCCCTGAGACCATGGGCGGCGGGCGATTGGTACCGTTCAGGTGTAAGCCTGGGGACTTCCTCGAGAGTGAAAGTGGTGTCTACGGACACATCCACCTCGGGATGGGGAGCGCTGCTCGAGGGCAGGCCGTTCTTTGGCCTTTGGTCAGAACGAGAAAAGCTCCATCATATCAACTGCCTGGAAATGCTAGCAGTTCACAACGCGCTGACGCGCTTTTGTCCCCACATCAAGGACCAACACGTCGTAGTCCGCTCGGACAACACGGCCGTGGTGTCCTACATAAATCGCCAGGGCGGTCTCGGATCCAGTTCCCTTTTCAGGCTGGCCGAGCGCCTCCTAATATGGGCTCAGCGCAACCTGCGCTCGCTGAGAGCGGTGCATGTGCCCGGGACACTCAACCTGGGTCCAGACAGGCTGTCCAGGAACAACGTTCCCACGGGCGAATGGTCTCTACACCCACAAACAGTCCGGCTGTTGTGGCAGAGATTCGGCAGGGCGGAGGTGGACCTATTTGCGTCCCCAGAAAACGCTCATTGCCCCGTGTTCTTTTCGAAGAACGACAGCGCACTGTCCCACAAGTGGCCGCACTGCCCGCTACGCGTTTCCCCCAGTCTCCCTCCTACCTCAGGTGCTGGAGCGAGTCAGGGAAGTGAAATGCCCAGTACTGCTTATAGCACCGTTCTGGGACAACCAAGCCTGGTTTCCAGTCCTGATGCAGTTAGCAGACTCCGCTCCATGGCCAGTGCCATTGAGGAGAGATCTCCTCT
Source organism: Vimba vimba (assembly GCA_022828995.1). Lineage (NCBI taxonomy): Eukaryota > Metazoa > Chordata > Actinopteri > Cypriniformes > Leuciscidae > Vimba > Vimba vimba. The sequence goes on along the minus strand of CM040830.1, from coordinate 34,600,948 downwards.
CGCAGGCCAGGGGCTCGATTTGGCACCCACACCCAGAGCTGTGGTCCCTTCATGCGTGGACGCTCAACGGTTACCCGTTAGTCTCACGGATGGAGTGCTGAACACCATCACTCAGGCTAGAGCGCCTTCCACCAGGCGGCTTTATGCCTCGAAGTGGTCGGTTTTCTCCAGCTGGTGTACAGCTCGGGGCCTGTCACCCCTCGATTGTGAGGTGACGGAGGTTCTCTCCTTCCTACAAGAGCTGTTGGACAAGGGCAGATCCCCTTCCACGCTCAAAGTCTATGTGGCGGCTATCGCAGCGTGCTCGACAGCAACGCCAGGCCAGTCACTGGGAAGGAACGATTTAGTCATCCGCTTCCTCAGGGGAGCTAGGAGGCTGAATCCCCCCAGACCTCCCTCAGTCCCGGTGTGGGACCTTTCTACGGTCTTGGCAGCCATGAAAGGTCCCCCCTTTGAGCCTATCCAATCTGTCAGCCTCAAACATCTGTCTTTCAAAACGGTGTTTTTGATGGCCCTCGCTTCGGTGAAGCGCATAGGCGATCTGCACGCGCTCTCTGTGAGTCCAACGTGCTTGGAGTTTGGGCCCAATGACTCCAAAGTCATACTCAAACCTAGGCACGGCTACGTGCCGAAATCCCTCAACACTCCGTTTAGGGCTCAGGTTATTTCCCTGTCTGCCCTGCCGGGATCAAACGAGGAAGGGGACTCGAGCTGTCTTTGCCCCGTTAGGGCTTTAAGAGCTTATGTGTCCCGCTCCGCTGCCTTCAGACAGACGGAGCAGCTCTTTGTCTCGTTCAGTGGACGTTCCAAGGGAACGGCTGTTTCGAAACAGAGCCTGTCCAGGTGGGTGGTTGACGCCATAACAATGGCTTATACCACCAAGGGCCTTCAGTGCCCCTTGGGCATTAGAGCGCATTCCACGAGAGGCGTTGCCTCATCGTGGGCCTGGTCTAGCGGGATTTCCTTACAGGAAATATGTACGGCGGCGGGCTGGGCCTCGCCGTCTACATTCATAAGGTTCTACAACCTAGAAGTTCCCGCCTTGCAGGCCAGGTTGTTTTCGGTTTAGCCGAATCAGCTGTCTAACCAGGACACTGATTTCGCAGGCGCACAACGCCACCGAAGACTTCACCGCACTTGCAAGCCAAGTATTTTCGGTGTATTCGAGTCAGCTGTCTAAACACGGCACTGATATCGTAGACGCACAGCGCCGCCGAAGTTTTCTGGGCAGAATTGTGTAAGACCCATGTTTTTTCCACATTAGCCAGGCTCCCTCCTGCCTATGTGATGTTATATCGCGTCTAGAACGCACCTATTTGGGCGAAAGTGTGTAAGTCCCACATTTCCCACATCAGCCAGGCTCTCCCTGCCTATGTGACGTTGTATCGCGCTTAAGGGCGCATCCATTTGGGCGAAATTACGTAAGACCCACATTTCCCACATTAGCCAGGCCTCCCCCTGCCTATGTGATGTTATATCGCGTCTTAGGACGCAGCTATCTGAGGGTGGTTGTCCCCCCCCCCCCTCCAGACTCTCCGAAGTCTACCGGGTGATTATGCACTGTATACCTGGACTAGCTTCCAGTGGTCGGTGTTTTCTCATCCCAGCACGCACGGCGTCTTACAAGTGGTTCCCGCAGCGTTCTACGAACGCAGTACGAGAGAACTCTCGTAAGAGAACGTACTCGGTTACTAACGTAACCTCGGTTCTCTCTAGAAGAGGGAACGAGTACTGCGTTCCCTGCCGTGCGCGCGGTTCGCTCTGGTTCGCTTCGGCGATGAAAACCAGTTGAATCAGCCTACTCGAGCTCCTTTTATAGGGGATGGCCACACCCGTTTCGGCGGGATGTGACGAGGAGCGCGCGAAGCACTCTCATTGGTCTGATGTTGCATCAGCCCTCGCTCGATAGGCTCATGCAGTTGCCGCAGAACAGCCAATGAGTGAGCGAGCCGTCTCGCCATAGCTGTGCACTGCCGCAATGCGTTTTACAAATATGAAAATTAAGGATAATTTTGCTTCAGTATTTCGTGAAAAGAGACTTTTCCCGCAGCGTTCTACGAACGCAGTACTCGTTCCCTCTTCTAGAGAGAACCGAGGTTACGTTAGTAACCGAGTACGTTTTTGGGTGAACTATCCCTTTAATGAAGCCTTGATCTGATTTCCGTCCATCTTCCGTCTCTGCAGAGTCGAGGATGCGGGCGTCCATAGCGGTGTCCTCGTTCGACCACACCACGCCGTTTAAGAGACCTCACTCCACCATTTCCAACAGCAGCTCGTCGTCCTCCAGCAGTCAGTCGTCGTCCTCTCTGCTGGGCTCTCTGAACCTGCATCTGTACCCGTCTCACCCGCTGCCCGGATGCCCGTCTCTGAGCCACTGGCCGTACGACTGCATCGAAGAGGACGAGCTGGAGCACGACTCCACCGTTCAGTCCTCCATGAGTGAGTCGCTCTATAGCTGTGTGTCTCCATGAAAACATCACATTTCAAAATCAAATGCAAAAATAATTAGCATGAAGTAAATAGACTATTTAAGGTCCATTAAGAATTTTTGCACCGTGACATTATTTTCATGCCAATTTAAGCACATTTTTCCCTAAAAGTACATATATACATATATTAGTGATGTCAAATTGATTACTCACAATTTTTATTCTTATCTAACAAAAAAGTTTGTGGTTATATAATATATGTGTATGTATACATATATTTATGTGTGTGTGTGTGTATATATGTACACGCAGACACACACTGTAACAGAAAGTTCACTGAAGACGAGCTTGACGAACCCAAGTGCAGTTTTAATAAATCCAAAAGTGAGCAGATACACATTAAACAAAGACTTGACTTGGCTTGACTTGAAACATGAACAGAAACTCTCCAACAGCAGGTTACGTTGAACGTAACTAGACACAGGAACAATGAAACATGAGGGCTATTTTTACACAAAGTCTAATAAGAAACAACTGAAAGCAATAAACCACTGAGAAAGGGACAAAAACAGCCAATCAGAACATGACATTCACAATGGGAACACATGGCAGGATAACATGAGGAGTAAGAGAAGCACATGAGAAACTGAAAGCATTACAAAATAAAAGACATGAAATTATAAAAGTGAACCAAAACCCAAAACAGACCTAAGAGTGGCTCCAGATGCCCTAGTGAAACACCCACCCCAGTCCATGAGGGCGGAGGATCAGGGGCGGTCCCGGGAAGGGGAACTGGACCTGGATCACGGGGCGGTGGCGAGCCTGGGCCGTGGAGCAGAGGGTCTTGGTGCAGATTGCACGGTTCCTCCTCCACAGTCCTCACAGTAAATGAGGAACCACTCAGCAATAAGGCAAAGTCTATATACTGAGTGCAGTGAGAAGTATTGTCCAGCATTAGATAACCAAGATGCTCATCTAAACCAATTCACATCATTAAAATCCACAGAATTTTCTCAACATACGGGACGGGAATTCAAATAGCCACCGGGTGTCATTGAATTCCATTGAATTTAATTGTATACATTCTGCCATAACAAATTAATACATTTCTGTCCAAATAACACTTCTGTCACAAAATATTGAACCTTGAGACTCAGACCTTTCTGACAATATGTGTTTTGTCAAGATTAGAAAAGATTTTGATCATAAATTATGAAACATGACGAAGCCCAAAAGGGGAGGAGCCTGATAAAATAATTTAGAGTACTGTTTCTATGGTAACGCAATGTCCAATTTCAAAACGGTTTTCACAGGATGAATTCTGAGATCGTAAGCTTTCAAATGATACCTAATTTATTATGATTACTAAAATATATGTAATGTAATAAAAAAGCGATAAAAAGATAATATTATATTTTAGAGGATAATATATATATATATATTATAATTTTTAGAGGATAATATTATTTTATAATTTTTTATTGACAAATACTAGATTATATGTTATATTATGAACTTTTAGCATGAAAACCAACGTTTCAATTATTAAAAGTGTGTGCGTCAATTTTTTGTCTACAGTTTGCAACAAAACTGTAGATTTTTTGAGGTGCACTCTTGTCATAAATTCATCTATTTCTGTTCCTACATAATTTCTAACAAAAACAGTGCTAAAATATCTATTTAGGAGCCTTAGACCTTTCCAACGATATATAGTTTGTCATGATTAGGTTAGGATTTAATTGTAATATATTGAAGTAAACTTAAACGTCCCGCTACCGGGAACGGGTTAAATATGAAACATGTATTATATAACCACATAGTTTTATGTTAGATGTGATTAATAGTGATCCATCGATTTGACAGCACTAATATTAGTGGAGTTCATCTACAGTCTAAATTCATCAACAGGATGTGTCATCTTATAAGTGTGTGTGGTGGGCAGAAGGTGTGTATGAAGAACAGCTAAACCTTCATACACGCTTTTCAGACAGGATGTCTGAGACAGGAAACGGGCCCCTGTCTCTGTGCGGGGTTTCTTTGGTACAATGGAAGCCAATGGAAACTCTGAGGGGCCGAATGTGTGCGGTTTCACTGGGCAGCCGAAAGATACACCAACTAAGACAAAGATAGTCCAATAACACTGAGAGAATTGTTTGATTTAGATCTTTTGGTAATTGTTAGACAAGATTCTGTCCAGTTTCTCTTCCTGTTCTTGACTGAGTACAGTATTTGTGATTATTATATTATTAATTTTACTTGAAAACAAATGCCACTTGCTGTAATATTTCATTATCTATTATATATATATATATATATATATATATATATATATATATATATATATATATATATATACTATCTATTATATATTATAATATTGTTATATACATAAATATATTCTATACATAATTATTATACTCTATTGTTAAAAGGCTGCATTTATTTGATCAAAAATATAGTAAAAACAGTAGTATAATATTTCAGTTAATTTTACAATATTATGTCTACAAACAAACAAAAGAAAAACAAGAACAATAATAATAAATAAAAAACGTACAACTGAATTATTATGTATCTGTACAACGACCTTGAGCTTGGGACAGGCACTTAACAAATAAAACATTATTATTATACCAATAATACCAATAACAGATATATAAAATATTCCAATTTGATAAAAAAATTAAAAAAATCCATCAATGTACTTTCTAAATAAAAATGTTGACTAATATAAATGAAAGCAGGAAATACCATTCATCGATTTGACACCAAAACAAATTTCCTTTTGGGGACAATAAAGTGCATCTTAATCTTATAGTGAAACATTGTTACAATTCAAAATAAATGTTTTCCATAGTGATGTATTTAAAAATATGATTTATATCCTGTGATCAAAGCTGAATATTCAGCATCATTACTCCAGCCTTCAGTGTCACATGATCCGTCAGAAATCATTCTAATATTATGATTTGCTGCTCAATGAACATTTCTGATTATTATCAATGTTGAAAACTGTTGTGCTGCTGTGATACATGTCTTTAAGATTCTTTAATGAATAGTATGTTCAAAAGAACAGCATTTATTTGAAATTGAATCTTTCGAAACATTATAAATGTCTTCACTGTCACTTTTGTGAATGCTGACTGTGTGTTGTCCGTGTGCAGTCAGCGACAGTGCCGAGAGCTCGTCCCAGTGCACCTCCAGTGTCCAGCGTCAGCCTGCTGTAGTGATGGAGAGTTACACCAGTGACGGAGGCTCCTACCTGTCCTCTCACACACCGTCCCCGTCCCCGTCCCCGTCTCCACCCAAACTCACGTCCTCCATCCTCTACCACACAGAGACCCAGAGCAGCAACTTCATCACCGCGGTAAGAGTGGACGTGAAGACATACTGAATGTGTGTATTATTAAAAAAGTGGATGGGAAAGTGGTTTATGAAGTGAATCTAGTAAATGAAATTCTCATTTTGAAAATGGAAATGAACAGACTTTGTATACAAAATGTCGAATCGGTCTCAAGACTTACCCACGTATATTTATTAAAAGGTGAAGAATTGCCTTAATGTGATTTTTGTAAGTCCTCCTCGACTGTAAAGCATGAAGTATTTCCTGCTTTCATTTATATTAGTCAACATTTTTATTTAGAAAGTACATTTATGGATTTTTTTTGTTGAATTTTTATCAAATTGGAATATTTTATATATCTGTTATTGGTATTATGAGTATAATAATAATGTTTTATTTGTAACGTGCCTGTCCCAAGCTCAAGGTCGTTGTACAGATACAGTACCAGTCAAAAGTTTGGAAACGTTACTATTTTTAATGTTTTTGAAAGAAGTCTCTTATGCTCATCAAGCCTGCAGTTAAAAACAAAAAAAAACAAAAAAAAAAACAGTAATATTATGAAATATTATTACAATTTAAAATAATGGTTCTCTTTTTTAATATACTTCAAAATGTAATTTATTTTTGTGATGCAAAGCTGAATTTTCATCAGCAAGTACTCCAGTCTTTGGTGTCTTATGATCCTTCAGAAATCATTCTAATATGATGATTTATGATCAATGTTGGAAACAGTTGTGCTGCTTAATATTTTTTTTATAACCTGAGATACTTTTTTCAGGATTATTTGATGAATAAAAAGTTTTAAAGAACTGTATTTATTTAGAATAGAAATCTTTTGTAACAATATACACTACCGTTCAAAAGTTTGGGAACAATAACTTTTTTTTTTTTAAGAAATTAGTACTTTAATTCAACAAGGATGCGTTAAATTGATAAAAGGTGATGGTAACGATTTATAGTGTTAGAAATGTTTTTATTTTGAATAAATGCTGTTTTTATGAATAAATGCTGTTAACGTTTTACTCATCAATGAATCCTGAAAAAAGTATTCCAAAAAAATATATTAAGCAGCACAACTGTTTCCATCTTTGATAATAACTGAGTATCAAATCATCATATTAGAATGATTTCTGAAGGATCATAAGACACCAAAGACTGGAGTACTTCCTGATGAAAATTCAGCTTTGCATCACAAAAATAAATTACATTTTAAAATATATTAAAAAAGAGAACCATTATTTTAAATTGTAATAATATTTCATAATATTACTGTTTTTTTAATTTTTTTATTTTTTTAACTGCAGGCTTGATGAGCATAAGAGACTTCTTTCAAAAACATTAAAAATAGTAGTGTTTCCAAACTTTTGACTGGTACTGTACATAATAATTCAGTTATACTTTTTTAAAAATGTATTATTGTTCTTGTTTTTCTTTTGTTTGTGTGTAGACATAATATTGTAAAATTAACTGAAATATTATTGTTATTATGATTTTTTATTTTATTTTATGACTCTTGAGTTTGCCATGAACATAGCTTTTGATGCTGACATGGCGTTAAATTATATAAAAATAATAATAATTCACATGACATCTACTTACTTTTCCAAACTACCACACAATGTTGCACCTGATGTTAATGTATTAAACAAGACAAAAAAAATAGTATTATTAAAGTTTTAGACGAGCTAAAATAATGTAAAAGATCCTCCTTTACTGGTGTCAAGCATCGCTATTACTATTCCTCATGCTTCCTCATGATCCCAGGAAAGCCTCAACACTAAGTTTGAGACCTTGACTTCCTCTTGTAGTTCATCTAATTGTATCTGACATGTTTGTTTTACCAGAGCAAGACTTCTCATTGCCCATTGGGCCTCTCGACTCTGGTCTGAATCAAACGGTTTAGATCAGTAAGTAACTAGTCTGAAGTCACCTGTGTGATTCCTGATGCCTGTTCCCCATTAACGCATGAAGCTGGCGCAGAGAATCCCTTTGCTTGATGTCAGTGTGTTGGGCTGCATGTGTGTGCTGGGCTTCAAGGGTTGTTCTAGGTTATTTTCAACTTAATGTGCATGTACAGCTACCACAGACAATAACGTCATCCCTCAGTGTGTTCAAACACGCAGAAATCTGAAGCGTGAAGTTTGTACACCAAGCTTTTGAGAGTCGAAACTACTGTTTTAGAGGAACTTCTGGTTTTGCTTTGACGTTATTGTCTATGGTGATGAACCTCGTGTTGAACATAACTGTTTGTTCCCCTGCGATGCACATGCACTGTAATGCATGTGTAAGATTCTGTGGTGTCGAGTCCTATTTGTGTCACGGATTTTATTGTGTCTAAAGCAATAATGCACAAATATCTCTTTTGGGGAAGAAGGACAAAATAATTGAATTGTTAAATACACAGGTCAATACATGTGAAATTGTGCAGCTGACGTCGATCATGCTGCAAGATTCTCTTCCACGCATTTGAACAAATGTGCGTTCACGCTGACAGCGATTTGCAGCATCAAAGCGGCAGAAAGTCATTGATTTTCAATGGCAGTCCGCGATTTGTGCCGCATGAGAACGATTTTTGATGAATACAGTCCAAATGCAGTTGTAATTTGTCACTGAGCAGAAACTACGGCTGCACGGTTTTGTAAAACAATGACATTAAAAAATGATATTTTGTGTAATGCTGTGATTTGGAAAATACAGGAATTTTTAATCATTTGTTGGGGAGTTGTTGGCATCTGCATAGAAAATAAAAATGATTTCAAAAAGCTGTAAAATTACTTTTTGCTCTGAAGATTGTTTTTTGAGTGCGAACCAAACCTCTATCAGTAACCATAACATGAACAGAATTTAAAAAATAATAATCTCTTTCCACACGAGTTTTCATTTTAGACCAATTAAATATGACTATAAAATAATGTTTTTTTATTGTGATTATTATTAAATACAAATATTAAACAAAAAAAGAAATATATTGCAAGAAATATTTAGATATAAAAATATATAAATTATTTTGAAAGAAAAAAAATAGTATTTCTTAAAAAATAATCCAACTGTACAGTTGTTACACTCGCTAGGAAGAAAATAAAAGTCCCAGTGCAAAAATAAAAAGTTTGTTCCTTTTTTTATATATATATATATTTCTTTCGGCAAAAACAATTTGTTGGTTTTAAGCTCTGCCCCCAGTAGATATAAAATAACATTATTCATACATAATGTTAATAATAGACATGTGGGATTAGTTTTGAAGCATTAAAGAAAAATGCATAATTGCATTTGTGACAGTATTTCACAAAATGAGCAAGAAGCTAAATAGAAATGTAGTAATTTATGCTTCTAAAAATAGTATAGCAGTGTTACTATTAGTCCCTTTCAAAACCTTGCCCCTATTGTTAAATCTGAAATTACAAAATTGTTATCAGGAGAAAATAAAAATGATATTTTATAATATAAAAAACAGTAATACAGAATACCACTTGACTCATCTTGCATCTCAAAGCTGGTCCCAGGCCTGAATAAGCCATATTATGATATATCATGCAGCCCTTGCAACCAACAGTTCCCATGATCGCTGTGAGTGTGAACGCTTCTAATAAAGATCAAACTCTTAGCAGAGACTTGCACGTCAGGCGTTTCTAATAACTTGTTTTCTTATGTTTTTCCAGCTGTGAATCCACTGAGACGGAGAGATGATAAAACAGCTGTTGGACTGAACGTTGGACGCCGTGGAGCTCGATATGCACTGAGACATTTCATAACTTCTGATAATCGTCCAGAGCCTCACCAGTGCTGGTACGTTATTGGACCGGGCGACAAGGTCACGGATGTAAATTATTTCAAGCGTTTTTATTTTTACGTTTTCCACTTTAAGAAACATGATTTCACCGGCACAACAGAGACTTGCAGATTCACCACTCGACGTTTGACTGATCTGTACAAAGTGTCTTTAAATAGTTGAGAGTACTGGCACTACTAATAAAATCCATTGAGGATTGCATTTTTATTAAGGACTGAGTCCATCTTTTTACTTTGAAAATAAAAAATAAAACGGTAAAAAAAAATGAAAGCTGTATTGAATTCTGTAATTTATTAAGATGGTGTTTTATTAACTCAAATTCATATGTAACAGATACAGAAAATACATTAATTCAGTGTATAAATGTGAAAATATGTACAGAGAAATGATATCCAGCTTTACAGGTAATAAAATGCTCAAACACAATAAACAAATAAAGCTACAAGCAGCTGTTATGAGGGTCAGAAGCAGAGTCTGTGCTTTAGTTCTTCATTCTTGCTAAAAAAACAAAACATGACCTATTGTATTTTACTGGAATAAGTCCCATTAAAAGTCAAATCATCCACATGTGTTCGTCACTGTTATACGGCTTCACGACTTCAATTCCCACGACTGAATTTCAGAAGTTGCATCATGAGTAAGGAGAGTTTAGCTGTAGCTACTGCTTCTTCTTTCTTTAGTTCTTTAATTCTATTATTGTTGCTTAACCTTCTGAGAAACGATGAGCTCAAACAGCACAGAGATGAAGAGGCAGAGGCGTCACTGCTTATGGTCACGCTTCTCTCTGTAAAACCAGTATATCAGCACTGCAGCGATGAGCATGTCCATCAGAGTCACACACAGCACCAGCACCTCCATCTGCAGGACGCAAACACACACACACACACACCGATAACATCTGACAACAATAAACCAACACAAATGTCAACCTGGATCAATACATGCTTTTCATTCCTACAGGGACAATTTTACAGGACCTGTAAAGAACATGTTCAGGCCATATTTGACCTCAAAATAAGAAGTTATATTTCGCATAAAGCCTATTTTTTAAAAAGATTTTCATATTTATTTGTTATACTGCCAGCAAGTTATGCTTAATTAAATAAAACAACCCATTATATTACAGTCATTTTTATGTGCATTATTAAACAATGTCACAATGCAAAGAATCCTATGATCCTTAAAATAGGCTTGATTTTCTTTTTGCTAAATTCTTTATTTTATACTATATTTTTTTACTACATTTTAAAATGATTTTATTTATGTGTTTGATTATATATATATATGTTCTCCCCTTTTGATTTTGAGTCTTCAGTCTTGGCAAATTTATCTTTAAACTGTAAATAATCAAAAATGTTGACCTTACAGTATTGCTATCACATTTGAAAACATGTTTTATGCATTTAATAAAACGATATGAAAGACCAAATGTGAAGCACAAATGTTCATAACAACAAGGAATTGTTTAGAATTATTAATTCTACCTTGTACTGGATTTGATCTTGACTTGGATGAAGGTCAACAGCTAGAAGAATCACTCCGACCCCAGACACCACCAGACATGAGATGTTGGCGATGAAGCAAGTCTGTTCAAAATAAAACTCTTGATGAACGCTTGTACCTTCCAAAGACGGTGTTTGTTAAATGCACACACTAACCTGCAGAAGCCCGGGGCTTTTGTACAGAAGATTAGACAAGGTTCCAGCCACGACAAACTGGAAGACAAAACGAAACAGCATTTTGTTGTTTCAAATGATTAACATTATTGATGAATAAATGAATTATTATCTGTACGAAATGCATGTCAAAATCTAAAATGCAACATTCCTGCATGTGCTGCACAATGAAACAATTTCATAATATTACAGAAGCAAATGAAGCTCACCATTATTCCAGTAACGATTGGCACTCGGAATAGGGTCAGTAGACTATTATTGATAGCGAATGACGCTGCAAATACCACCCCTATTCCAAAACTCAGGATCCCACTGGACATTTGCACGGCCTACAGCAGGACAACAGTAATAATAACCTTTACAATCACATTTTTTATGTTGACAAATTCTTGCACTGTAAAGCTATATTTACAGGCTAAACTCAGCATGGGCCCTCAGCTGTTCTCAGATTATTCATTTATTTATTAATTTTATTTAGCCAACTAGAACACACTCTTAGAAAAACAAAATGGTTCATTTTATAAAGAACTCGAGAGTTCATGCCAAAAAGGTTTTATATAAGGAGAAATGTCTTAAATGATTGCATAATCATGTTTAGCAGGCTCTTTTCTTCTGGTAGCTCAACTAAAGGTCAGTAAATGCTGTAAAAGCTCGTGGTGTTCTGGGTTACCGCGCAGGTGGCGGGTCCCTTCCTCAGGAGCCCGTGCAGGACTGGCACTGTGCCCGGCAGAGCTTCACTGGCGCGGTAATACTTGATGAGCGGCCCTTCATCATCTCGTCTTCCTCCTGCTGGGTCCTCGTGCCTAATCTCCATCGCAATATCTGCTTTAGCCATGTTCTCAACCACTGCACGAAGACAAACACACTCAAATCAACAAGAAATATAATCCCATTGTATCATAAACCTGTTAAAACTCGATAAATATTGTTTCATTCACTTTTCCATAAAAGAAACCGCATTGTTGTTGTTGTTTTCATGTTAAGTCCTTTACCATAGACGGGGCATAACAGTAACACAAAATTAAACGTTGGGAAAAAGCAAATAAAACAAATATGAATAGAAGTGACTATAAGTTACTGATCATCTCTGTTTTTAAAGATGCATGAAACCCTCATTTATGTTTATTCACGCTTCTCTGCTGGGAATGTTCTAATATTAATCCTTACCACAGTCATTTAAATGTTCAGTTTTGTAAATATAATATTTACAAATATAATCGTATACAGCTCTTCATTAAGCTATATAAAAATACATTTACAAATGCAAAGCTTCATAAGTTCATCTTACCGAGCCGAGTCTGTCTTCCGTATTAAAGTCTAGAAAAGATCATCGTGTGTCACTTTAGTGTTTTTTTTTTTTTTCTTTCATGTGGTTGGTCCAAAAAAAAAAAAAAAAAGGAACTGTGATGTGAGACCCGATGATGAGAGCTGCATTTCTCAAAGAAACTTCTGCTATCTGAGCAGAAACTTCATAAAGACTTCACACACTATATTCTCCAGCTGGTAAGACAATTTATTTACCACTCTTTACCTGAAACACAAACCCCTCTTATAGTGAGATTCAGAGAGGTCAGGCAGGCCTACCCTGAGAAAATAGTAACTTAACCTAAACATGTGATTCATGTGCTCACGTCTAAATTAATGGATTTTATTCCAAAAATATTTTATTTAATATTACTGAATCAACCTAAATATATTAGGTTACACCTACAAAACTACATTTAAGGGTAAGATTACTGCGTTGTTGATGCGCTGTTTTATTAGACCTTCCGATAACTCGGAAATCTCTGTTTTTTTATTAGCTATAAGTTGCATATTCACCTCAGACTTCCTGTAAACACGTTTGAAACTTGGCATTTTCTAAACTGTGGTTGGGTGTGTGTCATTTGAGACACTTTTTATAGTTTTTTAGTGGATATAGGCTATTCCTAAACTTTAGTTCATGGTTAAAATTATGTGTGGCGTTTTAAGTGAGAAGCAACTGACAGACATGTTTATTTTTATCCAAACTAACATGCTCTGACTATTTTAATTCATTTATGATATATGATTCTGTTTAACTATTTTATTACACTGCAAAACATGATTTTCTTCCTCAGTTCTCCAGTACAAATATCTAAACATTCCTAAATCAAGATACATTTACTTAAAAATAAAAAAAAGTTTTTGCTTCAAACTAAAATACATATCTGCCATTGGGCACACCATTGGAATATATTTGTTGTTTAAAGCATAAACTTACTTCATTTTGATAATTTGTTCAGTAAACAAGACTTAATATCTGATGTCATTTTGCTTCTCAAGTAAATGTATCTTGATTTGAGAATGTTTAGATATTTTTACTGGAAAACAAGACAGAAATACATATAAAAGGAACTTGTGGAGGATCCTGGGTATTATGTAAGCCAGGCAAACTGTAACTAAGTAACTGGAAACCATGAAAGCCATACATATGCTGTATATCTTACCTCACAGAAAGGTGCATATGAAGGAGGCATTTAAAAAGGTCTGTGAGATTTCCACAACAATAGTGAGTAATAAAACCATGTTTTGCTGTTTAACCCTCTGGTGCTTTTTTCCATTTCAATGAAATGATTGTACTATATTTTAGTTTGATAATGTCTTTTATTTAATTTTTTTTTTTTTGTGGATTTAATGGTACTCAATCATATTTATGCAGTAGTTATAATCGATTTATTCACTTTTTTGAGTTTAAACTTAAACTATCATAAATCTGACCAGACTAAAGGCAGTTTATTACTGAAGTGAAAAAAAAAAGTTTAAAAAGTGAACTTCAAAAAAGTTTGACTTTTATTGCTATGAAAAATGCACAAAAATACCATTTCCAGTTTTTATATGAAATAGATATTTTCTAAAACGCATTTTACTCTAAAAAACAAACAATCTAAACAAGCTGTGTTCCAAATTTAAGGGTTGATATCGCAAAAAATTTGCTTTCAGTAATAATCTGTTTGTGTGCAGTACCAAACGTTTCCACTAGGCCATTTTTGACCACAAACAATACAGTGTGACTATTTATTTATTTTTTTCAGGAAAATGTAGGCTAACCTTTTCGAATCATGTCCATGATTTTTGTGTCTGGGTGTGTGTGTGTTCACACAGCAAGTGTCAAAACCTTTACCAAGTTGCGTACCATTCCGATAAAGTAAAAAAAGAATAAATACATTTATTTTAAAAAAGAAAATTTCTGTTGAACGTGGCCAAACAGCACCAGAGGGTTATTATTAGTAGTTCTGCTTCTGCCAGCCGACTTCAGTCTCTCTTTCTGTCCTCATTTGAACTGCTGAAAGTTGGCACGTTAATTTTTGATCCATTATGCCAGATTACAATATTCTTTTCAAATGACAGACAAATGCGGTACACGTTTAAGCCGGATGACTGCATGGTCATCAGCATTCCTCTGGGAAGCATCAGGAGCATGAGAGAGGGCCAGCTGATGCCCGAGAAATTCACCTGCATCTTCAAAGATGCGTACAAGGTTTTTCTGAAAGGACGACCAAAGGAACTCGGGGTAGGCCTATACATACCAAGATATAAATGCATAATAATGTCAAATGTCAGATATTCATTTATTTTATTAAGGGCCTCATATTTTTCTCCCAGAATTTTGTGCTTTTTTTTTTACCTTTATGTTTCTAAACATATAAACTCTCTACTGTCTACCATCACTGTGGGTTTTGATGTAGTCAAAGTTGTGAGTTGATTTTAGTTTCGTTTTAGTTGCAGAGACACTCGTGTTGGCAGAATAGATTATCTTGAAATACATCAGATGATGCATAACAGAAAATAAACAGGAATTCACTACTTTTTTTTGCTGCGATATCTGGGACGTTTCAGTGGTATTTTTGGCCTGATTGCTGGTTGATTTGTGACCCTGATTTCAACAGATTAGCATTTATATGTCAGTTACATGACTAGAGTTTCCCATCAAAGATACATCCACTATATGCAATAATAATTTCAATTTAATCCATTTTTCTCAGAACATCTCATAGTGTGTTTCTCTTTTGCTGGAGCTGCATGAACAAAGCCTGATGATTATGTTTTCCAGCATGATTTGAGGATATCTGATCGTCTGTACAAAGAGTCACTTGATCAATGACACTCATTTACTTACTTAATCACCTAGAATCTAAAATATCTTAGTTTGGTCACACTTTAGTTTAGGGTCCATTTCTCACTATTAACTATGACCTTTGCCTCAATAAACTCATAATCACTGCTTATTAATATTTATTAAAGTATAGGTATTGGGTGGATTAAGGGATGTAGAATGTCATGCAGAATAATGCATTAATATGTGCTTTATAAGTACAATAAACAGCCAATATCCTAGGTGCATGCTAATAAGCAACTAGTTAGTAGTGAGAATTGGACCCTAGACTAAAGTGTAACCCTTAGTTCTACATTTGGAAAATGTTCATGTTCAAAGTGATCTCAGACTTCTTGGCTATATGTAGTTTTATGAGAATTATGACTGTATGAATGTTGTTGATGTTGCAGGCGGCTCAGCTCAGCATCGGAGCGTTTGTCATTTGCATCGGCATCCTCGTTGCTTTTGAATACCGTCTGCATCATTTAGTGTACACCCTACCTAGTGCCCTGGTGAGAACATAGCGATCATGTTTCTATTTATCACAGCTCATTTTTGATGTGTAAGTTTTATTCATGTAAACACACATACATCTCTGTTATTTAGTACATTGCAAGTGGCATTCTGTCATTTGCTGCTGGAAAGTCTCCGTTCATGCCCGTGGTAAGTTATCACGGGACAAATATTATCCAGAACAAATTTTTTTTTATAATGATGGAAAGTGAATTGAATCATTTATCTTCTTGTTCTGAAAGGTGAAACTATCCTTCGTATTCAACGTTATCAGCCTTTTCTGGTCCATCGCAGCTATAGTTCTCTGCTCGTTGATTTACGAACCGGTAGGCCTACAGGACATTTATCATTCTTCACACATATACTGTATGACTTACAGAAGCCAGAACTGGAGCACTGTGCATATATCTCATTGATTTACTTTATTTTTACAGTATGAGAGCAGCAATGACATTTCAAAGGTACATGTAGCAAACCTGCACTTACGAGCTGATGTTAATTATCATGTGCACATTCATTTATTCATTTATTATTATTGGTTTCCGCCAGAACCACATGTTTGTTGGGCTGAAGGTGGTGATCTGCGTGTTGTGCGGGCTGGAGTTGATTCTGGCTCTGGTTCTGATCTACTGGGAGAGTAAAGCCATATGCAGATCTCATTTCAACACACTGGTAAGTTTTCAGTTTGAAATCCACAAAACATGCTGAACTATCAAACACTAGGAAAACTCTTTTATTTTTCTTCATTTCAATACAGCCCTTGATCACTATCAAGCAAGACGTTTGATTGGACAGTGAGATGGACACACCTTGACGTGTGGATTTCTCTGTATTTTTGTAATTGCATCTGAATATGTATATAGATGTTTGTTTAATGCCCTTTTGTCTGAAGCTCAGCTGGTAGAGCGTTGCACTGCTGTGTCAACGGCATGGATTTGATTCGCAGTGAGCGTATGAATAGGGCAAATGTTTATATTGAATGCAATGTAAATCGCTTTGGATTAAAGTGTTTGCCAAATGCATTGATGTAAATGTACAGTGATAAGCTTGATTCATTTTCTATGTGATCACTATTAAAGTACTGTTTTTGAATTTCTCGTCATCAGTTTGTGCTTTCTTTCTGTGCAATAATGGATAATTAGGCTACTGTATTTGAAACACACACACACACACATTGTATTAAATATATTTAATTTCTTTTAATACATTTTTTATTTATATTAATTAAAATGTAAATAAGAAATTATGATAAATTAGTTTTATTTGTAAAAAAAGTATTATTTTTGTTATATACTAGCTAAAAATCAAATCATATACTAGCAGTACAAGAAAGTAGGGTTTCATTAAAAGATCACTAAACTGTGAAACACATTTGCTGCTTGTGTTTGTGAGTTCTTTAGTTAAAACCACAGTTCCTGCCGTTGACCATGAAGATGTGTGAAGTTCAGGGGGCGTTAAAATATGAAAAACAACCACAACACATTCTAATGCAACAAAATAATCATCAAAAATAAAATAAAAACCCATTGTGCATCAGGCCTGTTCCCTGCTCGATCACACCTACGTAACATACTTCATATGTCCAGTGGTTTGCAGAATTTTATTCTACCTTAAATATAACTCGAGCCTAAAAAAACATCTCACCACGTGCAAATGACCTCAACAAGCATGTGCACGCTTCAGTCACGCTAATGTCTGAATGCCACTGCTTTACAGTGTTGGCTAAGTTACTCATCAAAAGTCATTAATTACTAACTAATTACATCTTCAACAGTATTTTCTCTAAAAGTATTGCATTACTTACTACTAATTACTTTCTAAATCCCATATCAACCTCAAACAGGACAGACATGAAACTGCTCTTTTAATACTTTCAAATATATAAAATTACACAAATCACTCTTGAACTGACCAAAGTATTTAAAGGGAGAGGGTTACATTAAAAATATGCATTTTTAACATTGAATGTTACATTTTGATCAACGTTAAATCCACTATTGTTTTATATAGAAATATTTTATAGTCAATACAGATTTGATGCAATTACATTAAAAGTAACTGTAATTAAAAGTAAAAGTAAATGAAGAGCAGGGCCATATGCAGGGTTTCATAATGTTAGTTTGTTGACATTTAAAGGCCAAAAAAAATTATAATTTAAACCTTTAAAACCATGTCAGTAGCATACATTACTTGTCAAGCACAGCCCGATAACAGATACTTCAACATGATAATCTGGTTAAATGTTGCAATGAATGATCCACAATACAAACTGATACAGAAAGAGTTTAATGCTACTGTACTGATAATGGTGCAATATCAACATTCTTGGAACTATAATGACCAATTGATAACACTTAATGAGGTATAATAAGGTTCCATTAGTTAATGTTTGTTAATGTATTACCCACATTAACAATGTGCAATATATATATATATATATATATATATATATATTGAATTTTTTTTTTTTTTTTTTTTTTTTTTTTTTTTACAATAGTTGTTATTCTTTGTTAACATTAGTTAGTAAAAATGCAACTGTTCATTGTTAGTTCATATTTGCTCAGGTCTATTAAATAATATTAACAGATAGCCTACAACTTATTATTTTAATGAAGCATTATTAAATGTTGAAATTAACATCAACTATTAACACATGCTGTAGAAGTAGGCCATATAATTGATCATGTTAACTAAAGAATGAACTAATATGAACAAATGGAACCTTATTGTAAATGTTATCGAACAATAATCAAGAATCAGGACATTATCGAGGGTATGGTTTAGTCCAGGATGTAAAACTGTTTAGGCCTAAGTGTAAACCACTGTTTTTTTTTATTTTTGTTTTTTTTTAGTCATTAAGTTATTAGTCGATTAAGTTAAATAGCCTGAACACCAGAGAGAATACAAAAATCTGAATGGCTGTTGGAAGTATATGCTGTTCAGAAACAGAAAGTACCGCTGCTGCTTTGTTTACAGGTTTACCGGGGTAACATTCAGCAGCTTCTGTCAACATAAAGCCCGCCTACTTTCATGATCTCAAACATTTTGACATTAATGAGTAGTGTTTGAGCGCTGACAGAACAGATGAGAAGGTTGGTTATCTTGGCGTTGTGCAATATCCGTGCAGCACTAAAGTAGAGTTATTATTAGTCAATTATTTCACGACTTTTATTATACACCTGCTAACCCTTACTTTACCTTTTCAAAGGAGAAGTAATTAAATTACTGTAATAAATGACTTAGTAATGCATTACACCCAACACTGATTACATACAAATATCAATCATTGTAAAGAAAGTTTACAAACACACTTACAAACTAAATATTTGACAGAAAGATAAAAAAACAAGTGCTGTTTTTTATGCACACTAAAACGCTGGGTTGTTTCAACCCATGTTTGGGTCAAATATGGACAAACCCAACCTTTTTTTCCTCCACATTTTTAAATACAAATTTTAAACCCAACAGTTGGGTTTGTCAATATTTGACCCAAACATTTTTTTAGAGATGTGTGTAAAAAAAAAAATTGTTTTTGTTTTGTTGTTGTTGTAAAATCTAAACTAAACCTTTAATTATTTATATTCTCCACTGTATATAACTATAAAAACGAAAGACCACATTTTCCAATGTTGGTGTGTTAATGCAATACACACACACAGGTGTGTTATTCAACAGCAGAGTGACCTTGAGCGCGTGAGAAACTCGAACAGCGCTGCATTTTGGCCTATTTGGCTTGCCATAGCGGCTCTACACCCGGCGCTGCATGCAAACCAATGAAAATACACGGAATTTTCTGTTTTCATCCAAAGTGTCTGCCATCTTTCTGCTTCGTACATGCATCGCTCTCTCTGATGCTGTGCAGCTGATATAGTGTTCATGCATTTGCCGCGTCCAGATCCGGAGAGCACACATGCATGGCCGTCATTCGTGCAGCAGACGCCAGAGAGAGAGAGGGAGAGAGAGAGAGCGAGAGCGCGAGAGAGAGCTGCTAACAACATCACGGTAATCAAAGGTGAATCCGGGACAGAGAGGAAACACGCCGATCTGCTGATCTCACGTGCATGGCTTCAACGTTCGGCTGTCGGACTCTCAGTAAACATGATGTGAATTACAGAATGCATTTCCGCATGATCAACGAACAGCAGGTGGAGGACATCACCATCGAGTTCTTCTACAAACCACACACTATCACCCTGCTGACATGCACCGTGCTCAGCCTGATGTACTTCGCGTTTACGCGGTGAGTGACGCACAACCCTAAAGCCACACAAAGAGTTGCAATAACGGCATGTCACTATAGCAACACGGCATTTCAACTCGAAATCTGTCTTTGGTGGCTTTTAGTGCATGCTTGTTGTTTTGAGGTCACCTATATGCGTGTGTATTTCTAAAGTCGACGAAAACGATCTTCTATCGAAGTGCGAATATCACTTCCGGGAAAACGGACAAAAATATTGATGACGTCATCATGCACTTGGGGACATTTTTTTTGTTCAATAAAATGCTTTCTAGAAAGACAATGTCCCTCCCCTCAGATACCACCATTTTCTATAAGTAAGGAAGTAGCAAATCATGGTTCACGTCTGTGATGTAAACAGGAGACTATTGGTTATTCATATTATAATGTATTCATAGGATTGAAACAGAAGTTGCAACAGTCTTTTCTTCCCTATTGTGACGCATCTAAATGAAACGGCTTCTGAAACACGAACAAATGTAGGGTAGTTATGTCCATCAGAAAGAATTATTGGATGGTTGTGGTTTGCTGTTGGTTGATCTCATGTGAGTGACAGGTTGCCACGCCCTCGCGCCAGTAAACGCATCATCAGAGACGAGATGAGCTGCAAGAGGGAGGGGAAGTTATTCTGAATAAAGATTATGAGGCATAAATGAATAAATAAAAAAAAACAGTAATGATGTGCACAGCTTAATTTTTTATAATAAATAATGCAATATTCCATTTAAAAAAAAGAAAAGAATTGTCAATTTTAATTTTATGATGGTGACTTTAAGTTACAGCTGGCAGTTTTTGGCCTTTGTACTGTCTTAATGAATATTACTGGTCTTTAATGTGAACAAATGGTCTGTGCATTTGTATTTTTTATTACAAATATAATAGAACCAAGTCCCCACCTTGCATCTCCACCCCCCCCCCCCCCCATTATACACGGATATGTGTCACAATTAAGCTAAAGCGTTAATAAGCTTAAGCTTCTGCCTACTCCTTTTGAGCATCATATCCACGTTTTTTATTTTTTTACTTACTTATTCATTTGCGCATGTATCTTTCTTTAGTTTTGCTTACTGTGCTGAACCTTGTTACTATGTAGAACTTTGTGGCACTCAGATGCTCAAATAAAAAAAAAAAGACAATATGGAAGAAAGGATCTGTCGCTACGTTTTATTTCATCATGACATTAATTTCATCATGAAATTAAAATTTCATCATGACACAACTGAGCACAGGCAGAATACGTGGAAAATATTTGTTGAAAGCAGAAAGCGGAAGTTCTCCTTAGTTTCAGTTCCAGAAAAGTTAGTTCTGGAAAATACATGTTTCATGCTTTTGTTTTGAAATTTTAAATAAAACGACATTTATTTATGTGATGTGGCTGACTGCGTGCATCTACTGTTTTTTGGTGTGTGAGGTCGATGGTGAAATAGAAAGAGGAAGATTGTCTGTTTGTGCTGGTGAATTTGAGTGTATGACCACATGTTTCCGTTGCAGAGATGATGGAAACCATGACAATAACCTGTGGGTGGGTCTCATCCTGGTCATCTCGTTTTTCTTGATCATCAGCGTCCTTGCCTTCCCAAACGGTAAGAGTCTTGAACTCGGGCTGGTATCGGAGAGCTCCAGCGTTCAGGCCATACGTGTTTTATGATCATGGTCACATGGTTCTGTTCAGATTCATAACTAAGGCTGCATGATATTGAAATAAAATTGATATTGCATTGGAATATGCATTAGTGAGATCGTGCAGGCTGCGATTTAATTAAATAAAAATGTCCTTGCCTACTTCAGAGCGAAGCGCAGCATTTACACACCTGATATTATGAGCTGCATGCATGCAAATGAACACAGTGCTGAACTTAACTCTGAAACCGGCACTGCATATTTTTATTTGCTGCCAACCCGTCAAAATAAAAAGTTGATAGGTTACCGTTTAAAAAAATGAAGAGATTATTCATATCAAATGATTAATTATGAGTATTGTAATTTTACACTAGAATAAAATTATTATTAATTCTCTTTTTTGTTTTGTTTTTCAGTACAATAATATTTATTAAATACAAAATTGTTTTCTTTAAGATTTTTATTTGATAATCATAATGTATAATCCACGACTAGCTGTGCATTAATCTATTTTAATGCACGACGCAGAGGCAAAGAACCATGGATTATGACATTTATACCATGGTTATTTGCCAGCATTGACAACTTAAAGTTGTTATTGATGTTTGCCGTGCAATATTTGACGGAAGGGTAAAACTGACAGTTGTTTTTGTCAGTTATGGTTAGATCTAGCATTCTGCCTGCTTTCAGTAATTTTCCGCTTTTTTTAATTATTAGTTTTATTTTCTATACCCCAACAAATTCACCCAACTCACTCTACAATGATTCATTCTTTTCAAATATAGCTATTTAAGTCATCTGGTGAAAAATCCAGTATTTCTTCCATATCACAATATATTTCACAAATTTTGCAATGTCATGTTTTTCCAGTATCATGCAGCCATATTCATAACTCTCTTATAACTCTATTCATAAATTTCTTTTCAGGTCCGTTTACTAGACCCCATCCAGCAATATGGCGTATAGTGTTCGGTGAGTGGATCAGATGTGTTTATGTGACCTTGATGTCCAATTATGAAGCTTAATGATAAACATACACTGTGAGATGCTTTTTAAACGTGAATAAATGATGAGGTCGTATCTAAGTGGTTGGATTAATGGGTTCATGTAATTTTCCACCTTCATCTTTTCTCAAGTGCATGTTTTATGTTGTTGTACAGGATTGAGTGTGCTGTACTTCCTCTTCCTCGTTTTCATCATCTTCCTGAACTGGGAGCAGGTGAAGTCTGTCATGTACTGGCTGGATCCCAACCTTCGCTATGCCAAACGAGAGGCTGACATCATGGTCAGTGACTTTCAGGGAAATATGACTCAGTTTTGTTAAAAGAAGTATTAAAGAAGTAGTTTACCCACAAATTGGTATAATGTCATTATGATTAAGCCCTAAAAAGGACAAAATATTTTCTCTTCTGCTAGAGAGAAACCATACAAATATGTGTGTGTATATATATATATATATATATATATATATATATATATATATATATATATATATATATACACACACATACACAACATATTTGTATGGTTTATCTCTGGCAGAAGAGAAAATATTTTGTCCTTTTATATATTTATATATATATATATATATATATATATATATATATATAATATATAATATAATATATATATATATATATATATATATATATATATATATATATATATATATATATATATATATAAAAATAATATATATTATATAATATATATAATATAATATATATATATATATATATATATATATATTATATACACACACATACACAACATATTTGTATGGTTTATCTCTGGCAGAAGAGAAAATATTTTGTCCTTTTATATATATATATATATATATATATATATATAATATAATATATATATATAATATAATATATATATATATATATATATAAAAATAATATATATTATATAATATTATATAATATATATAATATAATATAATATATATATATATATATATATATATATATATATATATATATATATATATATATATATATATATATACACACATACACAACATATTTGTATGGTTTCTCTCTGGCTGAAGAGAAAATATTTTGTCCTTTTATATATATATAATATATAATATATATATATATAATATATATAATATAATATAATATAATATAATGTATATATATATATATATATATATATATATATATATATATATATATATATATATATATATATATATATATATATATATATATATATATATATATATATATATATATATATATATGATTTTTCAAAGTTGTAAATAAAACATATTATTGTAGTGTTTTACAAGAAAATACAATTTAATTCTACTTCAAAATTTCACATTTAATTAATTGTTTTACTTGCCTTTTCTTTGTGATTAACTGTGACATTTCTGAGTGAGAATTGTTTCTACTCCAATTATTTTTCAGTGGAAACAAAGCACATCAAAATCAATTAAACTTTAACTAAAATTTCAATAATAATAAAAAAAAAACATTCAAACTCTCCATGAAAACAATAATAGTATCCCAATGATACTAAAATAAGTCACAAATCTCAAAATGATGCATTATGTTCAGCTGAACTTTGTTAAGCCCACAATAGCAGATTTAAGCGAGTGTTAAACATGTCACTGATGTCCTTCTGGTGTTGTGATGATTGACAGGAGTATGCGGTGAACTGTCATGTGATCACATGGGAGCGAATCCTCAGCCACTTTGACATCTTCGCTTTCAGTCATTTCTGGGGTTGGGGCATGAAGGCTCTGCTCATCCGCAGCTACGGCCTGTGCTGGAGCATCAGCATCACCTGGGAGCTCACCGAGGTAAACCTCTGCAACTCATGGGATTCCTGCGGCTCTTTATCCTGTTTCGATGCATTGCTTCACATATAACACGTAGTGCTGGGCGGTATACCAGTTCATTACGAATACCGGTGTTTATTTTTGTTATGATATTCATTTTTTATATACCGTCATACCGGTGTATGGGAACGCGGTGCAGCGCGACACTTATTAGGGCACTTATTACTAAGCGTGAAGATCAATAGGTTAAACTATAATTGATAGCTGTCAAATTATATTACAGTGTTTCCCATATATTGGTTCACAATATCAACACAGCCTTTTGGAAAATCTATTTGTGGTTGGTTTTGACATCGTTGAATAAACATGAGCACTGCACATTTCAAAGTCAAAAAGCGGCGCGGGTGCGATGCATAAGGATGTAGTGTAACGACGTCCAGTTCCAGGAATGCACTAATATTTTGTTGGTTACAACTTAGTGTTAACTAATAATTGTTGCAAATTGGTACTACCAACAAAATATTAGTGCGTTCCTGGAACTGGGCGTCGTTACACTACATCCTTATGCATCGCTTTCTGCCAGGACTTTTACAGGCTTTTCCCAAATCACTGAAGTGACCTCGACGTTCGGGTTAGCGGTAGCATTAGCCATCAGGCAAGTGTTATTTAAATAAACTCCTGATGTACTTTCAAACTTTCCAATGCCTCGTTTTATTAGTACAGAACCTATTTGCACTACTGTAGAAGTTTGGTATCATTCTGGGCATTATTAGTGGAGTAATTTACGAGATGCATCCTTGGATCCATTAACGCCTGCACTAAGCCATTCGGCTGATGTCTCTAAATAAGCTCTAACTTTAATAATGTTCGACCGAGGGAAAAAAAGCTTTTGTGGGAGTGTTTGGCTTGAGGTCATGGTGTAAAGGACCCTAGGTTGAAATTACTACTAATACTAGTGTGGAATTTATCTACAGTATTCACTCATAACAGTAAAATAGGGCATTCTAAGGCAATCTACTGCAGTATTTTCTCTCTCAATCAGTAGAAAATGTAGTCAACAACACCCAGTCATGCTTGAAAAAAATAATACCGTCATATACCGTGAAACCGGTATAATTTTGAAAAATCTGTGATATGGATTTTTGGTCATACCGTCCAGCACTTATAACATGCATCTTATTATAATGCTGTTATGATGATTCGCAGAAGACAATGTATGATAATTCACAACTAATGAGCATTTGATATTGTTCAGAGTCTGGCTTCAAATAATCACTCTCATTTTAGCTTTGGTTTAAGGCTGCACGATATATCGAAATTATCTAAATGTTGCAAATGTATATATTGCAATATGCATATCGCAACGGCTTGCAGTAACTGGGATCATGAACAAAAGACAAAGAGAAAATCACTCACTGCTCTCGGCTGAATAACTTTTGTAGCTTTAATAAGAATCAGTATATATTTAATTCATTCAGTGAAAACTAAGCAATGTTTTATTTTTACATCTGATTATTCAGTTTCTGTTGTTAAATAAACCTAATGTAGGATAACCTGAACCCCGTGGTTTACACTGATGTTAAAATAACACTTCTTATGCTTCAGTAAAACACTGATGTTCACTTTCAGAAGTTTAGGGATGTTTTCTTGTCACAAAAAGAATGTGAAACAAGTATGTAGGTTATATAATTTTAAATATATTTTAAAGATAATTTGTTTATTTTACACACTTTAAGCATTATTGTATCGCATATCGAATATTGCATTATTTAATGAGATATTGCATTTTTCTTCAATATCGTGCAGCCCTACTTTGGTTCAAAGCTTAACTTCATTGTGAAATGCGCAGTGAAAAACAAATCATCCAAGATGAAGGACGAAGTGAGAATTTATCAATATTACTCACACGTCATCCTTCATCTTAAATGTTTTTTTTAATATATATTGAGTCTGGCTCCAAATTATATAGTGAGAAATATTGTTAAATATAATTTAATATGAATGAATTATTATTAAGCAGGGCTCTAGACTGAGACCTCTCATTTTGAGACCTTTTTGAATACATTTTGTTAGAGGTTGCACAAGAGCTGCCTTTTATATTGCATATGAGAAACATAAAACATCAATACAATCTAAAGCGAAACAAAACCGCTGTTCTCATTTGAGCCGCGCGGACTGTTTAGACAGCGCAGCACGAGCTCAGAACAGGTTTTCACAGGCTGATCTCGATCACGCAACACTGTTACTAAGTGCTGAGAGATCTAGTGAGAAAGCGTTTGAATTTGTCACTCCATTAATAGCATCGCAGCGAGATCTGTAATAAACCACAGATATCAGATCAAACAGCACTGACATTGAAACCGTGAGAATTGTGCCATGAACGAACAAGTTATAGAAGGCTTTTCAGTCCACAAATCACCAGCATTCGACATGGATTTAATGTAGCAATGCTGTAACCATGGTATTGTGGCAGAAATAGTCTAATGTTTTTACGTTATTCATTTTAGGGTTTGTACAACCTTTTAAGAGTGATATTCAAGCACTTTTCAAGGATCTAGCACTTCAAATCTCTAAATATTATCCAATTTAAATGTTATTTTTATTAACATTATAAAATATTTTTTCCCCTTGTTTTCACATGTTACAGTTGTTTAGTTCTTTTTTTCTGCATCTCAACTCAAGCTCAGTGCTTTACTGTCAAATGTAAAATATTATGAGTTGCTGCACTTATTATTGCAAAACAATAGTGATTTTATGATTAAATTACCTTTATGATTAAAAATCCCCCCAGCGCTACCAGATCAGGTGCTGGTACCACCATCTGTAGATCTACTAGCAATGTGATACTGTAATATGCATAAAAACATGTATCAAACTAAATAGTTAATTCAAGTAGTTTATTACCATATTGTGGTATTTAATTGAATTAATTATAATTTATAACTGAATATGTTAATAAACTACTTGAGTTAACTATTTTGTTTGATGCATGTTTTCACATTGCTAGTTTGAAAGATGTTAATGGCAAACGCAGTTGAAATCAATGGTGAGTCGAGTCTCTTGAAGAGCACACAATAATACACAAATATTATCTCTCCGTACAGTTGTTCTTCATGCATCTTCTTCCTAATTTTGCGGAGTGCTGGTGGGATCAAGTAATCCTGGATATTTTGTTGTGTAACGGAGGAGGCATCTGGCTGGGAATGACTGTCTGCCGTTTCTTAGAGATGCGCACGTATCACTGGGCCAGTATCAAGTAAGAGATCTGATTCATTTCAAACTGGATTTTGCAGCATTTGCAGTGGCTAGAAACTCTGCAAACTGTGTTTTCTGCTGAACAGAGACATCCACAGCACCACGGGCAAGATCAAACGTGCAGTTTTACAGTTCACGCCTGCCAGCTGGACATATGTGCGCTGGTTCGACCCCAAGTCTTCCTTGCAGAGGGTGACGGGAGTCTATCTGTTCATGATCATATGGCAGGTTAGTAAAATTTGCATCTTAATCAGCCAATCTTAAGAAATAAAACAGGTTTAATTTTGGTTCAAAACCTGATTAGTTAAGCAATCCCAGAATGCATTGTGAAATGCATTTAAGATGGAGGATTCATCCTCCTCATAAATATATGTAAGGGATGATCCACAGCTCGCTGTGCATTCAATTATTTTGTTACGGTTTTAATGCACACCCAAACAAACACACCCCTTCCTCATTGCTCCACCTCCAAAACACACACTCCAATCCTAACAGCCGAGTCGGTCTCGAACCCCGATTCCCCTGCAAGCGAGTCGAGTGCACTAACAATGACACTAAACACCGCATTCACTAGCAGTCGTCAGTGCGACTGTCTCTAACTGGCCTCCGTTACACACGCAATCCAAGAGAGGATGGAATAATGCATCACGAAAAATAAAGCGCAGATGATGAACGAATGACAAGAAAGCACAAAAAATGAACGCACAGTACACAGTAATAATTACAAACAAGAGTTGGTTGTTAGTTGCCAGCAGCACAGCAGCTCCAGACACACAATAGTCGGACGGGACTAGTTTAACATGGAGATGTGGGGTAAAGTAATTATTACCAGAGTTTCTCTGTGATTTTAGTCCAGTCCGGACAATGTCAGTAAAGATTACGGCGACTTTTACCTTCAGTAAAAAGGTCTGGAAAAATAACCTCAGGTAATACCAATCCTGTGTGAATCGACCCGCTGTAAATATGTACGTAAGTATTTAGTCATTTCCTGTTTAAAAGTAGTTTTCTGTGGTTTTTCAAGCATGGAGACGCTTGAAAAAATATTCAGTTGCATTCTAGATGCTGAGACGAGTCTGTGGCAAAACTTTTCCACACACCATTCAGATCAGAAAGAAGATCGAAAGCACTTGTTAGAGGCACGAAACATCTTTTAGCATTAGGTAAGTGCCTTTTACCAACACGATCCAATCTGAAGTTAATTAATACATCGTTCGACCGGACATAACTGTTTTATAAATATAAATATAGGTTTTTGCGCACGTGATATCAGGAAGCAGACATAACTCTTTATTTTCAGTGATTTCTTCCATCTCTATTTCTGCAGTCTTTCTTCAGTTCAAATCTCCCTCTTGCTCTTCTCTCTCCTCCACCGTCATATGCGGATACTAATGCTGATACTAATGCGGATACTAATGCGGACACTAATGCGGACACTAATGCGGACACTAATGCGGATACTAATGCGGACACTAATGCGGACACTAATGCGGATACTAATGCTGATACTAATGCAGATACTAATGCTGATACTAATGCTGATACTAATGCGGATACTAATGCTGATACTAATGCGGATACTAATGCAGATACTAATGCAGATACTAATGCGGATACTAATGCTGATACTAATGCGGATACTAATGCTGATACTAATGCGGATACTAATGCGGACACTAATGCGGACACTAATGCGGACACTAATGCGGATACTAATGCGGACACTAATGCGGATACTAATGCTGATACTAATGCGGATACTAATGCTGATACTAATGCGGATACTAATGCGGACACTAATGCGGACACTAATGCGGACACTAATGCGGACACTAATGCGGACACTAATGCGGACACTAATGCGGACACTAATGCGGACACTAATGCGGATACTAATGCGGACACTAATGCGGATACTAATGCTGATACTAATGCTGATACTAATGCTGATACTAATGCGGATACTAATGCGGACACTAATGCGGACACTAATGCGGACACTAATGCGGACACTAATGCGGACACTAATGCGGACACTAATGCGGACACTAATGCTGATACTAATGCAGATACTAATGCTGATACTAATGCGGATACTAATGCTGATACTAATGCAGATACTAATGCAGATACTAATGCAGATACTAATGCAGATACTAATGCAGATACTAATGCTGATACTAATGCAGATACTAATGCTGATACTAATGCGGATACTAATGCGGATACTAAAGGCTGATACTAATGCGGACACTAATGCGGACACTAATGCAGATACTAATGCAGATACTAATGCGGATACTAATGCTGATACTAATGCGGATACTAATGCTGATACTAATGCGGATACTAATGCGGATACTAATGCTGATACTAATGCTGATACTAATGCGGATACTAATGCGGATACTAATGCTGATACTAATGCTGATACTAATGCTGACACTAATGCTGACACTAATGCGGATACTAATGCGGATACTAATGCGGATACTAATGCGGACACTAATGCGGACACTAATGCGGATACTAATGCGGATACTAATGCGGATACTAATGCAGATACTAATGCAGATACTAATGCTGACACTAATGCTGACACTAATGCGGATACTAATGCGGATACTAATGCAGATACTAATGCAGATACTAATGAGGATACTAATGCTGATACTAATGCTGATTGGCTAGACGTTTGTTGTTGTGTCGGCCCTACTAACTTCCAAACAGCATATTTCAAAAACGACTTACCCCACCTTTAATAATTGAAAAAATAATTATTAATTAAATACCACATTATATTAATTAACAGTATTTAAAAGTTAAATATTTGAACTTTTATGGTCAGCATAAAAAATAATTACTGTAGTTTGATTGGCTTTAACTAGCTGAGAAATGTGGGTCATATGAGTTCTCTAGAGAGAACGGGCAGTCAGACTAAAAGTGCAGACTCGTTTCCATGGCGATGAAAGCACGCTCTTCATTCTCTATTGTGAGAGAGCGAGGCCGGTCTCTTCGCTCCCTATTGAGGGCCCTTTAAATTGTAATTAAATGTCTTTGAAATGGGAATTCAGAGGAGGGGGGTGTGTTCCACTTCAGAGACCGTGACCAAATTAGTTGACAACTGAATACTGGTTTTGGTGTCGTGTGAATCTCTGAAGCATAATCTGAACTAACTGCACTATGATTCTTATTACAAATGTAGCTTTTTTTAATAAGTAGTCATATTTCCACTTTTTGTATGATGGTTTAGAATAGATCATTAGCCTTGTTTTAAGTGGGTCAGGAAACAATAACACCATAAAAACAGAATGACTGCGTGCAAAATATGATTTATTTTTTTAAATCTTGGTTGTTTATATCATCGCAAAACAAATAAAATATACTTGACAATAGGTATATCTAAAAGTCAGTTTGAAACCATCCATGCATTTCTTTATCAATATTTGCTAGAATTATAAATATTTTTAATACAAGTTTGATGTGACAGTCACAAAAAAAGGCAAATTTACAGGTTAGTATTAACAGATTAATTAAAATTCATTCTTTACTGAACTTTATTAATTGTTTTTCGTCTTTTGGTTTATTGATTTATTGTTTTATTATTGATTGATTTACTTTTTGGTATACTTCTGCAGTTCTGTTTTGTTTCAGTCAAGGGTCATTGGATTTAGTTTTTCAAAAAGTTTTTTTTAGTTTTGGTTCAATGCATAAAATAATTTCTCTCTCTGTCTCTCTCTCTCTCTCTCTCTCTCTCTCTCAAGCTAACAGAGCTGAACACATTCTTCCTGAAGCACATCTTTGTGTTCCCAGCATGCCATGCTCTCAGCTGGTGCAGAATTCTGTTCATCGGTATCATCACTGCCCCCACCGTACGGTAGGTACACATATAACAATATATAACAAAATGCCATTCCCAACTCGTTTTA
Source organism: Vimba vimba (assembly GCA_022828995.1). Lineage (NCBI taxonomy): Eukaryota > Metazoa > Chordata > Actinopteri > Cypriniformes > Leuciscidae > Vimba > Vimba vimba. The sequence continues at coordinate 34,569,248 of CM040830.1, read as the reverse complement.
CTTCCAAAGTCTGATGTATTTCAGAGTAAAACATGAAATAATGATTCCATTGGGAATTGATTGATTTATTGATTTGTGATATAAGCCAAAAAAGAAAAGTTGTAAATAACTTAATAAAAATGTGAATAACTTAAAGTGAGCAGTGTGTCAAAACAACAAAGTGGTTCACACAACAAGCGCTCAGGGTCGTTTATAGTAATGATCTTTCAACAAGCCAGACGTGCTTTATTTAAACCCTTTATGGTCAGTTTGTGCTAATTCTCTCTCTCGCTGAAGACGTAAAGCGCCACATTAAGAGCTGTGGAGGACGCTGTTATTTTAACAACAGAATAGATAGAAACAAAATAGATACTTTTGCTAAAAATCTGCAGAAAAAAAAGAATACAGTTATACAGATGACTCTTGACGGTTTAAAGGGATACTTCACTGATTAGCATTAAGCTTTGTATCAGCAGAAACCGATAAAACGCCGTTTTTTCAGTTTCGAGTCGACTAGTAGCCTAGTTGTATCATTTCTTCCGATACTGCCCTCTGTAACCGGTAGGCGTGGCTTGGGAGTGTCCTCGTAGGGCAGCGAAGCAAGTGCATTCTGGGAGTTGTTGTCTTTCATCCACATGAGCCAAAAATACATTTTCTGGCTTTTCTCAGTCTAGAAGGCACCAACTTCTAAAATAATTTCACATTTCTACTACATAAATGACCCAATTTAAATACACATTCATCTTTCCAGCGGTGAAATATCCCTTTAACTAAACCAGGTTTGAGACAAGTTTACACGTGGTGCCTTTAGATGTTTTTTCCCCCATGCATTTATCATTATTAGTAAGCATATTCAGAGAATTTTATAATAAACAATGTAATAATTTGAAAAAATATTTAGAGATGGCAAAGGAAGACCAAAAAAAACCAAGTTAACTTTGTTTTGTGCTCATGATGAGAGTTTTGATTATTTGATTATGCACTTTGTTTGTTTTTAGTAGTTTTTTTACTTTGAGCAAAGTAACCTGAGGTAAACCTGCACCTCCAGTAGGTGTTCTCAGTCCCAAGGCCTTCTATGTGTGAGAATGTAAATAAATAAAAAAAAAAAAATTATGATTAAATTAGCCTGATTAAAAAATCTGATCTTACCTTTTTATATTCATATCCGTTTGGGAGAAATATATACTTTTTTTTTGGTAAATATTGGTAAAAATTCTTAGACATCACTGCCCAAGATTCTCATCTTTGACTATTTTGAGTGTAAACAATCAAAATAAAACACTAAAAAAAGACCAAGACTAAAAAAGATTAAATATTTAATTTGTTTACCTGCATGTCATGTGACCATTAACTGATTTCAGAGAACCATGAGCATGCAAATGTGTTGTTAACTTATGTGAAATATTAACATAAAATCTCAGGAAGCGTTTGGGAATCACTCTTCTAAAACAATATGAAGAGAATCGGCAACAAGACCCATAACATGTATTAAGGATAATTTTGACTTTGATTATTCATGTGTACTGATGCATTTCTGTGGTTTGCTCTACAGGCAGTATTATGCGTACCTCACGGACACACAGTGCAAACGGGTCGGGACACAATGCTGGGTGTTCGGGTGAGTTTAAACCTGTGAAAATGACTTTTGTGAAGCCGCCTCCCATGTAGTCCACTGTAATGCACAAGTATTACAAATATTGGGCAGTTCAAGTAAGTTTTTCAGCGAGCACTGATGTTCATGCATGTGTCACACCAATGTTTGAGGTAAAAGTCTTGCAGGCTTTTCATTCAAATGAACGTTTAACCACAAACCCGCATGAATGCTTGTGTTCCACTGCAGCGCTTTGGTGGGCTTCGCTGCTCTATTGTTATTTGCGTTATCTCAGATATAAGACAGTGACCTAGATTGTGTGCAGTTCAAGTTATCTTGTCACAAACATCTAGGTTAGATCATCTAGACTTCATCTAACATCTGTCAGCTTTACATTGCACAATCAAGGTCCAGTAGAAACGCTCTTGTCTTCTTTCCAACAGGGCAATAGCTTTCCTGGAGGCGTTAGCCTGCATTAAATTCGGACAAGACTTGTTTTCCAAGACGCAAATTCTCTATGTGATTTTGTGGCTCTTGTGTTTGGTGAGTTCCTGCTCTTTTTGTCTTCATTTTGAGCTTTTCATTGCATCAATATGACTCTGATTTCTACTCATTCAGCAAAACCTTGAACGCAGAGCTATTTTTGGCATCTGTGAGAGGAGATTTCCTGAAAATAGTCTTTTCAGAAAGTGCTTTTGTGTGAACACAAAAGCTGCTGATGTGTAATTGATCGAGTCTTTGTTTCTCTCTCTCATCTGAAGGCTTCCATCACATTCCTGTGTCTATATGGGATGGTCTGGTATGCTGAAAACTACGGGCCCAGAGAGAAGGTGAGTCACGGCTTGGTCATCATTTACTCGCGCTAAAGGGATAAAAGGGGAGAGGAGGAGTCTGTAACTATTTAGAATTTTCTGTCCCCATATTTTTCCTTGTTTCTTAAATCATTTTGCATCTCAAGTAAATATATCTTGATTTTAAGAATATTTATATATTTGTAATTGAAAACAAGAAAGAAAATATTTTTTCCCCCTCAAACGACATTTGTATGACTTCAGAAGACTTTTGGACTACTTTTATGATACTGTTAGGGGCCTTTCACATATGTCTTTGCATCTAAAAATGCGAGACACAGCGCTCAGGAATGTTTTTTTTTTAAAACGCAGCGCAGAACACGAGGGTGTCAAAACGTGCTTTTGAGGCGTATATAACGGAAATAGCCAGACAGCATCTCTCTCCAAACTCTTTTTTTTAAAGGTGTGGTTGATTATGATTTCAATTTTTTAACTTTAGTTAGTGTGTAATGTTGCTTTTTGAGCATAAACAACATCTGCAAAGTTACAACGCTCAAAGTTCAAAGCAAAGGGAGATATTTGCTTTTAAAGAAATTGCTTTTTAAGGACTACAACAAACGGCTGGTAGGAACTACAGGATATTCCTCCCGGGTTAGTGACATCACCAACCCTAAAATTTACATAAACCCCGCCCCCGGAACACGATTTATAGATTATCAAGACAGAATATGCTAGTAAATGGCTAGAAGATAACTACACACGCTACATAAATTCATCAACTAACCATTCAGAAATGTTGTCTACATGTTGTCACTTCTTCTTGAGTCTCTCCATCTTTCTGACTTGGGGTTGAACATAAAAGGCTAAAAGTTTTTGAAATTTTCAGTGCATGTGTGTGTGAGGTAAAAGGACACAAGCTGTTGAAGCTCCGCCCCCTGTGCCGGGAGCAGCAGCTCATTTGCATTTAAAGGGACAGACACAAAAAAACCTCACCCTCAAAAAGTGACAATTTTAACATGCTATATCAAAATATCTGTGGGGTATTTTGAGCTAAAACTCCACATACACACTCTGGGGACATCAGAGACATATTTTACATCTTGTGCAAAGTGCATTATACCACCCCTTTAGGAAACAGGTTGTGATAATCGCTTGAAGAAATGTTTTATAATTCACGGTATCCGGACACAGCCACTATAGCTGCTTTTCCACTGTTGGGCCAGTGCGAGCCAGAGCTTTCAACGGGCCGGGCTGGGCTAATAGCCTCGGACCTGTAGCACCGAGCCCAAAAACATGCTGCGTAACACGCCTCTATAGAACAAGGTCACACAAACCCATCGTTTCACCAACAATTGGAAGTTTTATCAGAAAACGAATCAGAAAGAAATCACTAGAAACTAGCAAGATCGCAAAACGAACATGATAAAAGCAGCCGTTTGTTGGCATTTGTTGTTTACTTAACTAGGCTATTACTTATTTTTTAAATCTTTAACAATTACTTGTTTGCATAGGGTATGATATATTTTACTTTATTAAAGCACCTAAAACCCTATCAGTTTGACAGAATTTTCTAAATCAAAGTGATCAAACTAACTTGTTAATTTCCTGTCATCTCTTAAAATATATGAAAGCCAGGTTTTGTTCCTAATATCTGTCATTATTAGCAGAACACATTTTACACACCAATTGTTTAGTCAATAATTCAAGAAGGTCCAGACTTTAAAGCTCTTGATTCTAACTTTTACCTGGCTTATGAAAAAGTAACATAGGGTAACACTTTAATTTACAGTGTCTTTGTTACATATGTTACATGTACTTACCATAGCAATAACAGTAAATTATGCATAATTACATGCAATTAACCCTCAACCAAATCCTAATCCTACCCTAACCCTATAGTGAGTACAAGTAGTTGCTTAATATGACACAGTACTTAAATATATAATTACACTAACAATGACACCTTAAAATATAGTGTAACCCAACATAGTTCTTGTAATTGTTTAACTATAGCATCTGTTACAATAAGGATAATATAATTAAGACCACTGATGGCTCCTCACTAGCATGCTTTGGCCAATGGTAACTTTTTTCTTTCCTTTTTTTCTATCCATAGCAATTGTTATGAAAAATAACTATAGCTAAAACATGCCACAGTTGAAATATAAATCTTTAGTGAAAAATCTGTTCCCTTAACAGATTATCTATTATAAATTCTACAACAGGTTAGTCAAAATTTACCACAATAAATACAATAGAACGTGATAGTGTTGTAACGATACTGAAATTTCGGGTATTAGAATAGTTGCAGATATTTTCAGGATCGATACACATCGGACGTGATAAATCCTGGTAAAGGTGGTCATGAGTAGTTTAAAAAGCTTCTATTTATGTTGGCGAAAATTTATGTCAGAAAAGTGTTAGTTTACACGAACCCGTGTATATATGCCGTCAAGAGCATGCCAAACCTGTAGGTGGCAGTGTAATGAGAAGCTCAAGCCCACGTTAGCCAATCAGAATCCCAATAATAGCAACAACAGCAATGGATCACTTCCTCTTTCTGGTCGCACTTTTGACGCAGGTGCAAGTTCTGTCGCATCCTGTGAAGTCGGCTGCCTAAAACTCAGTTTTTCTCAGTTTACATTCAAACGTGCAAACAAAGTTTTCCAAAATCTCCACTCTGACTGGAGTTTTTAGAAAGAATCGTTTTCAGAGGCGAATTCTCCGTTTGCATGTAAACGAAGGGCACAAACGAAATGAAATGTCTCCGTCTTTCAAAATAACCATGGACGTGTAAACGGGGCCTCAATCATATTGCATATACTGTAAACGAAAGCTCGCAATGCTTGCCCCGCCTCCTAGGTCTTCTGATTGGTCCACTGTTTTGGAACTGACATTGATGAGTAGCGCTGCGTGTAAAAGTTGAGAATACTTTAATTTGACTCGCCGTCTTAAAAACGCGGTGCTCATGTGCGATACGCTGCAAAAGCAAGACGCGAGCGTAAAGGCGGATTTATACTTCTGCGTCGTAGCTACATCATAAGCTGTGTAGCACGCTTAACATGACGTGCACCTCTCCAAAAACGTAACAGCGCATCAATTCTACGCGGACCACAAGCGCTGTGATTGGTCTGCTAGAACAGGGGTTCCCAACCTTTTTTGTGCCAGGGACCAGCATATTCATAAAAAAAATTCCAGGGACCAGTTGTCAATTTTAAGATGCATCGTTTGGAACATATCACTGTGTAAAACAGTAACAGCCTATCATTTATTTGCATATAATGAACTAGGTGGCAACAAAGGCTACTTGTATGAATATACCAATCTTTTTAAACTTTCAGACCGGTTCACAAAATGTTTCCCTTTTCTGCCATACAATTAGGTCTACTTCAAAAGCAACTCACACAGCACGCACTCACTCACTAGCAGGTGGCAGTAATGGCAAATTGTATGAAAATACCAGTCCATTTCACCTGTCAAATCTCTCCAGAACCACTAAAGACAATCACTTCAACAGCAACTTAGTGTTTTCACACACCAACAGGTGACAACAAAGGCTAATTGTATGAAAATAAGAGGCAGTTTCAACAGTCAGACAGATTCAAAGACAATAGCAAACACATAACTTATTGATTCCAGCCAATCATTTTTAAAAGTATAAAATTAGAGATTAAGCTTTAACCTTTAACAAAAAATACCAGATCAGACCAATGAGAACAAAACTATTTTAATGTGAGCATGAACTGCTTATTGATATTACTGTATTTGTAGCTGTGCACAAGACAAGCTGTTCTTCCTGAGCATCCATAAAAAACATATGCATCCAAAACAATGCACACAAATTCCAGGATACAATAAAACGAAATTTAAAAAGGTCTGCTTCACAAATATGAACGAAAACCAGCTTACAGTTTTTCACCACAAATAACACAACGGATTTGGCGCCACGGAATCGCCTGTTGTCATAAATCCATACCTAATGTACATGAGGTATCGTATTTATGAAGCTTTACTTTTTTTATTTCTCTCTCTCTCTATTTTCGAGTTGGTCATCGCCTTTCCTTTTACCAGAACTGTCCGCAATAAAATTAGCCATTGAAAAAAAATATCGCGGCCCGCTCATCTCTCCACTTCCCTGTCACTTCAGGTACAGCGCGCTTTTTTGCAGTCCGTTCAGATATGACGCGTTGCTAAGCAATCGCAAGGCGCTCAAAGAAACACATTTTAATCTATTTATTGTTTAGATTTTGGATTAAATAACATGACGTCATAACACTTAAAAAAGCATTTAAAAAGACAATTATTATTATTATAAAAAAAGAAAAAAAGAAACATTATTCTGGGAATATTTCAAGGCCCGGTACTAACGGGTCCACGGACCGGCACCGGTCCGGGGACCGGGGGTTGGGAATCACTGTGCTAGAACCCCTCGCTCGTACCCTGGAAACAATTGAATTTGCTCAGCGAGTTACTCTAGCATTGAGTAATGATGCTCATTAACTATGCCCTTGTAGCCGAGCTGCACCAATCACATCGGTGTATCTGATATAGGCGGGCCAGAGGCGAGCTAGACGGATGACGACAGCGCTAGTGACAGTGCAATCAGTGAGATTTTCAAATGCATGCTTGGTGCCGCCCCTTGAGTTGGGCAATTTCAGTTACTCTATGCCAGACCCTTAATCTTTCAGATTTGGGTCTGGATTTCCAGGCTACCTCCCTCGGGAAAAAAAAAAAAAAATCTGCGAAAGTGTCGTATTTCCTCTTGCGACATAATTACAGTGAAAACAAAGATGTTGATTTAACAACTCAAGCTGCAACAAAAGTCGCTGTCTATTTCCCGCCATCACCGCTCCTGCTTCTTCGATAATGTACTACACAACAAGCCGCTGCTTCTTCGGCTTTTGCCTTGATGCTGTGGGTTGCACCATCAACATGCCTACTAGCGGTCTGCAACGTTATACTTCTGCAACAACACAGAAGTATAAATGAAAACGACGCGTAACCTATGGCTTAGGTCCGACGCAGAAGTAAATCAGCCTTTAAAAGAGCTGTATGTAAGAAATGTATTTCAATTAATCATAAAATGGCCCTGATATGTCACTAGACATTAAGAAATCATGTTCATTTCAAATACTTATATCACTGACAACAGTAGTCCGGCCAGGATATTGTCATTTAAAAGTGATAGTTGCAGCCCTCAACTGATGTTGATGTTGTCATGTTGTGTTTTAGCCTGATGCTCCACCCTCCACCTATCTACCAATCACAAAGTCAGTTGTGTTTCAGCATCCGGGTTGCCAGCTCTGCTCTAGTTACCACAGCTGCAGCTACAAACGTGTCAGCCTACGTTCCTGCTGGATCCTGCAGCCTATCTGGCAACCTCGAGTCAGGGGGGAGGGGGAGGGGATACACTGCTCTACAGTAATTTGAAAGTGATTGCAGTACCAGTTTTGGCCACAATCTTACATACATTTCCTTTAACGGTCATAGACGTCCGTCTAACGCGTGTTTACATAGAAAAACAATGTAAAAGTAGCTCATTGGAATGGATAAACGCGTTCTATGTGAACGGCCCCTTAGGCTGTGTTTTGTCTCAGCACTAAAAATCATAAAGTTGCATTGAATACAGGCTTGGAGTGACATGAAAGTTTTCATTATATTGTTTCTTCCCCGTTTGTTCTGCCATTATCAATTGTGACCTCAAACCCTGTTACCTTTTAAATGTAAATTTAAAAACTTTTGACTTTACTATACAAGCAGTGCTAAAGTGAATCTTAAGAGTTTTGCAATCTAAATCATGATGTTTTGACCTCCATAGAGCTTCTCGGAGTGTGAGGACAGCTTTTACTCTGAGCCCGGTGACGCCGTGTCTGAATGCAGAGGTAAACACTAAATCATTCACACCAGCATGTACATTACCAGGATATTAATGGCAGTTTACAGACTTCAGCGAGTCTAACCTGTAGTGTTGTGACCTCTTGTGGAGAACGAGCAGAAGACGCGTGTAGTTCTGAGACTTGGCAACGTCTTTAATATTAGAGTACTGTAAATTGCATACTATTTTATATTATTTTTTAATATATGATAAGTGCATTTGTCACTTTGGAAATGAAAGGTCAAGGATATTTTTATTGTGAATTTTCCCAAATGTATCATCCAAGCAAGGGTTATTATTGTTGACTATAAAACTATTAAAAACATGAAATAAGGCTGAAATAAAATATAAATATTAGTCTATATAATTAAAAACCTAAGCTAAGCGAAAATTTGGAATGTTGCCTCAGCAATAAAACAAAAAATTATTGACTGAAAAAAAAAAAAAAAACTATAACTAAAATAAAAATAAATTAAACCTAAATAGCAATATTTATAAAAAAAAAAAAAATGATAAAAACGCATAACTAAATTATTAAAAAGTAAACTAAAATGAACATGAAAACTAAAAACATATGAATAAAGTTACAAAATTATTATTAATATTAAAATATGAATAAAACTAAAATAAATAATGCATAGTTACATGCTATGTACAGTATGCATGCTATATATTGCAATTTTTTTTTTTAAATATCAGTATGCAACTCTGAATATATCTAGTGGAGTTAAAATTTTAGGCATTAGATTTTTCTAAATGTGCATGCATTATAGTTTGCTTCTGTGCATGAACTGCTTCAGTGTTTCAACTCACACTGTAATGCAACTGTGCTGTAGGGGAGTTTGAGATGGACGGCACAACTTACTCTTCTACCAGGAAACGGAGGGACTCAGAACCGTCATACAGAACCATCAACGGGGTGGAGAAATGAGCGTTTTTTCCTCAGACAGGAACGTTTGCACAGGTGTCACTCCTGTTAATGGAGGGAACGTCAGATGACTGTGATTTATGAATGGTGAGATTGTCTCAGGTTTAGTTCGAACATTTCAGATATCAGAGCGCTTTGCAACGCTTTGCAAAACACTTTGAATAGGCAATACTGTGTGTCCAGTGTTTAGATGGCGAGCTCACTTTACCTGTTGAACTAGAGACTGGTTAACACTTTAGATCCCGAGCAGTGCTGTGAATCACCGTGTTCTTCAGTAGCATGCGTGACTCGGAAGTGTCGTGACTTGTCACTGTATTTTATGTTATCAACAGTGTATTATATGCTAGCGATTTCAGATTATTCATATCATAATGTGTCTACAAATGATGTCAGATCAAGTCAACACGAAATCAAAATTTATTATTTTTACTTTAAAAGCGCGTTCCTGGTCTTATTGTGCATGTTTCTCTGGTGCATGTTTTTTTTTTTTTTTTTTTTTTTTTTTTTATAAATAAAACGTTTGGGGATGGTAAGATTTTATGTTTTTGAAAGAAGTCTCTTCTGCTCACCAAGGCTGCATTTATTTTAATCAAAAATACAGTAAAAATAGTAATATTGTGAAATATTATGACCGTGTAAAATAAGTGTCTTCTATTGTAATATATAGTAAAATGTAGTTTATTCCTGTGATCAACGCTGAATTTTTCCAGTCTTCAGTGTCACATGATCATTCAGAAATCATTCTAATATGCTGATTTGCTCCTCAAGAAACATTTCTGGTTATCAATTTTGAAAACCGTTGTGCTGCTTCATATTTTTTAACTTTGAACAGAAAGTTTCACATTTATTTCAAATTTAAATATTTTTAACATTATCGATGTCTTTACTGTCACTTTGATAAGTTTAATGCATCCTTGCTGAATAAAGTATTCATTTCTTAAAAAAATCTTACAGACCCCAAACTTCTAAACAGTAGTGCATGTCAGATTACAGAAGCAAAATGGTTGCAAGCATCATTTAATGTTGACTCTATCTAGGAAAGACTGACCAGGCCAGTACTCTATCCAGACTGACTAAATCCGTTCACGATTGACATGAGTTGAATGTTTCTAGGTTAAGCTGCTTAAAAATTTAGATGAATGCAGGATCTAATAGATGCACAAGTGTTTTAACACTTTTTTAGTGGCTTCACTGATGTTTTAATGTGTGACGTTTGTTTTTGGTGTTTCTGCTTCTCCAGTGACCTTCTACAGCTGCTGTCGTTTTTATGTTCTCACCTGAGAGGCGTTTTTTTGCTTTTGCATGTCTGTGAAAATCATGTATATCAGTTTCTATAGAAACTTGTTTTCCATGGAAAAAAAAATTAAAAAGGTAATTATGGCTTTTTATCTCGCAATTGCAAGAAAAAAGTCAGAATTGTGAGACATGAACTTGCAATTGTGAGAAATAAAGAGATGAAGAATTTGCAATTCTGACTTTCTCACAATCGCTGGTTTATATCACACAATTCATAATTTTTCCCTCAATTGTGAGTTTTTATAATTCGCAACTAAGTTTATATCACAATTTTGAGGAAAAAAAGTATGAATTACTAGATAAAAATTCGCTATTCTGACTTTTCTGAGGTAGCAATTTCTGAAATGTATTTTTTTTTTCAATTGCGTGTTTATAAGTCTATATAAGTTTTTCATAACTGTTTATAACTCGCAATTGTACGTTGGTTTTTTTTACATTACAATTCTGAGAAAAAGTCAGAATTGCGAGATGAAAAATTTGTTTCAAATATTCATATCTCGCAATTCTAACTTTTTTTCTTGCGATTGCAAGTTTTTATATCACACAATTGTACGTTTATATCTCACATTTCGGAGAAAAAAAAGTTGAGATGAAAGACTCACAAATCTAACTTTTGTTGAATTCTGTTTTTTTTTTAAGAATTGTGAGATTAAAGGTCGCAATTACCTTTTTTATTTTTTATTCCATGTGTTTGTTTAAAATGATCCTGATCACCACACACCCTTAAACCAGTATTTAAGCCTTTTTAGACTGACGTTTAACACCAATATCGTGTGCCTGCATGCATGTTTAACAATTATCACCTGTAACCTTTATTGCTTTGTGTGTGTGTGTTGTGTATAATAGTGTTTTTTCCTGATATGATAACTAGAGAGCGGTGTGGCCGATATATGTGGTATCATTTAATATAATTTAAATGCAGTTATTGTAATATACACAGACTAAAATGTTTTGCACCCAATTTTTTCACTGTTTACTCCATTCAAAATAATATGTGTTGACTAATTTGAAACTCGTAGAAGAGCTATCGTTTCTGTTAATCGCATGTTTATCAGCTATGCCGATAACCTAAAAATGTTGGTAGACTTATCGACCTGGTTGATATATATTCTTTCATTACTAGTGTTCATAATCCAACACCATGTCCTATGTATTCATCGTGCTCAGACAACATATAGTTTTCTTCATTTCTGTATTAATGTCCTTCATGACAGTCTGTGGACAGTCGGAGCATCACGTGATTCTACATATCCATTTGCCAAAACACTTGTTTTGTGTCCGTTTAGTCACTGTGAAACATTTAAATGCCTTTTTTGTCATGCTTCTGATTTGTACATTTCACATTGTAAACGAATCAGTGTTTGTCTTTTCAGTAATATTAAACGACTAGTTTTTGGTGAAGAATGGCACAACGTGACTGAACTTTGCAGCTTTTCAATATATATGACGTTTGTTTGTTTGCTCAGAATTTACATGCAACTACATGGGATGTAACAGAATTTTAAGAATAAATTACATCTGTATCTCGTGACTTTGTGTTTTCATAATTGTGATTTTTTTTTTTGGGGGGGGGGGCTTTTCTGCCTTTATTTCAGTGTGTCCTAACCAATACAATAAGTAATTTGTTTACTCTGAGCACAGCCAGTCAGATATGACATTTAGTATACAGTACAGTTGTTTGGATTGCATGTCAAACACACACACACACACACACACACACACACACACACACATACACACATACACACATATATATATATATATATATATATATATATATATATATATATATATATATATATATATATATATATATATATATATATATTATGAACAGAAATATTTTAAACTAATTTATTCCTGTGATCAGCATCATTTCTCCAGTCTTCAGTGTCACATGATCCTTCAGAAATCATTCTAATATCCTGATTCACAGAGAGTTTATGCACTCTGGTGGAAATAACTGATGCACTTCACACTGTATGACTCTTTTTGCCACAGGAAAATGATCCGGCTTGACCTCAGCTGTGATCTGCATTGGTGGACGGTGAGCTCATTTAACCAACTCTATTAACTAATGGCTTCAGGTTTCAGACAGTGTACTCGACGGCCAAAAATAGACAGCAAAGACACGTGTTAGCTCTGTTTCAAACAGGCTGAACCTCGCAAAACCTGTCAGGAACATCCAGGTCATATTTCACAAATGAAGCCTATTTTAGGACCATGCGTTGTCAGTTAAGGACATTTACTCCTTAAATTCTCACTTTTGTAATGAGTATCAGTAATAATAATGATTTGAATTGCTGTTATATCATTTTAAAAAGTACAATTGTACCAGTAAGTATATATCCTGGTAGTTTTCCTTCTCACCACTCGGGGGCAGTACTGACCCTCAGCTCATGTTTATAGTCACATGATCATGTGTATCCATTGCTGGCTACTGTCGTAAATCCCTCTCTCATCCTACTCTTCCTGCAAGTCATTAGGCCAGTGTTTATATGAAGCCCAGGATCATCAACTGCATGTCCGAGACAGCCGTCCAACCACATATGAGAGCGGAAGACATCCTGGCAGAGATTCGAGCAAACCTGCTGGAGTGCAAAGTGTGTTTTGAGAAGTTCTCCATTCAGAAACGAGACCACACGCCCCGAAATCTTCCCTGTGGCCACGTGCTTTGTCTCAAATGCATCTGTGCACTTTGCCACCCTGAAAACCAGAGGCTGGAGTGTCCTTTCTGTAGGAAACCGTGGGATGTGGGCAGCACCTCCGAATGCTATGCGCTCACCGATCTGCTGGAGCTTCTGCTGTCAGAAGCTTGTCCCAGGTTGTATGATCGAGTCATAGGATGGACTGAAAGCTTGGGATCTGGGACGCTGCATCTCCGTTCAGGTTTTGGAGGATGGGGAACAATTGTCAACCCTTCTGGGATGGTTGTTTCTGAGACATCAGGGAAGATTGTTTTGGTGCACGATGGTGAGAAAAGAGTTGCCGTTTTTGATGCTCAAGGAGCTCATTTGGATGGCTTCGGACGTTATGGACACAACCCGTCTGATTTATGTCACCCACTTGATGTTGCACTGACCAAATGTGGACATGTTGTGGTCACAGATGCTGGTGACCAATCAGTCAAAGTCTTCACTTCCAAAGGCCGTCCGGTGGCAGCCATCCGAGACTCTTTTAGGCTGCCATGGGGTGTTGATGTGGATGCCCGCGGACGTGTTTTTGTGACTGATGCTGAGATGGGAACACTTAGCCAAGTCGTAATAGACTTTTCTCGTGGGGTAGTCCTAGTTATCAGAGTGGTATTTAAAGAACTTACATGTCCGCGTTCGGTAGCTTCTTGCAAAGCATCGGGAAACATCGCAGTTGTGGAACGTTTTCAGGCCGGATTCACAGCTTCATGTTTGAGAATATTCAATAGTGACTTTGTTCCTTTGACGCAGGTGGACAGTTTCGCTCTTAACTTGAAGAACTCTCTGAGTTTGTCTATATCTTCAGTGGTTTTTGATTTAAATGGAGACGTGATTGTAGGGGATTCACGGAATGGCATGGTCTGGAGTTTGGGAAAGCCGCAGAAAACACCTGCACTGACTCCACTAGTGAGCGGACTGCTGCGTCCAGTGGCATTGGCTACGACTACAATGAATGTGCTTGTGGTCTTGGACGGAGGAGATCATGCAGTCAAGTTCTATGCTGCGGACAAAGATGACTTGTACTGTGAGAAATAAGAGGTGTAATAAACACAACTAGTGTGTTTCACATTAGGATCCATGTATGTTGTCATGGATTAAGTTGTGATAATGGGATGTGTGAGTTGATGCGTATATGGTGATTTGTGGCATGGTGGCTAAAGCTCAAAGTTAATAAATGGAAAGTTTCAAGCCACACAGAGTTCCCGTTTATTGGTCAAGTTGTACTTGTAGGGAATTTGACTTGTAATGTCATCAATATTACACAAAATATACATGCATGCATATGCTAGAATGTACAAAATGCAATGTTTGTGCATATTTATGTATTGATTGATGCTCTTAATTCAAGCTTGCTCCAGTGGGATTGTCCTTGATTTCCTCTTATAAGTATACTGCAAGTCATTTTGGATAATTAAGTATATGCTAAATCATCAAATGCATAATCACCTTCTAAATTCAATCATTTGTATGTCAATCACATCTGATATACCTTGCTGAAGAAACTCAGGCACTGGTTCCCATTATACAGTATATGAGTTGGCGTTAATCATTCAATGCATTAATAATAACCAAATTGTCCATTGACGTAGCTGAAATGCATACAGCCTATACTTTGATTCTTCCCTCATAATGCACAAAGGATATTTTTTCATGGTGGTCCTAAAACCTAAAATGGGGGGAAAGGTTGGGAACCACTTTGCAGTCATTGGCACAAATTATGACTTTTCAAAGTTGGTTACAGTGCAACATTTAATAATTTTAAGTAATTTTAAGTGAGTATTTGCCCTGCGTAGCTATTACACTGGGTGCATACTTATTTAAAATGGCATGCATTAAATTTAGTAAATTCTTAATTTTAAATCCACAGAGATTAAAACAACCCAAGGGGAATCCCATAATCTACTCTGCTCCATTTCCCTTGATCCTTCCAGACTGGGGTTGTCGCCGTTATAAAGCACTTCTTACCAAAAATCACATCTCACTGAAAACGACCCGCACTTTCACTAGAGAAAATCTGATTATTGTGCTTTACTGTCATGACATAAACTGTGCGTTAGTATCGCTAAGTGTTTGCATTTTAGCTGCATACAAGTGCAAAATGAAGTATAAAAATGAACAAAAGTAATATTCTTTCATTCATGTAATCTGGTCATTCAGTCATATTAAGTAATATTTTTGAATAGAATGCACATGTTTCTGCATGAACAGTACTTTTTTTTTTTTTAATGGGTGACGAAAAATCAAGATAACCAAATAGAAGGATTAGCCTAAATTACAGAAGAAACATGACAAGTATGATGAGTAATGAGCATAAGTTTATGGTTACACTTTATTTTAATGTGTCCCTGTTAGTTACAGTGTAATAATACATTTAAGTACAGAGAAATAATAATAATTTATTACATGTACTTTTAGTTTAGGGTTAGTTGCGTGTAATTGTGCCTAATTTATAGTTACTATAGTAAATACATGTAGGACACATTAAAATAAAAAGTAACACTTTATTTTACAGCGTTACATACTTACCAGAGTAGCGTAATAACCGTAAATTATGCATAATTACATGCAACTAACCCTAAACCAAGCCCTAATCCTATAGTAAGTACATGTAGTTAATTAATATTACTCAGTAGGCCTATTTGAATGCATAATTACACTGTAACCAAATAAAGCGTTACCAGGATTGTTGAGAGACACAAGTCTCTTTCTCCTCCTCTTCTATATTTTTTGTCGCTCTGTAGGAACTGCATCAGGTCGTTGTGGTTCATCTGGTCTTTTTAAACTAAGTCCATGCCGTTTCCTTCATGCATATTCATGCACACTGCACATTTGTGTGTGTTTTTGGGGTCAGTCAGCGGAAGATGGCGGTCTGGATGCTGCTGGCTGGCTGAGAGGAGCTGCTCTGCCCGCGGCGGAGGATCCTTATAACCACACACATTTAACCCGAATACAACACAACCACACCGTCTCATCTGGATTAATCTCGACTGCTTTTTCTGCTCGGGTATGCACTGTTGGAGTATTTCATCAGGATACAAGCACCTCAGACGTTTCTGTGGGAGACTTTGCGGGGAGTTGCATGTTATTATTCGGCTAGCTGTACGGAGCAGCTAGCGGCTTTCTCCTCCACTTTAAAGCCTTTAAAATTGTGCAAAAATGTCTGATACGAAGGTAAAAGTGGCGGTTCGAGTTCGACCAATGAACCGGAGAGGTAAGAGACATTTTAAAGTAGAACTGAGCGTTAATATTTAAAGATTAAATCAGTTTT
Organism: Vimba vimba; assembly: GCA_022828995.1. Lineage (NCBI taxonomy): Eukaryota > Metazoa > Chordata > Actinopteri > Cypriniformes > Leuciscidae > Vimba > Vimba vimba. Next base: position 34,552,827 of record CM040830.1, on the reverse strand, counting down.
CAAGTTGCTACAGTTCAGGTAAGGTTGTTGTGAATTCTGCATTTAAATATGTTTCAGACATTTCACTCCTTTTTTGTAGTATTTAACACGAAAATCCCATGTATAAGAACTTTAAGGCAAGTTTTAATAACTTTTGGCTTGCAGAGATTGAGCTCAACACAAAATGTGTGGTTGAGATGGAGGAAAACCAGACTATTCTGCACCCACCGCCCTCCAATACAAAAGGAGAAAACAGGTACAGTCAAATCATTTCATGGTCATGCACTTTTATTCATGTGACATGTTTGAGCCATGTTTCTCCTCATTATAGGTGAAAGCTGTCAGTTTGCCCCCCACCCTCCCCCTCACAATTTGTCTGCATGTGTTTTTGGTGAGATTTTATCAGGGCAGAAGGGTCTCTTTTCTGCCAGGAAGAGTTTTATGGCCCGAGTGGTCAAATGCATGCACACAGAGAGGATGATTTAAATCTGTTTACGTCTCCTGCATGTGTGCTCATGTAAGAGCAGCAGAAGTGAGTGCAGGGCCCGTTCTGGGCGTGCTCGTGGTGGCCTGCGCTGGGGAAACTTCTGCGTTGCTGTGAAATTCCTGGACAGGCCTCGTGTTCGGCAGTACTGAAGTTTGAGATGCCGTACAGTAGATGTCTTCACATCATGCCATTGCATTTGTGCTTGAACAGTATGAGTTTTTCAGTGGCTGCTGCCATTACCAATAACTACAGAACAGGATTGCCAGAATAATATGATATTTTTTTAAATAGTAGTGGAACATAAGACATTTTTCTATTGCCATCCAAAGACTAGGCCGCTTACAGCTTATAGAAGGGAGAGCAGCACTTCTGTAAATTGGTAAATCAGTCAATCAGCAATTATCAGCTGATGCAATTTTGGCCTATTTATCGTTATGGTCTGTCACTAATTAAAAGTATATGAGGGACAAATGTTGTGTTCCACATGATTTGTAATGGCAGAACAAAGCAGGTGCTGAAGAGAGTGTGTGTTTTCCCACGGCAGTCTCAAGGATTTGATTTGGTTTTATATCCTTATAAAAACTAAAATGAATCCACATAGTATAAAAAGTATAAGTTTGTATACATAACTAGTCATTCTGGCCTTGAGTATGTCCCATTTTCTCTTTCTTTCTTTTTTTCTTTTTTTTTGATTAAGAACATAGGCTTAGCACAACTTCAACAGTTTCAATAATTTGCTTTGTTCTGAGTCTTGTGGTTTAATTCTACATTATATAAACAATTCAAGTGGTGAATGAGAATATGATTGGTTTGTGAACTGCATTAAGATGATTAGTGAAATATGTTTGAAATGTTTCACTGGTGTGGTAGTTAGTTTCCTTTTAACACAGACTTGTGACATACTAAAGCCATGATGAATGTTGGTTGTTACTGTATCAGGCCCACATTAAATCTGAGCAGAACGGAAACGCTTATACATAATTAAATTCTATTTAATAATTCGATTCCCTGCCCCTAGATTGTTTCTGAAATATTTCAGCTGATTTGATGCATTCAACGGTACTCTCAGCATCGAAAAACATATTTTACTATTTTTGAGTCAAGCGTTTTTCTCATAATTATGAAAGAAGTGCAGATTCTGAGCCTTGTTATTGAATCTTACATCCTAAATCTCATACTTAGTTGCATAAACTGTAATGAAACACTTGTTTTGTTGTAATACATTGCTCATTTAGTCAAGTTGAGTGTCAGTTTTTCAGTTCCTACAGTAAGCGATTGGCCTTTGCATTATTTCAAGGGCAACCCATCTGTGGATCACAAGCTATTGGATCTCATGATCTCCTGAAGTGGGTTTAGTAGTCTTCTCAGTTCACGTTGCCTCAAGGTTAGAGAATCTGCAAGAACAATAGCAGATGGTTTAATGTAGCCAGAACTGTGTGAACAGGCAGCGCTGCAGTCCAGCATGCATCACAGTTACACGGTCAGGTGGGTGTGCAGCTTCTGCTAGAGAAAGAACAGGTAAGCATCATCTCGTCTTACACTCAGGATGTGAAATGGAAAACAATCAGGCCTTGATGAAGCTTACTCAACTTCTAAGCTGGAAATAATAGCCAGAGGAAATGCTGAGGATCATTATGTTCAATTTCGCGCAGTTTGAAAAAAACCACAAAAAAAAAACCAAGTGATGTTATTCCGAGTTGTGACAAAATATAAATACAAGACAAAAAATTTTTATTCCAATCTAAAGTTAGTCAAAAAAGAAAATTCTGTCATCATCCATTCATTTTACTCCCAACTTTCTACGACTTTATTGCATTTTTCCATGCAATTAAAGTGTTAGTCCAGTTATTCTTGGCCTTCTTCATGCAGCGATTAGCTCAAATGTGGGTAATTAAATATCCATGTTTGAGCTGGTCTAGTCCATTTATCAGCAGATTTGCAATTTGTAGTCAAGCATTAGCTGCATGCCATTAACTCATACTTAGCACACTTTTAGTGCTATCTGATATTCAGTTACCAGGAACGGAACGATTCAAAGCGATTATGCAAATTGCTTGCATTAACATTGAGTTTTGCAAGTTGAATGTCAAAGTTCACACTGAGCCCAAGTCACATTTCTGAATTTTAGTTTACATCTTGCAAAATTTGTGGGAAAAACAGAATTTCAAGATGTAAACTCAGAATTCCGAGAAGAAAAAAGAAATCATGTAAACGTGCAACTGCAAGAAAGAAAGTCAGAATTGTCCGTTAAAAAGCTGCAGTTAGCTTTTTTCTATTTTCATTCTGTGATGGAAATACCATCCATAGTTCTCTGTACTGTATTTATTGTACATTTCTTGCATTTTCTTATTCCATTCAAGTGCAGTAACAAAGCTTTTCTGAAATGCAGCAGGAACGTTAAACCTCCCAGACTGTGATTACATCAGATTAAAAAACCCCAGACTTTCCCCTGTGGCTGTAGGGCACCTGTTCAGAGTTGATGCATGTCAGATATTATGGTTTATATGTCAGTAGCACCCAAGAAAACCTACAGGGCAGAGTTATAGAAAGCCGATTAGACCTTGTGAGTTGTTAAGTGTTGTGTTGTGTGGGCTGAATTTGCAGTAATACCTTCTAGTTCAGAGCAGTTCTGTCTTTACGTGTAAAGATGATGTCTCTTCAGTGCATTTAATGCTTAAAACACAACCCTTTTTGATAAGTATAAAATCAGTTTTTTCTTTTTAAAACAAGCAAGACTTGCCGTGAACTTCTTTTTAGTTCAAATGAGTCTCACCGGGATTAATAGTCTTATGTCTTCTTTTAAGCCCTCACGGTACGTTTGCATTGAGCTCATTTCATAATTGGACTGAGACGTGACTTTAGGGCATTTTTGGAGTCAATTTTCCATTCTTTGAGCTGCTTGAAGTTTGAAATATGAATCTGTGAAAGGAGAGATGAGGAACAGCACCTGAGGGTGTCGTGTTGAAAATCTTGGGAATACCGCACAGTACTCTTTTAGTGTGGACATCTTTTATTTACATGAGATCTGGGAGAAACTACTGTAGTAAGATTTCGTCTTTTCAGAGTTGACAAGGTGATATTTTTACACAAACAGATTCAATTTCATTTGTTGCCTCAAGTGGTGCAGAAATCCCACTTCATCTTCAAATTTCAGTTTGTTTATTTGTAAAAATAGATGGACTTTTATGTGTAAGGCCTTTGAGTAATGCAGTGGTTCTCAAATAGTGGGATTAAGGATGTTCATTTAGTTTCCCAGATTTAGATTCCCACATCGTCACATGAGCTTGCAGCGCTTCTGTGAACGGAGAAAAACAGAATACAATTTGATATATAAAAGTAATAAATAGGCCTATATGCAAAATATATTTTACTGCAATAATTAACAGATTAACAAAACGTAAGAAAAAAGTAACAAGTAATGCTGAGTTGCGGTTCATTTTTGTGACGCGCTCCACAAACAAGTTCACGGAAAGGAAACCGAGACGGCATTGAGCTTTTATGTTATTAAAGCACAATGTTTTGTATTTATTGTGAGTGTTCACAAATTAAATTAAACACTTTATAGTTTCGAATGATGTCATGCTCTTATCTGTATGACCATAAATGACGGAGTTGCAATTTTATGTCGATATTGGAACGTGAGAGAAGAACACAGCCTAGATTACATAGTAGATAATGGTTTAGCATGCAAATATGTAACGTAGCACATGTGCAAACATTTAGATTTGTGTCGAATAAGAGGGGTAGGTTACGTGAGACCAACGCCGGTTTCTATTTCACTTGAAATAAATTTGTTTTAGTTTGGTATTTATATACTTGTGTTTTTCTTTCTTGTTCTGTTCTGAATACCGTTAAATTGGAAGGATTTGTGAGGGGAACTAAAATCACCTATAGCTGTGTTCATAGTGTTTATTATGATTGTAAACATTTCGCTTTATTTACCGGTATTTTACATTATTTTTAAATGTAATAATTAAATGCGACTTATGAAATAACACTAACATTGCGTTTTCAAGAGGAAAAACGAACGTGTATCGTATAATTTTAACCATGCAGCAAGCATTGAAAAATGTATTGAAAAATTAGTTAAATTACTTTTTAAAGCGATTAACTGAGTATTAATCGGTCAAAATTCGTACTGCTGGTTAATGGTTAACCAGTTAATAATGAGCACCTCTAAGTGGAATGTGACTTAAAATGGGTTGCAGGGAACAAACAAACAATGATAAAAGCAAATAATCATGTACTACTAACTATATAATCTTGAATAGATTGCAAAAAGGGAGAAGAAAACACTTTTTGAAGTTGACGTCAAAGTGCTGTTCAGTTGTATGAGTGTCTCATCCTCAAAACTCATTAAAAATCAATCAAATAAAAAACGACCCGGTTCGCTTGGGGTTCAAAACACAACTAATGTTCAGTAATATTATCGATTAACCAGCACTGAAACTATCGGATGAGGACAAAACTTGAACTGAATTGAGCTGCATAATAACAACATCATAACTTTGCAACATTTATACTGTAATTGAACTGAACTGAATTAACATTGAACAGAATAACGACACTATTGTCTTCTGTAGTGCTGCTTTTTAACTGACATTGAATCTTTCATAATTTATGAATTGATGGTTATTTTCCTGCTTAATTCTGTGAAGCTGCTTTGAAACAATCTGTATTGTATGAAACATTATAGGAATAAATGTGATTTGACTCGCAGTGAGGATAAACATGGTCTGTTTTGACCGCAGTGTGTTTTGTGCGGTGAGTTATTGGCTTCTAAGAGCATACAACCATTGAAATATAATTCAATTTTGATGTATTGGGTTTGGCGTTTCCAACTCTACTTCCTGTTTCCACCTCTACTTCCTGTTTCCCACTTCTACTTCCTGTATGTTGTCTCTTCTTAGTTTAATGGAATGTTGATGAGCTGACAAGTGAGAGCGTGTCTTCATCTCATAATTCCTCCTTAAACTTGTAACCTGGTAATTTTTTTATCTTCTCTCTGGCATTCAATTACATGTCAAGTCATTTCCTTTGCCCAAAGAAATGCAGACGGTATCTGAGCACTGCAGAGGATGATGGGAAAAATGGGCAAAGCATGTTTGCATGTATCAGTGATGTGTGATTTTCATATGATATTTTCAAACACCTGGTTTGTGGAGCGTAATAATATTCATATATATATAAAATATTTAATTGGCAGTTATTAAAAGTGTATATTATATAAAAGAAATATTATAAAAATAAATAAATTAAGAATATATTGGTATTGAAAATAAGTATTAATGTTCAGTTAGGCAGAAGCAGGGTTATTATTAACTAAAACTAAAAAAAAACATTTTGTTAATTGAAATAAAGTTAAAATAAAATATAATATTAGATGAAAATTTTGAGTTGAAGCACTAAAATTACTAACTGCAACTAAACTAAAATTGAAATAAAAATAAATTAAATCTAAAATAAAGTATTCTACTTAACATTTAGTAAATATTCTACTAAATGTAACTAAACTATAATAACTAAAATAAAAACGAATAAATACTTGAAATTAACTAAGATTACAATGGAAATATAAAAATAAAAGCTAATTCAAAATATGACTAAAAGCTAATAGTATATAAATAATAGTAAAATAACACTTGGTGGAAGAATTGTTTGAATGTTGGCTTTTATTATATTGCTGTTATGGCTGTTTATTAAGCACAATAAGTCATTTCGTTTCCCTTTGCTTCATGATAAAGATTCATGATTCAAAGGTGTCAAATACACACAGTTTATAAACCAGTGTGTTTATCATTTAAACTCATCTGTGTGTGTCGTCTCTTGAAATGACAGTGCGGGCTTCAGTGGTCAACCTCTGGAATGCATCTTTTGTCTCTGCATGTTTTCACAGTGTATTGTGTGTGAATAACCAGCCTTTCCGTTCAGCGACATCGGCCACGTACACACACTGCAGAGTTTTAGTGAATGAATCCACTAAACTCTCATTTCATGTGAATATGAATATGTAATACAGTACAATATGTAATAATTATTTTAACAAAAAAATACAGTAAAAACAAAAATACTGTGAAATATTACAACAATGTGAAATAACTGAATATATTTTAAATTGTAATTTATTCCTGTGATCAAAGCTGAATTTTCAGCATCGTTACTCCAGTCTTCAGCGTCACATGATCCTTCAGAAATCATTATAATATGCTAATTTGCTGCTTAAGAAGCATTTCTGATTATTATCCATGTTAAAAACTGCTTCATACTTTAGTGGAACATTTTTTTTTAGTATAATTTAATGAATAAAAAGTTAACAAAGAATGACATCGATATGAAATATAAATCTTTTTACATTATAAATGTCTTTACTATGATGCATTCTTGCTAAACAAATAATTAAAATAATTTCTTACATTTTTTTTTAAAAAAAGCCTTGGTAAGTGACCTGAACCTTATGAGCATTGTAGTGTATGTTTGGAGCTGCAGTGTGCAGTGTTTACTCTAGCCGTCTGTTTTCTGAGTTTATCCGTCTGCTCCTTTGGAGGAAAATTGCATTGCACCGATAAAACAATTGCATTCCCCAGAGGAGTCCCGTCCTTTGTGCACGAGGTGCGGCTGTGTTTATAGAAAACGTCGATACACATCTTGACCTAGAAGAGGTTCAGGGATGTTTGTAAATCCCTCCGCTGCACCACAGCACAGATACTATTGACAGAACCGACAGTAATGTCCCTCTTTAGTGTTTCACGGCTGATTAATTAGACTGCACTTTCCCACTCCTCTAGTCTAGCGTTACAGAAACTCTGCTTTCACTGCTGGGTGCTTAAACTGATTAACTGTCTGGAAAGGGCAGCGGTGATGGAGAATTGGAGAATTGTGGGTAATTCCATGCAGATAAGTTGGCATCACAAAACGGTGGCACAGATGCCCAGGGTGTTTAGATGACTGTTGTAGACACATTTTTCTGTATCCTGAAAGAATCTCAGCTGCTTTAAAACTGAAACTGTTCCCGCAGCAGCAGCAAGTTTGGCCATCGAGTATATTTAATGAAGCGCCGCATCACTGCTTTTTGAAACACACCAAAGCTTTAATTCAATGCACTTTCTTTCACACCGCTGTTCTCACTTCTTATATGTTGTTCATTTTAGTGAATCAGTTTCTATTTCTGTTCTATCGGTTGCATTTAGGGTTGATTTATGTTTGTTTAATTCACCCTCATTATTTTTGTGGCAAAGATTTTATTAAGAAAAATGATAATTTCAAGAAAAATGTTATTAACGGTGTAAAATTCTGTGCCGAAGATTTTTTTTTTTTTTTAAATGAAGAAAACATTAATTTCTAGAAAAAACATTAATGACAGCATTTTTGTGCCAAAGATTTTTTTTTTTTATTAGGAAAACATTAATTTCTAGAAAAAATATTTATGACAGCAATTTTGTACCAAAGATTGTTTTGAGAAAACTTAAATTTCTAGAAAAACGTTAATTTTGTGATAATTATTTTGTGCTAATTCTGCCAAATATTTGTAATAAGAAAACACTTTCTAGAAAACATTATTAATGATAAAAAACAAATGTCAAATTAATAAAGACTAAAACTATCGATGTATCGTGGGTTTTATTGTCCAAACGTATCGGCCGATATATGATCAATTTTTGATTACTGTATATCATTATCGGCCCGATAAGAAAATTTGGCCGAAATATTAAAGCCGATAAATAATGGATTATTTCCTTCAGCTGAGACACTTCAGATGCGCACTGTTGGTTTTTATGGTTTTGAATTGCTTGAAATATGATTGGAATCATATCAAAAAAGGGAAATAGAGTTTAGTGCAACAGTGCAACTCTGTTGTATAGGCTGCATAAAATCATAATGAGATCATTATAATTGTGTGTTGGGACATGGCTTTTAATAGTGAGACAGGCTCTCAAAATGTATATAAAAATTTGGAATTAGATTTATCGGCCAATATATCGGTTATTGGCTTTAAAATATAAAGAGTTATTGTATCTGCCAAAATTTTCATATTGGTGCATACCTATAACCGAAATACCTTTTTTTTTGTTTTTTTTTGTTAGCAGCTTGTTTTGCCTTAACTGAAGCATAACTTTTAGCTTAGTGAACTTCAGTTTCAAAGTTAACACTAATTGTAAGATGACTGATGATCATTGTTGAACGGAGCGAGGTCAGAATGACGATTTCAGTCCAAAAACACATTTAAACATCAAGACACATTTCCCAGATTATAGCCTGATGCTGACAGACATGTCTAATGCTTCCGGTGAGTTCAGCAGCACGAGTCTTTATGGCGTCCATCAGAGAGGACGGTCAGGAAGGAGTGGTCACTGCAGTAAATATGTCAGTGTTGAATGCTTTTGGGAGGGAACTGAACCACATTTAACATCTTTATGAACTTGATGAGTTCCTGCTGATGTAGTGTGTTGATGTTGCTGCTTTCATCTATGTGGGAGTTCATAGAGAGGTTTGCTATTCTTCAGTCTTGGGGTTAAGGTTTATTCTCATTGTTTAGGCAACATTTTAAAGAAATACCATCTTTTAGTCAAATTCTAAGGCTTTATTTGTTAACCTATTTTATCAGCAATTCGATTGAAATAAATTGACTGAATTAAGCCCTATTCACACAGGATTAGTATTATCCGGGGACCTCGTGTGATTTAGAAATTACCCCCCCACATCTGAATTTCGTGTTGCGCATTCGCACGGGATAAGCGAAGCCTGTGATTTTACTTGAATTTACGGACTTATCTCCCGGATATGATGACAATAGGCTATTGCTTGGAAATGTCTTGTCGTTATTATAGGTCTAGCTGTATGATATATCATAAACAGAAGTATGTTCCTGACCGCATGCTGCTATACATGTCATCCATCTCCATCTAATCATGGTTATCAGCTTTCTCTTTCTGCAAATTGTATAGTTGTATCGTATCATGGTGTGTAGCGATATGACCCAGCACCCAAAACACTATCAGAACACTCAAACGCAGCCTCAATTCTTCACGAAAGATGGATTAAAAAAAGCGCACAGGAAACAAAAACCTTGAAAAAATGATAAACGACCCCGCCAAATCACAGAGATGCCGATTCGCACAGGACTAATATTTTCACAGGACCGCGGTGTTCGGCGAAATATGGTAGGTCATTTACGATTCGCACAGGATTAAGATCACAGACAACCTCCGCAATTAGTACAAATGACTATAGGTCACCAGGTAATACTTATCCCGTGCGAATAGGGCTTTAGAGCCCATTTACACTGTAAAAAAAATTCATAGGATCTGTAACCACAATTTAAATTAATGCAAAAGTTATAATTTATTCATTTAATTTTTTTTTTTTTTTTTTTTAAATAAGTTGTAGTAATTTAATTACATTTTCTTGGTAAAGTTATTTTATGTGTTTTTTAAGGGAAAGTCCTGTAAGGGTTTAATGTGGTTTGACGTTTAGATTTTTTGTAAGTAGTTAGAACAACTTAATTTTTTGTTTATGCTACTAATTATTAAGTTCCTCTAACTCAGTGTAGTTTGTTGAACAAAATTTAATTAAAAGTTGTCATAACATAATTATTATTTTTTTTAATTTTTTTTGAGTGTTTCAATAAGATTCCATTTCCGTCAGCATGTTGTCTCAAAAGGTGCGTCTGTAGAGAGTAGGCAAAGCAGCTCTAGGTTTTGTAACAGTATTGCTTATGTGAGAGCTTAATCATCTATTAGGAACTTTGACTCACTAGGCAAGTGATTCTTATGTTTTTTAAATGTTGATGTGTTGATCTGTTGCTCAGTGACCAACGACGATGTTCCAATACCAGAGACGCCCTCATTATGTTTCATGTTTTTGGGGGGTTATTAAAACATCAGTTCTTCCACTGTCCCATCTGACTCCATCTCTAAATCAGTTAAAGCATGACGATTTGGAGAACCTGGCATTGATTCCTCCAGCAGGTTTCTTGCATTATTTGGTGAACACACGTGTGAATACTAATCAGTAAATGCTTAAACGGCTTTCTAACTCACTAAATGGAGCATACTCTTATACTCAGTGCATATATTGAACAGACACTGCTGTGGATTAGACATGAGCTTGATGTGTTGGGTGGGATGCCTAGCTTTTGTTTGAGCTGGGAGACTGATTGCTCTATGGGAAGGGCAAGTTGCTTCCTTCCTGATGTGGCTTGTCATGTCCTCCCTGGACTTTGCACTATTATGTTCTGATGGTTAAAAATGGAGTGTGAAATGTGCGATTTCCTAATGGTTTCCATACCAGCGTTGCTTTGGTTTGCATGAAGTCTCTCACTAAATAACCAGTAATTCATCTCTGAAATCTTGTGCTGGGAGCAACATAAATGTTAAAAATGTTAAAAAAATGTTACAACATTTATAATTTTTTTTTTTTGGTCTGTTTCCAAAGTGTCAAAAGTTCTGCCAATCGTGACTGGAAACATTGTAGCAAGAGACTCTTTTTCGGAACATTCCAAATGTTTGAATTCCTGCAGTGACACTTGATTTCCTGCAGGTTCAGCATCTGCTGCGAGTCTAAAGCAGATTCATTATTCTGTCTTTGTGAGTGTTTGGTTGCAGAAGTGATTGAGTCTGGGATAGGAATTGGATGGAATTTAAAAATTCTGGTTTTGATTGTGAAAAAGTCAGTAACTAAACTACACTTTCCAAGCCCCCAACCTCCATGCACCCACATAAAAACCAGAGAAACATTGTAAGTAATACAATACTACAGCTTCTTAACCTCAACAGGCTTCTCTCTGTGTTTGTGATGTGAATTCTCTTAACATCTTAACTTGTTCAGATTCATACTGTCATCATGAACAGGGTAGCACTTTATTTTACAGTCCTGTACCCCATTTACTTACAATAACTGGCTAATAACTAGTTACTAACCCTGAACCTACCCCTAAACCTAACCGTAACCCATGATGTTACCTTATATTACCCAGTTCTTTCTTAGTACATAAGTGCACATACTGTAAAATAAAGTGTAACCGAGCCAGAACTGATAAGAATGTAAATGTGTACCTTGAAATGCAATGTAAGTCGCTTTGGATAAAAGCGTCTGCCAAATGCATAAATGTAAATGCATATACTGACCTACTTCCCTTAATCCAGCTCCTGATGGTTTGATGGTAAAATGATAGTATGCAAACCACTGCATGTTGATTTCACTGTGTTCCATGGTATATGTCTTGGTAATAGTTTTGTAGCCCTCGCCTGAGCGATACCTTTCAACATGAGATCCCGTTGATGCTTCGTAAGCTTTGTGGCCAATGGCTCTTGTAGTAGCATGCAACCAAGATGATATCAGAAAAATCTTACAACAACAGCTGAGAGTTATTTAGAGTCACTTCAGGTGAAGACAGGTGTGTACTATTTCACATGAGCGTGATGTTTACAGCCACATAGCCAATTATAAAAGGTAGTGCACATTTATGCAGTTAGTGTATTTTAATCTTTTTTTTAAACAGTTTTTCTTTGAAATGTGTCACTTTGGTTTTCAGTAGCGCTGCATAGGTTACACCACTATATATATATGTATATGAGCATTCAAATTCTACATACACAAGTGATATTATATGTATGTTTATTGCATGGATGTTGTTCAGTATGTATACCACATTACTCAACTCATAGCATGATATTTTCAACAGTACTGGGATGAAGAAGGAGCTCCAGTGCTCGGGATCTGCTCAGTATCAGGGATGACTGTGATCATATGTGGCATTTCTGTGTCAGTGTGCACATGCTTAAGGCACATGTTATGACGAATGCTACAAACAGTTACATGCGTTTCCCTGTTACAGCTCAGTGGGGAATATGTAGCGGGTGCACACCGAATCTGTGCGTGCCGTAAGCTCTAGTGCACGCAGAATTTAAATGTATTTTTGCTTTATCTACATACTCTCAGCTCAAACTTTTGAATCCTTTCTGCAAACTATCCCACAAAATCAAGTCTGTAGAATCACCTGATCCTTCAAGTTAGTCATGTGTGTTGTCTAGGGTAATGTTTTCCCACTCTTTTAAACTCTACACTCACTGTTGAATTTTGTTCTGATGTTTCTGACAAACATTCTGTATTTCATACTATAAACACACGTGTAAAAACATGTGCACATGCATTTTGCTTATTGCTGAATATAATGATAATGCAATAGGGGAATTGCAATTTGTTGGTCCTGGACTGGTAATGCCAAATGTCTGATGTTCAATGAAATTAAAATAATTTAATTGTGCACTGCCATTAAACATGCATTTTAAAAATACTTTTTAAAAAGTAAAAGTAACTTTTTCAATGTATATGCATGCAATCAGTGACAGAAAGTATGTTTTAACATAGTTCTGTAATTTCAGCTAAGCAGAATCATGAATATATACATTTTTCCTTCAGGACCAAGTTCATTTATACTAACTGTAGTATTTTTATGAACCGTACTTTCTGTTTATCATATGTCTTAGAAGTAATAATTAAAATAAGCTTATTTATTTTGCATTTGTTTAAAGTATCATGAGAGTATCGCATGGTGAGATCAGAATTGTGTATCAAACCAAATCGTATCGTTGCACCTCTATTCTTTAGTTTATTAGTATATATTATTTCGCATGAATCTTCGAGTTGAATAGAGTTTGATGAACTGAGATCGAGAGTTTGAGCTGATTCAGTTGTGGTCCGAGCTCCTCTGGTTCTGTCCGCTCTGATTAGCGGCTGGGCGTAACACTAGTTAGTGGCCCATATTCAGTCTCTGGACGTCTGTCATGCACTCTAATGAGGGGCTGGAGGCACAATGGCTCTGCTTATAAAAAAACAGATTAGCAGTGGCACAGAAAGTGCAAACTCATATTTAAAATGTATGTGTTCTTTTGCCACGAAGCATTAGTAAGCAAAAATGTTGCTTTATTGATTTAATGTTGTTGTGTTTGTGATGTTATCTTAATTATGACTTCTGTTGTTGTTGCGTTTCCTTACGATACACTTTAAATATCTTGCATTTAAAGACTGATATTATTCAGAGATCATACTATCCTTACTAATACTGATATTAAACACATTTTTTTCCATATCAGTAAGTCTCAAATGATATGTCAGTAAATATGCTTAGTATGAAATAAATACATTTTGGTATATACACAAACATGAATAAAATAAAAATATGAATATATATGTAGGCTACACATACATAAACACACACACACACACACACACACACACACACATATATATATATATATATATTATAAAAACACATGAATAAAAAACTATATTATAGTATTTATCTATCTATCTATCTATCTATATATATTTTATAATATATATATATATATATATTTATAAATGTATAATATATATATTTATATATGAATAAAACTAACTAACATAATCTATATTTATAGTATACACACACATACACACATACAGTGCGATTTGCATTACTAACTTTTGAAAATCATAAACTCTGGCAGTGCTGGTATTTTGAGGTTTGTGTAGTGCCGTGTCACAGTGCAACACTAGTACTTGGCAGTCGACAGGCTCCAGTGCGGCGAGCGCTGGATTACTAGAGAGGGTTTGGCATTCTAGTCCATCTGAGATCCAGTCCAGGTCTTTACTGAGTCCAGTGAGCAGGTGATGGTCATCCGGCTGAACGAGTGCCAGCGTGGGCAGTGCCCGGGGCTGAAGGACGGCTGGGAGTGTAATGACACACAGCTCAGGTATGTTCATCAGCACAGAGCAGTGTGTATGCCACACCAATCCTGCTGAGGCTGATGGTACATACTTGAACTCTTATCAGCTCGTGCAATAAAACATTATCAGAGAGGGATTTTCCAGAGTCCTCACGTAACATCCACAAACATTCAGTGATACTGAATGGTATTTTTAGCTCCATTGGCACAGTAAAGAGTCTGTAAAGATGTACTTCTATTCATTTAAGTTTATACATGTAACATTTATCATTCTTTGCTGCACTGTCAAAAAAGAAGAAATTTACAGTAATTTTTTTTTTTACCGTATTAAACAGTACAGTAGCAACTTGTTGAGTTTTACGGACTGAAAAACCAAAGTACTAAAATCAGTTTTTTACCTTTATAATATACTGATGACTACCTTAAAAACACAGATGGTAAAGAGAAAGTCACATGAATCAAAGTTCATCACAAGTAGCTTTTCCTATTTATTGTGTATTCAGTATTACTGTCATACACACAAATACAAAACACCATCATGGAAACACACAACACTAAAATAATGTAACATAAAACCCTAATATACATAATTCATAACTCGTACCATTAACCAATTTACAGGATTTTACTAATTTACCAGTAAAATTATGATTTTTTTTTACTGTGTGCATTGGCTCAGGCTTCACTTTTCTCAATATTTAAAGGGATGGTTCAGAGTAAAATCAATCTAGGGTCCTTTGTAAAAGTCCTGGCAGAAAGCGATGCATAAGGATGTAGTGTAACGACAAATTATGTGTTAACTAATAATTGTTGCAAATTGGTACTACCAACAAAATATTAGTGCATTCCTGGAACTGGGCGTCGTTACACTACATCCTTATGCATCGCTTTCTGCCAGGACTTTTACGTGCTTTCCCCAAACCACTGAAGTGACCTCGACGTCCGGGTTAGCGGTAGCATTAGCCGTCAGGCAAGTGTTATTTAAAGAAACTCCTGATGTACTTACAAACTTTCCAATGCCTCATTTTATGAGTACAGAACCTATTTGTACTACTGTAGAAGTTTGGTACCATTCTGGGCATTATTAGTGGGTAATTTACAAGATACAGCCTTGGATCCATTAGCGCCTGCACTGGAATTCGCCTGATATCTCTAAATAAGCTCTAACTTTAATAATGATCGACCGAGGGAAAAAGGCTCGAGGTCATGGTGCAAAGGACCCTAGGTTGATTTTACTCCGAACCATCCCTTTAAGCTCTTCTTTAGGTTTTTATTTTTAGAAATCAAATCAAGTGTGTATGGGAAAGTCATTTGAGAGATTTTTTTTTAATTTTAGTTCTACTAAAGGAGCTTGGGAAAACATTTGTGGTGAACGGAGGAGTATTTTAGTCTCTTGTGCTGGTAAAACTAGAGATCTGTTCCAAAACCTAGTGAACTGCTTACGTAGACTCATAGATGCGCTTTCTTTTTTCCAAATTCGAATGCGTTACAGCATGAATCCACGTCTGGAGACAGCAATCCCATAATGCATTGCAAAGATCATCTTACTAGGTTTTGGAGCTTGTGTTTTCATTCACCTCCACCCACTCTTTTTTTGGAAAGGTGGTTCCTGCATGCAAGATAGTCGCATGCATTTTTTCCTTGTTGTCGTTGCATTTAAGAGAGAGAGAGAGGTATTGTGAGACGTAACCCGTACCTGACCTCAGCTGTAAAATCCACAAGCTTTACTGAAGTTTGCACAGCAGATCTACTGCGACATTCAGGCCTAAATCTCTCTGTATTATGAGTCCATTCACATGTTCATCAGTCAGGAAATGCCACCGAACAACTCAATGAACACGAGCGTAAATGCAAGGAGACGGTAAAGACCTCCATTAATCAAGTCATTAACGAGGTTTGAAGGGGAAAGAAATGACCTATAAATGAGGTCAGTGTCACAAAATGTGGAATGTGCTGGGAAAACTTCAGGACACCTTCCAGTTTTAATAGAGAATTTCTTTCTTTTTTTTCTTTTTTTTTTTGTTGTTGTCTTTGAACAAAGAAATGAACACTATAAAAAAATAAGATACTTTTGGAAACTTGACATACTCATTCTTTCATAAATTTTATGCATGCAGATTTTATGACTTCTCATTAATTGAGTTACTACTTGGACTTTTTTTTTTTTTTTTTTTTAAAGGGACAATACACATTAATCAACATGAGCACTCAAGTCCATCATGTAAATGTGCCAGATTTAGCCATACAGGCTATTTTTCATCTGTAGTCCCTGGCAGGTTGATGGCAAAATCCACAAGTCAATAAAACACATAAAAACACATTCCATCAAGCATAACCATAATCAAAGCATATTAATACAAACACAGAATGACTTTAGATATAAGGAGACAAACACAAGGCACTACTCCAAATTATGAACACATAATTGATTATCCAATAACCACTGTTTTATGGATGCAGAAAAAGAAGTAAAAGATGTAATATTTCTTAATTTTGCAGGTATAGTATTCCAGGCATGTGTAGCTCTATTAGAAAAAGCTGACTGCCCAAAAGCACTCCTCCTATATGGTATTATACAGTCCCCTCTAGTAGTAGATCTCGTAGAGGAGTTAGGCCTATGATTTTGTCTAATAAACTCATTAAGTGGAGGTAGGGCCATACCATGCAACATTTGATACACCAGTAAAATATCCGCAAATTTAACAATGCAGGAGCATTTAAAAAAGAGCACCCATCATGCATTGCCATAATAGGATTGTTGGTGGTGTTTTTTTTTCACTTTATTTTAAGGTGACGTATTTACGTTGTACTTACTCAAATAAGTACTCCGCAATCTTAATTAACTACACGTACTTACTATAGAGTTATGGTTAGGGTTTGGTTTAT
Source organism: Vimba vimba (assembly GCA_022828995.1). NCBI lineage: Eukaryota > Metazoa > Chordata > Actinopteri > Cypriniformes > Leuciscidae > Vimba > Vimba vimba. Next base: position 34,535,769 of record CM040830.1, on the reverse strand, counting down.
GGTTAGTTGCTTGTAATTATGCATAATTTACTGTTATTACTATAGTAAGCGCATGTGGTAAAGTGTAACTACGTCAACTTAAAAGAAAGTGTTGCCGTTATTTGTTGTGTTGATGTAAGCTCATCTTCATTTCATGATGCTTGTTGCTTTTCACTGTTATTGAGAAGTGTTGCAGTTTGTATGTCTATATTATACTAAATTTTAAAACAAAAAAAAATGTAATACTGTATTATCACATCTGTATGTTCTTCAGAAGCAGAGATTCTCTGTTTTAAGAGTCTTAGAAAACCATTTGTGAATGAAATGTGTTTTAGTTGGTAATTGATCATTTTCTGAAGGAGAAATGTACACATTCAAAGGTTTGGGTTGAAAGAAGCCTCTTCTGCTCACCAAGACTGCATTTTTTGGGATAAAAAAGAAAGTAAAATCAGTAATATTGTAAAATATTATTACAATTTTAAAAGAGCTGTTTTCTATGTGAATATATTGTAAAATGTAATTTATTCCTGTGATCAAAGCTGAATTTTCAGCATCATTACTCCAGTTCAATGTTGATATTCCAGCATTTATTTGAAATATAAATCTTTTGTAACAATATAAATGTCTTTACTGTCACTTTTGATCAATTTAATGCATCCTTGATGAATACAAGTGTACATTTTGTTGAACCCCCCCCCCCCACACACACACTCACTCCAAACTAGTTTTTTTTTTCTTTCTTTGCTGAATGAGCCATTTCTGAAGAAGGTTTACTGGGTCAATTATTAATGCCTTGTAAAATAATGCTGTTGATTGTGTGCTTTGTTCTTTATTTGTCTTTATGGAAACTGTTTCCGGTCCTGATGTGCCACTAACACCTCTTCACACTCAGAAAACAGCCAAAGGTAAGACAAAACATTTCTTCTGCTTATCACACATCTTTATGTGCATTTTCATATTTATACAATTTTCATATTACAGCTACAGCAATATAGTTGTGAATTACAATTCTGTTCCATTTTTTATGTCTCTCTGAATAGGTCTCATCCTAGGTTTACTTGATTATCCATACATCTTTTTTTATTTTTATTTTTTTTTAATCATGTTCAAATGTGAGTATCAAATATGATCCATCAGGCTTTTGGAGGAAGATTTATTTGTTCATCTCAATCATCATTGTATTGCATTACATTATATAACTACAGAGCTTTGATCATAAAACTAAGCATTTAATAAATATAATTTACTAAGACATATTATTGGCAGATATAGAGTGACGACTGATATTTATATGCATTTAATTTAAGTAGTCTGTAATATAAATATATCATTGATTTACAAAATCAGAATTTCATCTTTTTGGCCATATTAATATGAGCAACTGCACCAAATTGCATATTTTTGCTCAGTTTGGGCCTCTGAATAAACTTGAGGTGTTTTTTCCATAATCTAACTGTATCACACTATATGAGCCATAAAAGCCTGATGTTTCAAACATGATACTCAACCAAAAACACATATGCAGACTTACATTTTTTCCAAAATAGTTTTGTTTAAAGGTTCAATAATTTTTCCCATTTCAAAAACAGAGATGTTTCTGACATATGTCAGGCTTTACTTGCTTAAAAACACGCTTTTCACATTAAAGTGTTTCCACATGCAGTCAAAGATGCATTTGAGCTCCTCCATCCTTCCGGTGGGTCATCAGACGGGGATAAGCGTCTGTGTGAATGTGTCAGGCCTCTAAGATCTCGTGAACAACCACAAAGAGCTACAATGTGTGAGGCAGCGAGGGACACACAGGGCCAGTGTACACACATTCAAAGCTGCATTGTTGCAGCGCTCGTCTCCCTCTCTCGCTCGCAGACGCAGCGCTGCCATTGTGGCCGGCAGACCGACTGCAGTGCAGACTAATGCTGAGCAACACGATTCCAGCTTTTTCCCTTTTTCAACCAGTGACCCAATCAGAAGCGTAGTGCCGATTACTGGAAAGCGTTTCTTCACTTACGCCAATGAACAGAGAGAGGAAATTACTCAAAATGCACTGTGCCGAATTCACTAACTGTTAAACCTGGCTCTGTCTATAAAACTGTGCCATGCGTATTTAAATGGAGTTATTGACATGAATTTTAATGCAAATTCTCCTCCTTTCTGTATAAGATTATGTAGACTATATATATATATATAGATTGCACTTTAACATTGAAGTCAGCAATATTGCACGACTAACATTAATGTTTACTGGAGAAGCAGAAATGATTATTGGCCTAAACTACTGAATAAAGGAAATTTATACTTTTATTCAGCATTGATTCATTCAATTGATCAAAAGTGACAGTGAAGACATTTATAATGTTAAAAAATATTTCTATTTCAAAATAAATGCTGTTCTTTTGAACTCCCTATTCATGAAAGAATCCTGAAAAAGAAAATGTAACATACTTTTCCACAAAAATATGAAGCAGCATAACAGTTTTCAACATTGATATTATAACACAATTATCTTGAGCATCAAATAATCACATTAGAATGATTTCTGAAGGATCATGTGACACTGAAGACTGGAGAAATGATGCTGAAAATTCAGCTTTGATCACAGGAATAAATTTACGCTTTTAAATACATTACAATTGAAAACACTTATTTTAAATTGTAATAATATTTCGCAATGTTTACTGTTATTACTGATCAAATAAATGCAGCCTTGTTGAGCATAAGAGACTTCTTTCAAAAACATTTAAAAATCTTACTGACACCAAACTTTTGAACGGTAGTGCATTAACTCTGACTGTGAAATATCTGCTGATTAATCATACATAAACTCGTACACTTCAATACATTTTGAAAACTCAGTTACTATACACTTGTATTCAAGATAGTCAAAATTATATTCAACTCTCTCTGAAGAATTGAATTGTATGAATAAATAATTTCAGAACTACTTTTGAAAAAAGAAAAGTGTATCCGATCAGATAATTGTTATTTCCTCCTCTTCAGACTGATGTTCAGAGAACGCCCAGTGTTCTTCACGCGTGTTTCCAGTGTTTTCGCTCTCTGTTCTTAATCAGAGAACATTTGGGTCAGTCTGATTTTACAGATGAGAGAGTCTGTTTCCCAGTGATCTCCAGAGAGAGAGAGAGAGAAAACTCATGCGCTCATAAAACATGTCGCACTATATCACTGCAAAACACGTAAAACAGCTCATCCTTAACCAAGAACGCTTTTCTTATTCAGTCAAAATATGGAAACAATATGAATTTAAAAGTTAAGCAAGTCACTCTTAAAAATAAAGGTATTGGCATTTATGATTTTTATTCCACAAAAGGTTTTTAATAGTGGGAAAAGGTTCTTTAGATTATTAAAATGTTCTTCACACTAAGAAAAAAATAGTTCTTTTAAGAACTGCAATCTGAATTGCTATGAACTGCTAGTCCCAAAGTTCGTCTATTGTATCGCTACAAAAACCCCATTTTGCACCCTTTAAATCCTCTAAATCCATTGGAGGATTTTGTTGAATTTGGAACAAGACTGTATAGACTTATATAAAACACATACAGTAATCTGGGCCTTAAAGGGGTCCTGCTATGCTTTTTAACATTTTCAACTGTCTTTAGTGTGTAATGTTGCTGTTTGAGCATGAAAAAACGAACACGTCACAATATTCCTCATTTAAATAATTCCCACCCAAGGTATATGCAAAATAAAGGGATGAGACCTGGTTGAGTTACTTTTGTATTGTGTTGAAACTGGTGGTTATGGTAAAAGGGGCAGGACATTTCCCAAACACGCTCGAATCGCTCGACCAATCACAACACACTGATCCAGCCGACCAATCAGAGCACATTGTGCTTTTCAGAAGGAGGGGCTTCATAGAGACAGGAACTAAACAGAGCGTTACTGACAGACTGGGAAGAGAGGAGCTGCAACAATGGAGAATATGTGAAAAATAATGTGTTTATTGAACATTCAAGCATGAAAAATGTTTCTACTAGAGACCAAAAACAACATCAAGACTTTGAAAAAGGGCATAATCGCCTTTAATATCTTATAATGACATTGATTTTCAGGGAAATTTATCTACTTAAAGAACCGTTAGATATTTTATTGCAAAACTAGGGCGAAAATAGTTTATGCATTAACAATTCTGCATTGTTCAGGATGTGAGATAAGGGAAACTCTTACTAGCAGGCTTGTATCCCTGCTCCCGTACGGATCCACAGGGCTGGTCGCTCTGGAAACATGTGTCACCAAAGCAGGAATTTATTCCACTGTCTCCAGATTTATGTATCTAATTAACTGTGTCTTCACGAAGACTGTTGCTGTACACAAGCAGCGTAAGAATGTTTCTCAGGAGATGTTGCTCCTTTAGAGCTCAGGAGACTTTTTTTTAAATGTGTTTAATTTTAAGTTTAAGCTTGTTTCTTGTAAAATGCCTTATGAGAAATTAAAACAGACTACGTTAAAAAATTGGAGACAATTTTCACTCAGAAATTGCTAGTAAATTTCACAATTAATTACACATTATAAAGTAAAAGATTGAACTAAACATAACATTTTGAAGTAAAAAGACTGAAATAGTATTTAAATGTATATATATATATATATATATATATATATATATATATATATATATATATATATACATATATATATATATATATATACATATATATATATATATATATATATATATATATATATATATATATATATATATATATATATATATATATATATATATAAAATATACATCCAATAATCTTTATTTACAACTTTAAGAAAATAATGAATGAGAAATGTTTGAGTTCATATAGAGATCTCTTTTGATCACAGACTTTAGGTGCAAAGTACAAATTGAGAACTGAGGAAGGAGATGTGTGAGATTAATAGGGACTTTTTCTCAGGAGACACATTTCCATTTAATCTGGTTCTGTCTTGGATAAACATGTATATTTATATTCATGCATTTTAGAGACGCTTTTATCCAAAGTGACTGCATTCAAGGTGTACACTTTATCAGTTAATGCATTCCCTGGGAATCGAACCCATCACCTTGGTGTTGCAAGTACAGTGATCAACTGTTTGAGCTACAGGAATGAATATAAAAGTCAATATGAAATCCATTTTGCAACCTATTTTACTTCCATAATGTGATGTATTATGTAGTGAGTGAAACAGGATATTTAGTGATAAAAGAGAGGATAGCACTTGATTATATATATTGGGAATAGTAAAAGTCATGAAAAGTGGATGTTATGTGGCATAAAGTAAATAGGTGAATTTGGATTTCATATTGACTTTAAAAATACCTTTTTTTTTATCATACAAAATCTTTTATAAAACAAACCTCTACACTCTTAGGAAAAAGGACCAATGAGGTTCTACATAGAACCCTAAGGTTCGAAGCCTTTATGCCAAAAATGTTCTATATAAGGAAAAATGTCTTAAATTATTGCATAATACTTTCATGTTTAATAGGTTATTTGATTTTTTTTCTAGTGATAATGTTTACGAGCTGCTTAATTCATAAAATTTCATTAAAACTAAATCAATTAAAACTAAATCCATATTAAATAAAGCCGGGCTGACAAAGTAAAATTAGCCCATTCTATATGTGAAGTGCCTGACAGAAGCCTTCAAGTTTCTATATAGAACCTTTTCTTTTAATAGTGCCATAAAATAGTGATGATGAGGGCTGCTTTCCCATTCTCATTCACTCAGCGTGTTCAAGACAAGCAGAATCATGTTATGTGTGTGTGTGTGTGTGTCAGGTATAAAACACATGAAGTCTTCTTTTGTCTGTCTGAGGCCTGACCAGCATCATGAAGAGCGTGTTATATCATGCATCTCTCTGTCTCTGCAGGTGTTTGCCTTCGACCACTGCTTCTGGTCCATGGATGAGTCCAACATCCCGAAGTACGCCGGTGAGTCACTCTTTAACACGTCCACACAGAATCACTTTCCCCTCACTGTGCTCGATAGAGTCACACCTGCATAATAATTATGGATTATTTTTGGTATTGTAATATGGAAAGCCCTGGAAATAACACGGACACACAATGTGCCGTTCCCAGGGTGGGGTCTGAGAAAAGCAGCTTGGATCACACTAAATCCTCATGCTGGTCCAGGCTAGTTTAGGTCTGGTACTGGTTATGCTGTGGTGTTCACTGACCGTCTGATGCATATTACACGCAAACGAGATCAGACATAACGCAGAAAACAAAGTTGAATATTTATTTCCAAAGGTGTTGAGTAACGAAGTACAAATACTTCGTTACCTTACTTAAGTAGAAATTTTGGGTATCTATACTTAGTTTTCAGCCTACTTTTTACTTCTACTCTTTACATTTTCACACAATTATCTGTACTTTCTACCTCTTACATTTTAACCCCTTAAGTGTCACCGTCCCGTTGCCCATATATATTTAGAACAATAATATCTTAGTAAAAACCTAAAGTAATATTGACAAACTATATATCATTTGAAAGCTTACAATCTCTAGTTTTCATATTTGGTGGATCAGTAATTTATCAATTTACAAAAATAATATTTCATATTCATTAGGCGTGTTTAGGCCTTTATTTTGAAATAGAAATAAACATGAAAAATCATGAAAGATTGGTAGAAACCTCAGTTTGTTTTCATGCCAAGAGTTCAAAAGATAACACCAATTAAATTTTTATGAGGAAAAAAAGGTCTGAAAATGTTTTGAATATCTAGAAAAATATGGATTCTCGATTTGTGATGCGGCAGCGAGCGATAACGCACATCTGTGCTCTTGTTATGTGTTTATTAGAGGTTGAAACCAAATCAAATACTGCCAAACCACCCATACTATTTCTGAATAGGATGTATACTTAATAAATTGTATGAAATTATGGAAATACATGGTTCAGATCACTCAAAACATATATGAAAATGGAGGCACCCTTATATGGTCACTAAGGAAGTGACAAAGTTTGGTACTGTGCCCAAATAAAATCTTACTGAAAGCTCATTTTTTGAGATATCAACCTAAAATTTGGAACACAAATTGTTTAGATTTTTGGCTTTAAAAATAGCCTCGTTACTCCTATTTCATTTCGGCTTGTTTTCATTCCGGCTTGTCATCGTAAAAAAAGATAAATCGCACCATCCGGATAGAGTGAATTTGATTGTGGTTGGATGAGAAGTATAAACATATACCAGTCCGTGCTCCATATACCATGCTCAGTAGTACACATATATAGTTATTTTTGCATTGTACTAAAATGCATTCATTTTCAATGGGCATATATGCGGCTGAAACAGGTAGCCTAGTGCATCCCAAATTTTTCAACATTAACGTTTTAATATAACATTATAGTCATTATGGCCTTTAGAAAAATGTATTTTAGTGCACTATAAATGCACTATAGGCCCCCACTATAAGCTTTTGTCCTTGATGGCATTTTTTTCCTTGCATTACTTTTACTTTTATACTTTTAAGTAGTTTTGAAACCAGTACTTTTACACTTTTACTTGAGTAAAAAGCTTGAGTTGATACTTCAACTTCTACAGAAGTCTTTTTTTAAACCCTAGTATCTATACTTCTACCTGAGTAATGAATGTGAATACTTTTGACACCTCTGTTTATTTCTGCTCAGTGTTGTTTTTGTTATTGTCAGTGAAGGATCCGTCTGAATTCGTCTGAAACCCCACACTATAATGCCGCTCATTGACATGGTTCCTCAAGTCAGGTCTCTCTGTTTTAGTCTGCCAAAATAAAGCCTGGCTGACAAACTAATGACTTTGCAAACATGTTCTTACATGGATCTGGTTCTTTCATCTTTCAATCTTACAGTCTAATGGATATAAGTGTGAGTGAGTGTGATGTTGACTCACACAGACACACTGGTTATTAAAGTCTTTTAGGAAGGATAATGTGCAGTTACAGGGTTTTATACAGGCCTGTACAGTCAAATTAATGATGGATGCTTTGGGAAATTCCTATTTTTTCTGCTTTTTCACAAGCGCTTTTTTCTGCTATAAAATCAAATTAACTTGATGCTTTGGGTATTTATATATTAAATTCCATCATTCAATTTACAGCTAATTTTTTAGTTTTTATTGAGTGATGTAAATTGCTCATGTATTTTTTTGGGCAGTACCTTACTTGCATGTGCAATATATTTAATATGTTTTCTATTTATTATTATTGTCTTTTTGATAGGTGGCTTATTAATTTTTTTTTTTATTATGTGAATATATCTACATTTTTATTTGAGCATTCTGTCATAGACATTTCTCTTATGGGATTAATAAAGTTGAACCATATCTTACTTTAGACGGAGTCTGTCACAGTGTTGTTTTAGTATTTATCTACTATTTTAGTTTTTATTAATATTTTGAATTCGTTTTTATTTTAGTATTTTCAGTTTCTTTGTAATTTAGGGTGATTTTTAGTTAGCTTTTGTCTTCTTTTTTAAATACTGCTATTTTACTAGTTTAATGTATTGGTAACACTTTACAATAAGGTTCCATTAGTAAACTACATTAGTTAACTGACTTATAATGAAAAATATTTGTAAAGCATTTATTAATCTTAGTTACTAATACATTATTAAAATCCAAAAATTGTATCTTGATATTATTTAATGACTCTGAGCTGAACAATGAACAGCTTTATTTTTATTAACTAATGTCAACAAAGATTAATAAATACTGTAACAAATGTATTGCTCATTGTTTGCTAATGTTAGTAAATGCATAATGAGACCTTATTGTAAAGTGTAGTTTTAGTTCAGTGTTAGTTTTCATTTTAAACATTCAGAGTTTGTCTTTATGGACTTTTCTTTTCTAGTGAGATGAGGATGTTTAACATCAAAGTAAGTTTCTGCAACACATTATGTTTAGCTTTATGAATTCTCTCTCTATCTGTGATAAAAAGTGAATGGAAAAAGTAATTGCTTATTGCCCGATTACTCGTCACTTAAACAGGGTTAATGAGTTGTGACGATCAACAAAAGATCTCCAGTCTGAAGGGTTTCATGCATCAGATGTCCCACCGCTGTTCAGACACATTGTGTGACGAGCATTTGAGTTCCTGTGCATGAACTGCACGAGCTGCATTGCTGCTCAGAAACAACAGGCGGTTTGTGCGGATGAAAGCGCTTGAGGGCCGTCTTTATTTAGCTCTCTGCACAGCTGGCTGATTCACCATGAATGTGGAGAACTGTGCATCTCGGCCTCACCGAAGCACGAACACGTCATGCGGCCCTTTTCCGCATTCACACCGCTTATTTTGGAGGTTTTTGTGGGAGGGCTCGAGGGATTTCTTTTTAGAGGAAAGGAAATGAGAAATGTGGAGATCCCTTTGTTGCTCAGCGGTGAATTGTTCCTTCTTGTACAGTATGGAGATCAGAGAGAGAAGATGTTGTTCGCATTTTAAAGGGGTGGTATAATGCCCTTTTCACAAGATGTAAAATGAGTCTCTGATGTCCCCAGAGTGTGTATGTGAAGTTTTAGCTCAAAATACCCCACAGATATTTTTATACAGCATGTTAAAACTGTCACTTTTTGAGGGTGAGCAAAAAAATGCACCGTTTTTGTGTCTGTTCCTTTAAATGCAAATGAGCTGCTTCTCCCGGCACAGGGGGTGGAGCTTCAACAGCTTGTGTCCTTTTACCTCACACACACATGCACTGAAAATTTAAAAAACTTTTAGCCTTTTATGTTCAAACCGAAGTCAGAAAGATGGAGAGACTCAAGAAGAAGTGACAACATGTAGACAACATTTCTGAATGGTTAGTTGGTGAATTTATGTAGCGTGTGTAGTTATCTTCTAGTCATTGATTAGCATATTCTGTCTTGATAATCTATAAATCGTGTTCAGGGGGCGGGGTTTATGTAAATTTTAGGGTTGGTGATGTCACTAACCCAGGAGGAATGTCCTCTAGTCTCTACCAGCCGTTTGTTGTAGTCCTTAAAAAGCGATTTCTTTAAAAGCAAATATCTCCCTTTGCTTTGAACTTTGAGCATTGTAACTTTGCAGATGTTGTTTATGCTCAAACAGCAATATTACACACTAACTAAAGTTAGAAAAGTGAAATCATATTCAACCGCCCCTTTAATGTTGTGGTTTTCATAGTTTCATGTATTTGTCTTGTAGGTCAGGAGGTCGTGTTCAAGTGCCTTGGGGAGGGAATACTTGAAAACGCATTTCAAGGATACAACGCCTGCATTTTTGCCTATGGACAAACAGGTACTGTTACAGAGAGAAACACAGAGGAAACAATATATGATCTTTTGTAAAGGTGCTTTTTGTTGCTGATAGTGACATCCGTTTCATTGAAAGACATGAATAGATGCTCATTTATTGGCATGAGAGCATATAAGAGCCCTGCGAGACATAACTATATACGTTTCACACTATAAAATCACACAACTAGGAATTCCCCGTTACACCTTGTTTTATGTTGGACTGATGAATCTCACAAAAACATGTCCAGGTCACAATCCATGCCAACATATTTTTATTTTATTTTTTGGTACATTTTTTAATGACAATTAAAGCACATTTTCACTTCAAATTCGTACTATTCTCAATTATCATTTTCTTTTTAAATAATTATTTCTAGTTAGTTCTAAGAAAATTCATAAAGTAAGAGTCATAAAGTAACAACAGTCAATCTGAATTTTTTTCTTTGTATAAACAAACAAAAAAAATAAATATATATATATAAAATATAGATATATTATAAAACATATTTATTTATATTTAATTGATGATTTTTATGTAAAGAATTTTTTTTTACAATTTATCATTTTCTACTTTTAGTCTAAACATTTAAGACAAAAAGCATTAAACAAACAATAGAAAAATATTGAATCTTATTTTTTATTACATAAATAATAATTATTAAAAAAATGCAAATTAAAAAAATATTTTTCCTTTGTTTCAGTTCTTTAAGACTTCAGATTTTTTTTTTTTTTTAATATATTTTTTTATTGTATTTTTTTTAATTATTTGACCATGCACATCAGATGAAAATTATGTGTAATGAATAAACTAATTTTTTTAGTTTTTTCAATGTTCAAATCTGTAAAAGCAGAATACATTGAATAATTGAATAACCTGATGTTTCAGCGTTCATGAACAGGAAGCTTCTGCGTTTCCAATCATTACTGTTGTGTTGAATCGCTCAGTGTCTGTCTTTCCTCTGCCTTCCTGTCCTAGTTCTCAGACCGGCGTTTTGTCCTCCAACACAAGCTTGACATGCGGGCTGATGTGTGCGAACACGCCTGCTGGGTGACAGAATGTCTTCTAACCTTTGAAACGTTGTGTTGGTGGTCTGGCAGGCTCTGGGAAATCCTTCTCAATGATGGGCAATGGAGAGCAGCCAGGCCTGATCCCGAGACTCTGCTGCTCGCTGTTCGAGAGGGTCTCCAAAGAGCAGAACGAGGCCCATTCCTTCAAGGTGGAGGTCTCGTTCATGGAGATCTACAATGAAAAAGTCCGAGACCTGCTGGATCCCAAAGGGTGAGCGGATTCATAACATACCGTGGGCACAGAGTTCTCAGCTCTCCTCAAGTTCACACAGGTGTGGAGAATCACATTTACAGGATCCACAGAAGCTGTGTTTAAATCTGCAGGCTGTGTGAAGGTTGTTCACAGTCATTTATCTGTCACAGACACACACACACACGCGCGTCTGCACCATCTAGTGAGAGTTTACAGCACTGGTTTTCACACTCAGATGTGCTGGTGCTTTCAGTTAACTTAAAGTACATCACTTCCTATTTTTTATGGCTTTACAAAATTTCAATTATTTTTTAAGTTTAAATTGATCAAGTTTTTCTTTTTTTTATGTTACAGTTTTTATATTTGACATTTTTTGTGCTATATATACATTTTTATTTATAGTTATAATTTAATTAGTAAATTATTTCATGTCCTATTTTTACAACTTTTTTATATATATATATATATATATATATATATATATATATTAGGGTTGTCAAAAGATTAATCACGATTAATCGCATCCAAAATAAAAGTTTGTGTTTACATAATATATGTGTGTGTACTGTGTATAATTATTTTGTATATATAAATACACACACATGCATGTATATATTTAAGAAATATTTGCATACATATACTGTATATATTTATATATAATTTATATTATATATAAATATAATTTTTTTATATATAAATTACACATTTTTCTTAAATATATACAAGCATGTGTGTGTATTTATATATACAAAATAATTATACACAGTACACACACATATATTATGTAAACACAAACTTTTATTTTGGATGCGATTAATCGCGATTAATCTTTTGACAACCCTAATATATATATATATATATATTTAATGATATCTATTGATAATTAAATGAAATGATATTTATTAATAAATCATATTTATATATATATATATATATATTAATAAATTACATGCTCTACTTGCGAAACACATAAGATACTGTCAAGAGGCTCAAACCAGAGGAAGATTGTGAATCGGCGTCTAGGGAAGGGACCTTTAATAAAGGGCTAATGAAACTGTAATGGTATTTTCTCACATTTATTCTCTTCCTTGCGTACAGGAGCAGACAGTCTCTGAAGGTCAGGGAACATAAAGTCCTGGGTCCGTATGTGGACGGGCTCTCTCAGCTGGCTGTGATGAGCTTCGAGGTGAACATCATATTTTCTCCTGAAATATTACCTCAGGAGATTAATGAAAGTCTCAATTGTTTTAATGTTTCATTTAAGTTTCGACTTTGTTTGAGGTGTTTCTCTCAAACTTCTGTAGGAGGCCTTTGTCTGTCCCTGACAGTGTCATATAGGCTTTATTCAGGCAGACACAGTTCCTTGTTAAAAAAAAGTTAAATGACAGACCAAATCACATTTTGGTGTGGATTATAAATGTCATTTTCACTCTTTCCGCTTACACTGAACTATGTGACATTTGACAAAACGCCCAGTTTTTTAAATCCTTTAAAAATGCTTTTTCCTGGTTATGCGAACGTCAAGGCAACATTCCATTTTAGAATTTTGCAAACATTATGAGAATGTTACTTTTCAATGTTCTCTAAACATTCTGAAACAAGTAGTAACATTAAAAAAAACATTTCAGAAAAAACAAAAAAGTATAAATAAAGTTTTTTTTAAAGGAATGTTATTTTAAAGGGTAACTCTCGCCAAAATTGAACCTAGGCTCTTTTTGTTAATCTACCTGAGTAGATCGATCTCCGTAGTCGATCTCCGAATGCAACGTAATGAACTGACTCCATATGAGGAAATGTCATGAACTTGTAATTTCAATGAAAAGCATGATAACTTAGATAAAAAATTATCCGTGAATTTATATGGAAACAAGCTTTAGGAGCTTTCCATCTTTACTCTCCTAATGTTACGTTGCATTCGGAGATCGACTACTTTTGACTGACAAAATTCCAGCCACCGGAAACACTAACTGATAAAGTGAGTCGTACAAAATCTTTCTTTTTAGTAAACTTTGTGTACACAAACAATGTTCTCAGTGCTGGAGTTCATGTGTAGAGCCCCTGGTGATACTTCCAGCAAAGTTTCATGTTGTGTCGAGCCTTCTTAGTGTTTTAAAAATAGCAATTTTTGATGATATCATAGAAGTGGCCCAAGCACTCCCATTCAAAAGGCATGACCTAAAACGAAAATGTGGTCAATCTTAAAAGTGGCGTTTCCATTCTAATTATGCTTTTACACGAAAGTTTGACTCGGGTAGATTAACAAAAAGAGCCTAGGTTCCATTTTGGCGAGAGTTACGCTTTAAAGTTACTGGAAGAAAGTTTGTTCATAACTATGAGAGAACCTTTCCAGAACATTAGCCAAAGTTCTGAGAACGTTCCCTGTTGAAAAGATGTTTGCAATTTATTTGTGTGTTTTCTCTCATTTCCCACCAACTCAGGACATTGAATCTCTGATGTCGGAGGGGAACAAATCCCGCACTGTAGCCGCCACCAACATGAACGAGGAGAGCAGTCGCTCGCACGCCGTCTTCAGCGTCATCGTCACGCAAACACTCTACGACCTGCAGTCGGGGGTCGGTGGTTCACTCAATCACGGTTATTCATTTGAAATTGTGCAGATATATGGGAAATTAAGCTTCCGCTGATTTTATTACAGTATATTTTGTCCCAATTCATAAACAAATTATTGAACAGTTTTGATTATTTGTGACATGCAGCATAAATTATTGAGTCTTTCACATAGTGGGCAAAAGTGATGTCTGGAGGGGAGATTTGTTTTTAATGACCCTACAAGTTTGATTAAACTGCGAAATATGAGGAAAATATTATTCTTTTTTTTTATATTTTAAATATGAGGGAAAAATAAAAGTTTGTCTGACAAAATTATTTGGCAAAAATCACAAACTACAGCTACAAACAAATGCATAGAAAAACAAAAAGCTCACAGGAAAAAGCTTAGATTGACTGACTACAACATAATCAGTTATTAATATTTGGTTGGTTCTCTCCTGTTTTTGCATGTTCATAATTTCTTTGTATAAATAAAATGATGTCAGGACAATTTGGCATGTTTCATTGCGTTATCACAAATAAAACAATTGACTTCAAGCACAATTATGCAATATGATTACAAAATTATTTCAATATTCCTAGGCTGAACATGACTTTTGGCCACTACTGTATATGAGTCAGTCTTCATCTCTCATCTGTCTCAAAAACACGTTTTTCATTCATCCTAACTTCACTTCAAAAGTCATAGCTATGGAAGCTTGTTTTCGCCACAAAATAAAAAAAATAAAAGATAATTGCGACTTTTTATCTCACAATTGCGAGTTTACATCTCGCAATTCTGACTTTATATCTCAGAATTCTGACTTTATATCACGCAATTCTGACTTTATATCTCAGAATTCTGACTTTATATCACGCAATTCTGACTTTATAACACATAATTGCGAGTTTATATCTCGCAATTCTGACATATTTTCTCAGAATTGTGAGATATAAAGTCCAATTCTAAGAAAAAAATAAAAAAGACGGACTTTTTTTTTTTACCTTAGAATAGTTTATATCTCACAATTCTGACTTTATAACACGCAATTGCGACTTTATATCATGCAATTCTGACTTTATATCTCCCAATTGCGTGATATAAAGTCAGAATTCTGAGATATAAAGTCAGAATTCTGAGATATAAAGTCAGAATTGCGTGATATAAAGTCGCAATTACGAGAAAAAAAGTCAGAATTCTGACTTTATATCTCAGAATTCTGACTTTATATCTCAGAATTCTGACTTTATTTCACGCAATTCTGACTTTATATCTCAGAATTCTGACTTTATATCTCAGAATTCTGACTTTATTTCACGCAATTCTGACTTTATATCTCGCAATTCTGAGAAATAAAGTCAGAATTGCGAGATGTAAACTCGCAATTGTGAGATAAAAAGTCGCAATTATCTTTTTTTTTTTATTATTTTGTGGCGGAAACAAGCTTCCATACATAGCAGATCACATCATAAGATTATCATTCTTAAATATGATTTAAATAATGCAGTAACGTTGTTTGCAATAACAAATCCTAATAATGTTTTTTATTCAGTAAATGCGTGGCAAGTATTCATTTTGGACCCTGAGCTATACCAGACACATGTTGGGCTGAGTTGTGCTGATTTAGGAAGTTGTTGATTGTAATACTTGCTTTTATGTCTGTGTTTGTGTGCGAACGCAGAATTCTGGAGAGAAAGTAAGCAAGATCAGTCTGGTTGATCTGGCCGGCAGCGAGCGCGTGTCCAAGACTGGAGCTGCGGGAGAGAGACTGAAGGAAGGAAGCAACATCAACAGGTCAGACAAGAGCACTCTTGACTTTTCAGAGGAAATGTGTCACTTGCTTATAATGATTGAAAAAACAATAATATGTCGACAGTTTGTAGTATGCAGTCTGGGAACTTAAGCCAGGATGAAAGAATAAAGGATAACTGGATAGGATCAACAAAACGAATAAAGAAGAGAATAAAGCAGGCGTCTTTACAAACCTACATGAATAAGAGCATCTTCAAATGTTAAAGGTTAATAGATGCTTTATGAAAAATATAGCATCCATTAATTGCATCATTGCATCTGCAATGATGGATCCTCTAATTCAGGGTTTCCAAAACTGGAGTTTGTGAGGGAACTGCAAGGAGTAAGTTGATAGAAAAATGAATAATGAATTAAATCGTAAAAATGTCAAATTAAAATAAACTAAACTAAACTAAAAAATAATAATTTTATAAAAAAAAATCTAAATAATACACATATTTTATTATTATTTAATCATAAAAATGTCAAATTAAAATAAACAAATTAAAATAAAAACAATCAGAATAAAACACCTAATAAGAATTTATTAAATCATAAAAATGGTGACTTAAAATAAATAATTTAAAAATAAAAACAATTAAAATAAAAATACTAACTAAACATTAATTAAATCATGAAATGTCAAGTTTTTTTTAAAATAAAAATAAAGAAAAATACCAACTAAAAGTTTATTAAATAAAGAATGACAAATTAAAAGAAATGATTGAAAAATAAAACACTTAATAAGAATTTAATAAATCTTAAAAATGGAGAAATAAAAAAATAAATAAAAAAAAATACAATAACAAAACTAAGAATGTATAAATCATAAAAATGTTGAATTAAAATTAATCTTTTGAATTTAAAAACAATAACTAAAAATTTACACTTACTAAAAATATTTGTTTGTGATTACCTGCATGTCATGTGACCACTGTCCATATAGTTTGGGTCTATAAAACTACTTATATGGTCTATAAGTTTGGGAATCCCTACTTTAATTGAAAAAAAATAATAATAAAATCATATAAAAATCAGCTAACCATGCAGCTTTATTTCCGCCCCTCCCTTTAATGAGTCTGTGATGTTCGTCTGGTGTTTTCTGTGTGTCCAGGTCTCTGACCACGCTGGGCTGTGTGATCTCTGCTCTGGCTGATCAATGTGCAGGGAAAGGCAAGAGCAAGTTTGTGCCGTACAGAGACTCAGTGCTGACGTGGCTGCTCAAGGTTAGTACGTCTGTCAGAGCTGCTCGTTCAATAGACCCAAAAGTCCAGGGGAATCCAACTCACATGACACCGTTTTCTGCTAAAAACTGAAAAGTTCTTGCGTGTTTTGGCCATTCATGTACACGTCAATGGGGCCTAAAAATGCAAACTTTTGAAAGCGGCTCATGATACCGTTATCGTCTCCATGTAAACCACAAAAACTTGAATTTGTGAAAACGTGTTACTTTAAAATATCTCCAACTACTGGCCTGACAGCATAATACAATGTTTTTAGTCATTTGTCACGGATCCGTTGTCCCTCAAACTCAGACTTTTTTTCTTCTAGAGCGTGTATTTGTACCCTCCCACATTTTCAGTATTTTAACACATTTAAGTGTTTTGAGAGTGACTTGATTATATAATTTGTGGTGTTTTATGGGTGTAAAGAGCTCTTTTAGCGAAATTTGCTTGTCTGGACTGATTTGTGGAATTTTCTGCACAGCATTATGGGTAATGTAGTTTTTCACCATGAATTCAGCTGTTAAACATGATAACTTTAAAAAATAAGTTGAAATAATGTGGGCTTACAGCTTCAACACCGTTATATATCATCGGCTGCTCACATTAAGGCTATAAGTAAAAAAAATGAAAGGTTTATAAGTAAAAATCTATTTCCCTATGGAGAAATGAATGGAGTTTTCAGTTCCTGAACTCTCTACTTCTACAGGACAATCTCGGTGGCAACAGTAAGACGGCCATGATCGCAACCATCAGCCCAGCCGCTGACAACTACGAGGAGACGCTGTCGACGCTGCGGTACGCCGACCGAGCGAAGAGAATCGTGAACCACGCCGTGGTCAATGAGGATCCCAACGCCCGCATCATCAGGGAGCTCCGGGAGGAGGTGGAGAAGCTGAAAGTGCAGCTCTCTCAGGCTGAGGTGAACTTCAGATGAATCTCTGACCTCAGAATGCCACACACCCCCAAATATGATCATCCTTGTGCGACATATTAATTTTTAGGACATCCATCCTAAAAATTTAAAGGCAGCTATATATTTTTGCTGTGAAAAATTAATATTATTAATGTGTAAAATATTATTTGGAAGATATGTTTTTTTCTACTCGCTACAGTACTATACTGTTAGCTACATTATTTATTTAATTTGTATTTATTTATGTATTTGTTTATTTTAAATCTAATTTTTATTTATGTAGTTTTAGTTTATTTATTTTAATTTTTTTTACACTGTTTCTCTAAACTTTTTCATGAACCCCTAGCATCAGTCTATAGTGAAACAGTGTATTTTTAATAATGCTTTTTTGTTTTATGCAAATTAAATGTGTACAGTATATTTATAATAGACAGTTTTCCTGCATTCTCCAGCAACTTTTTTCCTCTCAATGCGTTCTGTAATTGCCTTTATGCCAAGGATGCAAGCGATACTGGCTAAAACAAGATACCTTAGAAGGCATCATGCTGCATGCCTTTGATACCTTAAAATTCTCCCTATGTAGACAGCTTCACTAGGTTTTAGAACAGAGCCGGTGTTAAACCCTTTGAGGAACAGGGTTATTAACGTCTACTACATTTTAACTTATTTTATTTCAGCTAAAATAGTTTGTTGAAGTACTAAAATAATACAAACTAAAACTGAAATAAAAACAGATAAAACTATGAATATGAAAAATAAAAAACTACAAAATATTAGTACAATTATTAGTAAAATAGCTCTTAACAAAAACCTAAATAAAAATCAATAAAAACAATATAGATATATTTAAAAAAAAAAAAAAAAAAACTTTACCAAAATTAAACTTAAATTAAAGTGAATTTGGAAAAAACTATTCTAAATATTAGTAAAAATTATAATAGCATATTAATGATACTAAAATAACACTGATGGGGAGATGTTTAGACTCGTAACTTTTAATGATAAATGATTAATGATAAATGATAAATGATTTTAATGATTGTTATGTTGTATTTGTCAGTCTCTTAAAGCTCCTGAGCTGAAGGAGAAACTCCATGAGTCGGAGAAGCTCATTCAGGAAATGACGGTCACCTGGGAAGAGAAACTCCGGAAAACGGAGGAGATTGCACAGGTGTCACACACACACACACACACACACACACACACACACACACACACACACGTTGGGTTTTCATGTTTAATGGGGACTTTCCATAGACATAATGGTTTTTATGCTGTACAAACTGTATATTCTCTCCCCTTACACTAACTCTACCCATCACAGAAAATGCTCTGCATTTTTGCATTTTCAAAAAACATGATTTATAAGCCGTTTTCCTCATGGGGACCAAAAATGTCCCCACAAGGTCAAAAGCTGCTGGTATTACTATACTATTTTGGAATTACCAATGAAGGGTTTACCAGGACCACATACACGCACACACTCATTTGCATCTCTCGATGTTGTCAGTGTGCAGCTGTGCAGAATTAAATTTGCACACAAGTTTATTGTTGCTCAATTGTTGCCTAACCTCTCTTAGAAAGGATATCTCAAATGAGTTCCCTTAAATATCTGTCGTTTCTCCTAGACTGAGATGAAATGGAGAACTTTTGCTGTCAAGAATGATTTCAATAAACGCTAATTTTTTAGTCAAATTCTTGTCTAAATTTAGGACGAATAAAATATCTGAGACAAAGAGGATATTTAAATGAAATAAACCCAAGGAAAGAGCACATTTGAGCGATTACAGTCTCACAGAACATGTGGGATTTGATTGACAGCTGTCATTGGTCTCTGCAGGATCGTCAGAAGCAGCTGGAGAGCATGGGAATCTCTCTGGAGTCATCAGGGATCAAGGTCGGAGAGGACAAATGCTTCCTGGTCAACCTGAACGCTGATCCTGCTCTTAATGAACTTCTGGTTTACTACCTGAAGGTATATTGATTGCACATTGAGACATAATTAGTGAGGTTTGCATCTACTTTTGCTCATTTATTTCCATTGGACGCTTGCCTGAGGGCTGCAAGGAATCCTGACGCTCTTTTATTTTTGATGCATCTCAAGGGACACATAAGGACTGAGTGACAATAAATAAAACATTTTTTAATGGACAAATTAATAGACATATTAAAAGGGGCCCCTTTTTCAAAGTCTTGATTTAGTTTTTAGACTCTACTAGAATAAGTTTTCATTCTTAAACGTTCAATAAACACATTATTTTTCACATATTCTCCATTGTTGCAGCTCCTCTCTTCCCAGTCTGTCAGTAACAGAGTTCCTGTCTCTATGAAGCCCCTCCTTCTGAAAAGCTCAATGTGCTCTGATTGGTCGGCTGGATCAGTGTGTTGTGATTGGTCAACTGCTTCAAGTTTGTTTGGGAAATGTCCCGCCCCTTACCATAACCACAAGTTTCAACACACTACTAACTAACTCAACCAGGCCCCGCCCCTTTAATCTGCATATGCCTTGGGCGGGAATTATTTAAATGAGGAATATTGTGACGTGTTCGTTCCCGGAAGAAAACTCAAGACTCCAATGGAGGCGTTTCAGGGAGTTCAGAAACACTGACACTGATATAGAGAATAACTCCCGCTGGAGGGACTTTGCTTCAGACCTTTTTCATGATCAAACAGCAACAATACACACTAAAGAAAGATGTATGAAAGTAAAATATACTAACTACAGTACTTTCACTACACACTCTATGCAAAGCACGACTGCAATCAAAAAATGTTGCATCCATATTTGATTGGATTCAATCTTCGTTAGGTTGAAGCGTAGCTGTCAACGCTGTTGTCTAAGGTGCGTCTGCAGGTACTAGCGTCCCTGAGCTCTGATCGAGACCTGTGACAACAGCAGCTAGACCTCGACTGCACCAACAACAGGCCTTTGTCTGCTGCCTCCAGTCGGCTTGGCATACCAATGCTGAATTAGCATGTTAATGTGAAGGGAATAGTGCAGCTGTGGGCATAAACAACGTCCCCTGGAAGAGCAATGTGTGTGTAACTGAGCCCACATGTGTGAAAACACAGCCCTCTTTACTCCTTCCTTTGATGGTTGTTATTCTGTCCTTCGAATAATGTGAAGACGATCTGGAAGTGTGTTATTTGTGGCAGGGTTATGGTCACAATGCATTTGATGCCTTAAAG
This sequence comes from Vimba vimba, assembly GCA_022828995.1. Classification (NCBI taxonomy): domain Eukaryota; kingdom Metazoa; phylum Chordata; class Actinopteri; order Cypriniformes; family Leuciscidae; genus Vimba; species Vimba vimba. The sequence continues at coordinate 34,514,637 of CM040830.1, read as the reverse complement.
GGCTCCCTATGTAGACAGCTTCTCTATGTTTCAGAACAGGGTTATCATCATAAACTACAGCTGTGGTGCTGTGTAGTTTCGAGCGGCTCACGTGTGAGATGTGTGTGTTCTTCTCTGTGTCCAGGATCACACGCGTGTGGGTGCCGACACATCTCAGGACATCCAGCTGTTCGGCATCGGGATTCAGTCTGAGCACTGTGTGCTGGACATCACGACTGATGGAGACGTCACGCTCACGCCGCTGGAGAACGCCAGGTGAGACACACGTCCGGCTGTTTATTAGCATGACAAATGATTTTCATTTGTATCGCCATAGTGTATACAGTTCAAACAACAACAAAAGAAATGAATGAAATGAAAAAAAACAGAATATGTTGTACATGTGAAGAAAAAAAGAAAAGAAAATAATAGTAAAAAAAAATTCTGGGTCAAATTTCACCCCAAAATCAACAGAAAGAAATATATTTTGCAGAAAGTAAATCAAGCGTTTAAAAATTATATTTTAATATATTTTTTACAATACATGAGGCTTTGCAAATGGCATAATTAGATTCCCTTACACACTCAGACCACTTATTTTTTTGTGTAATGTTTGTGTTTTATACTATATTTTTTCACTTAATTCATATTTTTATTTCAGTTTTAGCAATTCAACTTAAATTAAACTGAACAAAAATGAGAAATGTTGCCTAACTAATGTCTGTTATTAATTATCAATTAATGTAAATGTTTTCATGTAAATGTTTTAGTTAATGATAACAACACTGATTATTCTGAATGTTTTGCAAATTAAAATATATAAATATATATGCATGTTGTACTGTTTTTTTCTGTCATGCCGTTTGCAATTCTTCATGGGATGTTCATTCCCTCATCAAGGAATTCAGGAACACAGTCTTGTGCCTTTGTCTTATTTGCGTGTCTTAAAGGAACACGCCGACTTTTTGGGACTTTAGCTTATTCACCGTATCCCCCAGAGTTAGATAAGTCCATACATACCCTTCTCATATCTGTGCGTGCCGTAACTCTGTCTGACGCACCCACCGCTAGCCTAGCTTAGCACAAAGACTGGAGGTAAATGGCTCCAGCTAGCATTCTGCTTCCAATAAGTGACAAAATAACACCAACATTTTCCTATTTACATGTTGTGATTTGTATAGTCACAGCGTGTACAAATAAGGTCACATGAGACACAGCCATCTTCTAACCATATACATACTGTCTCATGTGACCTTGTTATTTGTACACGCTGTGACTATACAAATCACAACATGTAAATAGGAAAATGTTGGCGTTCTTTTGTCATTTATTGGGATCAGTATATGCTAGCTGGAGCTGTTTACCTCCAGTCTTTGTGCTAAGCTAGGCTAGCGGTGGGTGCGTCAGACAGAGTTACGGCACGCACGGAGATGAGAAGGGTATGTATGGACTTATCTAACTCTGGGGGATACGTGAATAAGCTAAAGTCCCAAAAAGTCTGCGTGTTCCTTTAAATACTTTTTGCGTCCAATCAAATGTTGTGTTTCATTCTGATTGTGATGTTTTAACCTTATTTTCCTGCACAGGACCTGCGTGAACGGCACAATGCTCTACTCCAAGGTTCACCTGTGGCACGGAGATCGCATCCTGTGGGGAAACAACCACTTCTTCAGGTAAGCTGCAGATTTGCACATCCAGGCGTCTCCTGTACATGTACAGGTTCATCAGAGTGAACGTGTCGTCCTCAGAATCAACCTGCCGAAGCGCAAGCGGCGCGACCGCTTAAAGGAGATGGAGAGGGATTGTTCCCGCGAGAGCTTCGTGGAGGCCGACGTGGAGACGGCCAGCGAGGCTTCGTCCGAGCAGGATTACAGCTACGAGTTTGCACAGATGGAGGTCATGATGAAAGCTCTGGGGAACAACGGTACACGCTAGAGCCTTTACTACACAATACACAGAGTCGTGCATGAGGCATTCTGCTTCACAGTATCATTCAAATGGAAAATAAAACACATCTATATATACCTATAACTAGATGAATTTTCCTGCTTGAATTCTCATTGCTCATTATTTTGAAAATGCAATAAAATTAAATAACTTATTTTTAATAAACAATTATTTAAATTTAGCTGATTATCACATCTACTGCATACACCCCTATCAGTGATGCGCGGGTCAATGTATAAACAACCCGCACCCGACCGACGTTTTAAACTAACCCGCCCGCAACTCGGACCGCAAAAAAAAGAAAAAGAAAATATTGTACCCGACCCGCTTAATGACCCGCATTTTTTAAAAGTAGCCTAGTAAATGCTCATCGTTGCGTCGTTGGGAAAAAAAAGAATATAGCCTAGGCTATTCTAATTTTGTCAAGAATTATAAAAAATCGTCAATAAGCTCATAATTTGTAAATAGTCTAAATGTTTAGTTTTAACAACAATTTTAAAAAGCTGGCTATATGTCTATTTTGATGTTTCTGTGCAAGTTCAGCCGACAGTGAGGTTCGGGTTTGTTCCGATCAGAGCTCGTGAACGGAGAACTGAATCTATTCCGCTCCGCTCACTCATTCCGCAGGGTCGCTCGCTCAACCCAGAATGGCCTGCTGGTTCGAAAATATGTGGAATAAGGGCTACCTCCGACTAATTTTTTTTTTTCTATTCGACTAGTAGTTTTTAATTTAAGCCATTCGTGGACAAATCGCCCCTTTATATTAATTTAATTAGCCTACTTAAATAGGCTATAGCCTATGGATAATAAGCGTTATGACCGCACGCATAAAGCTTGCCACAAAGAACCGGTTAAAGTAATGATTATGAATGTCAGAATGTGTCTAAATTAGCAAGGAGACATTTAATTGTTTAGTAATAAACTGGTGTTTTCTGTGTCGCTGCAAAGATGAAGTTGACAATTCGGACTCGCCGTGAACGCCAGAGAGAAATGCACATTTCATTTGGATTACATAATCAGAGAGTAGCCTATTTATTTTGGTTTGAATATTTTCGTTTAAAAGTGGACAATTGATTGATAAAACATTGATCAAAATTAAGATACAATTTATACAAAACGAAAATCTTTTAAAAAGAGTTTTCAATAAAACAAAACGTCGTCAAAATCATGTTTTACCAAAAACAGGGCCGTTGCTAGGAGGGCGCCAGCGCCTCTGCCTCTCAGCGGCTCTGCCTCGCGAGTGGATGATGATAGCCCTGAAGACGCCTAGCAATGATAGCCTATACATTAGTGGTAGTATACCTTTAGTTAAGTTATACCTTAAGAGTCTTCGTAGCGCGCTAATAGACAATATTTTCGGAAAATGCAGCCCAGGTATGATGCGTAATGGAGATTCCAAAGCGCTCTATATTAGTCAATATTTTTTTTATTAAGTTAAGCAGTGATTGGATAACGTTTTTTATTTTTTTATTTAACGTTTTTAATTTAAGGCCCACCCACAATTGGTCTGGCTTATCCAAAACTGAAATCCCGGCGCCGTGCCTGGTTGGTCGTGCCAGTTTTGTGGCTATCAAATGTGTAAATAGCATCGCAAGAAGTACACATGACAAAACCAGCACTTTGGTCATCATCTTTCATTATTTCGGCAAATGTCTCCCACACTCACACAGCTTCCACTCCCCAGTCTTCACCTTTTCTCTTGCCGCCTCCATCTCTACCTGCAGACTGAGCTCGTGCGTCATCATACTTTTTGCCAGTTATTTAGCCAATAAAGTGTAGGCCTATGTATTTCATTAAAAATAGTGTCTAGTAATATATAAATTACAAAGGTTTAATTGGCATCTTTATTTCAAACGACCCGATCGACCGCGACCCGAATATCATTAAAAATATTTTTGGATGACTCGTAACCGCGGGTGACCGCGGGTGACCGCAGGCACCCGCTCATTTCGGATCAACCCGCGCATCACTGACCCCTATAACAAAATGAATTTACCTGCTTGTATTCTCATTGCTCATTGTTATGAAAATGCAATACAAATATATTAAAATATATTATATATTAAAATAAAATTTATTATTTTTAATATATAAATAATTTAGTCCTGTCAAATCGATTAATCACGATTTATAGCATCTAAAATAAAAGTTCATAAATATATTATATATATATACATACATACAGTACACACACACACACACACACACACACATATATATATATATATATTTACAAACTTGTATGTTAGATTTATCGCGATTAATCAATTTGACAGCACTAAAATACTAAATAAAAAAACGAAATAAATTAAAATGTACCTGACTGTTTTTTTTTTTGAGTACAAACAATTGGAAAAAAATCTCCCAATGCAACACTTATATTTTCTGAATATATTATCTGAAAACAAACCCTAATATCTATCTCAAGTAAATATATCTTGTTTTAAAGATGTCTAAGGCCATTAATAGCAGTGTTATTTTAGTATTATTTATATTGTATTATAGTAAGTATTGTATTGTATTGAATTAGCTTTTTATGCTTTCCTATTTCATTTTAATTTTAGTTTAAGTAATTTTACTATGTGCTTTTGCCATTTTATTAGCTTTTTAAAAAATCTATCTATTTATCTTTACTTCAGTTTTAATTTACCTTAAACTTATTTTATTTCAGTTAGTTGACGAAGCAATATTTCTAATTTCCGTTTAAGTTTTACATCTAATATTTACGTTATGTTATGTTTCTAACAGAAACAGTTAGTTGATAGTAACCCTGATTTATAGATGTATCAGCGTGTGTGTTTGTGGCCGTGTCTCCACACAGACCCCATGCAGAACGTGGTGCAGGTGCTGGAGAAGCAGTATCTGGAGGAGAAGCGTCTGGCTCTGGAGGAGCAGCGTCTGATGTACGAGCGGGAGCTTCAGTCCCTGCGGCAGCGGCTCTCCCCGGAGAAGGTGTCCCAGCACCAGCGCTGCAGCAGCGACCGCCTGCCCTTCCCCACACACTCCACACACAGCAAAGAGCGGCTGTGGACGGAGGAGAGGTGAGAACCCGGCCTTTAAAGGCACAATCTGTCATTTTTCCACGCATTTTCAAAACAATAACAAAGACGAAGCGTGATGACGCTATGAAGGAGAGTGGAACGATGGGAGATGTCGTTTTCACCATCCAGTGATTTATGGAATTCACAAATCATATAAATGATTTATCAGCTAATAAATTTGTTTTTGTATTACCTGTACGTTTGATCACACTATTTTACTAACATGTGACTATTTGTCAAATGATTTGGTGGGTTAATGCTGCACAGTTTTACACGTTTAAAACAATCGTACTAAAAGTACATTTGAACAAACCCACAGTATTTGCAAATAATGGCTAAATTGTTACATTGTTAAATTAACACATAGGCTACTGCATTTAATTTCATTGTCATAGACTTGGTCACAAGACTTGATAAAAAGCATTACTGAAGTACAAACAAAGTGCAATTTGTGTACAATAAATAATAAATATTTGCTTACTTGTCTATTAAAACACATGCGAGAGCGACGAGTCTCTGTCGTCAGATCAAGTCCAAGTTTGTTGCGAAGCTCTCTCCATCCTGAAAACACCACGCCGATATTGATGTTTGTTTTATTTCTCTGTTTGTCCCAAAGCCTGCTTGCCTCAGTTGATCTACATTTACGTTTTCTGGGATTTTCTGTTCTCGCTAATTAGTAATCATGAACGTATGTATACATAGATCCCTCATTAGCAGCCATTGAAACAGCCGATAATGAGGCATCTAAGTATTATATCTATGTCATTGATATGCAACAATGACAAGGGACGAGCCATTATTTAAAACTGTAATTTATTTTTATTTATTAATTCACAAATCCTTGGGAATTTTTGCAATAATGTAATTACACAACTGCATGAAATATATCACACTGTGGAAGTGGTTTTTGAATATTGTATTACAAAAATCTTACATATTGTACCTTTAAATCCTGACTGGATGTAATCCAGGACATAATCCTGCTGTCTACCTTTTTGAAACAGCCTTCGTGTTGGAGATTGTGCCTATGAAGCCCTAAAATGCTACATGCCTACATAGGCAGCTCACTAGGTTTTGGAGTAGATTCATATTGTTTACAACCTGTGATTTCACATTCTATCTTGCCCGAACATACACACACATTCTCTCACAGAGAAGTGAATCCTTGTAACACTCACATTTAACATTCCCTGGACATTTTTGCTCCATTCATCCAGCCATGCTTTGTAGTGGTCCGCTAGTGTGTCGTCGTCTCTCGTGTGAATGTGCCTCTGTGTTTTCCAGGGACGAGCTGTTCCGCCAGAGTCTGTCTCGGTTGCGCGAGCAGGTGGTGAGAGCAAACGCACTGGTGCGAGAGGCCAACTTCCTGTCCGAGGAGATGCTCAAACTCACCGACTACCAGGTCACGCTGCAGATACCAGCCGCCAACCTCAGCGCCAACCGCAAGGTGAGAATACACACATTTACATTCCTTCATTCAGCAGACGCTTTTATCCAAACCAGCGGACAAGACCAAACAATACAGACACAGAAAAAAAAACACCAGGCAAAGTTTTCTTACCCATTTATTTATTTACTCATTTACTTATTTATTTTATGTATTTACAAATATTTATGTATTTGTTAGCTTATTTATTTATTTTACTTATTCATTCATTCATTTACTCGTTTATTTACTTTATTTGTTCATTTGTTTACTTGTTTGTTTGTTATTTTTTTTCTATAATTTTTTTTTCTCATTTATTTACAATTTTTAAATTTTAATTATTTCATTTATTTGTTTATTTAGTCCTTTATTTACAGATTTACATTATTTATTAATTTGTTTATTTCCTTAATTATTTATTTTGCTTATTTATTTACTTTATTAATTAGTTTGCTTACTCATTTATTTATTTATTTTTGTTTTTATTCTTATTATTTTTTATTTCTATAATTTGTTTGTTTTTTCTCGCTTATTTATTTTTCTCATTTATTTATTTATTCATTTATTTACAAATTTATTTACATTATTTTTTAATCAGTTGTTTATTTATTATTTGTTTATTTGTTTGTTTTTGTACTCATTTATTTATTTGCTTATTTATGTTACTTATTCATTTAATATTTACTTATTTACTCATTCGTTCATTTACTTATTTATTTACTTTTTTATTATTGGTTAACTTTTTTTATTTTTCTCACTTATTTACATGTTTGTTTATTTATTTACTCATTGATTTATTTATGTTTTTCATTAATGCATTCAATAGTCTATATATCGTTTCCTCTGTAATATTAAATTGATGTACTGCAATAATTTCAACCCCAGCGTGGCGCTATAGTCAGTGAACCAGCGATCCAGGTGCGACGTAAAGGGAAGGGAACACAGGTTTGGACCATCGAGAAATTAGAGAACAAACTAGTGGACATGAGAGACCACTACAGGGATTGGAGGGAAGGCACACAGGAAGTGGTAAGAAATTGAAAGAAATGTATACTTTTATTTTGCAAAGTCTCATCAAATTGATCAAATGTGACATCTGTAATGTAACAAAAGATTATGCTTAAAATAAATGTTTTCCTTTTGAACTTTCTATTCATCAAAGAATCCTGAAAAGAAAAAACATTTTCCACAAAAATATAAAGCAGCACAACTGTTTTCAACATCGATAATAATCATAAATGTTTCTTGAGCAGCAAATCATCATATTAGAATGATTTCTGAAGGATCATGTGACACTGAAGACTGGAGTAATGATGCTGAAAATTCAGCTTTGACAGAAATAAATTACAGTTTAAAATATATTCAAATAGAAAACAATTCTTTTAAATTGTAATAATATTTCGCAATATTGCTGTTTTTTGCTCAAATAAATGCAGCCTTGGTTGGTGAGCATAAAAGACCGACCCCAAACGTATGAACGTTTCTGTAAAAATCACTTTTTTTCCTGCATTTTTACCAGGTTAACCAGCTGCACAGTAAGACAAGAGATCCGTTCTATGAAGCTCAAGAGAATCACAACCTCATCGGCGTAGCAAACGTCTTCCTGGAGTGTCTGTTTCATGACGTCAAGCTGCAGTACGCGGTTCCCATCATCAGCCAGCAGGGAGAGGTGGGCAGGATCCGCGTGTACATGTTCACCTGTTGAACCGCTGTTAAACGGCGTCTCTCATACCCGTGGTGTCCTCCTTTGGCAGGTCGCCGGTCGTCTGCATGTGGAGCTGGTCCGTGTGAGCGGAGTCGTGCCGGAGCGTCTGGCGGGAGGAGACGATTCCTCCGAGAATTCCAGCGAGAGCAGCGGATACGAGGTCATGGACAATAATGGAGAGATCGTCCACATGGCCAGAAAGCTCACCTGCAGGGTAATGGGCTCAGTATTTTGTAAATTTTATACTCAATTATTTGATCAAACTCATCTCTGCATCTGCATATATATATATATATATATATATATATATATATATATATATATATATATATATATATATACAAATTTCTTGGCCAAATAGTGCAGAACTGCAAACAAACACAGCAAACATGCCATTGTTTTTCAGCAACAGTACATGTATGAATATCATCTGTTATCTAATTATAACTTTTTAATGGAAAATAATTTTTTATACATACAAAAATGTGATCATATTTGTGGTGAAATCAAACAAATCTGATCTACTGGTCCTGTGTTTAATAGAAATAATCAGATGTGTTGAGTGCAGTGTTATTTCAGTATCATTGAAATACTATTAAAGTTTTTATTCATATTTTGAATTAGTTTCTATTTTTATAATTTCCATTTTCATTTTAGTTGGATTTTTAATAATTTAGTTATTTTGTCATTTCTTTTTTAAAATATATCTGTATAGTTGTTATAATTTTTTTATTTCAATTTTAGGTTTAGTTATTTTAGTTAAACTAAATGAAAATGAGAAATGTTGCCTTAGTAACTAGCTGAAACAAAATAAGTTTTACTTTATTTAAGTTAACGTTTATTTTATTTCAAGCAACAAATTATTTATTTTTTTATGGTTTTAGTTTGAGTTAACTATAGTAATCCTGGTTTAGTGTTGTCATAAACACTCACTGTAGTGTTCTCCTTGTGTCAGGTGCGGATCCGAGAGGCGTCTGGTTTGCCTCTCAACCTGTCCAACTTCGTGTTCTGTCAGTACAGCTTCTGGGAACAATCAGAGCCGGCTGTGGCTCCGCCCGTGATCAGCCCGGACACGCCCACCCCGCGCACCCCCGACGCCGAGTTCACTGTGCGCTTCCACCACTGCAGGGTAACACACAGCAGACATTTACTGAAGAGCCAGTGCTGTTTTACTATCATTCAGATACTGTTATAGTTTTTATTCATATCTTGAATGTTTTTGTAATTTAGTTGTGTGGTTTTGCCATTTTAGTTTAAAAATATATATATGTCTATGAATTAATTTTTAGATTTAGTTATTTCAGTACATCAAGTTAAACTAAATGAAAATAAGAAGTGTTAATTTGGCAACTAGATTTAAAAATGTTTTCTTATATTTTATTTCAGCTAATGTTTATTTTATTTTTATTTTTATCATAAAACAAAAATGTTTCTTATGGTTTTAGTTTAGTTAATTACAATAGCCCTGTGTAAAGTACCCATTAATATGAACTTATATATATGGTGAAACTGGATGTATTTCAGCTCAACACACTAGTTTTTTTTCATTTATTTATTTTTTATTATATTTTTTGTATTATTATTACTAGTGCTTCTAGTGATGAAACAAGATCGAGTGAAGGTGAAATGCAAAAAAGAGGTTTTTGTTTATTTATTTATAATATTTATGTATTATTATTGTTTTATTTATTGTCATTACTAGTGCTTCTAGAGATGTGATAACACCTCTAACACCAAGTTAGTTTTTTATGTAGAGTGTCTGTAAATCTAATAAGAGTGCAAATCTGTTTTGACATGGACCCGTTCACCTCTGTTGCATCAAGTTTTGCACAATCAAGCACTCAGATTCTCTTCAGAACCTGTAAAAATAATACGTTTCTGCTTGTGTTGGCAGGATTTCGTGGTGCATGTGACGGAGGAGTTTCTGGAGTTCATCTCAGATGGAGCTCTGGCCATCGAGGTTTGGGGTCACCGGTACGCCGGTAACGGCCGCTCCGTCTGGGAGCTCGATGCACTGCAGGCCAAGACACGGACGCTCAGAGACAGGTGCATTTACTTAAAGATACACTCACACTTTTTCATGCATGTAGACTAGTGTTGTCAAATGTACTTTACATGCTTACGTTTTAAAGTTGTCATGAAATGGAAGTTGCGATGGTATTTTCTTACCTATTGTGCCGTATATCTGAGTGAAACAGCTTCTCGAACAAGAACAAATGTAGGCTGAGACTTGATTTTATCCATGGGGAAATGATTGGATGGTTGTGGTTTGCTATAGGTGGATCTCATGTGAATGACAGGTTGTCAGTAAACATCATCAGAGAAGAGAATAGATGCCACTGAAAGAGAGAGACAAAGTTATTTAAAGATTGCAAGGGCACATGAATTAAAAAAAATGATGATGTGCATGGATAAATAATTTATACAAAATACTGCCAATATACGATACCAGCCTTTCAAAACACTCCCATGCATATTTTGAATAAGAAGTTTTAATAAACTTGAATTAAAACTTGAACTCTATTAAAATGCAAGACTGAATCTGAAATTACGACGTTTAGCATTGCAATAACCAGCAAGTGACGGGACAAAAAAATCTGATATTTCAAAATACTGTAGATCTGAGCATTAAGTGGCAGACCTGCCACTCGTTCTGTTACCTGTAATGTGCTTCTGTGCTTTTCATTATTTCTTTTGGTAACACTTTACAATAAGGTTTTATTTGTTAACATGAATTTACTACATTAGTTAACATGAACTAACAATACTTTTAAAGCCATTTATTAATTTTAGTTAAAGGGGTGATGAACTGAGAAATAAAATTTTCCTTGAGCTTTTGACATATAAGAGGTCATCATACTATTAGAATATCCTGTAAGTTTCACAACTGAAAACTTCCTTGTTAGTCCAATAAAAGCTTTTATTGGCACCAGGCACAGCGAACGACAGGTTTTTCAAAGTGGGGATCTATGACGTCAAAGGGTATCAAACCCCGCCTCCGCAGAAGAAGATCAATGCCTACTTCAACACTGCCTGTCTAGCCCCGCCCACCGATTCGCGCATTAAATGAAACTCATTATAAAATGCAAAACTGTTATCCAATCATAACAGTGGGTGTTTACTTCCAAGTCTTCAATGTGTGCGGCACGCCCATAAAAACCGAGCGTTTCAGGAGCTAGGCTCAAAACCGGGGTAGAAAATAGCCTATTACTTATTCTTTTTGATGTTTTTGAATGTACAAACCAAGCGAACGTCATAAGTTGACCTCAGACAACAACATAATAATTTTTTTTTAAAAGCCAGTTCATGATCCCTTTAATGTTAATTTCAACATTTAGCAAAATTGGTACGGAGGACCATGACATTGTACTGGTATTGGTAACGACTACTGAGCGTATCGTCAGTCTTTCATACATGTAGATGTGCGTTCAGCTGTGTGTATGTGTGTTTGACAGGTGGAGTGAAGTGTCTCGTAGGATAGAGCTGTGGGTCTCCATACAGGAGTTGAATGAGCAGGGCGAGTATTCGTCCGTAGAGCTGCATCCCAACAAAGACATCAGCACTGGAGGCGTGTTTCAGCTGCGGCAGGTGCGACAATCTCATTCACAATATCCTAGCTGACAAAGGCTACATTCATCCAGATACATTTGAAAACAGCATTTTCATTTCAAAATGCTCTCCATTTACACTAGCGTTTCTCGTCCACACACACAGGGTCACTCTCGGAGGCTTCAGGTGTGTGTCCAGCCGGTCCAGCACTCGGGGACTCTGCCGTTGATGGTGGAAGCCGTTCTCTCCGTCTCTATCGGCTGTGTCTCCGCTCGCTCCACAAAACTACAGAGACCTCTGGACAGCTATCAGGTGATTACAACGGACACAACACACTGTTAGAGCAGAATCTGGAGCAAACGGAAACACTTTCATTACTTTTTTGTGTAGTTTAAGATGAAGTACTAAATTAACTAAAACTAAAACTGAACTATATGAGTATATTTAAGAAAATAAAAATGACAAACACACAACAGAATTACTAAAACTTAATTCAAATGAAAATACAAAAATCTAATTCAAAATATTAACAAAAACTATAATAGTATATAAATGGTATTTAAATAACATTGATCTTGAGCATCATTCACCTAAAATGTTAGATATTAGTAGCTTTTTTTCTTTTTCTTTTTTTAAAAGTGCAAGAAATATCACTTTGTGAAATGTGTAAGATAGAAATACAAATCTGGTTTAAAAAAAGGAAAAAGAGAAAAGAAAGATTAAAGAAAGAAATATGCATGCTGTAATGTGACATCAAAATATAATTTCATACAATTTGTACCACTTGGTATTTATGTAAATATAAGCAGCTCTACAGAAGACAATAGTGTCATTATTCAGCTCAAGTCATTTCAATATTGATTCAGTTCAGTTCAATGTTGCAAAGTTCATCAATTATGCCTTCAATTTCAGCCATTTGGTTCAATGTTGATTTAACTGTGAAAACATGTTAAAATGACACAATGCATCCCTGAGGAGTCCTTCACATGGAGTGTGAAAATCAAGCTGTTGATATCGTTGTTGTTGCCACTATATCCCTTCCTTGTACTCAACAGCTTGATATGGTTGGTATTCATCTTTCTTGAATGCCGGTTCTGGAGACATGACCCCCAAAATAGTTATAATTGATTGATTAGTTGTGATTTTGTCCTTTCATCATCAATTTTCAACATGAAGGGCTTTGTAGGGATGTATTGTTTCATTTTAAAGTGCCCCTATTGTGATTATTGCCTATTATGTGTGTTATATAGCTCTTTGTGAATGTAAAAGGTCTGATAAGTTTCAAAGAACATGATAAACTGCCTGAAACGAGTCGTCAGTAGTTCTAGTCTTACTTCCTGGTCAAACCTACGTAGGTTTGTAATAAATGTGCATAACGTCTATGTCAAGAAGACCCTGTTTTCTGCGCTATGAGAGCAAATCCACTTTGCATGCACTTCCATAGGATGAGATTGGTACGGTAAAACTGATGCCGTCATTACGGTTCGGATCACTGTGTATCAAGTGCTGAGGAAGATCCGGAGCTCAAATTCAGATGTGGTGCTGGCCGTTTCGTTTAGACCAAGCGGTAGACCAATCACAACAGACTAGGCCATCTGACCAATCAGAGCAGAGTAGACCAATCACAACAGACTAGGCCATCTGACCAATCAGAGCAGAGTAGACCAATCACAACAGACTAGGCCATCTGAACAATCAGAGTGGAGTAGACCAATCACAACAGACTAGGCCATCTGACCAATCAGAGTGGAGTAAACCAATCACAACCGACTGGGCCATCAGACCAATCAGAACAGTCTAGGCCATCTGACCAATCAGAGCAGAGTACACCAATCACAACAGACTGGGCCATCAGACCAATCAGAGCAGAGTAGACCAATCACAACAGTCTAGGCCATCTGACCAATCAGAGGGGAGTAAGCTATCGGAAAGGAGGGGTTTAGAGAGACCGAATACTTTATCAGACCGTTTCAGACATTGAGAGATGATCCAAGGTCAAAAACACCATGGATCCAAGTTTTTTTTTTGGCTTGGATGCATGTAAACCTATTGTAGGAGACTCCAAAACAAAATCAGGAATCTTTAAAATATCATAATAGGGGCACTTTAACATCTGTGTGAATGGGCGTTTAGAGTCACGTGAGAGTCAGTTCAGCAGAGTGTGTGACAGACTGTATTCTCTCCTGGCAGAAGGAGGAAGACGACGATATGGATAGTTATCAGGTATTCTGACTTACTGCTGTCTGTCCCACACGCATGATGACAGTGAGCTGCTGAACATGTGCTTTCAGACAGGAGACAGTACGTGGGTCGCCTGGATGAAATTATAATCATCACCCGTGTCTGAAAGCCTGATATTATAATCTTGTGAGAAATGCTTCCAAAGAAGCTGTGAGATCCTAAACCTTTAAGTGTGGAGATTCCTGCACTAACACACTCGGCTGTCTGTCACATGATCAGTGCATGGCTGCATGATTCCTGCATGTTGAAGTCCATTTGAACCGTACTAGATGGAGCTGCTTCTGACGGCTTCATCTGTGTGGGTTTGAATGTAAAAACAGCACACTGGATTTAATCTGCCTTTATTAATTCATGCCATTTATTTGTTTATTTTGGTATTGTGCAAGAATTATATTGAAATTTGATGCTTGGCTCCAAATGTGCACCTGACACCGTGTCTACACTGGACGCTACAGCGTTACAACAAGTTTAGAAACCAGAAACATTTTAAGCTGACCTTCAGATGTTACTGAAATACTCAGAGAATTAAAGGGATATTTCACCGCTGGAAAGATGAATATGTATTTAAATTGGGTCATTTATGTAGTAGAAATTTTATTAGATTAATATTTTAGAAGTTGGTGCCTTCTAGACTGAGAAAAGCCAGAAAATGTATTTTTGGCTCATGTGGATGAAAGACAACAACTCCCAGAATGCACTTGCTTCGCTGCCCTACGAGGACACTCCCAAGCCACGCCTACCGGTTACAGAGGGCAGTATCGGAAGAAATGATACAACTAGGCTTCTAGTCGACTCGAAACTGAAAAGACAGCGTTTTATCGTGAGATCCCCCTATGGGCGGGTTGAACACATGCGGGACGAGCTCCTCCTACTGGCTGTAGTCTCTCGCCTCTGGACAAAAAAGCCTTCGATGACGCTAAATGACGATTTTTCGTCATCTGAGGTTTTTTTCCAGACACACAATACAGAAATCTCTCGTCTCAGGGGGACATGAGGGAGGGAAGCACGGTCATTCGAAAATACTACCGGGTTTCTACTGATACAAAGCTTAATGCTAATCGGTTAAGTATCCCTTTAAATTCTAAATAATATAGAGCCGTATGCACTGCAGGCCAAGAGTTACTATTAATTTAATAGTAACATGTAACAGATAAAATCAAATCAAATCAATAATCAAAATAAATGTACACAAATGATATTTGTAATTTTAGACAGTGAAAATCTGTCAACAGAAGCAACATCCTTATCCTTAAAATCATGCATTTTATGCTCATGTATGAAATTCTGTACATACGTATATGTAATGCCGCAAAAACTATCCCGACAGACGCTCACCAGCGTAGGCTTGGTGTGTCATGGCCCTTATCATAGGAGTTGTTGATTATATTAAAAGAGTTATTTAATTTTGACATGTTGCGACATGCCGCTCGCGTTACTGTAGACACGGTGTGAGATGGATGCACTGTATTGTAATCTCTACAGTGAATTGATCGGTGGGAATGTAATTCAAATGGGATTTTCAGATTATTTTCCAGTCACTTTAAATTGTGAATTAAAATGAGCCTAATGGTGTTAATCGTCCACTGATGGCAAATTAAATAGGGTACTGCAAATACAGTTTAGCTGAGGTCTCACTGTTCTTCTGCTGTATGTGAACAGGAGGAGGACCTGAACTGTGTGCGGGAACGCTGGTCTGATGCCCTCATCAAGCGCAGGGAATATCTGGAAGAGCAGATCATGAAGATCTTCAATAAGTCAGGTTGGAGTGCATGCGTCATTCTGGGATTTTCTGGTTACATACAGTTTGATTACAGTTATGAAGCTGTTATTGCTGTTCATGAGGATAAATGTCAAATCATCGCTCAAAGAATTGATGTCTACTTTACACTTAAAACAAATTAGATGGCGCCTTTCAAACAGTTTGATAAAATGTTCCTGTTGCCTTAATGAAAACCTTATTTACACATCGCTCTAGCATTGTAATGCATTGATACATTTTTACGATTTCATTTTTAATTTGAAATGTAGAACAGGCCTGGTAAGAAAAGGAATATATTTTAAGAAGATTGCTGTGAATATTATGCTATTATTTTTTTTCTCCCTTTAAAAAGGGATAGTTCACCCAAAAATTTTAATTCTGTCATCATTTACTCACTCTCAGGTTGTTCCAAACCTGTATGAGTTTCTTTCATCTGAAGAACACAAAAGAAGATATTTTAAAGAATGTGTGTAATCAAACCATTGATGGACCCCATTGACTTCCATAGTATGGAAAAAAAAAATACTATGGAAGTCTATGGGGGTCCATCAACTGTTTGGTTACACACATTCTTTACAATATCTTCTTTTGTGTTCAACAGAATTAGACAGTAATTAGACTGTGAAAAACAGTTTGGTAATGCCGTCTTCTCAAGCTCATAAACCTTGATGTTATTGTTGACATAGATATCATATATAAAGGCTAGATGTCTCGTGCGTTCTGCTGGCCAATGGAGATCAATGTCCGCACACGGCGGCCATCTTGCCACAGTGGACTCGCTCACTCGTTTAATGGTGCATATACTTTTAAATAACCATAACTTGCTCAATTTTCTACCGATTTTCAAATGGTTTGGTTTGTTATAAACGTCAGAGATGTAGTTATGACACTACATACATACACTGCATACATATGAATAATTATAACATACATGTTTAAGCATTCGGAATTATAGCCACGTTAATAATGTTTGTAAGAAACCAAACCGTTTGTAAATCCGTCGATATTTCAGCGAGATATGAGGATTTGTGTGCATGCTGATCACTCACCTAATGCACAGCTTCACTGCGGTAAGATGGCCGAACGGCGATGCCGGAAGTGAATGCGCCATAAGACATCTAGCGTTTATATATGATATCTATGATTGTTGATGCTTGGTTGACCCTGGATGCACATATGTGACCCTGGACCACAAAACCAGTCACATGGGTAAATTTTTTTTAAATTGAGATGTATACATCATCAAAGCTGAATAAATAAGCTTTCCATTGATGTTTATGTGTTTGTTAGGATATGATAATATTTGGCCGAGATACAACTATTTGAAAATCTGGAATCTGAGGGTGCAAAAAAATCTAAACATTGAGAAAATCGCGTTTAAAGTTCTACATTTATGTTCACGATTGTGCTGCATTCACTCACAAAAATAAATGTTTAATATATTTACAGTAGGAAATTTACAAAATATCTTCATGGAACATGATCTTTACTTAATATCCTAATGATTTTTGGCATAAAAGAAAAACATCAGGATTTATGGGAAGTGTTCCCGGTTCCGACTTACTTAATCTATGCAGCCTAACATTGAATTATAGAAGTCTATAATGCTTGTGCATGTGATTTTCAGAGAAGTCTGAGGAGGATGAGGAAAGAGAGGCCAGACTGGTGGAGCAGTGGGTGGGTCTGACGGAGGAGAGGAACGCAGTGCTGGTTCCGGCCCCTGGCAGTGGAATCCCAGGGGCCCCGGCGCACTGGTGAGAACTTAACCACTGCACTGGCACGTTTTAAAAATTACATTTTCCTCAGTCAGACTTTCCAGCAAAATGATATGTCTACTAGCTATTATTAGGGCAAGACACTACATGCGAAACCAGTGTCATTTAATGCACTGGTCAATTATGGGCTATTTTGCTTCCATAACATGTCTCCTTTTTCAGACTGGTGGTAAGAAAACATCCAGAATACACTTTTGAGTGTTTATTTTTATCACACCTTATCTTTTATTTGTATCTGTAGATTTCAATTAGAATACGTATCTTTAAAGGCGGTGAGTTTTTTTCTCAGAAATCTCCACTTTAGCAGCTTTGCATACACTTTACAGTTTTATTTATATCTACATTCTGAAGGTTTCTTCATTTATCATTCACCTGATTTATATAATATTTTATTCCTAAAAACATAGTGATTTTTTTTTCTGTCTGTTGACAGTGTTTTCTGATGTATAGAGTGATAAAATGAGATATCCATGTAAAAAACCTTTAACTTTAATGTCAACCAAATGAAACAGGAATTGTGATCCTGGCTTTATCCGGTATTTAGATTTCTGTTCTGGAAATGTATGAAAATGAGTGCATATTTAATTAGATATGCCTAAATTGCATATTTAAACATAACATTTCAGAAAACTTCCAGATTCTCATGACTATAATGCATTCAGAAATTCGATTAACTTTACTGTAATAGTCAATTATTTTTATTATAACATTTATTTAATTTATTTAAATGAACATATAAGAATATGCTAAATTTTAGCTATTTTCTATTACAATTTCTTCTAATTTTGAACCTACACGTTACAAGAAATTTAATAACATGGGTTATTACGGTAAACAGTGTCTCTTAGTGTTATTATTTAAAGTCAAAGCATGCAGTTCACAACCTTTTTAATGGGCCTAAAGTTAACATTACTTAAATGGCAAGAAAGGATGAAAACATGCCATTGAATAAGAGTTTTAGGGGAAAAGTGAGATTAGATATTAAACTCATTGTTGTTGTTGCTCAAGGGTTCCTCCTACTGGCATGGAAGCTCATATTCCTGTGCTGTTCCTGGATCTGAACGGTGAGATATATTGATCTTCAGGGTTTAAGAGCTCAAGGTTTTGCTGATTTGCATGCCCCTGTTAGATCAATAATTTAGACTTGTAAAGGAGACGTTTCTGTGTGATTGTTATTTAAGCTGTCTTGTCTGTTTTGCAGCTGATAACCTGACAGTGAATGATCAGCTGACTTGTCCTCACGCTGCCGGTGTGAACTCAATTCTTCCCAAAGAGCACGGCAGCCCGTTCTTCTACCTTCCCATCATCAGACACAGCGATGATGAGGTAACACAAATTATGGGAAATAACATAATAATGACTCGAGTCTGTAGTATATTCTGATTTCTCATACGTACACATGATTACTCTCAGGTGTCGGCTGTGTGTTCCTGGGATTCATCCATCCACGACTCCATCCACCTGAACCGGATCACGGTGCCGAACGAACGGATCTACCTGATCGTGAAAGCCACGGTGCAGCTCAGTCATCCGGCCTCCATGGAGCTGGTCCTCCGCAAGAGAATCGCAGTCAACATCTACAACAAACAGGTCTGGAAAACAGTCAAACAGCTTGTGTACGGTAATGTCAGCGCGATTGTTTCTTAAAAACATCTTCCT
Organism: Vimba vimba; assembly: GCA_022828995.1. NCBI lineage: Eukaryota > Metazoa > Chordata > Actinopteri > Cypriniformes > Leuciscidae > Vimba > Vimba vimba. The sequence goes on along the minus strand of CM040830.1, from coordinate 34,495,556 downwards.
GGTCGACTTGTGCATTGATTCTACATTTACATTTACGTGTACAATCAATTCCCAAGGAATAAAATCAAGTTCCGTCTCGCATTTATTTTTGGCATTTGTTTTGTTGCACTCAAAAACGTTACATGACTGAAGGAAAATGGGTTATAAACCTGTTTTACATTGACTTTAAATAGTACTGCTATTTAATATACTGCTTTATCTTTATCTTGTAATGTGTAGGTTTAAAATGATTTTTTTAATTATTTATGATTTATTAGAAAAAAAGATTTAATGGTAGTAGATTAACTGTTTAAGATTTAAAGAGTATGAATATGTATGCTTAATAATAAGTTATGTTAATGTTAATGAAACAGGAATTGTGGTCCTGGCTTTATCCAGTATTTAGATTTCTGTTCTGGAAATGTATGAAAATGAGTGCATATTTAATTAGATATGCCTAAATTGCATATTTAAACGTAACATTTCAGAAAACTTCCAGATTCTCATGACTGTAATGCATTCAGACATTCTCATCATTAGATTAACTTTACTGTAATAGTCATTTATTTTATTCATTTAAATTAACATAAAATATAATAATATGCTATAAATGTACCATTGTACCAGATAAATGTACCATAAAGTATTTTTGTTATTATTATTGACTGTACTTCTTTCATTTAAGCAAATTAAAACTATTCCATATATTAATGTTAATCTAAAGAAATTATCCAATAAGAGTAATGAAAAATAAACAAATAAAAAAAAAACTCAAAAGGAAAATCTGTGGATGCATTACAGTCATTGTCAATTGTCTTTAAAAATAATGTTATTGTAAAAAAAAAAACACATAATGGTCCTAAAAAATACTCACTCACTCACACACACACACACACACACACACATACATATCTATATATATGTGTGTGTGTGTATACATATATAGCCATTTTTGTTGGTTTATTGAGCTGTAAGGACATGTATGATTAGCATGTAAATGTTAATAATGTATATATGACTATATATGTCTTGTAGAGTTTCACTCAGAGTCTGAAGAGACGGATGTCTTTGAAGAACGTTCTCTACTCATGTGGAGTGACGTATGAGATCGTGTCTAACATTCCAAAGGTACAAATTCGCATTATTTTCTCTTCACATTCTACTTTCTGAATGCACCGAGCACACACATATAACACACACGTGTGTTTGTGAACAGGCGTCCGAAGAGCCGGAGGAGCGCGAGACTCTGGCCTTGATGGCAGCACGAGGAGAGAGCGAGGAGACTCTTGATGGAGAGACGTACATTGAGAAATACACCCGAGGAGTGCTGGAGGTGGACAATATTCTGTGTCTGGAGAGACTCCGGCAGGTACGGCTTCACTTTCAGCAAGATTTCGTCTTGCTAGCTGCTGGTTTCATGCATCTGGAGTGTTTAGTGTGTGTTTATGTGTTTGTTCAGGCCGTGACGGTGAAGGAAGCTCTCTCTGTTAAAGGCAGACACATACGGCGCAGTCTCAGCACGCCAAACGTCCAGCACGTAAGACCCGATCTACTCTCTGCTAATGTATAAAGACAAAACACTCTTCAATGTGTAACAGGACTTAAACAAATCTGTAATATATATTTGTTTAGACCTCTTGTTGTAAATCAGATGGGACAGGATTTGAGGATGAAGACATGAAGGTTAGTGAACACTTAGTAAGTTCACAGACCGTGTGTTGCTGTCAGTGTCTCTGTCTGAGCTTCGACTCCCTCTCCACAGGCTCACTGTGATGGTCATGTGGACGTCACTGAATCCAACCTGCATGAAGCTTCACTCAACAGTCCTCTCTCGAAAGAAACGCCTGTTAAAAACAAAGAGAATCATGGTAAATGTATGTGTAATGGTGAACCTTTCTTTCACCTGGGATGATTTGAAAGACAAAATTTTTCTAGTCTTAAAAAAACCTTTACTGTAGTTAAAAATATTAAATTGTTGAATATTATTACTAAATAATTTAATATTATGAATTAATTCATTATATATATTAGGGCTGGGTATTGACACAAATTTCACAATTCGATTCGATTTCGATTCACAAGCTTGCAATTCGATTCGATTTCGATTACGATTCGATTCGATTCAATATCGATTATTTTGGATATCAGGTAGGCCTATACATTGCAAATTTTCTCAAGGAAAACAAATCTAATGCTGTAAACTATGGGAGTCAGCTGTAGCCTATAGGTTTCATTAGCCTACTATAATTATTGAAGGTAAAAAATTACTGATTTGTATACAAACACTTAAAATACACTTATTTATTTTTATAATAATAAAGTTATATGAAATTATATACAAATTTAAATGGTGGCTGTCATAAAAAAAAAACTTTCCAGATTTATTCAAACATGCATTAAATATTGAAGAACATTAAAAATTATAATGAATATGTAATATTGTGCATATGTTTAACAAAATGCTCCTCTATAATTTTTCTAGCTGACTAACGAGTTTATGGTCACTGGTTTTTCTGAGGTAAATGTGACGTTACATGACATTGTTTACAAACGTCTTTCTACGGTTGAAACACTGATTGAGCGATTCCATGTGACATGATACGGACTTCGATAAGTTGTACTCTATCTTTTAACACACTTTCAGATGCTCATTCATGTTTATCTCGCGCTGTAACGGATATTATTAAGGCGGAAGAGAAGATCGTGTGCGCTCCGCGCTGCTGCTTCTCTTGAGCTGAGCAAGAGCGATCTCACGCCACAGCGCCAAAACGGTATTTATGTTTTTGAATTTCATAAGAAACTGGACGTAATTTGAAATCTGAGACTTTGTTTCATATTAATAATAACAAAGCACAAAGATTATTGCGATTTATTGAATGGGAATGCGCGCAACAATATTCCATTCATTCATCACTGAAAACAGGATGACTAATCGATTCTTGGGATTTAAGAATCGATATCGTTTCGTAAAAATGAGAATCGATTAAAATTGAGAAATCGATATTTTTTACCCAGCCCTAATATATATATATATATATATATATATATATATATATATATATATATATATATATATATATATATATATTAGGGCTGTCAAATTGATTAATCGCGATTGATCGCATCTAACATAAACTTTTATATTTATATATGTACTGTGTTGTGTTTATATGTACTGTATGTGTGTGTACATGTATATATAAATATATAGTATATGTGTGTATGTATATGTATATGAACACACATATTATATAAACACAAACTTTTATGCAATTTGACAGCACTAATATAAATATACAATGTAACTTTTCAAGACTTAGAAGACATAGATATATATATATATATATATATATATAAAATTGAGAACAAATTATGATATTATTATTAATTACAATAATATTAATCAAATATATTGTGTATTTTTTGTTAAAGTTTTATTTTTAAGAGGGTTGGAATGCTAAATTTCCCTTAATTTCTCCATTGTAGGCTTGTCATCCTCTTAGACCTTTTGACTTTTTCTTTGGAGCACATTTAAACAGCCTCATTTCATGCAAACGTTCTCCTCAGGGTCGGTGCCGGAGAGTCCGACGTTCTTTAACTCGAGTCCGTTTAAAGTTCTGTCGCCTCAGCCGCCCAAGTTCCTCAAATCTCTCATGCCAGTGAAGGAGGAGAACAAAGTCAAGCGTTCTCTGGAGTCGCGGCCACTTCTGGGACAGGAGGTGACACACACACACACACACACACATACACATACACATACACATACACATACACTTACACTTACACTTACACATACACACACACACATACACATGATGCTTCACTTTCATTATGTGTCTCATTCTCACTCATATTGTGCTTCCACCCTCCACATTCTCTTTTCATTATATTTTATGACCTGACTGATTCCAGGCTCTGATGCCTTTTTAAAAGAGTTTCTAATGGCCTTTTTACACCTGGCTGATAGCTCTCGATTTGTTAAAACGGTTCCATTTACTCTTGGCCACGTCAATGTGTCTCTGCAAAACGAATATAAATCTGATCTTCAATTCCCACACTATATGCCAATTCAATGGAGTTCACATCAACGAAAGCAACAGATATGAGCTGCATTTTATTTATCATCGGCTAATTTAAATGTCATAGACCGCAATAGGAGATAGAGCTTGAAGAGTTGAAACAGTGCCAGGAATTGCTCAGTCTCACACACAAGATCTGCTACAAGGATACCGAACTGTAATGGGAAACTTTGCTCCTAAAACAGGTATGCTTGAGCATTCTGTCCTTTTCAGGGTCGCATCTTGTGACATCATGTCCCGTTTTTGGTACATTTACATGTCTTTGGTCCGTGTTGTGTTCATATTTCAGTCGAACCGCACCAGAGTTAATTTGGAAGTAAAACGCCATCTTTTCAGGGTCTCGGTCCTCTTGTTTGGTGTCACCAGGGTTCGGATGGCAGCGTTCACACTTATTCAAATGAACCGCACTAACAGAGCAATCGCAACGGTGTTTGTTTTAATCAAACCAAATTTGCCAAGTGTGAACACACCCTTAGTCTCACTACTTTTAATGAAGATGATTGTGTGTTGAGCTTCGGGATACAACGCCAAACTTTCAGTTTCATTTGCGGCGGCTCGTGCAAATGCCACAAACATAACTGAACATTTGATCAGATTTATACTCATTTTGCAGAAACACAATTATGTGGCCAAGTATAACTGGAACATGCATGAAGCTTCAGTCAGGATCCAAAATTAACACAGAATTAAGTTCCAAATGTGAGTAAAAGAGTTATTGACTAATTGGCTGAGAATTTAATTACTGTCTGCTAAAGAAGAATTAACCACCCAAATGAAAATATGAGGAATACAAGTATATTATTTGAATAAAAAAATGCTAAATATATCTTTTTATTCAGTGAGGAAAATTTATTGCTTGTGAATTCTCTTAATTCGTCCCCTGTTAGATGGTGCGAAAGTAAATTTTTGGACCCTGTACCCAGCATGCCTCAGTCCCTCAAATTTATTCAGACTGACCTGTACATGATACTGAACCTATTAACCAGCAGAATGAGTTTAAAGCAATAGTTCACATAAAAATGTAAATTCACTTTGTCTTTATGTACTTTCCCTCATGTCGTTCCAATTATTTACTTTTCCAAATGAAACACAAAAATAGATGTTGCTCTTCCATGCAAGGAAAGTGTATAGCGATTTATACCCGTGTTATTTTAATATTATATACTATTATAGTTATATATTAGTTTGTATATTAATAATTAGCTTTTGTTTTTATATTTTCACTTCTCGTTTAAATTTTTGTCAATTTTTTAGAAATTTTGTAATATGCTTTTGTCATTTTTATAATTTTTTTAACCCTTTTACACGCAAGTTTAAAATATTCTAGCCGAGTCCCCAGCATGAGTCTTTTAAGGCGACTGTTATAATTAGAAAATATAACATTATTTCCATGGCAACGCCTCATGTTTGTCACTTGACACCCCGCAGCCACAATAGCACTGGATGACTGATCTATTGCTTTTATTTAATTTTTCATATTCTATTCAAAATACTCACAAACTTGAAAACTATATTATAAAATATCAGGTATTCCGATCGTCAAATAAATGTAAGTGAATGTGTTTTATCATGTAAACACATTATAATGATCATGTTAGTTGATCTATAACGCAACTAAAACACGTCATGAAATTATATTTGAAAGGATTGTTATTTCCGCTTATATAGACATCATTGTATATTTTACAAACTATAAATGTGTTTTTCTTTTTTGCTAGTACTTGTGTGTATTCAAATGTCTGAAATCGAAAATTAAACATATGCTTGAAAACACTGAATAGTTGTTATATGATAAGTGCTGAATGCGAAAGCACATTTGAATTTAATGGTTGATCACATGACCCACTTAACGTTCGAGTGTGATTGGCCGAAATCACATATTCTTGAGCAGGTACTTATTTTGAATTGGTAATTCACGACCTCTAAAAAAGTATGTTCTATCTAGTATGAATATGTGTAGTATGAATGTAATCCATTCGCCATGTTGCCCTTATCACATGATCTACCAGCGTCGTGTACATTTCCATAACTGTTTATTTCACACCGACATAATGAGTTGTTCTGCAGTAATCTCTACTAACCGATAACGAATGATGTAATCGGCAACAACTGTTTCTGGGATATTTTGGCTTCATTTTTCTACAGTTGAAGGAAGTGGAGACACGTCATCCATCTTTTTCTACAGTCTTTGGCCTAGAGTGATCACTCCGGTGTGATCATATGCGTCAAAGGGGTTTATTATTATTATTTTTTCAGTTTATGTTCCGTTGTCATTTTTATTAATTTCCATTTATTCATTTATGTACTTAACTTAAACTAAACAAAAATATGAAATGTTGCCTTGGCATCTAACTGAAAGTTTTCATCTAATATTTATTTTTATTTTTATTTTATTGCAGCTTAATTTAAATAACAGGTTTAATTAACAATAATAATAACCCTGATTTATACTGACATAAAAGTGTCAGTTGTCTATGACTCGTGTGATATTTAAGTCACAATCCACTAGCAATGTGTGGAAAAGAGCAGCTCTGACATAATAAAAAACATCTGATTTTGTGTTCATTGAAAAAAAAAAAAAAAAAGAAGGAATGTCATGAGCTTTTGTGTGAACTATTCCTTTACTACTCCTGATTCTGTGGCTGAGGACCTCATCCAGTGCATGTGCACTCGCTTGCCTCACATGTGATTAGGTGTCTAACTCAACAGCCTGTGTGAGTGTTCGCTGTGCTGCATGGCCTGTGTGAAGTGTGCTATTGTCACCTGATTGCAGAGCATGCGTTGGTTTGTGGAGAGCAGCGTGTCAGGCCTCACCGGCCCCTGGTCCAGACCCAGGGCTCAGAGCGAGGGCCACAGCAGCAGTGACATCATCTGCAGCAGGGCCAATCACAGACAGCCCAGACTCAGCACTGATCTCACTCACACACTGCCACACGCTGCTGTAAGTGAACACACGCATAACCAGTCTGATGCATGTCACTACCTGGACTTGCGTGCACACGCATACTAATTAATACTACTAGCCAGGGCCCTGTTAAAACACAGGAATACTCTGGGTTTTTTACAACATCTGTGGTGTGCCGTCAAATGCCACAGAAAATCATCTTCAGCCCGCATATTATAAAACAGTCAATAACAAATGTCCAAGACAATGAAAAGCAAAACTCTTTTGTTTGTATTTTGGTGTCTTATATTTTTGAAATTTCAAATGCTTTTCAAGCTAATTTGTCAATATGCTAAGCATAATTTAATTAAAAATATATCATTTTATATAATTATTACTTATATAATATATATTTAAATTAACGTTATATATATATATATATATAACTTCAAACTTATTTTTGCATAATTATTGCACTTATTGACAAGTAATTGACGGAATCCCACATATGCAGAACCTTAATATTTCCCTTAAATAATTGATTTTCTTACTTAGTATTTTTGTCTCATTGTCAACATCTAAACATTCTTAAATCAAGATACATTTACTTGAGAAGCAAACATTACTTTGGATATTAAGTCTTATTTTCTTAAAAATGTATCAATATTAAGTGAGTTTCAGCTTTAAACAGGAACAAATATCTGCCAATAGGGTATGAAAAATAAACTTAATTCAAAGGGGAAACAAGATTATTTTTTCTTACCTTATTGGCAGATATTTTTCTTAAACTCACTTAATTTAGATTTTTCACATTTTTCTTCTCAAGTAAATGTATCTTGATTTAAGAATGCTATGACATTTGTACTGGGAAAAAAAAGACTGAGTAAGAACATATTTTTTTGCAGTATATTAACCTGAACTGAACATGAACACATGTATAACACAACATGAAACTGAGAGACCGGGCCTGTCTTGCACTCTCAAACTTCCTGAGGTCTCAGAACCAAAAATTCATTACATCATTTCATACGTCCAGGAAGGTTGGATTTCTGCATTTCATCCCTTTAAAACGGTTTCTGTTTGAGTGAAGCTTATGATGCTGCCGCCTCATTGTCATCATTATCATCTCGGCATTATTTGCATCTCATTGAGTGTGTGCATGAATCCCTCAGCTTGTGTTTAACTCACTGACTGCAGCACTTCACATATCACATTGCTAGTTACAAAGTAAATAAACTCTGTTTACACCGTGTCTACACCAGATGTGAACAGTGTGCACTGACAAAACAAGATCAGTCCTTTTATAGTCAACAGAGTTGTCTACACTACTTGTATATGGGTGTGTTAGGGGACGAACGACTTCTGATTTTTTTAAGTAGACATTTATGTGATTAAAGTTTGAGTTGATGTTGACTAGTCGCTGATGATGTCATTAATGAACAAATAAGCCTGAACCTTGAGCTGAGACATATAGTACTGTGCAAAAGTCTTAGGCATGTTAATACCCCCCCCCCCCCCCCCCCCGGCATGTTAATACCACCCCCCACCCCCCCCCCCCAAAAAAAACAAAACAAAATGGTTTTAAGTCAGTTATTTATATCGTTTGCTGTAGTGTGTAAGTAGGAAATATCAGTTTACATTTCCAAACATTCTTTTTGCCATTAATTGTAATAATCCAGTGAGATTTGTGTATGCACAAGGAGTCTGACAACAGCCGGTATGATCTGATCTCTCCATCATCGAGTCCGTCTGTGATTACATGAAGAAACAGCAAAAACTGAGACAGACTAAATCCAGAAGAACTGCGGGAACATCTCCGAGATGCTTGAAGAAACCTTCGTGCAAAGCTACCTGAAAAACTATGCGCAAGTGTACCTGGACAAAAGTCGTTTTAAACGCAAAGGGTCGTTACACCATATATTGATTTGAATTTGTTAATAGAAGTTAAATCATAAATAAATTCAATTTGTGATTTTATTTTTGAAAGCATTCTCAATTTACAGCATTTTAACACAAGTGCCAGTACTCTTCACAGTACTGTAGCTTTGCAGGAAGGTTTCTTGTTGACAGTACATTTCTGCACTACTGAATGTTTATGTGCTCGCGATCTGCACGTGGTGTGCGAGCGACTGTCTGGAGGTGTGTACGTTACAATGCAGCAGCGCATTAGTTTAGAACAGCGATTAACTTACGCGTACAATAAGCTGTTTAAAACGTGCATTCACCCAATCAATTTTTAGCATCCATAAGGTATAATCAAAACCTATCTTGTGGAGTGTTCTCAGAGTATGCATTTAGTTACTTCCTTTGGAAACGAAGCGTAAAAGTGGACTTCAAAGATTTATTATCCTGTTGCGCCCTCTGTTGGCCATGATCAGCGACTAGCCTACACATCAAGTGTAGATCCAGTGTTGTAGACACAAAGTCGTAATATAGAAAGTAGCTAATGTGCTTCAGGGTTTCATCACAAGAGGGCAGTAGCATCCCTCCTGATTACTTTGCTGTTTGGTTTCATGTCTGTTCATTGATGATTTGTCAGGATTCAGAGGAGGAGGATCCCAACATGGATTCAGCCTTCACCCGTTCTAGTATTCCAGGTCTCGGGTCTCTGGAGCTCCAAAACTTCAAGCCTTACATCCCAGAGAAGTTTGCGAACTTTGAGGTGTACAACGCCAGTCTTGAGACCCAGGGGGGGACTGTATGCGTGCAGGGGGAGTTGGCGCCTGGGATCGGGGTGTTATCGGGAACACGGGTTGCGGATAAAGAAGTGTCCCGTAGTCCCACGGTCAGCAGCTGCACAAGCGGCTATTTCTCCCATAGTGCCTCAAATGCCACGCTGTCCGATGTGCTCTTCAGCGGCAGCGATAGTTGCGACCAGCTCAACAACAGAGAAGCCGCAGACCCTCAGGAGCACGGAAGAGGGTTGCATCCTTCCAGAAGTGCCTTGGGAACTGAGACCGAGACCGTTCCCTCACTATCATCCTATCCAGCCCAGACCGTTCCCACTCAGCACTGTTCCCGTCTCTGCACCGACCAGGACTGTTCCCCTTCACTTCCCCACAAATGCATCCTGAGCGTCAGCCAAGAATTCACAGACTTTAAGGGTGCAGATGAAGGTTTAGGGGTAGACGACCTCTGTAACTTTAGTTTGAAGGCAGAATCAATTCCCCCAGCCAAAACGCAAGACGTGGATCATCCGTCCCAGTGCCATCTCCACAATGGAAAAGAGTCTCCCAGTGTTCCTGTACCTCACGCCAACCCAGAGCTGGAAGAATCTCGAGGACTTGAGTTCTTCGAGGATGCAGAGCTCTCGGTGGACTCCAGTGAGGACGAGAACACACCAGTTGCTCAGTTGCCGGACTGGATGGCCCCCGGTGAGCAAGTGTGGGTGGGCAAACGCAGTGGGATGGTGCATTATGTTGGAGGGGTGGAGTTTGCCAAAGGCATCTGGGTTGGAGTGGAGTTGGACCTTGCTGTAGGTAAGTGAAATTACTCTCAAGTCAAGATCCTTGTAACCTTGAATTGAATCTCAACTCAATATCCTTTTAACCTTAGACCTTTCTCATCCTTCCAAAGGCAAGCACAATGGTACGGTCCAGGGAAGGGTGTATTTCCGGTGTGCCACAGGTCATGGCGTCTTCGTGAAGCCATCCAGTTTGACTCGAGGGCCTCAGTCCATAGACACCAAACCTCAATCTGTGCTCCAGTAGGGGCAGGACATTGACCCAATAGTTGGTAGACGATCTCTTCGACACCAGCACCAGCAACCGCCTGGACAAACCGAGTGCTAACAGAATCCATCCTTCTGATTTGTTCGTCACATCAGAGATTTATTGATTCATCTTATTCCGTGGCAATAAACACTACCTGTGTGTGTTGTGCTGAAGTTATAGGCTTATTTCAGTATCATCTTTGAATGTCGAGAGTTGCACAGTTGCACAAACACGTTTTATATATCATGTTAGCTTTGATATAGCTGAAATACTAATTTCCATCTTCATTAATTCTTCACCACTTCTTATATGACTAAATGTATTAATCAAACAATGCCTAACAAAAAAAATATACTTTGAGTGAGTTTGAGATTTGGATGTCTGTTCTAGGTAAGAATGTACTACTGTTTATGAACATTTTTGTTTGTTTGATTATATCAGGTATTACCAAAGACATAGCCTTTCAAATCTGCTGTGCAAACTTACTTTGGCAACATGTGTTTTATGCTTGTATTTGTTCGACCGATTTATGCTAATATGCTAAGTGCCATTTTTCTGGTTAGAAGACCACATGCCCATCGGATATTCAAAAATGTGGTTGATTTTTTTGAGTTTAATGGTATTTTGAACGGACGCCAAGCCTGTTGCTCGTACTCTGTTGTGTAATTGGCTTGTTGAGTACTGTAACTGTTGAAGGACTGCCAATATTTCTATTAACAAAGCTGTCTGAACGCTTGCACTGGAGTAACTTATCCTGGATGCACATTAAGTTACATAATGCACGAATTTTTACGCATTCTCAGATACTGATATGATGCTTCTCAGGAGGTTGACAGAAGTGACTAACTCTTGTTGTCACCTGATGCGGAGAGCACCTTGTTTTCTTTATCAGACCCTTGCCGGTATTATTGCAAAATGGCGATAATCTGCTTTGTATCGGCTATAGACCAGAAATGCCCTAAAGTACTGACACAAGCCCCACATGAACGGGGACTTTTTAGATAATCGACTTCTAGGTTTACCCGCCTAATAATGAAGCTTTCGAGCATTTAAATCCATGTGTGTTTGACTGTCAAGAAAGATTTTATTAGTTTGTGATACTAAAGCCAATATTAATGTTTTTTTATAGGTATAAATGGGAGACGGGCAACATTGGGGAATGGGACATAGCCTGAATAATGCTTGTATGTTTAGTGCCATGACCAGTACTGTTATTATTGCTCTGTTTTACCTAAAGAACTGTGGATCTCATAAGAAGTGAATACTATTGCTGTCATTGGAGACGGTTAAATAAAAACCCAAGACCTTACTTAAAAGAAAACAAAGCTGCTCTCCTTGACAAGGAGCTGTACATAAAATGTATGAACATAGTATTTACAATATTATAAAATGTACAGAATTGTATTTATATTGTCTCTCTGCAGATGCTGGTACAAAAATGTTGTAGATTACAGAACGTTTACAAATGCTTGTTTTTTGTGTGTTCTTTCTTTGCACGACATATTATTGGTTGTTTTTTATTTGATTTGAGAGGTTTGCTCATCTGAACTATAAATTTAAACACATTTTATAGCAAAATATAGCAACCAATGTTTCTCCACCTTTGTTGCTGTATTTTGTTACATTTGAAATCCAAAACCTCAACCCCTACAATTATCGTGTATTTTTTACACCTTTAATCTTCAACCAAAATTTAGTTTCACCAGAAAAAGAAAAAAAAGACATTGTAACTTTGCAAAACTGAATTCAGAACATCAGAATTCAGGTTTAGACCCTTGCAACGCAATCACACAATTTTTAAAAGACAAACAAATTATCTTAAATTAATGAATTAATAATTTGTTGAAGTACAGTAAATGGCTACCCAAGTCTGCATTTGGGCAAGAGTCTTGGTAGTCCATCAATGTCAATGATGACGATGGCTGATTTGATCTCTTCACAAGAATTAGGTTGTGTAACTCTTGAGTCTGAACTTTGACCTGCATTATCATGTTAAGTTCCTGGGTCACTAGGTCACTGTGTCAGATTGAAGCAGGGAACATCTGCAATAGAATCTCTGAAAACTGTAAAGGACTTCAATAAAACATACATTTATGCATTTGCCAGATGCTCTTATCTAAAGGAGCTCCCGCTATATTTGGGGAATTAAACCCATGACCTACATACTAACTACAAAGTTACCTCTAATGTTTTAGCACCGAGCATAGGGAATAAAAATAGCATACATGCTGACTGTTTGTTTGTTTGTTGGTTGGTTGGTAAACCCTTCCTTCAAATCATTATTAAAGAGGGACAAAGCATTACATGATTGCTGCAGTTAAAATAAGATCATTTGGACTGGCAACAGGCACTAAAAATATTCTGAAATTTAAACTACAAAATCGTCAGTCACATGAAAGTGAGTAAGCAAGAAAGTCACCTCAGTCAGGGAACAGGAGAGATTCCTTAATGGTGGGCGTGGTTAAGGTGGATCGTGGGCGGGGTGAAAGTGTTAATGGGCGGAGTCTGTCCGCGTGTGAGTGAGAGCCACCAAAACCATATGGCATGTTGTTAAGTTCCCTCTCCTGAGAGACGCACTTGTTTGCTGTGGTTTATTCTACCTCGTATCAAATCATTTGCGCTGTCACATACCTCTGTTACTGCTACCTTCCAAGAATACGAGTTGTTATTTGTTTAACCAGTCGTAGTGAAACTTTTGCACTGTTTGTTTGTTTGTTTCGCTGAACTGCGCGCGCCCCGTCGTGACTCGTGAGGATGCACAGCTCTCAGAAGGACACCACATACACCAAGATCTTCGTCGGAGGTCTTCCCTATCACACCACCGACTCCAGCCTCAGAAAATACTTTGAAGTGTTTGGAGAAATCGAGGAAGCTGTTGTCATTACTGACAGACAAACTGGAAAATCCAGAGGCTATGGTTTTGTAAGTTGTCTGTCTGTGTAGATTTACTTGCAGTCAGTGTTTGGTGTAATTCATTACTAAGTTAATTACTGTAATTTAATTACTTTTCCTTTGAAAAAGTAAAGTAAGGGATTACTTATTAATGTTTCTGTAATTTAATTACCGTTAATTCTGATGAAATTGCATTAGATACTGTATAGACAATAGAACAATTATGTATAAAAACATTTAACTTTGATTTAACTTCAAAATGTAATGATAAAATGTACGTTTTCAATGCAACCATCTCCATTTAAATACTCGAAGAACAATTTATGCAGTTTTATATTATATATTTGAAAGAATTAAAAGAGTAGTTTCATGTCTGTCCTTGTATTGTTCAACTGGTCGAGATTGATATGGGATTTAGAAAGTGAATAGTAATGCAGTACTTTTTAGAGAGTACAGTAATCTAATTATACTGTTGAAGATGTAATTAGTAGCTAGTAATTAATTACTTTTTTTTTTGAGAAACTTGCCCAACACTGCTTGCTGTCACTTCTAATATTAAACACTCAACACATCCCATACACACTGAACATCATTGAAAACACAGCATGTATCTGTGTGTTCCTCTTCTCGTGTGTGTAGGTGACGATGGCTGATCGAGCTGCAGCAGAACGAGCCTGTAAGGACCCAAACCCCATCATAGACGGTAGAAAAGCCAACGTTAACCTGGCGTACCTGGGGGCCAAGCCACGGATCATGCAGCCAGGTAAGAACAGCTTCACGCTGTTGGCGGACTAATGCAGAGTATCAGAAAGCATGCAATAAAGACAAGCTGCATGGCACAGAGCATCACACTGTGGTTTCTAAATAAGAAAAATCCTTTATGTGTAATCTGAGATTACATAGTGAATATAGTAATGCTAATATAATTGTCACAGAGTTATTTGTCAAATGCAATAAAGAAAAATACAAAATATTACTTGATACATATGAAAACAATTTTGTAATCAAATTAATTTGAATGTTCTTGGGGGTGTTTTTTTCCTTGTAGAATAAAGCCTATCTTAGTCATTGAATGTGTTTTTTTAGTATAACGTAAATATAAAATTAAGTGCAATAAGGTTGTCTTTCTCTACAGGATTTTCATTTGGTGTCCCTCAGATACACCCCACATTTATCCAACGGCCTTATGGGTAAGTGTGATGACTATATTTTTTGTGTAGTTTGATTATTTTTAGGCTTTCTCTCATTTATCTACATTCTCTTGTGAAAAAATATGATATGGGAAAAGCAGCATTTTGTCATCTTAGATGAATTTGTACCATTTACTTTCTTTAAAGGTGATGTGTGTGATATTTCTTTTCTTTTTTTCTTCTTCTTTGCTTTTAAATGATTTCTTGTATCACACCTTAAGAGTCACTCTAAGTAAATAGTTCATAGAATGATCTGTTTATTTGAGCATCACGAGCTTAAAGGCAACGTTCTCAGAACTTTGGCGTTTGACCAACGTTCTGAAAGTTCATAGTTATGATTATGAACAATCAGAAAGTTATGACAGTAACATTAATAGAACATTTGTTCAGAGTTACAAGGTCTCAAAACATTAGTACAAAACTTTTATATATATTGTTCATGGAGAGTTTTTGTTCAAACATTTTAGTTGAACTTTCGTCTAACATTTTTAACAAATGTTACCACTTGTTTCAGATTCAAAAGTAACGTTAATGTTTGCAAAATTCTAAAATGGAATGTTGAAAAAAACTGGACATTGTGAAAGTTCAGGGAACATTCATGACTTAGCAAAACATTCTTGTCAGCTAGGTTGTAACATTGACCCAATAGCATTATTTATAGATGTCTGGAAAATATTTTTGCAATTCCATTTGGTGATACTCGAACATAACACGTCACCTTTAAAGATAAATGTGTGATGATCAACAATATCATATTCCTACATGTTGCAATATTCTGTGAAGTATAATTATGTTGATTTCTGTGCATTTTTGATGCTGAATTCCTGTGTTATAAGATGTTGTTCTCCTTGTGTCATAGAGATAGTGAGGATGAGCATTCCCCATTACTGTATCCTCCCCCTTTCCGCCAGGTTATGAGGTGTGTGCGTGTGCTTTTTATCTTTGTGGTTGTTGTGTGGTTTTATTTGCACTGTTGTCAACTCCTGAAAAGTCTACGTCTGTCACTTCCTCTTTCCAGCGTGACTCAATGTAATGTGTCTCTCTCTGATCTGACAGGCTCTCTTTCGGTTAACGTAACCTAAGAGGTGAACGAGCTGAACAAAGTCAGAATTCATAAGCTCTACCAGTAGACTCAAACACGTACACTCTCAAATGGTGATTAGCTTGCATGGACGTTGTTGTTTTTTGGAGAGTAGCTTTTGTGTGCGTTTGGACCTGTCTGAAGTGGTTTTCATAGCTAAACCGTGTGCTTTTAATAGAAATGAGTGTATAGCAGGACGTGGGGATTCGGGGAGACGGTTGTATCTTTGTCTTGGGGTGCTGGGAACGCCTTTTTCCGTTTTCTTGATGATTGTGCACAGCTTGTTCTTACTGATTTTTTTTTATTCACTTGAACAGACGTTTCAGTGTTCTGTTGTTGAAGGGTCAAAGTTTGTCTTTCTTGACTGGCGCACCCTCAAAACAACTCATGGCTTGCATGTTGCAGTGTATCTCATGTGCCTCCGTTCTTTTATTTTACTAATGAATCGTTTGTCTTTTCCCCTTACATTCACTTTTCCCTAAACCTTTTTGTGAAAAAATAAAATTCTGTATTCATTCTGTATTGGCTAAGGCCAGAAGCATTAGCGCCAATTCTGTTTATTTCAAATAGCGGTTAACTGGACATTCAATTGATTTGAATAGAGTTCAAATCTAGATATTCTAATAAGCATAGAGTATGCAACAAAATCAAATATTATCTTATACTTATTATTAAGTATATGCTAGTGGCCAAAAGTGATGTCCAGGGAAAGTCGACATCTTCACACTTTCTTTAAATATAAGATATTGTAATCATATTGTGTAGTTGTGCTTGGAGTCAATCATTTTATTTGTGATAACGCAATGAAACATGCCAAATTGTGCCGACATCATTTTTGGCCAGACTGCCATACAAAGAAACTAACGTATGCAAAAACAAAAGAGAACCAACGAAATATTAAAAACTGATTATGTTGTAGTCAATGTATGGTTTTTAAGATCAATATTTAAGATATTTAAAAAATATCTAATATTTTCTTCATATTTTGATGGTTTAATCAAACTTGTAGGGTTATTAAAAACAAATCTCCCCTCCGGACATCACTTTTGGCCACTACTTTATTTATAATTGACATTTCTTTCACTTTTCTGCGCTGTGGAATTGCCTTCTCTGCAATGGATGTATGCGATACTGCCTTAAAAAGTTAATTACTCTGGTAACATCAAACATCAGTACTTAAACCATTATTAAACCAGATATATTATTATTCAGGTAGCTGCAACAAACATGCTTTTTGTCATTTTTATCTCTTGTAAACTGACTTTGACTACCTTAAAAAGCAATCGATACATAAAATGTATTATTGTTATTATTAAAGCAATCCTTAGAATGCAACACATGTGACCCTGGACCACAAAACCAGTCACATGGGTCAATTTTTTAAATGAATAAATGAGCTTTCCATTGATGTATGGTTCATTAGGATACAACTATTTGAAAATCTGGAATCTGAGGGTGCAAAAAAATCGAAACATTGAGAAAATCACCTTTAAAGTTGTCCATTTATGTTCACGATTGTGCTGCATTCACTCACAAAAATAAATGTTTTATATATTTATGGTAGGAAATTTACAAAATATCTTCATGGATCATGATCTTTACTTAATATTCTAATGATTTTTGGCATGAAAGAAAAATCAATAATTTTGACCCATACAATGTATTGTTGGCTATTGCCACAAATATACCCGTGCGACATGTGACTGGTTTTGGGATCCAGGGACACATATGTTATGCATTTCGTTAAGCATTTCAGAATGCAAACGTGATGTAGAGTTTGCATAGTTAAAAGTGTGTTCATGTACTCGTGTAAAGAATATTTTGGGCCTAAGAAACCACAGTATTCCACTGTATTGTCCTATGACCGATCCAGTACACAGTTACTTTTATCTTTCTAATCTAGGAAGATTCAGTCATCTCGTACCGATCAAGGAGAACACGTATATCCCTCAGAGGACTGAACCAAAGAGAACAGCTGTACTTTAGTTTGGAACACAACGACATTCAGAGTGGCCACGAGACAACAGGTGTTCAGAGACACAAGATCCTGTGATTTACAAAGTACCTTAAATTAGCCCTAACCCCTAGGCTAACCCCCGTAGTAAGAAAGTTGCCGGCGCAGCTTAGTAACAGGGCTATTTTTAACAACGACATGCTCGGAATTAGGTTGAGTTTTACACCACATTTATAATTATATGTTGTATTAAATCGCACCTAATCGAAATTTCTGCATGCATACGAATCATTCGGGTCATTAACAGGAAAATGGTTATATACTATGTGCGGGATCAATTTACAATAAGGTTCCATTTGTTAACATGAACTAACAATAAAAATACTTCTAAAGCATTCATTGGTTAATTCCAACATTTACTAATACTTTATGAAAATCAATAAAGTATCTGTTAATGTAATTGAATGGACCTGAGCTGACATGAGCAAACAATGAATAGTTGTATTTTGATTTAACGTCAACTAAGATTAATAAATACTGTAACAAATGTATTGCTCATTGTTAGTTCATCTGAAGTGACCTTATTGTAAAATGTTACAGTAAAATGAGTATCAGTATAATTAAGTACATTGAAAGAACTTTTAAGATGTGGCCAGTCGTTACTGCATCTAATTCGTTTACAATGGACCGTTTTGCCTTTACACAGGTTATAGTGTGCAGTAATGCGTGTGTGTTCACAGGCCGCTGGTAATGAAGGGTTCAGGACTGGGTTAAAGTGTTGGGCCATGTGTTGCTGATAACGTTGCTCATGCTCTCGTTTTATGATGGCAAGGACAGCAGAAAATAGCCTCGCCACAGCCTGTCCTGTCACTCCAGGAGACTGACAGTAAGGAATGGTGTGTTAGAGACTCATCTATGGCCAGATTTAACATGAACACCTGTTGTTTTTGCATGCTTGCCGGTTAGGACTCATTTTAGCCTTGGAAAAATAAAAATAAAATCTGCCTGGCAACATGGACTGGTCTTAAAGGTGATTTATTTTTGCAATTCGTCTAGTGCTGCTAGTGGCTCAGCCCTTCCGCTTTTAAGATTTATGACTTCAGGCATCTTTACACTGTCGAATTAAAGGTCAATTAAGCAATTTTAGCCATTTAGATTAGCAGTGTGTACCAGACTTTACGCTGATTTGTTTTTCGTATGTGGAAAATGATTCACAGATGAAGAATGTTTCTGATTGGCTAAAAAAAGCACTGGCCACTGTCCTGAAGCTAAGTGTGTGTCCTGTGTAATGACAGCTGTGCACAAGAATCAACTTTTGAGCTTATACATTATTGACTTACTTAGTTTTTGCATTGTGACATTATTTGCGTTTTTAGTTTGTCAAAAAATATTTATTTGTTTGTTATTTTCAAACATCATTGCTTGTTTCCACCTTAAAAAAAAAAACTTTTTATCTTACAATTCAGACTTTTTTTTCTCACAAGTCCAAATTTTGCGAGATATAAACTCGCAATTGTGAGAAATAAATTAATGAATAAAATCAATTCCTATCTCTACTCTGACTATCTCACAATTCTGACTGTTTCTCAGAATTGTGAGATATAAACTCATAATTATGAGTTATAAAGTCTGAATTGAGAGATATAAACTTGCAATTCTGAGTAAAAGTTAGAATTATGACATATAAAGGTACAATTTAAAAAATATATATATATATTTCTTGGTGGAAACAAGCTTCCATAGTATTTTCTGTGCTGCCTTTAATTTATAAGGATTTAAATAAAAAAAATACTTTTAAAACAGTAAAATATATTGTGTAGTATTACAGTAACGTGAATCATTAAGAAAGGTGTCTAGATGCATCAATGCATAATTATGTTGAAAATAATGTCACTGTTGTAAAACAAAACATTTTCCTTATGTACAATATGCCGTTTTGTTTTTCTTTTTTTATTGGGGTGAAATATATTTTTTAACTGTATACTTTATGCCGTTTCAAATGCAACTTTTTCTGCCGCCTACGCAGTGTAAAGATGCTGAATACGCAGTTTAAAGGCATAGTTCACCCTCAAGTTGTTCCAAACCTTTATGAGTTTAGTTCTTCTGCTGAACACAAAAGAAGATATTTTGGAGAATATGAGTAACCAAACAGCTGATGGATCCCATTGACTTCCATAGTATTGAGAGAAAAAAACTCAAGTCAACTGTCTGGTTACACACATTTTCAAAGCATCTTCTTTTGTGTTCAGCAGAAGAAAGAAACTGGAATAGCTTGAGGGAGAGTAAATGATGGCAGGATTTTTGGGTGAACTATCCCTTTAAGCAGAAGTAGGATGTGTTAGATCTGGTGTTTCTCAGTGTGTTTAGCAGCAGATTTCCACTCTTCAAGCGTTGTGTTTGTGTGCAGTGGACGCGGTGATGTGTGAACGCACGCAAGTGTGTTTTGTTTTTCTTCTTTCGTGTGCGTGTGTGAGTTAACTGGATTTCTCTTCTTTCTTTTAAATATTGTTTGGTTTGACAGTAACATTGACCCTGTTTATGATTGCAGAATTGGTGTCGCTCTATTCTTTTTTTTAAGTTTTTTTTTTTTCTGCTGTGATATTGATCGATATGCTTTGATATCCATAGTCACTTTTACCCTGGCATTTTATTTGAGAGGCAATATTAGGGCGTGGACTCATGATTGAATGCTGAGTTTGCAAACGAAATAGGTTTGCCATGATAATTAATACAAGAGCATTCATTTGAATTCTCATTAAGAACTAGAATGGTCAGCGCAGTGGACTAATGACATACATTTTGTGATTCACCAATTAGGCCTCATTCATGAATTACAAGCAGAACTGTGTAAAACAGGCATAAATCTAAAACTATGGGCATGTTTGTCCCTGTAGACTTTTAGAAAATAAACTCGCTTAGCAGACTGTATACAGTAGTGGCCAAATGTGATGTCCGGAGGGGATATTTGGTTTTAATGACCTTACAACTTTAATTAAGAACATTTATGTTTTTTTTAATATTTTACATATGAGGGAAGAGCAAAACACTTGATTAAGGTATTTATCAGACACAATTATTTAACAAAAAAGGCAAACTACAGCTACAGGTTTTATTTTACTATGCAAAAAAACAAAAAACAAAAAAACAATCAGTTATTAATATTTCACTGGTTCTCTCTTGTTTTTGCATGTTCATAATTTCAGCCCAGCCATAAAATTTGTCTGCACAGTTTGGCATGTTTTATTGTGTTCTCACAAATAAAACAATTGATTTCAAGCACAATTTTGCAATATTATTACAAAATCTTTAATAACAAATTTTAAATAATATTTGCAAAAAGGGTGAAGATGTCTGTTTTCCTAGGCCGGACACTTTAGGCCACTACTCTCAAATCATCCTTCATTCTTTGATGGAAATGGACATTTTGAAATATGCTTTTGTATTATTAAGACTGATTTCATAGCTTGTATTTTAAATGCAGTTCAATAATATTTTCACCCTTTTTGCTTAATTTTACCTATGCAAACAGTATAGATCAGATAGATCAAATCAAAATATTGTTTTGTACTGTTTATCTTGATTTATATGTTTTCTTCATATGTCATATTTGATCTGACATATGAAGAAAACATAATTTATGTGATCATTTATTAGATGCAATTGATGGGAATGACAGCACTAATGCGTAAACGTTTCTATAAAACATTTTCACAATAAAATTTTGAAATGGTTTACTTTAGTCTTTGATTAAAAAAATATAATATTTAATGACACATTTTCATAAGACTGAGGATCTGGAACCCTCGTGGTTATAACAATACAAAAGTAGTATATAAAACAATAAATGAAGACTATAATTTATTAAGACCTTCAGATAACATAGAAAGGAGAAATCTGTAGATACACACTCTCACGTAAATTCTTGCAGTAAATTGAATGTGAAAATGAATGTAAAAAATGCTTTGATGAATGATTTTCACGCTTGTACTTCATTAATGAGGCCCATTGGTATTTTTAGCATCAGTAAATTAAAACACCTGAAAATACTGCAAGTTCATTGCATCTTCTAAAGTGAAATGATAGAATTACTGACAGCTGATCATTGACTCTTCCCAGCATGCTCTACTATCGTGGCAATCCTATTTCTTTGAATAACCCTTTAGTGCACTGTGCTGTTGAAGTGCAGCTTTTCTGGTTCCCAGTTTAATCCCAGCATCTCTCTGTCCCTCAGGATTCCTGCTCACTATGTGTACCCGCAGGCGTTCATGCAGCCGAGCGTGGTGATCCCGCACGTCCAGCAGTCGGCGGCGTCAGCAGCGGCCGCAGCCTCTCCGTACCTGGATTACACCGGCGCCGCGTACGCGCAGTACTCCGCCGCTGCCGCCACCGCCGCCGCCGCCGCTTACGACCAGTACCCGTACGCTGCCTCGCCCGCCGCCGCGGGGTACGTCTCCGCGGCCGGCTACGGCTACGTCCAGCAGCCTCTCGCGTCTCCTGCGCCCGGGGCCACGGCGGCGGCCTTCGCTCAGTACCAGCCGCAGCAGCTCCAGACGGACCGCATGCAGTGACCCGACAGGACAACACCTGGTCCTCTGACCATTCGTGACTGTGCCACTTTTTACCGTGTCTGTCAGCCAAAGAAACTTTTTTTATTGTTCCGTTATTGTGATTTATTATGTTCTCGTCATTTTATTTGTAGTATTTAATATTTATTACGGAGAAGAAAGCTGTAGGCTGTAGCTTGTCAAACATGATGCTGTTAATTGACTCGAATCTAGTTTCTTTATGTACAAGTATTTAAGGAATATGACAGAATTTTCTCACCCTCATGTCACTAAAAAACCTGATAGCCTACCCTTACACAAAATAAGGGTCTCATTAGTTAATGCATTTTCTAAAATGAACTAACAATGAGCGATTAATTAATATTGGTTAATGTTAGTCAAATTCTGAGTGTTCATTGTAAGTTCACATTGTGCATTAACTAATGTTAAAAATGTATTGGTAGATGTTGGAATTAACATTATATGTTAATACAACTATTTTTCATTGTTAGTTCATGTTAAATAATGTAGTTATGAAACCTAATTGTTATAAGTGAGACTTTTTGGTTTGGCTATTTACACTCCAAAGTGGCCAAAAAGCACCATAAAACCATCATATTCATTCATTCATATTCAGAAATTATACACTAACGGCGTGCAGATGCATGGACATAAAATCTTCAAAATTCATGCTTTTATTTCCCACAGAATTAAATTCTGACCAACATGAGGGTGGGTAAATCATGACAGAATGTATGTGTTTAGGTGAATTATGCCTTTAATGCATCACAGGCTGCAGGTGTCACCATTATTTGAGTCTCATCTCTATATGTGTTGATGGATGCCTGATTATTTTCCTAAAAATTGCACCTTGGCATCTCACGATCTTGACCTCTGATAACCTCATGAGCCTGCATATGTGACTGTTGAAATGATTATGTATTTGGGTTAGGAAACAAGACAAAGTGCCTTAAAGAACAGACAAGAAATGAAGGGTTTGACGTGTCTGCAGACAGTGTTCAGCAACTCTGTGCCTTACATCACATTCTGTGACTGATAGGAAATGTTTAGTTATACTTGCACATCTCTGTTGGGGTTATAGAAAAGGTCAATTTTATATTTAGAACTAAATATTCAAAAATAAAAGCAATGAGCACTACTGAAAGACTGTGTACACTATATGTTTCAATATTAGTGGGCCTGCTGATCACACTACTCTGGATTGATGTGCCTTATTATGGTTAATAAATGGAAGGGAATGTCATTGGATTTGTTGTTGCCTTTGTGTTATTTGTAACATTTATTTGTGGAATGTGGCAAAAGGAAATTATTGCAATCAAATGAGCAGCTACAGAATTGATGTCCAAGTATTTTTTGTATTAAAAGGCCATATCTAACAACAGTCCACTTGCAACAAAGTTTGCTTTTCTTTAAACAAGCTTTGTCAAAGTCATTATTTACACTTTGCGCTCTGTTGACAAAAATGCATTTGCTAAATATTGCAGTATCACACCGAATGAGTGACATTTGATAAAATGTGTATAAAAACAATTTGGATGATTTATTAAAAAGTATCTTGTCTCACTTATTTTCTGTGTATTTATTTTAGAACTCTTGTTATAATTATTAGTAATTTACAGCAACCAGAAATAGTAGGTAGATAATGTGTAAGCACATTGTGTTTTATAAGTAAAGACATTCATTTTATTTTGAAGTTATTTCCTGCATTAAAAGTCTCTTTAGACTGATGCCTAAAAACTAGTTTTGTAGAAGAGATTGTTCATGTAACCTTTTCTTGATGTAGTAGAGTTTGTGTTGTCTGGTTCATCTATCTATCTATCTATGTCTGTCTGTCTATACATATGAAAACAGGTAAACAGTTTACAAGATAGACTTATCAAGACCTTCATATAACATAAGGCAGTAATCTGTAGATACACCCTCTTACGTAAATTACGTAAAGCTGCCTAGGCCTACTGTATTACAGATAATATCAATACAAATGCCTTTTCCGTGTATTGAAGGACTAAATACACAATAAAACAGAAGAATGTGCAGCAACATGTGGTTAACACTGACACCTGCTGGATGCTATGTCAAATTACTTGTAGTGGCGATTTGTCCTCAACTTAAATCAAACAAGAAATCCAAATCAAATAAACAAACTCAAAATCAAACGGCCACTGATGCACCTAAAGATTGAATCTTACGCAGGGCACAATAAGTCCAATGTCCAGGCAAGCATATCGTTCATGCGGTTTATTTCCATTTGAGCAAGCATACAAACAAACAGCGTCAGCAGCCTCTCTATCCCTGGTAAAAAACCAACAACCTTTCCCAGTGCCTGCCTGTCCTAAGTGTAACCACCAATATATACATACAAACAGGTGCTCAGTACTATCAAAATAAAAGTCCCCAAAAAGATACTCAATTTAACTAAAATAATAACATTAACATTCTGTATCTACATCAATAAAATAATCATGCAAATTATTTAAGGTGAAACAAAATAAAGTAATTTAATTATTAATTTAATTATAAAACAAGGAAATAGCTCCAACATTGTGAAATGTGTAAACCCACAATTACTTTTCTTCCTGTAACAGAGCTATTCTCTAGCTATGCCCTAACTATAATACATCAATTCTTCTGATCTTCTTCCTGTGGCTGTCTAAAAAAGAAACAAAACAGAAGAAAAATAGAAGAGAAGAAGGAAAAGAAAGAATATATGTCCATGATGCTACACTGTGGCCTCCAGAAGCAGACAGATCTTCGGTCTCTCAAAGACACTGGTCTTATAGTTTGGAGGAGCACAGAGCGAACCAATCCTTTGGAGTCTGACTTAGTACTCAGAACTCGGCACATCATCCAGGATCCTCTCGGTGCCGTGGCCGGAGAGAAACTTCTTCTTGGTATAGCCCATTTTTGTCTTTCCTGCATTAGAAGTAAGTATTCAAACGTCCATCTTTTCCAAAAAAGTTTGGCAATGTACTGTACTTGCTTCCATCTTCTCCTGATATACATGTCACTCTGTGCGAAGAGTCCTGGAGGAAAGATGGGTTTTCCTTTTAGCAGAAGAATATGGTTTGGTGTGCGGGCCTCAAGGTCATTAGGGTCATCGGAGACCTTTGTAATGGGTCTGTCGTTTAGTATTGCCTCTACCTCACAAAACAGCGTCTGCAGGCCTTCATCATCCAAAACCTGCTGCCCGAGAACCGAGGTGAGTATGCTTCTTACTGAGCGGATCAGACGCTCCCAAACACCGCCTTGATGTGAGGCTGTAGGTGTATTAAAGCTCCACTTAATCCCATCTTGAACCAAAGCACCTTGGATTTTTGCATTATTCAAAGCGGCAAGACTTTGCTTTAACTCTTTGTTTGCTCCAATGAAATTCGTGCCATTATCTGACCTTAGGCTGGACACCCGACCTCTTCTACAAATGAATCTCCGCAAAGCATTAATGCAGGATCTAAAGAGTATATCTAAAGAGTATGCCACTTCCAGGTGTATTGCCCGACTGGTCAAACAGGTGAAAAGCACTCCATACCTTTTAGAAAGCTTCCTCCTCTTTTAACTTCTATGGGGCCGAAATAATAACTCCCACATCTGTAAAAGGAGCCTTGTCTGGCATAACCCTCTCTTCAGGTAAGTCTGCCATCTTCTGCTCTCCAAGTTTTCCTCTGTAACGTCTACATGTTGTACATTCTGCAATTATTTTTGTTGCAGCAGAGTTGGCATTGATTATCCAATATATCTGTCGGAGCTTATTCAACATGTGGTTTCTACCAGCGTGTCCTAGTTGTTGATGGAGGTGACGTAAAATCAGCTGGGAAACATGCAAATCTTTGGAAAGGATAACAGGATGTTTAATCTCTGATGGTAACGCAGACTTGTGTAAGCGACCCCCGATTCTGAGAATGTCACCTTAGGATCCAATTTGTACAATGAACTGTCCTTGGGGACATTAACCAAGCCGTTCTTCAGGGTGGCAATTTTTCTCTTAAACATGTGGTTTTGAACAAAATGTATTATTTCTGCTTCATCATAACTTTCTGGAGTTAAGGATTTCCCTCCAAGAGTGGCTTTGAAGCTCTGAAGTTTCTGTTCAACAAAACCTTTGACTTCTTTAGCCCCTTTCACACAGAGATTACGGAAATTACACGGATACATTGACCCGGGATTTGACCCGGGTTCGTTTGATTTTGGTTCATTCACACTGCCAGTGATTTTCCGGAATCAGAGAGCGCGTTCACACACACGACCCGTGTATGTCCCGGAAAGACACGTGACATCGATGTGACTTGTAATGTCTCAGCAGCATCTTAAAGTTTGCTTATGAGCTGCGATTTCTCTCTCAAGAAACCACGCTTGTGCATTTATTTCTCTGATTCGATCATAAAATTGCGCATTACGTACCATTTCACAGCTGGCGAACGATCCCCAGCAATTCCCAGCGAATTTGCCGGCAATTTCCCGGGTTCAATGCGCTGTGTGAAAGGGGCTTATGTCTCTGTCACTTTAGCCCCTTTCACACAGCGCACTGAACCCGGGAAATTGCCGGCAAATTGCCGGGACGCCTTCTGTGTGAACGCAAACACAACCCGGGTTTGATGCCGGGATCGATTCCGGGTTGGGGACCTAGTAACATTGCCGTGTTCAGTTCCGGAATGCGCGCTGTGTGAACAAAAGCCGTAATAATGCCGTGTCGTAGTGATGACGCTGAAGCCGGGATCGTTCGCCAGCTGTGAAATGGTACGTAATGCGCAATTTTATGATCGAATCAGAGAAATAAATGCACAAGCGTGGTTTCTCGAGAGAGAAATCGCAGCTCATAAGCAAACTTAAGACGCTGCTGAGACATTACAAGTCACATCGATGTCACATGTCTTTCCGGGACATACACGGGTCGTGTGTGAACGCGCTCTCTGATTCCGGAAAATCACTGGCAGTGTGAATGAACCAAAATCAAACGAACCCGGGTCAAATCCCGGGTCAATGTATCCGTGTAATTTCCGTAATCTCTGTGTGAAAGGGGCTAAACAGTAATAATAATAATAATATGTTTATTTTTTATAGCGCCTTTCAAGAACCCAAGGTCTCTTCACAAAATAATACAAATAGTAGACAGACAAAAGAAACAAGCAATCAGCTTATTAGGCTATATCAAGCAAACAAACAGAAAAGCAGATGGAAACAAGCAAATACAAATAATGAACGTAAGTCAAAGATAACAAACATATAAGCCTTTTTAGCAACATATACATTTCGGCAAAGTATGTAAAATAAAATAAAGGTGAGAGAGTGGTAGACAGAGAAATAGAACTGAAGATTATTTATTGAGCATGGTAAATATATGAGTTTTAAGTTTTGATTTGAAGATCTGGAGGTTGTTGATGGCACGAAGATTAGGGGGCAGTCTATTCCAGCTTAGGGCCTACAACACTAAAAGCCCTACCACCCACAGTAGATAGTTTAAACCTGGGGACGACAAGCAAATTTTTGTTGCTAGATCTAAGAGTCCGGGCAGGAAGGTATGGTTGCACTAACTCAGGATGCGATTGACCACAGGAAGCCAGTGAAGTTGATGAAGGATAGGGGTAATATGTGCAGATTTTTTTATTATTTGTAAGTGCTCGAGCAGCAGAGTTTTGTACCATTTGAAGGCGATGTATTGCTTTGGTGGTTAGGCCGCTTTACAGTAGTCCAATCTAGAAGTTATGAGATTAAAATTATAAGGTTCTATCTCCACTTTTGGTCGAAATTGAGTTTTTGACATAATCTGATCCATTAGGTGTTTATTAATGCCTGTGTGGTGTTATTTTTGTAAAAAAAATATTTTATTTGTAGTTATTAATAAAATAGATTATACTACATAACAGTTTTGCCAGCTGGGATGTAAAAACTTTGATGCTCAATATTCTTACATGGCCTCTCATTAAGCCAGAGGATGTGAAAGCACTACAATTATTCTCTCTGTTTCTTCGAGGTTGTTCCAATTTAACACAGCAAGTCATGTATATGAAGGAGTTGGACATGCCATGAGATTCCTGTTATGAAAGGAACAAGCAAAGGACAGGCCGCCTGAATCCGCACGCTGATCATTTCATTCCAGAACACAGTGACATAAAGAATATTCACAGTGAATCTCACCCTGAGTCACAGGCTCAGATTGTCAGGCCTAAAAGGGTGGAAATTAAACAATCAGACACCAGACTTGCAACAAGTGACATTTCAGTGTGGTAATATCATTCTGTCATTGCATAATGCTCACAATATCATTCTGGTCTGTAGAAGAAACTTGAAGTGTGATGAACAAATACCCACTTCCTTCTCTAAACAATGGTCTGACTGGCTAACGGATCTAATAGGAATTCATTCCGTTAGATCCTTTAGAACCACATTTTGAATTCATTTCCAGCACACGAAGTTTAGCATTGGCTGCAGCAAGGTCGGCTTCCAGAGCCAACTGTTCCTTTTCCTTCCTTAATTCCTCTTCTTTGGCTTCTAACAAGTGTTTCCTTTTTAATACAGTCATGCGTTCCATAAGCGCTGCCTCGCGTGTTATCATTGCATGCTGAGTTAAGATAGGATTGCCGTCCTATTTGTTGAGCATCATGAACCATTTGTGTCCTTTGTGTTTTGGGTTGTTACAGATGTTCCAAAATCAGAAGGTTTAATGCAGCGATCCACCTGGAATCCAATCACTTTGTGTTTGGGTGTCACTTGTTGCTGCCTTATCAGCTTCTGCTTTTATCCTTGCAGATGAAGTTGAGGATACTCTTGATACTTGAGAGTGTAATCTGGAATTATTCTCCTTTACAAATGAGATGTTAGATGCACTGTCTTCAGGTTTAATCCCATCAGAAGTTACACTTTGGTTATCAGGATGTTCGGCATTAATATCAACTGATTGTACCCTACATATGGGTGAGCAGCCTCAGACAACCAGCCCTTTACTTCCTCAGTGAAATCACAGAACATGGTCAGTTTTGTATGAAAATACTCATTTTGTCTTTGAACTAACTCTCTGGCAAATTCAAATTCAAGAAGGATTCATGCGTGTCATTAACTTCCTCATAACACTTTATGCATTTTCCCAACTGAGATTGCACAGAGTTCACATTGTCAATTCCATCAAGACACGTATTTGTTCCATGTACTTCTTAGCCTGCTTGCATTTCAAAGACCTCTTTTCTTGGCACGGTTTTGCATAAAATGCCAACCCTTTTTCGGTGAACTTGAGGCTTCATTTTACAGAGTGCGTAGGCAGAACGTCACTCTTCACTCTTGATGTGCAAGATTGTTGCGACATTGTTTCTTTGTTCTCAAATTTTGTTCTCAATTTTCACACAATTTGTTTGCCGTAGCACAAAGAAACGTCATTTGTTGCATCAGGTCGCTTCAGTGACATTGCCGAATGAATGACTTGAATGTCTCTGTTGAGGTATTGCGCGACCGCTAGCCTACACATCCTTCAAAGTCCCTCAAAACCTTTAAGACTTCCAATATTCAACCTCATGCAGTGAAAAAATTAATCCAACGCTCCAATAGCTACGCCATCTTCCAATACAGCTTAAAAGTAAACATTTTTTCATATACCGACTGTTGAACAGTTTCCTGTGATGTCCGTAGGCCACCGTCTTTCAGACAACGACGTGATTTTCAACAACATTATCCACAATCCTCTTTCATGTAAGTAATCCAAACTTCCACGAAGTCCATCGACATGAATGTCCACATTAAGGTGTTTTTTTTTTTACTTATGTAGTGGCGATTTGTCCTCAACTTAAATCAAGCAAGAAATCCAAATAAAATAAAGTAATTTAATTATTAACTTAATAATTATAAAACAAGGAAATAGCTCCAACATTACTATCAGTGCAACATCCTTTACCCTTAAAAATCAACATTATTTATTTTATCTAGAGAGTTTTTTGTATTAAAATCACTTATATGATAAAAAAAAGATATACCCATATTAAAATATAAAATACAATGTACACACTGTAGGGAATTATTTGAATTTCGAAAGATATTATGAACCTACAAATACTGTTGGAGCCATTCTGAGTAATGGAATGAGATGGCGCTGTTTCTGCCACAGGTCTATTTAACACTGGGGTTAATTAGTGCAGGTGGGGCGTACAGCGAGGCATATGGTTTTTGACCGTGAAACCCATGCGTGAGCCGTGAGACACGGCGAATTGTAGATTGAATTGTTTATGTTTTTTTGTTATTTTATTAAATGGATTGATATATCCAACTTTAAGTTCACAGTTTTGAAAGTGTATTATTTATAGTTTAAGCTACAAGGAAACAGCACGCCGGTAAGCACGCGTGCAAAAACGACTTAAATGTGCGCCAACAATTAGTCAAAAACCACCTCTGTAAGAGAAAAAGACTGATCAAGTTTTAACTACACTATCCTTGTGCGGTGTGAACACCTTGTCTTTGACGGCGATCGGCTGAGTGGAAACGCTGGCGCGTGCATTGGATATAGTAGGCCTATGCTACTGGCGCAGCTGGTCTCACACTGGACAGTGAGGCAGCCATGCAGTGATGATGGGGGAGGTCGGTGACGGATGAGCGGCGATCGGTAGCGGATGACGGATTAAAACCCTTTGAGCCTCACAGTGGATGGTGTGGCTGTCCGGGCACGGTCACGACGGAGGTTGGTGAGCGTTCTCGCATTGGTCAGTGAGGATTGGACACGGTCATGACGGAGGTTGGTGAGCGTTCTCGCATTGGTCAGTGAGGATTGGACACATCACCAAGTGAAGGAAAGTTCTGTTGGACCTGCACGAGTAAATGAGGTATGAGCAGATAACACACACACGTAAGAAGACATGAACCAGAACTGCCTGCAGTTACTAAAGTGTAAACGGCAAGAGTGACAAGAACACAATGCACTGACATTTGATTTATTGAACTTGACATTTTCAAACGAGGACTTGAAATAAGAGACATTTGTGTTTAAAAAAAAAAAAAAAATGATGAAAGTGTTTATGCTTTATTTCTGATTCTGATGCTCGTAGTCGTTTCCATGATATTTTGAAAGGTTGCTGTTGTTTTTGGGTTGTTGATTTAAAAACGAGGTAAAATGGATGAAAATAGTCAAAGTACTGAGGTAACAAATGTGGTTTCAGCTGACTTACAAAAAGTTAATGAGGATGAAGCCTCTGTGAGGAAAAGATCTATAAAACTGACAGCAAAAGCACTGCTTTCTAAACTAAGTGACCTAGAGACGTTAAGAAAATCTAAATTAAGTAAAGCTGCCAACATAAAACAAACTGTTCAGGGTTTAATATGTCAGTCTGGTTATAAAACTGAAATAAAAAGTAGCTTCAGCAAATATCAAGCCTTGATTAAAGAAGCAAAAGTTGCACATAACAAGCTGCTTGAGTTGCTACCTGCGGATGAAAAAGAAAAGCATGAAACCTGGTTCAAAGCAAAGCTTTTAAGTGTGAATGAATTTTGCCAGTGTGTAGAAAATCATTTTAAGAGTACAAATGGTACTACTGAAACGGTTTCCCTTGTGGATGATATAAAGCCAACGGACAGTGTATCAAATGTTGAAACATCATCAAGCACTAAAAGCCGCACCAGTGAAAGATCAAGTCGATCAAGCAAAGTTGCATTGGAAGTTGCACATGCACAAGCAAAAGCCAAGAAAGCTGCACTCATAGCACGTGCAGCAGCATTAAAAAAGAAGCATGAATTGGAAGAGGAGGCGGAGTCAATACGTAAAAAACTGGAACAAGTGGAAATGGATGCTGAGATTGAAGCCTCAGATGCGGAGTTGGCAGTACTGCAAACATTTTCAGATCAGGATGGTATGGAATCTTACTTTGAGAAGCAAAAATTGAAAGAAAAATCTGACATTTCTGATGTAAAGTTTGAGAAATCTACCAGATTGATGAGTAGTAAAAATTTACCTATTGCAGTTGCAAGATCCACTGCTAATGTTGCACATGCAGTTGATGACAATTCTACACAACAGATTTTGCAAAGGCAAAATGAAATATCCGAGCTGCTCTTACAACAACACAAAGCAAGCCAACTGCCACCAAGACAAATACCTGTTTTTGAAGGTGATCCACTGAAGTTCGAAATGTTCATGCAAGCCTTTAAGCATTGTGTGGAGGAGAAAGCTGCATCTAAAGGTGATTGCATGTATTTTTTAGAAAGGTACACCAGGGGGCGCCCTCACGACCTTGTGCAAAGCTGTTTACATATGAGTGCGGAGAGAGGCTTTGAAACAGCTAAAGCTCTCCTACGTGAACACTTCGGTAATGAAACCAAGATCACAGCAGCATATATGGAAAAGGTTCTCAACTGGCCTGTGGTGAAGCCTGAAAGTGTTTTGTTACTACAGGATTATATAATAATGGATTATGCATTATTTTTACGTGGATGCTATAATGCAATGTCAGATTTGGAGGACATGAAAGAGCTGGACTTGCCGGCTAACCTCAAAATTATTGTTTCAAAACTTCCTTTTAAATTGAGGGAAAAATTTAGAAGTTCTGCATGTGATATTCGGGAGCGACACCTCCGCAGACCTAACTTTAAAGACGTTGTACAATTTGTGGAATATCAAGTCAAAATCTTGTCTGATCCTATTTTTGGTGATATTCAAACTACTGAAAGAGAAAAGCAGGTTAAAAGGGATGTGTATACAGCCAAGTCTAAGTTGAAGCGAGATAACTTTGCTACAAACGTCTGTGCTGTTAGCAAAGTGCAACACAAGGACCCACAAGAAGGTAAACCAAGAGACCACAACATCAGCATCAATTGTTTATTCTGTTTACAAGATCACAGTATGGATGAGTGTCAACGATTTGCAAAGAACAAACATCGTGAAAAGATCAACTTCTTAAAGGAAAAAGGGGTATGTTTTGGGTGTCTCAACATTGGGCATTTGAGCAAAAATTGCGATAAGCGTAAAACCTGTAAAAAATGCAAACAGAGCCATCCAACAGCTTTACACATTTACGTCAAACAAGAAGACAAATCGATGAACATCAGCGGCAACATCTATGAACCTAAACCAGCTGTAAACCATACACTTGTGTCAGCTCAGACATTTGGGAGCCAGACCGGGGCCGGTAGTAGTGGAATGCTCTCCATCCTCCCAGTTCAGGTAAAAGCACAAAAGGGCAACAGGGTCATTCAGACTTATGCTTTTCTGGACAATGGCTCAACATCCACATTTTGCTCTGAAGCTCTTATGCGTAGACTTAATCTCTCTGGGACAAAGTCAAAAATATGTTTGTTAACAATGAGCCCAAAAACATCAGTGTCAACCTACATTGTAAATGGACTTGAAGTAGCAAGCCTTAATGGAACAAGGTACTACAGTCTTCCAGATGTTTACACACAGAAAACGATGCCAGTTGATACAGCAAACATCATAAAACAAGAGGACATTACTCAGTGGCCTTACCTTGATCACATTGAAATCCCTGAAATTGATGCTAACGTGGAGTTATTAATAGGTACTAATGCTTCAAAGTTGCTAGAACCATGGGACATTGTGAATAGCCAAGGTGAGGGTCCCTTTGCTGTTAAAACCCTATTAGGGTGGGTGATCAATGGCTTAGGAAAGGATTCCAAAGACAACATGAATGACATTGGTTATCCTACTGTTACTGTTAACCGATTATCTGTAGAATCACTTCAGCTGCTATTGGAGAAGCAGTACCAAAGTGACTTCAATGAAAAAATCGCAGGCGACAAAGAAGAAATGTCAAGGCAAGAGGCAAGATTTATTGAAATAATGGACCAATCTGTAAAGTTAAAGGACGGACATTACAGTTTAAAGTTGCCATTCAAAGCCCAAGAGGTTACTCTGCCAAACAATCGTTGTATTGCTCAACAGCGCCTCATTGGACTAAAAAGGAAAATGGAAAGAAATGAGAAGTTCCATCAAGAATACACAAGCTTTCTTGAAAATGTCATCAGTAGTGGCTATGCAGAAATAGTACCACAGGATGAATTGCGTTGTGGAGAAGATAACCTGTTTTATATTCCTCATCATGGAGTATATCACTCACAAAAGGGCAAGTTGCGAGTTGTTTTCGATTGTGGAGCTAAGTTTAAAGGAACTTCTCTGAATGAACAACTTCTGCAGGGTCCGAACCTCACAAATTCCTTAATAGGAGTGTTTCTACGATTCAGGCAAGAACCAGTTGCTTTTATGT
This sequence comes from Vimba vimba, assembly GCA_022828995.1. NCBI lineage: Eukaryota > Metazoa > Chordata > Actinopteri > Cypriniformes > Leuciscidae > Vimba > Vimba vimba. The sequence continues at coordinate 34,461,037 of CM040830.1, read as the reverse complement.
CTGATGTGAAATCTATGTTCTATCAAGTTAGAGTGGCTGAGGAAGACAAAGACTTTCTAAGGTTCCTATGGTGGCCTAAGGGTGATCTGTGCAAGCAAGTAGAAGAATACAGAATGACTGTACATCTCTTTGGAGCAGTGTCGTCGCCAAGTTGTGCATGTTATGCTTTAAGGAAGACTGCAGACGACAATCGGAAGAGTTATTCAGATGAAGTAATTGACACAGTACATAGAAATTTCTATGTGGACGATTGTCTGAAAAGCTCACCGTCTGTGCAGAAAGCAGTAAAGATCGTCCATGACCTGGCTGACCTTTGCCAGAAAGGAGGGTTTCATCTTACACAGTGGATAAGTAACAGTCGCAAAGTCCTTGAAACAATTCCTGAGAAAGAACATTCTAAAAGTGTGAGTGAACTCAATTTGGACATAGACCAACTTCCAGTTGAAAGAGCATTGGGGCTACATTGGTGTCTGGAAAATGACAAGTTTAACTTCCATGTGAACTGCAAAGAACGGATGCAAACACGACGAGGGATTCTATCGGTCACTAGTTCAGTGTACGATCCCTTAGGGTACGTTGCGCCAGTCCTTCTTCCAGCTAAGCACATATTACAAGAGTTGTGCAGAAGGAATTATGGCTGGGATGAAGAAATTCCACAAACATTAAAACAGCAATGGATAAAGTGGTTAACTGACCTGAAAGAGATCTCAGAGTTCAGAGTGAGTAGGTGCTTGAAACCACACGACTTTGGAACACCAGTCCATGCCCAGTTACACCACTTTGCTGATGCCAGCGAAAGGGGATATGGCACGGTAACTTACCTGAGGTTACAAAACAAAGCAGGTCAAGTTCATGTTTCATTTCTTCTTGGAAAGTCCAGAGTGGCACCTCTTAAACCTGTAACCATTCCTCGTTTGGAACTCACTGCTGCTGTTTTGGCTGTTCGGGTGGACAAGATGGTAAAATCAGAGTTACAGCTTTCTTTGTCAGAATCCTGTTTCTGGACTGATAGTAGTACAGTCTTGAAGTACATCATCAATGAAAACAAAAGGTTTAGAACATTTGTGGCCAACAGAATAGCCATCATTAGGGAAGATTCAGACCCAGCACAGTGGCGGTATGTTCACACAAAACAAAATCCTGCAGATGACGCATCTAGAGGACTGACAGTCCATAAGCTTCTGAACAGCAAAACGTGGCTATCAGGTCCAGAATTCCTGTGGAGAGCAAGAGAAACATGGTTACAGTATGAAGTAGAGCCCACATTGGAGGAGGATGATCCAGAGGTCAAAATGGAGATCTCTACAAACACAATAACCATTCAAGAGGATAATGCGACCAGCCAACTCATCACCTATTTCTCTGACTGGAAAAGGTTGAAGGTCGCAGTTGCATGGTTACTCGAGATAAAAAAGACTCTATTGGAGTTGAGTCAAAGAAGGAAGCAACTTGTGAAAGATGGAATGCCTAATCTTGATGTTAACAAGAAAATATTGGAAGTCAGAAAGTCATTGAAACGTGAACGTGTATCAACTGAGGATCTATTAGCAGCAGAAAAAGCTATCCTTCAGTTCTGTCAGAGAGAAAGATTTGACACAGAGATTTGTGCACTAACTACAGGAAAACCTGTAAAAAGGTGTAGCCCTATCTACAAGCTTAATCCTGTTCTTGAGGATGGACTGGTAAGAGTTGGTGGAAGATTGTCCAGGACTGCAATGCCCGAAGAGAGCAAACATCCAGTCATCCTGTGTAAAGATCAGCACATCTCCATGTTAATTCTTAAAAATATTCATGAACAGACAAGGCACGGTGGGAGAAATTACATCCTTTCCAAATTGAGAGAAAAGTTCTGGGTAACTCATGCCAATGCAGCAGCAAGGAAAATCTTGTCAAATTGTGCTTTTTGCAGACGTCACCAAGGAAAATTGTGCGATCAAAAAATGGCTGATCTGCCCAAAGAAAGGATTACTCCAGACTTACCTCCATTTACTAACGTGGGAGTGGACTATTTCGGGCCCATTGAGGTAAAACAAGGACGTTCTTATGTGAAACGCTATGGGGTTATCTTTACATGCATGGCTAGCAGGGCTATTCATTTAGAAGTGGCACACTCCTTAGACACAGACTCCTGCATCAGTGCTATTCGTCGATTCATATGCAGAAGAGGACCTGTAGCACACTTTCGCTCCGACAATGGCACAAATTTCACAGGTGCAGAAAAGGAACTAAAAAGAGCAATTGTAGAATTAAACCACAAATCAATTGAGAAAGCTCTTATTCATGATAACATCAAGTGGACGTTCAACCCACCTGCAGCTTCCCATCATGGCGGTGCTTGGGAAAGCATGATCAGACTGGTCAGGAAGGTCTTGGTATCTGTGTTACATCTACAGACTTTAACCGATGAAACCTTAGTTACAGTCTTATGCGAAGCTGAAGCAATCTTAAATGATAGACCACTTACGAGAGTTTCTGAGGATCCTAACGATTTAGAGCCACTAACACCTAATCATCTTCTTACTTTGAAAAGGAAGCCAGTTTTGCCTCCAGGTCTGTTTGATGAAAAGGACCAATACGTAAGACGAAGATGGAGACAGGCTCAGTATCTTTCAGATTTATTCTGGAAGAGGTGGACAAAAGAGTATCTTGTTACTCTACAGAAAAGACAAAAGTGGAACAAAACAAAACGTAATCTTACAGCAGGAGATATTGTTTTTATTGCAGATGCTACAGCACCCCGAAATTCTTGGATAATTGGAAGGATTATTAAATGCTTTCCAGACAAATCAGGCCTAGTTAGATCTGTGCAAATCAAAACCAAAACAAATGTAATTGAAAGACCAGTTACAAAACTAGGACTATTGGTAGAGCAGTCAATATAAAAGTGAATGAATACACCAAAGGAGGGGTTTATTTATTTGTTTATTTGATTATTATTTTTATTGCAAAATGTTTTTTGTTGTATGAATGTCTCCATACATGAATATGTTTATAATTGTTATGTCCTGAAGTGCCATGAACAATTAGGGGCCGGTTGTGTTGGAGCCATTCTGAGTAATGGAATGAGATGGCGCTGTTTCTGCCACAGGTCTATTTAACACTGGGGTTAATTAGTGCAGGTGGGGCGTACAGCGAGGCATATGGTTTTTGACCGTGAAACCCATGCGTGAGCCGTGAGACACGGCGAATTGTAGATTGAATTGTTTATGTTTTTTTGTTATTTTATTAAATGGATTGATATATCCAACTTTAAGTTCACAGTTTTGAAAGTGTATTATTTATAGTTTAAGCTACAAGGAAACAGCACGCCGGTAAGCACGCGTGCAAAAACGACTTAAATGTGCGCCAACAAATACACTTCCAGATACATTCACACGCACACACTTACACAGAGGCCCGAAGCGCAGAAGACGCAAAGGACGGAAGAATGCCCATATATGGGAAACAATGTCGACACCGGAAGCCTCATTGACTGAGGCATAGACAGTATATAAAGGACTGAGGCAATAGAAGGCTGATGACACATTATTTAGTTCCCAATAAACCCAAAAAATTGCATAGGAACAATGTAACCCAGTTCTGTATGACTGCTTTTGACTGTTAGAGGTTGCATGTTAGAGACTGCTGTATTATCTTAACTTGAATAGCTTGGATGAGGACAAGTTATTTAATTTTTTTTTACATCTATTGCTTGAACTGCTTACAAGGTAAATAGCCTGTGTAATTTTCCACACATACAGGACTGCCCTGTTGATAATGGATAAGCTGAAGTATTATAACCTGTAACCTTTTGATATTTTGCTACAAATATTAATTATTGTGTAACCAGTATTTTTATCTTTTGTTCAAATAAATTTTTATTTTATAAATACAAATACTGTTCAGTTTTACTTCAGCTTACAAAGACAGTTCTATAAGTAATAGAAAGAGCATTATAGTATATCTTGCAAGACCAAGGACAACGAAGGATCCAGGAAAGATTCTGCTGGAGGGTAAGCATGAATTTGATCAATAGGCCTAATTGTCAATGATTGTTATTGTTTCAAGAAAGTGTAGGGACACTAGATTTACTGGTATAGGCTAAACAAGCTAGTGAGGATTTAATCCTATTCTGACCTGACAGCAAAAGACCACCTAGCTACTTTGATACTAGGGGTTCTTCAGGAGCTGAGATAAATACCAGATCTCACCACAACACCGATGCAGCATCAGTTGCAGAGTTGCCAGATTGGGCGGTTTTGCAATCTATTTTGCGGGCAAAAATGGGTTTGGGTGGGTGGATAAAAATTGGGCTGGTTTCGGATCAGTTCGGCGGGTTTTTGTTGCCAAAACACCGGCACTTCAGATCCTTCTTCCTGCGACCCAATGTTCAGCAGGCAGCAGTCTCACTCACTCACACACACACACACACACACCCACACTACAGCTCTGGCTGACGTGCCCCCAAAACTCACAACATCCACTCCCTCCCACTACCTTCAGTTCACGTCACGCCGGCACCGCCCGCCCCTCAAACAAACAACACACTCGCAGGGTTTTCATATGGGGTTCCATTTGTGCCAAAATTATGTCAACATGCTATCTGTCTATGCCAGGGTTCACCAATCTCAGTCCTGGAGGGCCGCTGTCCCTGCAGAGTTTAGCTCCAACCAGCTCCAACACACCTGTTTGAAAGTTTCTAGTATGCCTAGTGAGACCTTGATTAGCTGGTTCAGGTGTGTTTAATTGGGGTTGGAGCTAAACTCTGCAGGACAGCGGCCCTCCAGGACCGAGATTGGTGAACCCTGGTCTATGCTATGTGTCGTCTTCCATGTCTATGTGTCTGTTCACTGTTTATGTCCATGTCTGTTTGTCTATGCTATGTGTTGTCTTCCATGACACATAGCATAGACAGACAGACATGGACATAAACAGTGAACAGACACATAGACATGGAAGACGACACATAGCATAGACAGATAGCATGTCGACATAATTTTGGTACATATGGAACCCCATATTATCAAACTTAGCTAGCTGACTGACACTGCGGTTTCATGACAACTCTCACAGATTTGAATGTTGCGATATGATTTTGTCAAAGGTTTAATAGACAGACGAAATGGAAGAAGATCACGTGGGTGTTTGAATCGAGATCACAGTCTTTTAAAGATGAATCGTGCAGCTCTATAACGACACATTTCATCCTCTGTTGGAATGAATGTGGCTTAATTTGAATTAATATCGGTTATATTCTGTAATAAAAAAAAATCGATTTTAAAATCGTTAAAAAAATCGCGATACCTAGGTGAATCGATTTTTTTCTCCCAGCCCTAAGAATATGCATGTTTCATGTTGCTATTTGAAATAATTGAAATGTTAAAGTGGGTTATTATTTATGTCCATATATCCACTCAATGTTTTTATGTTACTGAATGCTTTTGTTCCAAGCGACTTTTATTGACAATAAACAGAATCATTGATAGCCTAAGTTTATCGCATTATTTTCCGTAACATAAGCTTGTAGTTTAATAGTAAAATAGTCTGACTGAAGTCAGTGTAGCCTACTTTTGCGTTCATTTGATTGAATATGGTTTATAAAATCGGATAGGCTTAGTCGAAAAATGGGTAATTTTAAAGCTTGTTAATGATTTCAATGTGTTTAAACGAGATCAAGCCAAAAAAAAAAAAAAAAATGTGGGCGGTTTTTTGTACATTCTCGCGGTTTTTGACAAGGTTTTGGGCAGGAAAACCTTGATGGCACCTGGCAACCCTATAGGCGGCACGCTGCACTGGTCTGGACCCGTTTATATACTGTCTATGGTCTGGACTCTTCTCTAACGGGAAGCGCGTTCACGAGAGTCGTGGTTTGTTCGTGTTTACTAAAGAGAACTGAATTTTTACTACGATTCTTCAAGTTTAATTGATTAGGTGTGTTAATTAAGTTCGAAAACCCAACTCTACTCTACAGCGATCAACTTCATGTAAGTTCAGATACTCTTAATCACTGAAGTGAAAAGTTTGTCATGTTGCGCAATTTTACACAAATGTGTCTCTTTTGTTCTCTTAGCCTACATTGTTATCTTGTTACTGTAACCATTTGTATATTCATATTGAATATTGGGATCGTAATATTAGCGTTATTATTTCTCAACGCTCTGTTACGGCGTCTTACCAGAGTTTTTTTTAATAGTTTTACACCACTTTTTTTTTTTTTTTTTTTTTTTTTTGACGTAAATATATTTAGTCGTTATATGCTGTATGTACGTTTGTGAATTATTTTCTAGATACTACAAGATTTTCATTCAGTGAACACTGGAGTGTTGATGGTCAGGCTGGGAAAATTAAAAAATCAACATTATTTTTATATAAATTATATATGTATTTTATTTGTATTGTATTTTGTTTATATATAGGCTATATATATATATATATATATATATATATATATATATATATATATATATATATATAATATTGGGATCGTAATATTAGCGTTATTATTTCTCAACGCTCTGTTACGGCGTCTTACCAGAGATTTTTTTTATAGATATATGACGTTAGGGAAGTGAGTAACAGTCCAGTCATTTTATGAAAAAAGGTTGAACAAATTGTAACAGAAGCAAACTCAACTGATTTTGTATCCTCAATATGTCCTGAGTAAGGGAAAAAAAGCCCCGAAGAATCTCATTAGCGGAAAGTTTCGAAAAAGACCCAAATATTCATACGCCTATTCATTATTTTTCTCACGTGAATAGGGTAAAAAATTTAACCTTTAGATATCACCATGAAAAATACTGAGTTGATTACTTGCATCAGGACAAACAAAAAATGTATTACAAGTTTTTTAAAATTGTTTGTTAACATGGACAAACGGTGCATAATCTAATTACGTATGTGCTATTGCATAAATACCACAACAGATCTAAACATTGGGTAGGCCTACAGCCAGGTGAAAATGTCTTGTTGAATCTTGTTGACACATAACAGTAAAATACTTAATGTTAAGGTCTGAATGGAACCATTTAGGCTACCCATGAACATTAATACATAGAGGCAGGAAGAAATACTTTAAACCAGCCTTTATTAATTATTATTGCAGAGATGGGGTTTGGGGCTGGGTCCGTGGGACTGTTTCTGGGGATTCACTTTTTATTTTTCCTACCTTTTGTCTTCTGAATTCTCCTTACCATTGTCTCCTGTTCTTCCCTCAGACTCGTCCCCCAGAAACAGTCCCACAGACCCAGCCCCAAACCCCATCTCTTAAAAATTAATAAAGGCTGGTTTCTACTTCTTCCTGCCTCTATGTATTAATGTTCATGGGTAGCCTAAATGGGTTCCATTCAGACCTTAACATCAAGTATTTTACTGTTATTTGTCAACAAGATTCAACAAGATTCAACAAGACATTTTCACCTGGCTAGACAATGTTTAGATCTGTTGTGGTATTTATGCAAATTAGCACATACGTAATTAGATTATGCATCGTTTGTCCATGTTAACAAACAATTTCAAAAAACTTATAATACATTTTCTCTTTGTCTTGATGTAAGTATGATTACTTACATCAAGACAAACAAAAAATGTATTACAAGTTTTTTTTTAATTGTTTACTCAGTAATTTTCATGGTGATATCTAAAGGTTAAAATTTTTACCCTATTCATGTAAGAAAAAGAATCAATAGGCTTATGAATAGGCTATATTTGGGTCTTTTTCGAAACTTTCCGCTAATGGGATTCTTCTGGGCTTTTTTTCCTTACTCAGGACATATTGAGGATACAAAATCAGTTGGGTTTCCTTCTGTTGCAATTTGTTCAAGGTTGACCCCCATTTTGGTTTAAAATGACTAGACTAAAGTGCTGAAATCAAAAACTGGTCCTGTGCAACAAACGGTTCTCGATTGCCATGTTTTTGAATAATTACAAGATTTCTAAAAATACTGGAAACAAAAGATTGTCATGAACATCTACTCAGTGTTATTTTAGTATCGTTGGCATATACAGTACCCACTGCGCATAGACCCGTCGAAACGACGTATTTTCTACGTCGTTTTTGCACGTCCAATTTTGTTCCCCTTGAAGGTGCAGACTGTGACGCCAGATGACGTCTTTTTCCGACGTCTTCCGCACGTCTAATGTTGACGTCCGTCCACAAAAGTTCGTTTGTGGGAAGAAGGAAGGAGACGGGGTCGGCTTGCTGTGGATCGTGTGTTTTATTAGATACTGTGCGTCTTTTCCAAACAATAATCGCGCTCAAACAAAACAGCGGCTATTTCTCATGAGACCACACACACACACACACACACACACACACACACACACACACACACACACACACACACACACACACACACACACACACACACACACACACCTTATTCTTGCTTACCCTGGGACTCGAACTCATGATCTTAGCATTACAAGCACCAACACTCTACTGTTTGAGCTACAGTATCACACCTTTGTACGCGTCTCCAGTTATCACCTGATGCTGAGACGATCAAATAGAGTTTTTGGAAAATGATCTTAAATAAATATAAATAATCTGTATTCATATATATTAATCATGTTGATAATAACAAATGTTGATATTTGTAAATAAAATAAAAAATATTCATGTCAATTTCCTGCACCTGTCTTAGACGTCCACATGGCGTCACAGTCTGCACCTTCAGGGAACCAAAATCTGACTTCCAAACATGACGTAGAAAAGACCTCATTTGGAGGTAACTTTGCAAACCTAGATCATGTCAGTTTCCTGCACCTGTCTTAGACGTCCACATAACATCCAGAAAATTACCTATTCCGGCGTTCAAATATTGAACATTATATTGACGTCCAGGTGGGGTCATGGTTAGATGTCCAAATAGCAGACCTAGATTGCACGTTGCATAAAGGTCAAAAATTGGTCTTGGACCGACTGACGCAATATAGACATGATCTGCCTGTCCAATAGACGTCTGATGTTTAGTGGGTAGTGGCCAAAAGTGATGTCCGGCCTAGGAAAATTTACATCTTCACCCTTTATTAAAATATTTTTAAAGATATTGTAAGCATATTGCATAGTTGTGCTTGGGAGTCAATCGTTGTATTTGTGATAACGCAATGAAACATGCCAAATTGTGCCGATATCATTGGCAGCCAGGCTGCCATACAAAGAAACTAGGAACACGTGCAAAAACAGGACAGAACCAATGAAATATTAATAACTGATTATATTGTAGTCCATGTTTGCTTTTTCCTGAGATGTTTTTGTTTTTATATGCATTTTTGTTCGCATAGTAAAATATAAACTTGTTGCTGTAGTTTGCTATTTTTTCAAATAATTTTGTCCGATTAATACCTTAATCAAGTTTCGTTTTTTGCTCTTCCCTCATATTTAAAATATATAAAATGTTGTCCTCATATTTTGATGGTTTAATCAAACTTGTAGGGTCATTAAAAACAAATCTCCCCTCCAGACATCACTTTTGGCCACTACTGTAAAATATAGTTTTTGTTAATATTTTTTAATTAGTTTAATTGATAGGTGTGTTGATTAAGTTCGAAAATCTAAAGTGTGTAATATTTCGCAGTTTTACTCTGATTTGTCTCTTTTGTTCTCTTACATTGTTATTTTGTTACTGTAACCATTTGTATATTCATATTGAATATTGGGATCCTAATATTAGCGTTATTATTTCTCAACGCTCTGTTACGGCGTCTTACCAGAGATTTTTTTTTCATAGTTTTACACCACTTTTTTTGACGTTGTTTTTTGACGTTGTTATAAGGGAAGTAAATGCCGATCTTGATGCCTGTAAAGGCATAAAAATGATTAAGACATTAAAAGTGAATGTACATTTGTTATAGTAAATGTATTTAGTAGGGCTGTCAAAAGATTAATCACATCCAAAATAAAAGTTTGTGTTTACATAATATGTGTGTGTACTGTGTATAATTAAATTTGTATATATAAATACACACACATGCTTGTATATATTTAAGAAAAATGTGTAATTTATATATAAAAAAATTATATTTATATATAATATAAATTATATATAAATATATACAGTATATGTATGCAAATATTTCTTAAATATATACATTCATGTGTGTGTATTTATATATACAAAATAATTATACACAGTACACACACATATATTATGTAAACACAAACTTTTATTTTGGATGCGATTGATCGCGATTAATCTTTTGACAGCCCTAGTATTTAGTCGTTATGCTGTATGTATGTTTGTGAATTATTTTCTAGATACTGCAAGATTTTCATTCAGTGAACACTGGAGTGCTGATGTTCAGGCTGGGAAAATTAAAAAATTAACATTATTTTTATATAAATTATACATGTATTTATTTGTATTCTGTTTCTGTTTATATATATATATATATATATATATATATATATATATATATATATATATATATATATATATATATATATATATATATATATATATATATATATATATATATATATATATATATATATATACACACACACACACACACACACACACACACACACACACACACACACACACACACACACACACACACACACACACACACACACACACACACACACACACACACACACACACGCATATATACACACATATACACACACAGTATATATATATATATATATATATATATATATATATATATATATATATATATATATATATTTATTTATTTATTTATTTTACAGTTCTGAGATCCAGTCATGGCACAAAACAAAGATGGATACACTCGCTTTGACAACCCCCCACATGTCACCACCATGGTTCAGCCTGCCCCGCCAGGCTTTATGATGCCTCCCCCGTCTTATGATGCCGCTGTTCAAGGAGTGCATCGTGGAGTACCTGTTACTGGATATGCTGGGCCGCCGTATGTACCACCAACTGCTTTTGGAAATCCCATGTACGGACAGGGAGGGTCTGGATATCCACAGCAACCGTATCCTCAAGTAGGACCTTACGCCAAAGGTCCGTACAAACAACCACTTCCGTATGTTAAGAGATTCAACCTCACATATGGGAATTTTAATACATGCTCTTTGTTAATAAACTCTCAACTAAGTTAGTTATCCTTTTTGTTTTGTGAAACAAGTGGCAATGGGTGATCCAGTGAAAAGCGGCCCACCTCCAGACTATGAAAAGGACCAGTTCGGAGGCTTTGGACTCGATAATAAAGTCATCAGAAGGATGTTCATTCGAAAGGTAAACACTGATACGGAGCAATCTTTCATGACAGCACCAATAAAAAGATTCAACACACTCAAAACAAGATTCAAGTTCAACGGAAAGCATACTGTATACAACATCATGTTCTCATGTGTTCCCTTTCAGTCAGGTAACGTTCGACTTAGTCGATCGTACCGACTGATGGGATCACACCAGGGAGTCAGATGTCTTCTATATAGTATACAAATCAACCGGGAAGTGGATGCACCCACCATTCATTCTTTTCGCTTCGGAGCCGATCGGTTATGTCGATATCTCTGAAAGTGTACTTTAATAACAAGCCTGTGTGTGTCGCCACTTCTGTTGGAAGCTCTCCCAGTGCTGACGCTGATCGCGAGCTTCTGAATCTCTTAACTGCTGTTCTCACAGCAACCTTTGTGTTTGTTGGCTGACGGTCGGTTTAAGGGTGAGAAAAGTGAGTGCTTCACTGACGGGGTTTCCCGTCAGTGTCGCCGCGGACATCCCTGTGTGCTCCAGCACTGGTGAAGGGCGTTATTCCAAAGAAGTAAACACGGGTGAGTTTTTCATCTTTCTTCTCCGGAAGAAGGATTTCTTTCCACCTGTGCGCAGCTGGATGTGGTCGTTCCCTGGCCCTCTGTGATGGTCACAATTTCTGTGTTGCATGTTTGGGTGTACAACACGCTGAGGCAGCTTTTGTGGATGGTGCATGTTTTCTGTGTGAAAATATGCCTATCTCGGTGTCAGGGCTGGCGCTAGCCATTTGGGTGCCCTACCCTTGAGTGCGGCGCGACGAGTGGTTATACAGCTATCCCTCCGGTGGAGCGGTCTGTTCTGGCACACCTGTGTCCGGCGGCCGCTACATCCGGCTCTGGAGAACCGCTATATCCGGCTCTGGAGACCCCTCAAAGTTGAATCAGGTGTTTTTGATTAGGGTGACAAAGAAAACGTGCAGTGTTGGGGGTCCTTCAGGACAGGTTTGGGAACCACTGTACTAGCCTATTTAAATCGATTGCTGGACATCGTAGTGTTATATCTGTTTTATGATTAAGCATTGTGAACCCCCCCCCCCCCGCACCCCGCACCCGCAGTGCCCCACCCACTTTTTAAAACAAAGTTACGCCACTGCATACATGCAAGGGCTACAAAACTAACATTTTTATTTAAAACATTGTCTTACATGCAAGCGACGCGCGAGCATCATCCCGCTGTCTCTTCTTTTTTCTTTTTCCCGGCCCCGACTCTTGGTGCTTTTCGACGCCATGTCTGAGGTCGGTGTCTGCCAAATTTGACATTGATTGAGGCATAATCGAACAGACCACTGGGAGGTGGGGAGGGGGGGCACCAGAGGGAGACTGGCACAGGAGATTCACCTTTTTCTCGACTAATTTGGTCTAGGCCTATATTACTTTTGTATTGCTTTTGTATATTAACATGCTTTAGACATATTTTATTTGTTAAATACTAGTAGCCTATTGTGATGATTTTTCACGACCCAGATTTTTTGGTGCCCCCCCAAGCACTTGGTGCCCTACGCGCAGTGCGTGATGTGCGTGTGCGGAGCGCCGGCCCTGCTCGGTGTTGAGATCTAGACTCTCATTCGCTCGCGAATGTAGAGTCCCTGATTTTGCGCCACTCCCTCACGGGTGGTGTGAGTCAGGTGATCACAGAGTTGTGTTTGAGGCTCCGTCCGGAGATTATTCCCCATGGACTCATCACAACTCCTTCACATCGATACCTTTGGATTCTAGTGTTGAGTGCACTGATTCATCTGTAATGGGTGAATTAGACGTTCCATTGGAAATTCACCAGGGGGATAGGATGCCGACCACTACATTTGAGGGCGAGCTGTATACTGTCGGGGACGATACCCCCGTGCTGTCCCCCCTGGGTTGTACAGCATGGCCTGAGTCAGATCCACAGTCGTCAGCTATGCTGAAACGGGCCGCTGAGGCTGTTGGGCTTGAGTGGAATCCTCCGCCTGGGCCCACTCAGTCTCGGCTGGATGATTGGTTTCTTGGAGCAGGTCGGGCTCTGCCCACTGCTCCAGTACCTTTCTTTCCCGAGATGCATGGGGAGCTAACCAGGTCATGGAAGGCACTCTTTACTGCCTTAAGTGACCAGGATGGCTCCTCCCCCCTCGCTACCCTTGAGTGCGGCGCGACGAGTGGTTATACAGCTATCCCTCCGGTGGAGCGGTCTGTTCTGGCACACCTGTGTCCGGCGGCCGCTACATCCGGCTCTGGAGAACCGCTATATCCGGCTCTGGAGACCCCTCACAGGCTCTGGAGTCGTTGTCTGCTTTGTCAAACGCGGCTTATGGAGCCTGTGGGCAAGCCGCTGCCTCTATGCACGCCTTGGCCTTGTTACAGCTTTTTCAGGCTAAAACACTCCAGGACTTGCAAAAGGGTAGGCCAGACTGTCAGCTCATGGATGAGCTCTGTAATGCAACCGACTTGGCTCTTCGGAGCACAAGTGTGGCAACCTGTGCGATCGGTCTGGCAATGTCCACTCTGGTGGTTCAGCAGCGCGATCATTGGCTCAGTCTGGTTGATATGGAGGATGCGGACAAGGTTCGGATCCTGGACTCCCCAATTTCCCAGACGGGTTTGTTTGGCGGCGCTACAGTGGGTGGTGCCCAACAGCCTTCTGTAGCTCAGTCGCAGGTGGAGGAAGCTCGACACACCCTGCCGCGATGGCCTGCTGAGCCTCTCACTCCGTCGCCGTTAGCGTCACTCCACCAGCACGTCGCCGAGGGCGCCCCCCTAAGGCAGCTCAGCCTGTTAGGCCCCCGCCACAGCTCGGGCCTCAGCATAGAGCTAGCTGTAGGCAGGCTGCCCAGCCTGTGTCAGATCTTGCCAGTCCAGGAGGCCACCCTGATACAGGCCACCCAGGGTTGGGGATGAAAGTTTGTCTCTCCAGAGTACAGTGGTTTCCGAATCGCCAAAGGGACAGAAATTCTCAACCCTGGGTTTCAAGAGGTTCAGATTATCAGACATCCCAGATCAGTCTGGCCTGCCTCAATCCCCTCTTGTGTCGCCAGTTGGCAGACGAGTACAGTTCAAGGACCCAGGTTTGTCTCCTCCCGTACTCAATGCCACCAAGTGGAGGCAGGTTTGTGTGATACGTACCGCCTTAGGGCCCTCCGGGTTGGGTCCCTGCCCTCCACTTCGTTGCCCTCCTCCTGGTACATCAGTGGTGCCACGAGCCCCCCGGTACGGTTTCTGCAAGGCTGTAAAGACCTCTGCAGATCGTCTAGTTGGCTCCTGAGCACCATTGCACGCGGCTACACGATTCAGTTCCACCGGCACCCACCCAGATTCACTGGCGTTCGCTCCACGGTTGTGAAGAGCAGATCTGCCCCAATCTTGCGTGCGGAAATTGCTGTCCTACTGGCGAAGGATGCAATAGAAGCGGTGTCTGTAGCATGAAGCGAGGTTTTTACAGCCCTTACTTCATTGTGCCAAAGAAAGGAGGTGGATTAAGACCAATCCTGGACCTACGCATCTTGAATCGGGCCCTTTACAAGCTCCCGTTCAAGATGATAGTACTCAGGGACATATGCAGATGTGTCCGTCCAGGAGATTGTTTTGCAGCGGTAGACCTGAAGGATCCGTACTTTCACGTCTCCATCCTGCCGCGACACAGGCCATTCCTGAGGTTCGCGTTCGAGGGTCGGGCGTATCAGTACAAAGTCCTACCCTTTGGACTGTCTCTGTCCCCCCGCGTCTTTACGAAGCTCGCGGAGGCGGCCATTTCTCCCTTAAGAGAACAGGGCGTTCGTGTCCTCAACTACCTCGACGACTGGCTGATACTGGCTCAGTCGCGGGAACAGTTGTGCGAACACAGAGACTTGCTGCTCCAGCATATCAGTCTATTGGGTCTTCAGGTCAACTGGGAAAAGAGCAAGCTCACCCCCGGGCAGAGCATCTCTTTTCTCGGTATGGATAGGGGTGCAACGGTACAGATAGCCCACGGTACGGTCCGTACCTCGGTTTTTGGGCCACGGTCTCGGTTCGGTTTCGGTACATGTTTTGTGCAGAAAGAGACTGCTATTTCATCCCAAAAATATGTTTTATTTTTCTTATGAGCATAAACAGAATGTCACAGTAGGAAGAACATCAATGTATGGAATAAATTAACACTCTGTACTGAACAACACTAAGTAATACAACCTCTTCAACTATCACTTATATGAAATACAAAATGTAAACAAACACACTTCAAAATATTCAAGTGGATCCCAATTCCAAACCTTGATAACTGGTATATGAAGTGATCAATGTGAAAGAAAAAGTGCACTTTTACCTTTAACAAACATAAATTAGCTTGTGCTTTGAATAAAAAAAAGCAGAGCAAAATAATATAATAAAAAAATACTGCATTCAGGATACAAAGTGCAATGTTATTTACTCATCCACTATTGAGAGATTCTTGTGCAAAAAGATGAGTCTATCAACACTGTCTGGTGCAAGGCGAGACCGGTTGGCACTAACGATGTCCCCAGCAGTGGAAAAAATTCTCAACTTTTCAGAATGCCGCAAGCGCACCGTAGGTCACGTGACAAGAACCAACCAGAGCGCAGCTGATGGTTGCTTTAGCAACGACAGATGCCTCCGGAGCGCAACCGCCCTAGCGCTTTCGAAAAAGGAGAACGCGGCGCGCCTAGCGTTTTCTACGCGTTTTAGGCGCGATATGTGAACGGCGCCTAAAGCAAAAACTAAAAGGATCAGCGTGAACTCAGTGGCAAAACCGAAGTCCCGCGGGACACGAGGGTAGATTGTCCCGTGCAGGGCTGACCGAACGGTCCGGGATTTTACCGTGTACCGTTGCATCCCTAGGTATGGAGTTGGACTCGGTCAAACAGACGACACGTCTAACGGAGGATCGTGCCCAGTCGATGCTGAACTGCTTGGATACGTTCAAGAGAAGGAAGGTGGTTCCACTGAAATACTTTCAGAGGCTCCTGGGGCATATGGCTTCCACAGCGGCAGTCACGCCGCTGGGGTTGTTACATATGAGACCACTTCAGCATTGGCTTCTTGGCCAGGTCCCATGGAGGGCGTGGAAAGACGGCAGGTTCCCGGTTGCGATTTCTCGAACTTGCCGGAAAACCTTCCAACCTTGGTCAAACGCTGTGTTTCTCCGGTCCGGTTTGTCCATGATACAAGCGTCCAGGCATGCGGTGGTGTTCACAGATGCCTCCAAGACAGGTTGGGGGGCCACGCACGACAGGTTTGCAGTAGCAGGACGCTGGACAGGTCTCAATTGCCTTGAGTTGTTAGCGGTACTACTTGCTTTGAGACGCCTCAAAACACCGCTGCTCGGCAAGCATGTACTGGTCAGATCGGACAATACCACGACCGTGTTGTACATCAACAAGCAAGGTGGTGCACATTCACGTCATCTGACACAACTCGCCCATCTCCTCCTTTGGTGGAGTCAGAAGCATCTGAGGTCGCTTCGTGCCATTCATATTCCAGGTCTGCTCAATCGTGCCACTGACAGGCTCTCACGACAGCAAATAAAGCCTACGGAATGGTGACTCCACCCCCAGTCGGTTCAGCTGATCTGGGATCATTTCGGGGCCGCACAGGTAGACTTGTTTGCCTCTCCAGAAACGACCCACTGCCAGTTGTTTTATTCACTAACCAAGGACTCTCTCAGTGTGGATGCACTGGCACACAGCTGGCCGACGGGTCTACGCAAGTATGCGTTTCCCCCGGTGAGCCTAATTCCACAGTTACTGTGCAGAGTCAGGGAGGAAGAGGAGCAGGTCTTGCTAGTTGCCCCTTACTGGCCCAACCGGACCTGGTTCTCCGAACTCATACTCCTCTCTTCAGCCCCTCCCTGGCCCATCCCCCTGAGGGAGGACCTTCTCTCTCAGGGGCAGGGCACCATTTGGCACCCACGTCCAGACCTGTGGAGACTCCAGGTCTGGTCCCTGGACGGGAAGTGGAGGTTCTGAGGGGTCTACCACAAGCTGTTGTAGACACTATCACCTCTGCTAGAGCCCCCTCCACGAGACTGGCTTATACATCGAGGTGGAACCTGTTCGTCGATTGGTGTTCTTCTCATGGAGAAAACCCCCGAGTTTGTTCGGTCGGATCGGTGCTTTCTTTCCTGCAAGAGGGGTTGGAGCGAGGGCTGTCTCCCTCCTCCCTCAACGTGTATCTGTTGCCGCACATCACGATGCAGTTGGTGAGAAAGTCGTGCAGTCGTGCTTCCCTCCCTCATGTCCCCCTGAGACGAGAGATTTCTGTATTGTGTGTCTGGAAAAAAACCTCAGATGACACAAAAATCGTCATTTAGCGTCATCAGAGGCTTTTTTGTCCAGAGGCGAGAGACTACAGCCAGTAGGAGGAGCTCGTTCCACATGTTTTCAACCCGCCCATAGGGGGATCTCACGATAAAACGTTGTCTTTTCAGTTTCGAGTCAACTAGTAGCCTAGTTGTGTCATTTCTTCCGATACTGCCCTCTGTAACCGGTAGGCGTGGCTTGACAGTGTCCTCGTAGGGCAGCGAAACAAGTGCATTCTGGGAGTTGTTGTCTTTCATCCACATGAGCCAAAAATAAATTTTCTGGCTTTTCTCAGTCTAGAAGGCACCAACTTCTAAAATAATTTCACATTTCTACTACATAAATGACCCAATTTAAATACACATTCATCTTTCCAGCGGTGAAATATCCCTGTAACTATAGTAACTGTGCAATGAGACCCGCTAAAACCCACCAATGAATTTTGATGTTGTATTATTTGTGTACTTGTGTTCAGGTGTTCGCTGTTTTAAGTGTGCAGCTGGCAGTGACCTGTGGCTTCGTGGCCCTCTTCACTTTTGAGCCTCACGTCAAACTGTTTGTGATGAAGAACACATGGACGTACTTGGCCGGCTATGTAGTTTTCCTCGTGCCCTACTTCATCATCCTCTGCTGCGGAGAGTTTCGCCGGAAGCATCCGTGGAACCTCATTTCTTTGGTGAATCTTTGATGTAACAGATTCAAATGGAAAACATTTTAAATTCTCCTTTCATGCTCTGTACTGAATGATTTCCTGTATTTCAGTCTGTCCTGACACTGGCGATGTCCTACATGGTCGGGGTGATATCCAGCTTCTACGATACCAAAATCGTGGTGATGGCTGTCGGCATTACGGTGCTGGTTTGCTTTACGGTGATCATCTTCTCTCTACAGGTCAGCGCTTGTCTTGCCATCTCAATAACCAGACACTCATATTTTTCAAATAATTTTGTCCGATTAATACCTTAATCAAGTTTAGTGTTTTGCTCTTCCCTCATATTTAAAATATTTAAAATATATAAAATATTGTCCTCATATTTTAATGGTTTAATCAAAATTGTAGGGTTATTAATCTCCCCTCCAGACATCACTTTTGGCCACTACTGTAAAATATAGTTTTTGTTGTTATTTTTTAATTACACTTTTATTTGTATATTTTCTGTTAATAATTTTAGCACATAATTTAGCACATTACTGAAGTTTTACTAATTTTGTTTTCTTTTTTTAAAATATGCCTATATGTTTTTTATTCATTTTTATTTATTAGTACTTCAAGTTAAACTAAATAAAAATGTAAATGTTGCATTGAAATCTAGCTAAAGTAAAATAAATTTTAAAAACAATTTTTTATTTCAGTTAATGTTTATTTTATTTCAAGTACCTTTTTCATGGTTTTAGCTTTAGCTATCGATAATAACCCTGTGTCTGCTTTCCTGCATGAGTTTTCTATTTTGGTCATCTCTAGTGTTAGTGATGTCATATACAAAAGCTGATTTTCATAAATATCTCCTGTCCAATCACAGACCAAGTTTGACTTCACTTCCTGTTACGGGGTGCTGTTCGTGTGCTTCATCGTCCTGTTCTTCTTTGGGATCCTGTGCATCTTCATGTACAGCAGGATTCTGGAACTCATCTATGCGTCGCTGGGTGCGCTGATCTTCACCTGTGTAAGTGCTCCATTTCTTTAGCTAATAATGATCAGTTCAGTCATAAAAATGTACAATAAAAAATACAACACGAAAAACATGAAATAGTTTGATTTGTTTTCCTGCATGTTGTGACTGTTATATCAGAGAACTATGAACATGCAAATATTAAGTTAAATTATTACTGGGCCCTGAAGGTGTTTTGACATGTCAAATACTAACCAAACTAAACTACTGTATAACTAAATATTAAATCTCAGGGTCCAAAGAGTTTGGGAATCCCTGCTGTAGATAACATGCTTCATTTCGACTCGTATCACACAAGAAAATAAATTAAATAATGTCCCGATTGTATTGCAGTTCTTGGCCGTGGACACACAGCTGATTCTGGGGAACAAGAAATTATCCCTGAGTCCCGAGGAATATATCTTCGCTTCCCTCAATCTGTATTTGGACGTCGTCCAAATCTTTGTATACCTTTTGCGAATCTTTGGAAGAAGCAGTGGTTAAAATTCCACCATTGGAGATCATCATGCGTTTGTGCTTACAGAAACAAACGCAGTGTGGCGTTTTCTTCCATGCTTAAATGCTTTCTTGTGTCCCAGTTTGATATGCAGACACAACTATGATTAAACTATTTGTACTTCCTGAAATGTATAACAATGTCTAGTCTCTGTGATCAGTTTAATATAATCATTAGCAAATACACTGATTCATTTTCCCCTCTGCTGTACTTATGTTTATGTTATCACTTCTTGCTATTTTTATGCATTCCATTTTACTTTTAAGAAGGGAATAAAGACGTCTTTAAGAACAAATTCATTGTTTTGGACTTTTTTTTTCTTTTTTGGACATGCATTCTGATTCTTGTGCTTTTCTCAAAGACAGAAGTAAAATCATTTGTGTTTGATCTGGTGGAGGGTAAAATGGATGAGGTAAAAAACGGTTCACTGCGGATGGACGTTGAGGAACTGTGTCATGACATGGATCGTTTGGATAGTGAAGAAAATGCTGAGCTGAACAGATTTACATCAACTGATGATCTGATCAGTCATACCGGTAGGAAAGGAGCCATAGTATTTAATATTGATGAAGAAATGTAAGATAACTTTGTTTGGTTGTGCAGCCAGAGCTGATATAGTGCAGATTAGGGTTATAATCATTACATAAAACAAACTATTAAAAACATTTCTGTTCATTGAAATAAAATAAGATATAAATATTAGTTGAAAAACAAAATTCTTGCCTAGGCAATAAACTGAAATAAGTCGAAGCACTAAAATTATAAACTGTAAATAAATAAAAACTAAAATAACATGAAAACTAAAAATATAAAAATGAAAGCTTATTCAAAATATGAATAAAACTGCATGAATACTTGAATAGATCATGAAGCCACACTGTAAATATATAGTGCATATCATGAAGCCTCCTTTATAAATGCACATATTTTTAATCTCTCCTACACCCAGTCCAGACTTTGAGTTCATTCATTCGCTATTTTTACTGTAAAGACTGAATTTTATTGTGACTGTAATCAAAGTCTCTTTAAGTGCTGTATATAAAGTGTTTGCTGTAATTCAGGCAGGAGATTGAATCTTGAGTGGAACATCACAGTGGATGAGAGCAGATTCAGTGATGAGCTTTTGAAAAGAGCCCAGAAGACGTCCTCACCCGTCAATCTTCTGCACACACTGTCAGCTGTCAATCATGAGGAGCTGCCCAGCTGCTCCGTCACACACCACACGCTCAGAGGTGTGCAACCTTCATTTCACATTAGGGATACTATTCAAAAACATGTCCGTTACTTCAATTGAAATCAAATCATTGTAACACTTTACAATACGGTCTCATTTGTTAATGCATTAACTAACAATAACTTACTTTTGACTTGCTTACAACTTTTGATCTTAAAAAAAGTACTAGTAAGTGTTGAAAGGATTAACATTAACTAAGATTAATAAATGCTGTAGAACTAATGTAGTTAACTAATGAAACCTTATTGTAAGTGTTACCAATAAAATATGCATGAAAACATTTATTTCTGTCATTCAGGTCGATCACTGCAAACCAATTTTTCTGTGTGAGCATCTTGAACGGGAGCTTGTGCAGGGCCTGATTCATGGTTCGCAGGTCCAAGATTGGCCATAACCCACCACCTTTCTTGGGTACAATGAAGTAAGGGCTGTAGAGCCCTGTCTTCATATCAGCTGGAGGAACCGGCTCGATCACGTCCTTCACCAGTAGGACATCGATCTCTGCCCACAAGTGGATGCCCCTGAACTTGGGAGGGCGCCGGGCGAACTGAATCGCATAATCAAGTCTGATGGTACGGATGAGCCAGCGAGACGGGCTGGGAAGTGCTAGCCAGGCTCCCAGACACCGTGCAAGCAGGACCAACGGGACCACAGACATACCCGGGGTGGGGCAGCGAGGTGGAACACAGGGACTCGGCTCGGGAGGCACTGAGGCGGCCCGAAGCGGAGTCTGAGTGTGTTGTGGCACTCTTACCTGTTTCCAGGGTGGGGCAGAGGGTGCGTGGGAAGGCTTGGTGGCTTCCCCGAGCCGCACGCTGCTCCCCGCTGGCGATGGAAGAGGGGGATTGGAGTGGCAAGGCATGGGAGTGTTGCTCACTGCATTCCGCACCCTCTTGTGACCCAGAGATGGAAGAAATTGCTCTTTTATTGAAAATGTGGGTCCCGCGAAACAAACAAAACGAAACAAAAGATTCTCCACCCGGTCCTCCTCCGGGGGAGGGAGAGGTGTGGACACTATCTCCCGAAGAGCAACTTCCATCGCTGGGTCGCCCGTCTCAGGGCCGCCGGATTTAGCGGGGCCTGGACGGGCTGGGCGCTCCTCTTGCGACCGGCCATCTGCTGCCTGGGCGGAGGCTGCTGCTGCTTAGGTTGAGCAGGGGCGGAGGCGGCCGCAGGGGGGCGCCCTCAGCGACGAGCAGACGGAGGCGCCGCCGCCGACTGGGGAGAAGGCAGCAGCTGGTCGTCGGGGCAGGGTGTGCTTAATCGTCTCCGTCTGCTTCTGTGCTGCGGAAAACTGCTGGGCAAAGTTTTCCACATCTTTGCCGAAGAGGCTGGCCTGGCAGACAGCGGCGTTGAGGAACCGCACTTTGTCAGGCTCACACATGTCTGCCAGGTTCAGCCACAGGTGTTGATCCTGGACCACTAACGTGGACATTGCCCAACCCAGGGAGCGTGCAGTGACTTTCATTGCCCGCTGGTCGAGGTCCATCGCTGTACGCAGTTCCTGCATAACCCCTGGGTCGGAACTACCCTCATGCAATTCCTTGAGCGCCTTGGCCTGGTAGACCTGCAGGAGCACCATGGCATGCAGGGCGGAGGCAGCTTCTCCACAGGCTGAGTAAGCCTTGTCCGCGGGAGTGGGCGAGAACTTACAGGCCTGGGAGGGGAGGCGTGAATTTCCCCGCCAGGAGGTAGTGGTCTTGGGACACAGCGCAGCACACCGCTCCACCATCGAGGGTAGTAAGGGGGGAAGAGGCACCAGAACGGTTTCGGGCAGAAAAAGGTGCCATCCATGGTCTGGTAACCTCTTCATGCACTTCCGGAAAGAAGGGTACTGGGGCGGGGCGCTGAGAACCAGCACGGGCCGCCCCGAGATACCAATCATCTAGCCGTGAAGGTTCGGGACACGGTGGGGGGTTCCACTCGAACCGACACTTGCGGCGGCCCGGGAAAGCATAGCCGTGAGCTCTGGGTCTGAATCGGAGAACGCTGGTACACCCAAAGGAGGCAGCGCAACCGAGTCTTCATCCCCAGAGGACATTAGCTCACCCTCCGATGCAGCGATCGACATTTGATCATCTAAGAGCTCCAGAAGAAATGACTGCACGCTTTCTTGGGAGCTCCACGGGTGGCGTTACAGAGGAGTGAGGGACCCGAGGAGACTGGCTCGGCGGGGTTACCTCTCACTGTGATCCTCAGGTCACCAAGGCTATTAACCGAAGTTAAAGTTCTGCCCAGCAGAAGCAGCGCTAGATCGGGGAATAAGCGAAGGGGCTCCACCTCTTTTGAGGTAACGGAGTCTCGACTGTAACGCCGCGATGGTCATGTTCCTGCAATGAGAACATGAGTCATCCATGAGCACCATTTCAGCGTGACCACATTCAGAAACACACGATCTGAATGACATCTTGAAAAAGACGGAGACAGATCGTGTTAGCTCTTTTAGAAGTGCTCTGAGGTGCTGAAACGCACAGGGAGATAGCTGCGACTACACACCAGGAATGCAACCCAGTGTGAGCACTCAATCGTCACGCCCACCGAACTGACAAAGCTGTGAAAACAGCTGTTTATGCTGAGAGAGAAGACGCAGAGAGATCGCGACCTTCGCTGTCAGCACCGTCACACCAACACCACGAATCAGAGTTTCTTTTCTGGCTTCCTGAACCACTGAGACCTGGCAGCCCATTGCTTCAGCCAAAGGTTCATTACTCGAAGCTTCATTCAGCATTGCTCACTAGTGACACCTAGCTACTGTGCAAAGAAATAGAAGACAAATTAATTAATTCTGAACCAGTGTCGCCCCCCCCCCCCCCCCCCCCGTTTTATTTATTTGTTTATTTATTTATTTTCTACTCACTGTTAATGTCTGTAACCTTTCATTTGCAATAATAAAAAGACCTGAGCAGACATTTGTCCATTACCTGTGTATAATATAAAATATGTATCTTTCTCTGTCTGAATTTACTTGTGCAGAGACAACTGTCACATACACAGTTAATTCATTATTCATAAATTGTTTGGATAGTGCCAGTATGAACAACAAAAGTGACACTGTGTTGAGTGCAGTGTTTATGTTGGAGGGAGTGTAATAAAGTAAACTGCAACAGAATAGTCTGGAAGGAAGGATTACAATAGATTTGAATTGAGAAACAGAATTATTTCAAGTGTGTTGGGGTTTAGACGATTCCTCTTCTTGGACAAAAACTCTCCAGCCTTGGAAAAGATCCTTTCACAAGGAACAGAGGATGCAGGGGAAGATAAAAATGCCAGTGCCAGCTGATATAAATGAGGATACTGTTGCTTCTGTTGAGCCCAGACAGGGGAGGATTTCCTCTTTCTTGCTGGCTCCATTACCGGGAAAAAGGATCAAAACAGATCCAAAAATCCAAAGCAATCCAAATAATCTTATCTAATTAATATAACAAGACTATAATATAGCTACTATAATTAATAATAACAATATGCTATAACTATTCTAACCTGATAATGTAATAATATACAGCCCTAACACATATATGACACAATAACGACAATGACAATGATAGTTATCTAACTCTCTGACACCGTCAGCTTCATAGGCTACGTTATTATCTTTAGGTTGGCGATTAGCGACAACGAGCAGCTAGCGTTAGCTCATTAACAATATATTTACATCCACTCAACACAGACAAAATGAGCACTGCACAGACGAGTGTTTGCAGTTGGTGGCCAGTCTGCCCTCTTGATGGCTGCAAGCCACTGATGGCGTCTTTTTCCGTCCTGAGGTAGCCTGTAAAAGGATATTTTGGGGTCTCCTTTTTTGTTGTTGCACCCCACCGCACAACATACTGAAGGCATAGCTAGCTAGTTCCTTTGCGACTGACGTGAATCAGGTACTCAAGATGGCGGCAGACAAGTTTTAGACATAGACAGTAAAAGAAATGGACACAGCGACCCCATTGGATTCAACGGAGAAAAGTGAAGTCAATTAGAAGCACTCACTTCCTGATGGCTGAGCGTACTGCGCAGACTCAAACTGAGCTTGACGACGTGGATGTGACGTGAGCAACCTGTCTGTCTTCTAGTAGCTGTGCCGAGAGAAATCTGAATCATTCCCTTCCGAAACTTGCAGAGACGGAGAGTGCGAGTAGGAGGTGTCCACGAGCTAGGAGCAGGAGAAACTTTTGCAAAGTATTCTGATGAATTATTTTGTCATTTTGCCTCCACGTCCCCCCTATTGCCCGCAAGCTTCTCCTCCTGTCCATACGGTAATTTCTCTACTGTGCGATAGGGAGTCGCGTGGTTATGACGCAATCGTTAGCCTATTTTTACAAAAACTGCTTCTACAGGGCCATAACGTAAGATACAAGCTAATGGAGCCTTATATACATTTTCATGTTTCTTTAGAAATTAATAATGGACAAATGGAGTCTTTAAACGCCTCAGATGTAAAGTTATTCGCTGTCAAAGTGACGCCAAAATGAATGGGTGTCAATGGAATGCTAACAGCAGGTGATGGTCTGCTAATCAATGGCGGCGCCCGGGGAAGCTTCAGTTTCCGGCTGATGGATTACCCCCTTGGTTTTAGAAGTGAGTGACGTCAGTGAGGAGACGTTGGTGACATCATCTGATATTCATGTATATAGTAGGGGAAAAGCAGTAGGCGAGTGAAAAAGTATGTACGAATCCTAAGTATTCATAAAAGAGTAGGCGAGAATTAACTGGGTGACGTACTAATTCTTGCGAGATTCGGATGTACGTATACTTAAAGTGCGTTCGAATATGCCTTACATACTATATAGTAGGAGAAAACAGTACGTGAAAGGAGTAGTATGTTCGAAACATCAGTATTCATAAAAGAGTAGGCGAGAAGATCCCGGATGACCTACTACAGCTTCCACCCAGATTTTCGAGTGCTCGTCCGATGGATACTTTTCTATCACAGCAGGCCACACGAGAGGATACGTCATAATCTAATATTTACAGTACAAGGAACAGAGGATGCAGGGGAACATAAAAATGCCAGTGCCAGCTGATATAAATGAGGATACTGATGCTTCTGTTGAGCCCAGACAGGGGAGGATTTCCTCTTTCTTGCTGGCTCCATTACCGGGAAAAAGGAAGAGGTCACAAAAAGCAAACAAATCCAAAAGGGTAATCCAAATCAAAAAGTCCACATCCAAAAATCCAAAGCAATCCAAATAATCTTATCTAATTAATATAACAAGACTATGATATATAGCTAGGCCCAAGGGCGTAGATTTGGTTTGAACATTGGGGGGGTTGAAGTTTGGGTATGCCTCCTGATGCCTCCTTTTCATGTGATCATGGTATAAATATTGGGGGGGTTGTAATGCATAGATTTAAATATTGGGGGGGTTATCTCCCCCCCAACCCCCCCACAAATGACGCCCCTGGCTAGGTCTACTATAATTAATAATAACAATATGCTATAACTATTCTAACCTGATAATGTAATAATATACAGCCCTAACACATATATGACACCATAACGACAATGACAATGATAGTTATCTAACTCTCTGACACTACTACTCCTGACAACACCCACAAGGTGGCGCGAGTTTCGAACCCACTTTTTCCGGAAGCTACACTCGAACCGAACCGATGACGTATCCACACAAACCGAGGCCTCGGCCGCATACTTCCCTACTATATATAGGGGGAAAGCAGTAGGCGAGTGAAAAAGTATGTACGAATCCTTAGTATTCATAAAAGAGTAGGCGAGAATTACCTGGGTGACGTACTAATTCTCGCGAGATTCGGACGTACATATAATTAAAGTGCGTTTGAATATGCCTACTTATATAGTAGGAGAAAACAGTAGGCTACACAGTAATATCTATTTACATCTGACAGGAAAATATTCTATAAGTATTGCAGATGAGCACATCACAACATGAAATAGACATCTGAGTGAATGTGTGCTATTATGTAATTCACTGTTGTCAACACTGTTTACATTAGACAAATGTGCTGTAAGTAAAGTGAATAAACAAATCTATAAAGTAACTAAACATAAGTTATATATTGTATTTGTACAGTTGATAAGTTGAGGAACATTTATGTTGGATAAAAAGTGAGTCAACATCAACAACAACCTCAACATGTAAATGTAGTATTGAGCTCATAAATCACAGAGGTAATGTGAATCTTGTCTGGATGTTACAGGAACAGTAAAACACGTGTGTGTTTATCCTGTGGGGAGTGGCTGAAGAAGGCTTTGAGTGAGTATACTACATAAATGAATAACAAAATCTATTTAAATATTAAGTTGTAGTTTATTTTAATTATTGTAATTTCAAACAGAGCTATTACAACACTTTTCTGATTCTTGATTTTTGTGCATTTGCTGCAGATCTTTTGTGGTGGTGGTGGGGGGGGGTGGTGGGGGGGGGGGGTATTTTAGGGATCTTACTAAAATATAAAGTAAGATAATTTTGTTATTTTTGTTCATTCTTGTACAAGGGTTCATAGCATTCACACACTCTTACATATATGGCCAAGTCCACAGGAGAATATGTCCAGAAGTACAAGGAAGAGAAGAAATAAAAAATTAACAACATTTAAAATAAACAATGTGAACTGAACAAACATCAACTTAAAACAAAACATGGGTTGTATACAAGTTCTCCTGGCAGATATAATCAGAGTTAGTTCTAACGGTCCTCCATCACCGTCATTAATGGTGCCAATAAAAAGTTCCCTCTGTAATCTCAACGAATATGTAATTTTTTCCATAGTGCAAATATTTCTTAAAATTGTTAGCCATTCAGCTTGGTTTGGCGACTCCTTTTTAAGCCATTTTATTGTAATTGTTTTCTTTGCTGCTACCAGTAATATCTGTAATAAATACATATTTTTCCTACTTTGTATCGCAATTGGCTTCATCCTTTGCTATCAGAGGGTCTCTTATCAGTTCAACATTCAATACTTTATTAATATATGTAAAAAAGGATTTCCAAAAGTTATCTAACAATGGGCAATTCCAAAAAATATGTGAGTGAGTAGCCATTGTCTCTCCACACCCTCCAACATTGACTTGATTGATTCGGATTCATTTTAGCCACAACTTGTGGTGTTCTGAAAAATCTGTTATTTATCTTCCACTGAAATTCCTTCCACAAATTGGCATTCGTGACTTTGTGAGCCTGAGTACATATCTCCAGCCAAACTGCTCCCTAATCCACACTTGTCTTTCACATAAAATGAATTATCTTTTTTCATTGAAGCAATGATTCTATAAACATTGGTTATTGGTTTCCTCATATGTTCTCCAGCCTGAATTTTTAATAAATACTGTTCTAAAAGGGAGGGCTCTATTAATCTGTTCCAGTTTGGGTGTTTGAGTATGAAGCTCCTTAATTGTAGGTACCTGAAAAAATCTGTTCTTGGTAATTTAAAATCTGTTCTCAGTTGTTTGAATGAGTTGTTATTACTAAATAATTGGTGTACATAATGATGGTTCAAAAGTTTCCAATTTTTTAATCCTGTATCAAGTCTCAAAGGAAGAAAATCTCTAATGTAAGTAATTGAACTCAAAACGGAGAGATCGCCTGTCAACTTAAACATTTGTTGCATTTCCTTCCAAGCTAAACATGTTGAGTTCGACCATTTGCTCAAAAGATCTCAGGTGGATTTAATCCTATTAAAGGGGATCACTGACAAAGGAAACAAGCACAAGATGGCTCAGTATGGAAAAAAGTTAGAGTCCTGATATTCATCTGATAACCACACTATCATTGCACGTAGTTGTGATGCTAACCACTAATGCTTCAGGTTGGGTACGCCTAGACCCCCTTTAGTTTTTGCCAGTTGTAAGACTTTATCTGACTCTGGGTCTCCTACCCTGCCATATAAATCTTCATATGAGACGATCCATAAGACCAAAAGTAGATTTAGGTGGAGAGATTGGTAGAGTTTGAAACAGAAAGAGGAGATGATTGTAGTTTGAATAAAGTTTCATGTGTTGTTGACTTGTATATGCATTTGTTTATTGATGGTTACTTTTATTTGTTCTTTTACTAATTTATGTTTCTTATTGTTGTCAGTAAATAAAATATAATTATTTAATTCATGCATTAATTCATTGCTTGACTGAAAATGTAAATGTTTTCACTGCATTTATCTAGAGTGTATTCATGCATAGCTATGTCATATAACAAAACAAATTACATTTTGCTTGTTTTATTAAATTATATAATTTTCAGTAAAACAAAGGTAATATATTTAAGTATTGGCCAGCATTTATCATTATTATTGTGTGCAAGTTTTGGGGTGGGCTAGCAATACCATTTGTTCTGGGGTGATATTAATTTTTAAGGAGTGATACTTACATTTTTCGAGTATAAAATCAACAGTTTTCTCCAACAGCGAGATATTCGAGCACCTGATAACCCTAACCCTAACCCTAAACCTAACCCTAACCCTAACCCTAACCCTAACCCTAACCCTAATCTCCTTTGTGCAGACATTACAAACATTACAAACGCTGAGGAAACCCGTTAGGGCTGTCGAGTTACTAATGTGAGGTGTTAGTGCACCTGTTGCTCATACCATTTTTTTTATTGCCAAACTTACGTTACATACAAGATCAGGGAAAGATACCATAGTTGTATATTTAACAATGAACAATCACAATGACAAAAATATCAAATATAATGGGTTTGCATAAATCAAACTATGAGATTATATAGCCTACATAGGAAAAAGAACAATGACAAGGTTAAATAACTTTAAATAATTAATCATAATACATTAAAAAAATGTTTTTTTGTTGTTGTTGTTATTTGTTATTTATAAGCCTGAGGGATAAAACGAGAGGTAAATTCAACAAGAAAAAGAGGGAAACATAAAGGAGATTTAAGCCACTTTTGCTTGTGGGTGAAAAATTGTGGATAAAATAAAGAAATTAACAACATATTCAAGAGGTGACGATTTTGGGGTTTTCGTAATAAAAATAATAAAGGATAAAACTGGGTCACATTAGTAGGGTTTAAAATATAAGAAATCAACCTTAAATGTATTCACAAAATAAATGGCTAGCTGTTTCTTCAACAAGACACAAAATGAGCAAGTTTCGTCAATATCAAGATATTTACAGATAAATTAAACCTCTCGCTCATATCTTTTTAAGTTGTTGCGCTTGTGATAACGTTGTAGGTCACATGAAAACGTCAACATCAAATCAAATCAAATCAAATCAAGTATATTTGTATAGCGCTTTTCACAATACAGATTGTATCAAAGCAGCTTCACAGTATTAAATTAAAATAAAATAATACAACAAAGTTTGTTCTAGTGGATATGTGGATATGTGTTTCTAGTGGAACATGGCGGATGATATACGGCCATAGACAGTAAAATAAAGTGTACGGCTTGCATTCATAATTAACGAGATCTGGCTATAAAGTGCCTACTCTTTTAGCGCTCGTTAAGTAAGCAACTGTTACTTATTGAAATTAACCTACTCAGTATAAGTATGCGGTTTCCGACGCCTCGGTTCCAATGTCACATCACTACCATTTATTTTATTTTTGTAAATATATGTATAGACAGTTTATATTTGTCTACAAACTAGTTTCATGCATGATATCACATCCAGTTTAGCTATTTTACTATTATAGCCTAGTTTTTGTTAATATTTTGAATTAGCTTTTATTCTTATATTTTGTTTGGGTTTTTTTTTTAAGTTTTTTATTTATTTTTTTATTTAATAAACTTAAACTTATTTTAGTTAGTTGCCAAACAGCCTAATGTGTGTATGTTGTTGGTCAATGAAACTGAAACACCTGGTTTTAGATCACAATAATTTATTAGTATGGTGAGGGCCTCTTTTTACAGCCAATACAGCATCAGTTCATGAATTCTGAACTATTGCCTCTAGTGGCAAAGAAATTGTGTTGCAAGTGCCAGAGTGGCACACCTGAAATCAATGCAACTAGTATGGCTTGATTCTGTTTGTTTGTTTGTTACCAACACCCTGATGAAGGCCAGTGGGCTGATACGCGTCGGTGTTTTAATGCTTTAGCCCTTTTAAATAATAAAGGCTTTTTAACTTTTGCATCTGAGTGCCTGGACCTGGATTTTTTTCCAAATTCTTTTTCAACAGCATCAGTTCATCTTGGGAATGACAGATAGAAGTTCTTCACAGTGACCAGAGGGATTTTAAGCCATTTCTCTTCCAGAACAGTCTCAGAAAAAAAGGTTCAAAAGCTGTCACTGTGGCCGTACCTATTAGACATTTTAGTCCCTCAAAGGTACATATTGGTACCAAAAGTGTACATATTTGTACCGCAGTGACGTGTCCATCAAACACAGTCAGGATTGTCATGATATTGCAGCTCAAACCATCACTGATCCACCCGTGCTTCACTCAGGGCAGCAACAGTCCGGGTGTTCAGACGCTTTAGGGTTTCTCCCATAGACTGTAAAAGGGTTTCTCCACACCGTAACTCACACGGATGTGGGAAAGATAATGAAGGTGTTCATCAGAGAACGATACGTGTTTCACATTGTGAACACTCACACACACTCCAGATCTGATGAAGGACCTGCGCCTGGACATATATATATGAAAACAGGTAAACAGTTTACAAGACAGATTTATCAAGACCTTCAAACAGGGTTCCAAATGAGGGGGGTCTGGGGGGGTCCCGGACCCTCCATAAGTCATTAGGGACCCCCCATAAGAATTTATTTTTGGATTTTGGGGGGTCCCCAACAAATATATTTTAACATTAAAAATGATTGTGAAAATTATAGGTCTTTAGTGACGTTTTATATTTATAACAGTAATTAATGTATTTCCTAGCGCGAGGCAGCAATCAGGGCAGCTATTAGCCGAGTGAGTTCCTATACAGCGTCACAGATTGTTGTTGTGGTGCTCCCGCAGATACGTGCTGTAGCTGAACGCGGCAAAACGAAACAAAGAGTGAAATCCTGAATGAAAATCCTGTAAGTGCTTCGATTATATTTATATATCCATAATTGCTTATAGTAAAATATTAGGAGTTCGAGTTCCTATATCAAAAGTTGCATAGATACCCAGTGTAATGATTAGAAGAGTACGTTGTCAACGTTTCTTGCTATCTGTAACGTTATGTGTATGAAGCCAAATGATCTGCCAGCTAACAGCAGACTATGGAAGCTTGTTTCCGCCACAGAGTGAAAAATAAAAAAGGTAATTGCGACTTTTTAATCTCACAATTCTGACTTTTTTTCTCACAATTGCGAGGTTACATCTCACAATTCTGACTTTTTATCTCAGAATTACGTGATATAAAGTCGCAATTGCAGGTTATAAAGTCAGAATTGCGTGATATAAAGTTGCAATTGTGTTATTAAGTCAAAATTGCGTGATATAAAGTCGCAATTGCGTGTTATAAAGTCAGAATTATGAGATATAAACTCGCAATTGCGAGAAATATACTTAGAATTGCATGCTTATATCTCGCAATTCTGACTTTATAATACGCAATTGGGAGATATAAAGTCAGAATTGCATGATATAAAGTCGCAATTGTGAGATAAACTATTCTGAGGTACAAAAAAAAAAGTCCGTCTTTTTTTCCTTAGAATTGGAGTTTATATCTCACAATTCTGAGAAAAGATGTCAGAATTGCGAGATATAAACTCGCAATTATGTGTTATAAAGTCAGAATTGCATGATATAGCCTAAAGTCGCAATTGCGAGAAAAAAAGTCAGAATTCTGACTTTATAAGACGCAATTGCGACTTTATTTCACGCAATTCTTACTTTATATCTCGCAATTCTGAGAAATAAAGTCAGAATTGCGAGATGTAAACTTGCAATTGTGAGATAAAAAGTCTCAATTTTCTTTTAAAATGTTTTATTCTGTGGTGGAAACAAGCTTCCATAGCAGACCTAGCAGCTAGACTAGTTATTCAAAGCTAGCTTAACAACCTATACTTGTACAGTCAGTGATTACGAAAGATAACCAGGTCTGTGAGTTGATTAAAGTGAATGTGATTTGAGCATGAATGAGTATACATGAGAGCTTGGTAAGCTATCTAGGAAGCTAATATTATTTTTCTTAATTTAGAATCCTGCATCATGGAGAGAAAAAGAACTTGTAACTTTGTTGCTCCAGAGTTAGAGGTTTACCTGTTAGATTATAGCCCCTTCTCCAGACACCACCACCACTACAAACCATGAAAAACATCCCAAGACCATTATCCCACCTTCAACATTGGTCCATATAATTTTGCCTACAGTATATAGTGTAGCAAAGTAGTCTTCAGAATTTTTAATAATTTAATAATTAAATTTTAGGGGACCCCCCAAGAGTCCTAAGTCATTTCGAACCCTGCCTTCATATAACATAAGGCAGTAATCTGTAGATACACCCTCTTACGTAAATTACGTAAAGCTGCATAGGCCTACTGTATTACAGATAATATCAATACAAATGCCTTTTCCGTGTACTGAAGGACTAAATACCAGAGAATGTCCGTAGACGGGCTCTGTAAATACACAATAAAACAGAAGAATGTGTGCAGCAACATGTGGTTAACACTGACACCTGCTGGATGCTATGTCAAATTACTATCAGTGCAACATCCTTTACCCTTAAAAATCAACATTATTTATTTTATCTAGAGAGGTTTTTGTATTAAAATCACTTAGATGATAAAAAAATAGATATACCCATGCATAATATTAAAATATAAAATACAATGTACACACCGATGCAGCATCAGTTGTGTCCCGCTAGGCGGCGCGCTGCACTGGACTCTTCTCTAAGGAAGCGCGTTCACGAGAGTCGTGGTTTGTTCGTGTTTACTAAAGAGAACTGACTTTTTACGACGAATCTTCAAGTTTATTTGATTAGGTGTGTTAATTAAGTTCGAAAACCCAACTCAACTCTACAGCGATCAGCTTCATGTAAGTTCAGATACTCTTAATCACTGAAGTGAAAACGAAAGTGTGTCATGTTGCGCAATTTTACACAGATTTGTCTCTTTTGTTCTCTTACATTGTTATTTTGTTACTGTAACCATTTGTATATTCATATTGAATATTGGGATCGTAATATTAGCGTTATTATTTTTCAATGCTCTGTTACGGCGTCTTACCAGAGATTTTTTTATAGTTTTACACCACTTTTGACGTTGTTTTTTGACGTTGTTATAAGGGAAGTAAATGCCGATCTTGATGCCTGGAAAGGCATAGAAATGATGAAGACATTAAAGTGAATGTACATTTGTTATAGTAAATGTATTTAGTCGTTATGCTGTATGTATGTTTGTGAATTATTTTCTAGTTACTGCAAGATTTTCATTCAGTGAACACTGGAGTGTTGATGGTCAGGCTTGATAGGTACATGCATACATATACACACACACAGTATATTTATTTATTTATTTATTTATTTTACAGTTCTGAGATCCAGTCATGGCACAAAACAAAGATGGATACACTCGCTTTGACAACCCCCCACATGTCACCACCATGGTTCAGCCTGCCCCGCCAGGCTTTATGATGCCTCCCCCTTCTTATGATGCCGGTGTTCAAGGAGTGGATCCTGGAGTACCTGTTACTGGATATGCTGGACCCCCGTATGCACCACCAACTGCTTTTGGGAATCCCATGTACGGACAGGGAGGGTCTGGAAATCCACAGCAACCTTATCCTCAAGGACCTTACGCCACAGGTCCGTACAGTACGGGACCCGGACCGTACGAACAACCACTTCCGTATGGTAAGAGATTCAACCTCACATATGGGAATTTTAATACATGCTCTTTGTTAATAAACTCTCAACTAAGTTAGTTATCCTTTTTGTTTTGTGAAAGAAGTGGCAATGGGTGATCCAGTGCAAAGCGGCCCACCTCCAGACTATGAAAAGGATGAGTTCGGAGGCTTTGGACTCGATAATAAAGTCATCAGAAGGATGTTCATTCGAAAGGTAAACACTGATACGGAGCAATCCTTCATGACAGCACCAATGAAAAGATTCAACACACAAGATTCAAGTTCAACGGAAAGCATACTGTATACAGCATCATGTTCTCATGTGTTATGATTATTAAAGGGTTAGTTTACCCCAAAATGAAAATTATCCCATAAAGTACTATCCCTCATGCCATCCTAGGTGTATATGACTTTCATCTTTCAGCCGAACACAAGAGTTACATTAAATAATATCCTGGCTCTTCTAAGCTTTTTAATGGGAGTGAATGGTACCTGAGATTTTGAAGCCTAAAAAAGCTCATCCATCCATAATAAAAGTAATCCATACGACTCCAGGGGGATAATAACGGCCTTCTGAAGCGAAGCCATGCGTTTTTGTAAGAAAAATATCCATATTTATAACTTTATAAACTATAATCACTGGCTTCCGGTAACGGGAAGAGTGACCTCTGACCTAACGCATTGACGAATGTGGACAGAGCAAAACAAAACCCCGCTCACAAGTTAGAAGTCTAAAACGAGAACTTTTAAAGAGAAATGTGGGAGGAGCTTAAGTTTGTTGCCCAGCCCTATTTGTTTGAACCGCGAGAAGCGTTTACTCTCACCTAAGCTTTACGCTACTCCTACATCCTACGTCATGCGCCGGGTATATTTATTGATATATAAAATACTATATTTAAATAATAGTTTATATTATATTTTAATCATTTAATTTGAATATATTTAAAATTAAATATATATTTACAAACTTTTATGTTAGATACGATTAATCGCGATTAATTGATTTAACAGCACTAATATGTGTATGTATGTGTGTGTGTGTGTATATATATATATATGTATATATATATATATATATATATATACATGCATATATTTCTTTTTTATTCAAGTTATGAAAATGTTTTTTTATGTTTTAGTTTAGTTAAAGGGATACTTCACCGATTAGCATTAAGCTTTGTATCAGTAGAAACCCGGTAGTATTTTCGAATGACCGTGCTTCCCTCCCTCATGTCCCCCTGAGACGAGAGATTTCTGCATTGTGTGTCTGGAAAAAAACCTCAGATGATGCAAAAATCGTCATTTAGCGTCATCAGAGGCTTTTTTAGCCAGAGGCGAGAGACTACAGCCAGTAGGAGGAGCTCGTTCCGCATGTCTTCAACCCGCCCATAGGGGGATCTCACGATACAACGCCGTCTTTTCAGTTTCGAGTCGACTAGTAGCCTAGTTGTATCATTTCCGGTAGACGTGGCTTGGGAGTGTCCTCGTAGGGCAGCGAAACAAGTGCATTCTGGGAGTTGTTGTCTTTCATCCACATGAGCCAAAAATACATTTTCTGGCTTTTCTCAGTCTAGAAGGTACCAACTTCTAAAATAATTTCACATTTCTACTACATAAATGACCCAATTTAAATACACATTCATCTTTCCAGCGGTGAAATATCCCTGTAACTATAGTAACTGTGCAATTAGACCCGCTAAAACCCACCAATGAATTTTGATGTTGTATTATTTGTGTACTTGTGTTCAGGTGTTCGCTGTTTTAAGTGTGCAGCTGGCAGTGACCTGTGGCTTCGTGGCCCTCTTCACTTTTGAGCCTCACGTCAAACTGTTTGTGATGAAGAACACGTGGACGTACTGGGTCGGCTATGTAGTTTTCCTCGTGCCCTACTTCGTCATCCTCTGCTGCGGAGAGTTTCGCCGGAAGCATCCGTGGAACCTCATTTCTTTGGTGAATCTTTGATGTAACAGATTCAAATGGAAAACATTTTAAATTCTCCTTTCATGCTCTGTACTGAATGATTTCCTGTATTTCAGTCTGTCCTGACACTGGCGATGTCCTACATGGTCGGGGTGATATCCAGCTTCTACGATACCAGGATCGTGGTGATGGCTGTCGGCATTACGGTGCTGGTTTGCTTTACGGTGATCATCTTCTCTCTACAGGTCAGCGCTCGTCTTGCCGTCTCAATAACCGGACACTTTCATGTACTGTGATCAGGGTTTGAAATCCAGAACTGGTCCTGTGCAACAAACGGTTCTCGATTGCCATGTTTTTTTACATTACAAGATTTAAAAAAAATACTGGAAACAAAAGATTGTCATGAACATCTACTCAGTGTTATTTTAGTATCGTTGACATATACAGTAGTTACCAAAAGTGATGTCCGGCCTAGAAAAATTGACTTCTTCACCCTTTATTAAAATATTATTAAAGATATTGTAAGCATATTGCATAGTTGTGCTTGGGAGTCAATCGTTGTATTTGTGATAACGCAATGAAACATCCCAAATTGTGCCGATATCATTGGCAGCCAGGCTGCCATACAAAGAAACTAGGAACACGTGCAAAAACAGGACAGAATCAATGAAATATTAATAACTGATTATATTGTAGTCCATGTTTGCTTTTCCTGAGATATGCATTTTTGTTTGCATAGTAAAATATAAACTTGTAGCTGTAGTTTGCTATTTTTTCAAATAATTTTGTCCGATTAATACCTTAATCAAGTTTCGTGTTTTGCTCTTCCCTCATATTTAAAATATATAAAATATTTTCCTCATATTTTGATGGTTTAATCAAACTTGTAGGGTTATTAATCTCCCCTCCAAACATCACTTTTGGCCACTACTGTAAAATATAGTTTTTGTTAATATTTTTTTAACTACACTTTTATTTGTATGCTTTCTGTTAATAAGTTTAGCACATCATTTAGCACATTACCGAAGTTGGTTTCACTTTATTTTGATGGTCCCTTTAACACATTTTGTTGACTATAAGTAGCGTTGCACACCTACATGTCTACTAACTCTCATTAGAGTGTTAGTAGAGTATTAATAGACTATTAATAGACTATTAGTAGGGTTAGGGTTAGAATAAGTTGACACGTAGTTGCAAAGTTACTTATAGTCAGTAGACTGTCTGTTGGAGGAGCATCACAATAAAGAGTTAGTAGATATTAAGCAGACAGTCTACTAATACTCTAATGAAAGTTAGTTGACATGTAGTTGCAAAGCTACTTATAGTCAACAGAATGTTCAAAAGGGACCATCAAAATAAAGTGTTACCCTGAAGTTTTACTAATTTTTTTCTTTTTTTACAATATGCCTATATAGTTTTTATTCATTTTTATTTTTCATTAAAATTAATTTTATTAGTACTTAAAGTTAAACTAAATCAAATGTAAATGTTGCTTTGAAATCTAGCTAAAGTAAAATAAATTTAAATATTTTTTTATTTCAGTTAATGTTTATTTTATTTCATGGTTTTAGATTTAGCTATCGATA
The DNA here is from genome assembly GCA_022828995.1 of Vimba vimba. NCBI lineage: Eukaryota > Metazoa > Chordata > Actinopteri > Cypriniformes > Leuciscidae > Vimba > Vimba vimba. The sequence continues at coordinate 34,422,927 of CM040830.1, read as the reverse complement.
ATAACCCTGTGTCTGCTTTCCTGCATGTGTACAGAACAATGCACTAAAATAGTTTTCTATTTTGGTCATCTCTAGTGTTAGTGCTGTTATTTACAAAAGCTGATTTTCATAAATATCTCCTGTCAATCACAGACCAAGTATGACTTCACTTCCTGTTACGGGGTGCTGTTCGTGTGCTTCATCGTCCTGTTCTTCTTTGGGATCCTGTGCATCTTCATGTACAGCAGGATTCTGGAACTCATCTATGCGTCGCTGGGTGCGCTGCTCTTCACCTGTGTAAGTGCTCCATTTCTTTAGCTAATAATGATCAATTCAGTCATAAAAATGTACAGTAAAAAAAAAAACATGAAATAATTTGTTTTCCTGCATGTCATGACCATTATATCAGAGAACTGTAAACATGCAAATATTAAGTTAAATTATTAAAATAGAGTTTTCTGGGCCCTGGAGTTGTTTTGACATGTCAAATACTTTAAAATATATACCATACAAGAAAATAAATGAAATAATGTCCCGATTGTATTGCAGTTCTTGGCCGTGGACACACAGCTGCTTCTGGGGAACAAGAAATTATCCCTGAGTCCCGAGGAATATATCTTCGCTTCCCTCAATCTGTATTTGGACATCATCCAAATCTTCTTATACCTTTTGCGAATCTTTGGAAGAAGCAGTAGTTAAAATTCCACCATTGGAGATCATCATGCGTTTGTGCTTACAGAAACAAACGCAGTGTGGCGTTTTCTTCCATGGTTAAATGCTTTCTTGTGTCCCAGTTTGATATGCAGACACAACTATGATTAAACCATTTGTACTTCCTGAAATGTATAACAATGTCTAGTCTCTGTGATCAGTGTTATATAATCATTAGCAAATACACTGATTCATTTTCCCCTCTGCTGTACTTATGTTTATGTTATCACTTCTTGCTATTTTTATGCATTCCATTTTACTTTTAAGAAGGGAATAAAGACGTCTTCAAGAACAAACATTCTGGTTCCATTGATGTCATCATAGTAGCATTCTGATTCTTGTGCTTTTCTCAAAGACAGAAGTAAAATCATTTGTGCTTGATCTGATAAAAAACGGTTCACTGCGGATGGACGTTGAGGAACTGTGTCATGACATGGATCGTTTGGATAGTGAAGAAAATGCTGAGCTGAACAGATTTACATCAACCGATGGTCTGATCAGTCATCACAAATGTAAGATAACTTTGTTTGGTTGTGCAGCCAGAGCTGATATAGTGCAGATTAGGGTTATAATCATTACATAAAACAAACCATTAAAAACATTTCTGTTCATTGAAATAAAGCTGAAATGAAATAAGATATAAATATTAGTTGAAAAATGAAATTGTTGCCTAGGCAATAAACTGAAATAAGTTGAAGCACTAAAATTATTAACTAAATAAATAAAAACTAAAATTGAAATAAAAATTATGAGCAAAATGAAAAAAAACTAATAAAATGACAAAATTAACATGAAAAAAAAAAAGAAAGCTTATTCAAAATATGAATAAAACTGCATGAATGCTTGAATAGATCATGAAGCCATACTGTAGTGCATATCATGAAGCCTCCTTTATAAATTCACATAATTTTTAATCTCTCCTACACCCAGTCCAGGAAAATATGTTAGACTGAGTTCATTCATTCGTTATTTTGACTGAATTTTATTGTGACTGTAATCAAAGTCTCTTTAAGTGCTGTATATAAAGTGTTTGCTGTGATTCAGGCAGGAGATTGAATCTTGAGTGGAACGCCACAGTGGATGAGAGCATATTCAATGATGAGCTTTTGAAAAGAGCCCAGAAGACGTCCTCACCCGTCAATCTTCTGCACACACTGTCAGCTGTCAATCATGAGAAGCTGCCCAGCTGCTCCGTCACACACCACACGCTCTTCATTTCACACCAGGGTTACTATTCAAAAACATGTCCATTACTTCAACTGAAATCAAATCATTGTAACACTTTACAATACGGTCTCATTTTTTAATGCATTAACTAACGATTACAAATATATACAGAATTTATTTTCATGTTAGTTCACGGTGCATTCATTAACTAATGTCAACAGATACAACTTTTGATCTTAAAAAAAAGATCGATGTTCAACTTCACTTTCATCTTCATCAAACCCTTCTGTCTCCAGTCTTGCTGTGTGTATTATCACGCTGATACACGGTTTGAACATCAGGTGTTTATGATCCTCCAGAATGGTTCGGTAGTTCTCGGCAGTGACGTGTCCATCAAACACAGTCAGGATTGTCATGATATTGCAGCTCAAACCATCACCATCACAGTCTGGGTATTCAGACGCTTTAGGGTTTCTCCACACCGTAACTCACAGATGTGGGAAAGACTCATCAGAGAACGATACGCGTTTCACATTGTCCACAGCCCAGGGGCAGTGAGTTGGGAAGCTGTGGTTTCATGTTTTTTTTTTAATACAATCCGGGTTAGTACCTGGACATCCCTGTCAGAAGCTTCCTCTTGCGTCGACAGTTATTGCTGTTGGATGTTGTTCGTCCTCTGTGGTTTCATGCCGACATTACCCTGGATATTATACCTCTCGATACACAAAGACTTGCTGTCCTGATCACAGATGAACCAGAGACACACACCAACAATTTGTCCTCTTTTGAACTCTGAAATGTCTCCCATTATGTTGTGCGGATTGCAATATTTTATGTACAGCTGTGCTATTGCTCTGCTAATTCAACCTTCACACTCGGCTCTTACTGATGAATGTAAAATCAGTGGAGATACACACATATATAGGCGTGAAACCTACAACACTATATTGGCCAGTGTTTCAGTTTCATTCTCTAACCCATGCATGCATACTTTTTTCAGCTTTGTGTAAAATGTTTTTAATAGTTTTAGTCAACAATAATAACCCTGGCACACAATTTAAACTGCAAAAACTCTGAGCAAACAATGAGTTTGAACTTTTAAAGCAAAAAGCTTCAGCTGATCCTCATCTGGTCTTGTGTACTGATGGTTAATCTGATCTATTCCTGCAGATCACAGCAGGTTATTGGGTGAAACTGCCTTCCAGCTGGACCGTCGAATCCTCTCACATGTTTTCCAGGAACAGTCTAGACTGTATGGATTCACCGTGCAGAACATACGAGATAAAATAGAGCAGGTGAGCGGGACATGATATTGAGACACATGTACAATTGACTATAAGAAGAAGTTAATTAGCTTCATTAATGTTCAAGAATATTAAATTCAGACTATTAAATATATTTATTTAGTGCTGAATGCAATGGTAAAATGCAGTCATCATGACTTTAAAGCTGAAATGTGTAATTTTGTGACTCTCAAAATGTATTTTCTCAGTTTAATTTGCAGAGACAACTCAAATCAAATCAAATCAAGTATATTTGTATAGCGCTTTTTACAATACAGATTGTATCAAAGCAGCTTCACAGTATTAAAATAAAATAATACAACAAAGTTTGTTTCTAGTGGAATTTATTGATTGATAGAATAAAATTAAATATCCCCAACTATATGTAATCTATTCATATTTCCCCTTCAAATGCAAATGGGATTATGTAATTGTTAAGTGTTTGCTGGCTGTAGATTCAGACATGAGCCTGTGGGATGTTTTGACATGTATTTGCTGTGTCTCATTCAATATTTAATATCAGCTCTCCATTCACCCACTGACTGGGATTGTGGATGAAGCTTATAAGTTCCAGCTGTTGGAGAGACACACAGAGATCATGAACAGGCTTCATACCCTAGGCTATAACATGCGTACACCCTCCCTTCAGCGAGTTCATTGGGATCCTGAAAGAGACGCCTGGTGCCCAGGAACGGGCCTACACCAACCCTGAGTTTTTGCACAGGGTGATTGTTGAAACTGCCCCGTCCAGGTTGCTGAAGGATCTTCTGCTGCTGCTCAGCTGCTTGCGTTTCATGGCACGACTGGATGGACGGAGTCTGTTCCTGTGGTAGAAACTTCTCAATCCACATGTCTCGTCCTGCTTTGCTCCTTTCTGGAAATAAACAACCTAGAAATGCAAGAAAACACTGAGTCTGGAGGTGAATGGAAAGATAACATGCTTGAATGTGTATGTTAGATCGGCAGGACGAATCATTTTACATAAAATGGGGGAAGACTAAGTTTAAGCTAAAAATAGCCTTTATAAACAAGGTATTTCAAGGTAGCCTATTTGCTCGGTCCCTTCTTTGCAACTGTTAAAATGAGAAAATGTAAATTCAAGCTTGGACATGTCAACATATAGCCTACTGTATGTATATTGTAAAGCAGTAACACCAACATATTCCCAAACATCCCTTCAAAAAATAAGCCAGTTTCAGCAGAAGGGCTTTGCGGAAGTGCGCGCACACACGGGGATGTGGACGGGCGCGCGCATGACCTACTATACTGTATGCGTGCGTGTGGAAACCGCTGGAGGAACACGAGCAGCAGAGAGACTGATGAGTCGGATTCACTGAGTCAGAAAGGTGTCCAATACACGGACTGACCGCAACATCAGCTCATGTTCAAAGCAAAGCCTGTCGCGCGCCACAAACAGAGTCAGGTAAGCCAGGTAAACTTTACCCGCTCGCGACTGCTGCCATTTCCGCCCTGCTAACTAACCGGGATCTGGTCACCAGTGGCACGTGACTGTAGGTAGATTACAGAAAGCCGTAACAGGGTTTAGACGGGAGAGGGAGAGAGACAAAATAATTATAATATGATAATTTCGCGCAGATGCATGATGACGTCAGCACACGTGTGGAGTTCATCTTGCATTAGATCCAGTGCATGTTTTGACCTGTTCCCTGCAGTGCAATTTCACATGCATCTGATTTCATTATTCATCACTATGCATTAGATCATATCAGTGTCGTAAATGCTCTCGATCGATAAATCAATTGGTATTAATCCAGTTGAGTATGCGGTCAACAGAAGATCCCTGCTACTGTAAGTCTCTAATCTATAGTGCATTATTGGCTCCTGACTGCCATATTATAGTATACAGTTTCTGCAGTACATACTCGAGTCACGAATTAACCAGGGCTGGTGGCAGAAATGCACCATGATCCTCTGATGTTTATCTCTTATACATGTCATAGTATCATGTTGTTGTTATTGGCAGTGCTTTTTTGTTGACATTTTTATGGGTGAGTTCCCTCATTCAGAAACCCTATGACTCGGACATATCCCATGATACCTGGGTGATATTAGATACAGACAGTCACAGTTGTGAAATGTCGAGCAATTGAAGAAACACAATTTTGGAGCAGAAGGGTGTGTTTTTGTTTTTGTATTATATGGAAATGTGTGTAAGTCTGCTAAATGCGTAAATGTAAAAGATTTATTACCTACGATTTGTAAAAAACAAACCACCAGTTGAGAACTGAAACATTTCATTGAACGTAAAGGAAAATAAATTCTAACCAAAGGTTATGAAAGCTTGTTTCTCCTGTTCAACAGGCTGCATGGAGATTATTGTGTTTGTCAAAGAAGCCTTTCACAGAACAAATGCATTGAAAAGAAAAGGGATTGTCAAATGCCATCCACTAACTGACTAGGTGAATAGAAATGTTGTCCACTCTGAGAGCATCATAGCTTTATTTTTCTGGGCTTTCATTAAGACAGACTAGTCACAGCGTGTTGTTCAAGCCAGTGTTATTTTAGTTTTTATAAACATTTAGAATATTTACTATTATTCTAACATGGAAAATAGTCAGTGTGTCTGAAGTTTTGACTGCTGTGTGAAAGGGTTATTTTAGTATCAATGAGATACTGTTGTGATATTTAAATATTCAAATATTTTATTTACATTTTCCATTTTCTATTTTAGTTAAAGTTTTAGTCATTTTTATTTGTCCTTTTGTCATTTTTTAAATGTCTTTATTATTTTAGTACTTCAACTTAAACTAAACTAAAACGAGAAATGCTTGTTGGCAGCTAGCTGAAATAAAATAAGTTTGTTTTTTAATATTTTATTTTAGTTAACGTTTATTTTATTTCAAATACATTTTTTAAAAATTTTAGTTAATGATAATAACCCTGGTTCAGAATTATTTTATTATATTTTATTTCAATTAACTTTTATTTATTTTTTATGGTTTTAGATGTAGTTAGAGGAATAGTTCACCCTAAAATGGAAATTATCCCATAATTTACTCACCCTCAAGCCGTCCTGGATGTATATGACTTTCTTCTTTCAGCCAAACACAATCAGAGTTATATTAAATAAAATCCTGGCTCTTCCCAGCTTTGTAATGGCTTTGAATAGTGCCTGAGTTTTGAAGAAAGTTTTTCGTAAGAAATATATCCATATTTAAAACTTTATAAACTATAATCTCTTTAGTTTAATAATTACTAATTTTTAAATATTATTAAATAATTATTAAATATATTAAATATAGCTAATTGGCTTGCTTAGTTGGGGACATTTAATATTCAACAATATTATTGATCTGCCTTACTAAATTTACTTAAATTTTCAACTAGAAACAAACTTTGTTGTATTATTTTCATGTTATCACTGTGAAGCTGCTTTGATACAATTTGTATTGTAAAAAGCGCTATATAAATAAAAGTGACTTGACTTAACTATAATCACTGGCTACAGGCAACAGCCGTATATTTTTGGGTGAACTATTCCTTCAACAATAATAACCCTGGTTCATACAATCCACTGACTAGTTGATTTGGTAAATATATAGCTTTTCACTTTCCAAACAGTCTAACATTTTCACCTTATTTGTAATTTTGCCACAGAGTTCGAGTGGTTATGTGGAAGATCTGAGATGAGAAGGCTTCTTTCCGAGGCGTGCGGCGCTGAGGCATGTCTTTAAGAGAGTCGCCTTTCCCCAACTGTTTTCTGGAAGGTCTCCATGCTGTAGGATGGAGTCTCATCTTCCCGTGTTTCTGGTTCCTGGACCGTCTCCTCGCCGTCTGCGTCTCCACCAGTCTGGAGCGCGTGCTGAGGCGCGAACAGGAGTGCTACCTCCACCCGCTTAAGCTCGTCTTCGGCTCCGTCCTGTTCCTCATCCTGTTTATACTTTCCACACCATTCGCCCTCCTGGGATTCGTATTATGGGCTCCACTCCAGGCCGCACGCCGGCCGTTCTCGTACCGCCATCAGGTGCAGATCCTTCACATGGAGGATCGTAATTCTAGATGGGAGGAGACGAAGAAGGTCAGTTTTGGGTTTCTGACGGGAAACCTGTGCCTGTTGCCCGACGGCGTAGCGCGCTTCAACAACCTCGGGCATACGCAACAGCGTGCGTCAATCATCGGGAAAAACATTGTGCAGGGTGTCACTCGCCCGCACATCCGTATTTTCGTAGATTCTCCGAGTAGCTGCGGCACCGTTACCCCGTCCAGCAGTTTGATGCCGCAACCGACCCCGTCCTCGTACGGATCTGTAGACTTTTCCATCACAGGTCAGAAGGACGGGACCGAAGCGGATGAAACCAATGGCCCAAACCAGCAGCTTCCCAAACCCAACTGCAACCAGAACTCTAAGCAGCACAAGCATCCGCCTCGTCCCTTAAGAGACGGCGACATGCTGATGGAAGTGTCCTCTTTGTTCCCATCCTCGGTGGATATAGTTTGCCTCCAGGAGGTTTTCGATAAGAGAGCCGCCCTGAAGCTCGCACAGGCTCTCGGGTCGCTCTATGAACATGTTCTCTATGACGTTGGCGTTTACGCCTGCCAGCCTGCTGGAACGTGCTCCTCTTTCAAGTTTTTCAACAGTGGTTTGTTCCTGGCCAGTCGCTATCCCGTGATGGAGGCTCAGTACCGCTGCTTTCCAAACAGCCGAGGAGAGGACGCGCTGGCTGCCAAAGGCCTGCTGGCTGTAAAGGTACAGCATTCAGTTTAATATTGCTCCTGATCTATTAGGGGTGGAACGGTACATGTATTCGTATTAAACCGAAACGGTACGGGTGTCACGGTTCGGTGCATAAATTTACACGGAGAATACATGGTATAAAAATAAATAAAACTCGCGTGCAAATTAATTTATGTAATGCGGAACTACTGTTATACGCGGGTTCTTTAGGGACACCGAGAGAGAGAGAGAGCGATCAAAAAGTCGCAAAGTGTTTACTTATTTGTGTGCGTGTGTGTGTGAGGCGCGGGCGCGATCGAACAGAGGAAACATAAAAACATACTCCGTCATTTTGTTTATACAGGACATCATTCAAACTGCAAAGTGTTTAAGTTACTGTTAGTAAAATTTTTAAGGAAAACAAATATATTAATCTGAAATGTAGCAAATTAATTTCCAATTCATTCAGATACAATTACCAAACATATTTCAAGGTCTTTTTGTCTTTTTATTAATTTAATTAATCACTTTAACTAATATAAAACTATTGTCAGTGCACTACAAATAAACTGGTTCTATGCCTTTACTTTATTAATAAAACTTATTTAAAAAATACAAGGCTTAAGTAATTTATTTTCCTTTGGTTGTACAGCCTGATACCTGTTTTTTTACAGTCTATGCCTGAGACATGCACAAGCCTTCTGCATTTTTGTTTTGCTTTTCCCTCCATTGTACCGAACCGTGATGTCTGAACCGAGGTATGAACCGAACCGTGACTTCTGTGTACCGTTCCACCCCTATGATCTATAATGTTTTATAAATAGGTTTGGAAATGAAAGGCCCCGGTAAACTCACAGCAAAGTTATTTTCCGTTCTTCGCTTATGGGTAAAATGAAGTTCAAAATACCTGAGCAGCGCTATCCCAACTAACTGGGAACGTTCTCAGAGTTTTGGCTAATGTTTTGACAAGGTTCTCTCAAAGTTATGACCAAACGTTCTTCCAGTAACGTTAATAGAATGTTATCTAGTCTATGATTTCAAAACGTTAGCACAAAAATGTTATTTATACATTGTTTATACAACTTTTTTTTTCTGAAACATTTGTCTAACATTTTTTTAAATGTTACTACTTGTTTCAGAATGTTCAGAGAACATTAAACATTAACGTTCCCAAAATGTTTGTTGAATGACGAAATGGAATGTTTCCTTAAAGTCCTCCTGTAGTCAATAACTTTATCCCTTAAAACTAATTTTTGATCACCAAAATTACATATTTAAAAGTTTTTTTCCTTGAAAAAAAAAATCTTTATGCCTTAAAATAGATTGAATGTAACACCACACCCTTGCCTCTTTTAGTACACGCGGTTGAATATGCAAATTAGCATGTTTTGTAAATATGTGACCCTGGACCACAAAACCAGTCACATGGGTCAATATTTTGAAATTGAGATTTATACATCATCTGAAAGCTGATTAAATAGGCTTTCCATTGGTATATGGTTAGGATAGGACAATATTTGGCCGAGATATAACTATTTGAACATCTGGAATCTGAGGATGCAAAAAAATCTAAACATTGAGAAAATCACCTTTAAAATTGTCCATTTATGTACATGATTGTGCTGCATTCACTCACAAAAATAAATGTTTTATATATTTACGGTAGGAAATTTACAAAATATCTTCATGGATCATGATCTTTCCTTAATATTCTAATGATTTTTGGCGTAAAAGAAAAATCGATCATTTTGACCCATGCAATGTATTGTTAGCTATTGCCACAAATATACCCGTGCGACTCGTGACTGGTTTTGTGATCCAGGGTCACATATGTGTTGCACGCTTTCCTCTCAATAAGTAAACGCAAGTAAAATGACAGCGGTGAGAAAACAGCAGTTGTGACGTGCATATGTTCACACCAGCTCTGCAATTTGGCACTCCAGCCGAGTCACGTTTATTTAGATCGCTTTAAAAGCAAGCAGCTTTACAATATTAAACATGAAAAATTGTCAGTGTCGCTTTTAATTAGAATTACAACTTAAATTTCTACTCTAAAGCAGCTCTCTCTCCAGTGTGTTCATGTTTTTACTTGAATCTGAACTCAATGGACTGAAGAAATGAGTCAAAGAAGGCGGAGCCTCAGAGCCACACCCACCTATTATGTAATCGCCATGGACTAATGGTAGTTCAAAAGTGTTTACCAACAGGACTTTAGTTTGGAACATATTTCAAACTCCCAAAACAAACTTTATTTTGGCCTGATTTTGTTCAAAATTTTGTGACATTAGTTTGTTGCTTGAAGTATATCGGGGCCTTAAACTAACTATACTAAAAAGTGTGCCTAAACCAAATTATTTTCTCACTAGGTGGAGATAGGGTTACAAAAAGGGGAAAAGAAAATGGTTGGGTATATTAATTGCACTCATCTGCACGCTCCTGAAGGCAAGTGTGTTGTTATTGTTATGATGCATCTACAGAAATAGTTCTAATATAAATATAAAAATATATAAAATTCGTCATGTCGTTCCAAACCTGTATGCTGTAACTTCTTTGAGCTGAAATATTTACTTGAAGTCTCCCTGAGATTTTATAATAATATTTCAACATTAATTACTCGCGTTTACAGTTCCCTGATGTCAGTTAATAATTACAGTACATGCAGATAAACAAATAAGATATTTCATATTTTTAGTGTTTTATTTTGATTGTTTTTATTTTATTTATTTTATTTTATTTATTTTTAAAACAATAAAAAATTATATTTTTATGATTTAATTAATTACTTTTTATCAACTCACAAACTCCAGCTAGAGAAACCCTGCCACACGACAACAGTTCATAGTGACCATATCTGCTCCAAAAAGGACAAAAACACCATTAAAGTGCCATAAAAGCATCATAACCGTAGTCCATCTATCCATATAACTTGTCTTTTATATTACGAGTCATAGGGTTAGCTTTATATAAAAATTAAATCACTTGTACCAAAGCACTCAGATCTCAAATACAGGTTTGGAACAAAACAAGGATGAATAAATAATGACAAAAAATACATTTTTGGATATTTTGTGTAATGTAATCCAATTCAATTAAATTGTCTAGAATCCCAGTGGTGAAGACGGATTGTTTTTTGCATACTTAAGTATTATTGCACCAATATGTATAATAATATGCTTTTTTAATAAAACATTTCTGGTGTTTGATCAGGGGAAGGAGAGATACGCTTTGAGCAGCTTAACATGTTGACCAAATGGATCAGCGAGTTTCAAGCAGTGACCAGGCGAGAAGATGAAATGGTGATGTTTGACGTGCTTTGTGGGGATTTTAACTTCGACAACTGCTCCCCTGGTATGTACTGAACAACTGTACGTCTTGATTAAAGATCAGTATTTATGCAAAGGAAGTTCAGAAAAAAAATGGCTCATTAAATCAGTGTTTTCATGTGTCTTTCACGTGTTTTTACTAGATGACAGGTTGGAGCAAAGCCATAGTGTGTTTGAGGAATATACAGACCCCTGCAGAGCTGGACCTGGGAAAGAGAAGCCCTGGGTCATCGGTAACACTCTCGTTTGCTTCTTAGGCCCTGTTTACACCTGGGGCCGGTTTCACAAAGCTATTTTAGACCAGTCTATAGTGTTAGAAAAGTCTAAAATTTGCTCATAGACTAGTCTAATGCAAGTTAGACTGTTTCACAAAAATAAAGACTGACTTAATTTAGACCAAAAAAATTAGACACTTACCCCCAGGCTAACTTAGGTCTAAGACTCTATGTTACCTTGGCAACCAGCAGTAACAATCAGTTACAAACAGCCAAAAGAAAAGGGAAAATGGCTCATAATTTAAACATTTCTTCTTGTTACTACATTCTCCGCTAAATTTCCCATGTAAAATGTCCTTGTAACTGTTACACTCCTCCAACAAACACATATTTTCCGCTGGGGTAAACTGCACTGTGCGGTTGAATGCACTTACTCGATCCGCCATGTTTTTTGTTTTATAAAGTGTCTTATTTTACCCAGAATGCATTGCAGTGTAGTCCTACTTAAGATAGTCAGAGTCTTCAGTGCTTTGTGCAACGGTCTGATTTAGATGTCTATCTGAACTCTGGCTATCTACTATATCTAAGCCATAGTCAAAGTCTATCTTTGTGAAACCGGCCCCTGGTATTAAGATGCGTTTTGGTCGATCTGATCACAAGTAGACGAGGGTGACACACATTTACACCTGGTGTTTTAATCCGTCTCTTTTGTCCACTTTCAACCACTTCTCTTCTGATTTCTTTGAGGAGAGGGTCTATGGGCGGGTGAATGTATGGACTTTTTCAGATCTTTTAATCTAATGGACTAAATAAGCTTGAGCAACTTAGATATGAACGCACACAGAGACAAAACATACTGAGCATCAGCTTTAGTTTCTGCTCTGACAGACACAAGACCAGCCGAACGCTGTGAGTGTGTGTTAGAAATCAGGGATGGTGAGAGAACATTGTGCTTGGTACGTTTTTCATCTTCAAACCAAACTTGGATCTTCAGCTGACAAAGTTTAAATCCCGTCTTGCTAGAGCTCTTCACATAATGTTTGTGCATTAGATCAGGAGGCGGAGAGTAGACGGTCTTTTGTGGCTGTTCGAACACTTTGAGCGTTTACACTACGACAGCAATCCGGTCTAATGCGTTTTCAACTACATCTGGAAGTGTTCGAAAGTGGACAAGCTCAAAACGTTTTACACCCCGTTTACACCTGTATTTAGTGACACCTACTTGTGATCCGATCGATCAAAACTCATCTTAATACCAGCACATTTAAACACGCTTTATGAAATGAACGCACATTTTGGAGTGGAAAGTTGCCGTTTCGGATATTCTGTGGTTAAATAAAAACTTTATTTATTTATTTATTTATTTATTTATTTATTTATTTATTCCACTTTAATTTGGGTATTACTGTTAGGATGTTGTTTCTTTTCATTCTTTATTGTATGCAATTGTATTATATAGTTATAGTTTTGCATGAATAATTGAAAAAGTGTTATTAAATTATTATATTTTGTGAAATTCCAAAAAAAAATATTTAAACACAAAAACTTGTGGTTTTAATTTGTAGGAACCCTGTTGGAACAGCCAACACTCTATAATGAGAACATGAGGACTCCAGACAACCTGCAGCGGTGAGATATGGATATATATATATATATATATATATATATATATATATATATATATATATATATATATATATATATATATATATATACAGTACAGGCCAAAAGTTTGGAAACATTACTATTTTTAATGTTTTTGAAAGAAGTTTCTTCTGCTCATCAAGCCTGCATTTATTTGATCAAAAATACAGAAAAAAATGTAATATTGTGACATATTATTACAATTTAAAATAATTGGTTTTCAATTTATTATGTTAAATTATCATTTATTTCTGTGATGCAAAGCTGAATTTTCAGGATCATTACTCCAGTCTATCACATGATCCTTTAGAAATCATTCTAATATGATGATTCATTATCAAAGTTGGAAACAGTTCTGCTGCTTAATATTTTTTTCATAACCTGTGATACTTTTTTAGGATACTTTGATGAGTAAAAAGTATAAAAATAAAAAAAAGCAGCAAATGTTTTAAAAATAGAAATCTTTTGTAACAACAATATACACTGGTCAGTAATTTGGGTCAGTAATTTTTTTTCTTTCTTTATTTGAAATAAATCAATACTTTTATTCAGCAAGGATGTGTTAAATTGATAACAAGTGATAGTAAAGAAGATTTATATTATTAGAAAATATTTTTTTATTTTGAATAAATGCAGTTCTTTTTAACCTTTTATTCATCAAATATATTAGGCAGCAGAACTGTTTCCAACACTCATAATAAATCAGAACATTAGAATGATTTCTAAAGGATCATGTGATAGACTGGAGTAATGATGCTGAAAATTCAGCTTTGCATCACAGGAATAAATTATTTTTTAAAGTATATTCAAATAGAAAACTATTATTTTAAGTTGTAATAATATTTCACAATATTACTGTTTTTTTTTCTGTATTTTTGATCAAATAAATGCAGCCTTGATAAGCATTAGAGACTTCTTTCAAAAATATAAAAAAACATAATGTTTCCAAACTTTTGACCTGTACTGTATACACTTGAAATATACATGAAATGAAGCATAGCATAGAAAAATCTGCATAGTTTGAACAGGTTTTGATTCAGTCTAATCAGGCCTTGATCTTCTCTGTAGAACTTTGGAAAGTGAAGAACTGCGCAAGGACTATTTATCTCCCCCGGTGCCGGTCGACGGCGTTCCTCTGGTTTATCCTGAGCCGGATCAGCCCTGGGTGGGTCGACGGATCGATTACCTTCTGTATCGAGAGAGTCACTGCAAAACGGTGCGTTTCCTGCTAAGAATGACATGTTTGTGTTTCAGTGTTTAATAGACCTTATTCACAGCAGCGCCATCTTTGATTCTTAATGGGAATGAAAGCGAGGCTGTGAGGGACAGACATGCATCTCTTCAATGGGCTGTTCTGTTATTTAATGTGTTTTTGGATTGTTCTGCTCATGAAACACTGGAAAAATATCTTTCCAAGAAATTTCAGTTGACAAAAAACTCCCGACAATATAAACTGTGGAAAATTGTGAGTAATCTAGGAGCTTTATACAGCTTTTTACAGCGGATGGCATTGGAAACACGGCAAGTCTATCCCTCACAGCCTCGCTTTCTCATGGCGCTGCTCTGAATAAGGTCTATACACTTGCCATAAAAATGTACTTTATGAAAAAAATATGTTCTGAAGTATTTAAATCTTGGTCTTTTTCCCGTGTAGGTTGTGGAAGAGTTCACGTACGTGACTCAGCTGGCTGGACTGACGGACCACATTCCTGTGGGCTTTAGACTCTCTGTGTCTCTGGATTCAGAAGATATCAGCCCATGTGTGCTTTCTAGTGGACCAGACTGCTGATGACACTTTAAAATATATACAAGTAAAGTAATGAATGCTTAGAGGAATAGTTCAGCCAAAAAAATATTATTATTCACCCTCATATGGGTTTGGAATAACATTGCCTATCATTTTTAAATGCTTGACATGTGGAGAAACCACCAAATATCACTATATGAATCACTATTTGAACAAAGCAATAGTTCTGACACTATGTCACTCTTTCCTATGCATATCCTCTCTGTACAGTGCCAGTAATGTGGATAGATATGACACAGTTTAATTTCTGTTTTTTTTTTTTATTTTTTTTTTTATGACACTTTTTCATGACAACACAGAAATTATATTGGAAATATATTTTAATAAAAAGGTTGCTTTTTTTTTTTTCATATCATGCGTCTCGACACTTTTTTCTGAGGTGTTTCTCTCTGAAAAGAGGTATTATTGTATATCAGTATTATATGTATTACTGTATATGCGCATATCAGTTTTCTGAGAATTGAGGCTTTTAACTCAGATCTAATCTAGATCAATCCTGATGTTGTTTTGAATTTCAGAAAATACCAGGCCAAGAGAATTCAAATCAAATGCTTTATTTTCTTGTCAGAAATAATACATTTACATGACCCACTTTTATTTACATTTTAAAAAAAATTATACCTTGAAATGCAATACAAGTCAATTTGGATAAAAGCTTTTTTCCAAATGCTTATTCTGTTTAAATACCATAGTATTTAAATATGTTACAGTGTAATAGTATGTATCAAAGCACCACAGTATTATCATCTGCTAGTATCCATGTACCTGTACTTTTAATGTTTTTTTATTTATTTATTTTTATTGCTATAATGCATAGAACTATGGAACCCCGTTTCTGCCAATCTTAATTATGCCATTAAAAGTCATAATTTTTTTATTTATTTTATTGCTGTCAAATTGATCGTATCTAACAAAAAAGTTTGTGGTTGTAATATGTGTAATAATTTATATGTATATATTTGATGTATAATCGATTCGATTTGACAGCACTACTTTTTTGTCATAATTATGGGATAAAAAATTAGCCTACTTATAACGAGATTACAAACATAAAACGGTGTTAAATAACATATCAAAATACTGTACGTTATTTTAAAAGGTTGTTTTTGTTTTGCTTTAACTTTTATTTTGAAACAACTTCTGCCTGGTGTATCACCAGAGGCGTGAATTCTGGCTTCACTTTCACAGTTATGGCGGCGTCGGAAGAGGCGACGTATTTCGTTGTAAACAACATTCCTGCCCGGCTCCGTTCCGCAGACCTGAGGAACTATTTCAGCCAGTTTATAGAAAGTAAAGGATTCGTGTGTTTCCATTATCGCCATCGCCCGGAGGTTCGTGTGCAGTTTCCCGCGACAGATGCTGGAGTCAGCGAGAGGACGGAGGGTTCCGACGGGCCTGGTGGGAAACCCCCGGGTTTGTGTTGTTGTGTGGTGTCGGTTCGCTCACAGGAATCCGACAGATTCATGAAGATGTATTCAGGGAACCAGTGGATCGACTCTAAAGGAAACTGCCTGCGGAGAAAATGTTTGATTCGGAGAGTTAAAGTGTCAGAGCAGGCCGGTGAGAGACCTTTCAAAATAAAAGTTCTACCATATTAATACGATGTTTTGGATTGTTTAACCAGTGTTCAAATTTATACTTTTCACTGGCCCTAACACACACACACACAAATTATAAAATTCACTTTTTTATAATTTAAGATTTATCATTTAATGTTTATAATTAAATGTGAAAGTAATAAATTCAAATTTTCATAAATTAAGATTGACCGATATTTACAATATTTTATATTTACTTTTAGATATTCTTATCTATATCTTTAAGAAAATATAAATGTAATTATTCATAAATTAAGATTAATCATTGTATATTTGTTTATTTTTTTTAAATGAAAATGTTAATGTAAATTCATTTTTTTCATAAATTAAAATATATTGTTTTATATTTACATTTATAATTTTATAACTAACATTAAAAATACACATTTATTGTATATTTCATTTTTTTCCATAAATTAAGGTTTATTTTTTATCGTTACATTTACAATTTCTTATGATTAAAATAATACATATAAATGTAATATTTCATTTAATATTTACATTTATATATTTTATAATTAAAATGTATAAAGGATAAATGTTTAGATTAAGATTCATCATAATATATATATATAATTTTTATCATGCTGTTTACAACATTTATATTTTTTATAATTAAAATAAATACAAATATTTTTGTAATATAAAAAGTTTTTCATTTCTTTTGTTTAATTCTATGAAGACACTGGGTTTTATATGTGGTATATATGAGACTTAATGACCATGTGAGATAAAACAAACAAAGATTCTTGTACATTTTTTGTGAAGTTGTTTAAGGGTGAACATGAATGATGGTATTAAATTGCAAAGGGAAAATGGGAATTATTGCTAAGGGTCAAGGGTCACACAGTTTGAAATGTCTCTTACAATCTGTCTGAAATGCCTACAGTGCTCAATGTAATACCCATCTGATTGTTGCATGAGCAGATAATCATCATATTTTATCTCTGTTTCTAGATCATAATTCATTCCCCTACAAGACAAAGATTGAGATGAGACGCCACCTTGCCCAATCAGAGCATTTCACCATGACTGACCTCAAGGGCCTTCCGGAGCTCAATCCGCCCTCCCTCATGCCATCGGGGAACGTCGGGACGCCTGTGACTGTTTTCCTTGAGCTCATTCAGTCCTGTCGCCTGCCGCCGCGCCTCATCCGCAAGCTGGGTCTCACTTTTCCCAAGACGGGCTCGAATCGGCGCTACGGCAACGTGCCATACCTGTATTACAACAGCACAGTCGTGAGGTCTGCAGAGGAGAGCGTGTTCACTGCGGGAGGAGTGGAGATCTCGGGCCCCGGGGTCCTGGACACGCCCACAACCACACAAACAAGAGACCAGGACACTCCCACAACCACACTAACAGGAGATGAGGACACGCCCACTTCACCTGTCAATCAAGAGTCACAGGAAGCAGGAAGTGAAGAGGAGCTGTCAGGCCCTGATGATGTGAGTTAGGGCTAGCCGATATGTTGAAGATTTTCAAACAGCGCAGGCTGCTATTTAATTAAATAAATATATCTGTTTTAATTTTATGTACACACACACATATATATATATATATATATATTAGGGCTGTCAAAAGATTAATCACGATTAATCCATCCAAAATAAAAGTTTGTGTTTTTATAATATATGTGTGTGTACTGTGTATAATAATTTTGTATATATCAATACACACACATGCTTGTATTTATATTTAAGAAAAATGTGTAATTTATATATAAAAAAATTATATTTATATATAATATAAATTAGATCTAAATATATACAGTATATGTAGGCAAATATTTCTTAAATATATACATGCATGTGTGTGTATTTATATATACAAAATTATTATACACAGTACACACACATATATTATGTAAACACAAACTTTTATTTTGGGTGCGATTAATCGCGATTAATCTTTTGACAGCCCTAATATATATATATATATATATATATATATATATATATATATACATGTGAAAAAGTAATTAAATTAAACAAGTGATTTACATAAATAATCATTTTATTTAAATAAATATATATTAAATAAATACATCCATGAGTGAAGCATTAGTGAAGATGTTCATTTATACACACGCAACTCATAATACAGTATTTCAGCATCTCAGAATGGCTCTGTTTTATATTTATTTGCTGGCAACCCGCCAAAATAAAAGCTTAATGGTTTAATGTTTGAAAATGAAGAAATAAAGACTAAATATTAGTACTGCAATTTTTACAGTTGTACTATAAAAAAGTTATTTTTCTTAAATAACCAACTTTTTATTTTACAGTACAGGGGTATTATAACAATATATTACTTATTTTGTTTAATATTTTTATTTAATGCAATTCCCATTCATTCTATAATAATTAATTCTTTCTATATAGAGCTATTCAAGTCATCTCGTGACAATCTCTGTATTTTTTTCTTATTGCAGAAAAACTAAATATTGCATTGTTGTTGTTTTTTACAGTATGCGAGTTATTTACAGGGACTTTGATTTGCTGATGAATGTTTTTGCGGCCAGTTGAATAATATGTGCATGTTGAATGTGTGCTCTCCGCAGGACGATGACCGCTGTGAGGAGTGGGAGCGTCACGAGGCCCTCCACGATGATGTCACCAGCCAGGAGCGCTCCAAGGAGAGGCTCTATGAGGAGGAGATCGAGCTCAAGTGGGAGAAGGGCGGATCGGGCCTCGTCTTCTACACAGACGCTCAGTTCTGGCACGAGGAAGAAGGAGGTACCATTGGCAAACAGTTTTGGTTGAAGAAATATCCAGCCCAAGTTCTAATAAAATAGCTGAGTACGTCCAGTGTATTATAATCTTAACTTTGTGAGATGTGCTGCGTCTGGAGCTGTATGAGTTCATATTGAAAGAATAAATTGAGGAGCCCTGTTGACCCAGTAGATCAGATTTCAACTTGCCCTGACAAAATTTTCATTGACCTCGAAAATAATTATAAATGTAATGTAAACCAAAAGAAAAAATCAGTTTACATTTATATTTTTTATAATATATAATTTTCTTCTAATATGTATATATTTATTATCATAAATTAAGATTTATCATTTTATATTTGCATTTATCATGCATACAATATAATCAATAATAAAATAATGTAAATTGGGTTAATACTTTTCAATAATAGTACAATACAGGAAACTCATAAACAAATGTAATTGTTTGTTTGCTTATTTTTACGATCATATATATATATATATATATATATATATATATATATATATATATATATATATATATATATATGTGTGTGTGTGTGTATATATATATATATATATATATATATGAAGAAAATTATATATTATAAAAAATATAAATGTAAACTATTTTTTCTTTTGGTTTACATTACATTTATAATTTTTTTCTGGGTCAATGAAAATTTTGTCAGGGCAAGTTGAAATCTGATCTACTGGGTCAACAGGGCTCCTCAATTTATTTAATACATGCATGAATGAAGCACATTTATATTATAAGTATTCTAAACTAATAATACAGTATTTCAGTATCTCAGAATGGCTCTGTTTTATATTTATTTGCTGGCAACCCGCCAAAATAAAAGCTAAATGAAGAAATAAAGACTAAATATTAGTATTGTAATTATTACAGTTGTACTATAAAGTGGTTATAAAATAGTTAGTTAAATTTATTTTCCATAAATTAAGATTTTATGATATGTATACATTTGCTTTTTTTTATAATGAAAAAAAAAAAGATTTTTCTTTCATAAATTAAGATTTATCATTTTATATTTGCATTTATCATGTATACAATAAAATCAATAATAATAAAATGTAAATTATGTTAATACTTTTCAATAATAGTACAATACAGGAAACTCATAAACAAATGTAATTGTTTGTTTGTTTATTTTTACAATTATCAAGTTGTTGGCACTTTTTCTAATCAGTTTGCAGCATTGTGACGGTAACAGAAGTAACTTTTGCTGAAAACACTTTTGCTAAAACATTATGACCTGATTTTGTAATTTTCATCCTATTCTTACTGATCCTACCAACTAAGACTATCACAAGTTATTCTAGCATTTTTGACTAAACCTGATCTGTGTTAGTGAAATAGTTTAACCAAGCTGATAAGTTCAACAAGGCCATCCTTATAGTAAAGGAAAAGATGCTCGATGTGCATCATTATTGCCAGAACACATGCATTATTCAGTCTCATGTTGCTCATCTTTGATTTTTCACAGATTTCGATGAACAAACAGCAGACGACTGGGACGTGGATATGAGCGTTTATTATGACCAAGGTAAATCTTCGTGATTAGATAATTATGAGTGCTTTGATTTAAGTCCAACGCAATTACAGACTGACAACACCTGAGTCCTGTTTACATGACATCAAACACAATGCATTACTGTGATTGTTTCTCCTCAGACGGCGGCGACATGGACTCCAGAGATTACGTGCGCATGCGCTCTGAAAGGAGACTTCGGGAGGGTCTGGACGGGCTGCCGGGACGCCAACAAAAAATCGGCAACTTTGAGAGATTTACAAAGGTTTGGATGTTTTTATAATCCACTGCTCAATAACTCACAAGTGTTGTCGGTGCCGATAGCCTCGTGGGCCAGTGCGTCGACATGTAGCGCCGTTGTGCTTCAGGCAACCAGAGTTCGAGTCCCGGCTCGTGGACCTTTCCCGATCCCGTCCCCCTCTCTCTCTCTCTCTCTCTCTCTCTCTGCTACTGTCCTATCCTAATAAAAAAGGCAAAAACGCCAAAAACTAAAAATAACTCACAAGTGTAGACTAGTGATAGTTCTTCACTTGCCAATTTCAATGTTTAAAAGCATTCGTTACTTTTGTACCGTTAGTCGCACTTTAAATCGTGAAACATTTTAAAAGGATCTGTGCTTAAAAGCTGTTGTGTGTTGTAGGGATTCGGCAGGCGTGTGATGGAGAAACAGGGCTGGAAGGACGGAGAAAGTCTCGGGAGCAGCCAGGTGGGAATAACGGATGCTTTAGAGAGCGAAGGACAGCATCCCAACTGTAAGAGAGGCTTTGGGTGAGTGTGGACTTCACTGATCTACTGCACCGCTTTCATTTGCTTCACACATGATATCCTGCGACTATTCTTAATTCAGAATGGATCATAATTTCTACATCTTTACTGATTTTTATGAAGTAAACATAAGAATAACTTCTATATTGTTAGTAATATTTCAAGATGAGCACTTATTGAAGCAACGTAGATAGTCCATACACTATTAATTTTGTACAAATGCAAGTATCAAATATGATCCATCAGGCTTTTGAGGAATGTTTATTTGTTCATCTCTCAATCATCATTGTATTGCATTATATGTTTCGAAACTTCAGAGCTTTGATCATAAAACCAAGCATTTAAATATCATCTTTCTGAGACACATTATCGGCAGATAATAACGACTGATATTTATATGCATTTTATGTTAGTAGTCCATTATAAATCTCATTGATTTACAATAGAAGCTATCAGAATTTCATCTTTTTGCATATTTTTGCTTAGTCTGGATCTTTGAATAAATTGGTGTTTTTTTCCACTCCATATTCTCACTCTATCATACTATATGAGTCATAAAATCCTGATGTATCAAATATGATACTTAAAAAACACATATCCGAACTTCATAAAATCATGAAAATGTATTGGTCAAAAGGTGTAGGAAGTCTGTAAATTACTTATTGTTATCCACATTCGTAATATCCTTTTATATCCTTAAAATAATTTCTACTCAACATTTTTGTGACTTACAGTAGACAACATTTAGGCTAGACTGATACATTATGACTAATGATTTGATTTCATATGTTTTGCAGATACCATGGAGAGAAGCTCAGCTCATTCCTTCCGCTTAAGAAACCCAGAAAAGAATTTCATATATCAACAATTTATGATAAACCTAAAGACATTGATAAAGGTGATGAACTCCTGCGGCGTCAACCGAGCACCAGCATGAAGCACAGCCTCTGGCGGCCAGCGCACAGCACTGACTCCTCCAGATGACCGCTGTTTTCTAGTGATATTCACTAACGTTTTATATTTATTGTCTGTCAAAGAATGTTCTTACACAGAGCTGTAAATTATTTTTCTGTAATTTCTATATTAAAAGTTTTCAAAGGAAAGAAACACACTTTGGTTTTGTCTGAATAATCTTTACACTGTTATGATGTGAATGTGCAGATGTCGTCTTCATCATCATCATCATTATTACATAGATGCAAATGTATGAACAAATGTTACAGAAATTACCTTCTAAAGTACTGACAATGTAAGAAAATGTATGAAAAATCATTAATGCAATGTCATATTTTATTTAAAAAATTCAATATTTATTTTGAAAAAGCTTTAGTTTGCTAACCATATAATCATACACTCTCAAAATGACTATTAATAATCTTTATCGCTATTTTATTTTAGAGTAGGTTCTAAAATAAGTTCTAAATATTAAAAAATATATATATACTAATGTGGTGGCAAACAAAATTCCATCACTGAATAAGAGACAAACATTTCCAGTTGTCTTTGAGGTTTTATTTTCTTGCAAGAAAAGGCCAGCAGTCATACAGTCAACACAGAGTGTGACAGTGAAGGGAGGTCATCCTTCCTTTTTTATAGTCTTGACTCCCAGAATGTTATCTTCTAGGCCAAATTGATGTTTTTTTCAACCATATGTGGGACATTCTTAGACTTGTTCATCATATTTTACCCTTGAGTGGAGGCCCTCCTGTCACGTACCAACACTCTTTACCATTCCAATACAACCCCATATTAGAATAAGGTTTGTGTTTGCTCTTTTACTGTCATATAATGGTCACACATCTTAGAAATACAATTTCTTCCACAACTAACATACAGAAGAAACTCGAAAAATGTGAATATCGTGCAAAAGTTCATTTATTTCAGTAATTCAACTTAAATGGTGAAACTAATATATAGACTCATTACATGCAAAGTGAGATATTTCAAGCCTTTATTTGTTATAATTGGGATGATTATGGTTTACAGCTTATGAAAACACCAAATTCAAAATATCAGAAATTTAGAAAATTTTCATAAGCTGTAAGCCATAATCATCAAAATTATAACAAATAAAGGCTTGAAATATCTCACTTTGCATGTAATGAGTCTATATAATATATTAGTTTCACCTTTTAAGTTCAATTACTGAAATAAATGAACTTTTACACGATATTCAATTTTTTCGAGTTTCACCTAATTGAGACTTTTATTACAAAATGGGACTTTTATCTGTCCTCCAGAGTTCATTTCCTGTTGGTGTTCGCTGACTGTCGCTAGATTCCCGCTGCTGTATTGACACGTCACGAAGGTCAGGAACGAACTGATGGAAAAATGGCGTCCACCTACAACACCTTTAATCTGTGAGTATAAATTCACTACTCTGATACTCTGATTGATAACTGTTTATCGATTAGATTAATCGAAGAGAGATCGTTGGTCATCTTTGATCTGGTGAAGTCTATAAATAGTCTAAGGAAGCAGCAGTGACTTGCATGTTCAGTGAACTACAGGCGCCCTGTCTGTGGCTGTGACTCAAAACCTAAGTGAGCTGCCTACCTAGACAACATTTTTGGGCAGCATTCTAGTGAAGTGCTTGTCTAGACAGCATGTAAAGCCACTATTATTCCCCAAAATGTTAGTATGTTGATAGCTCGTGATGTTCTGATACACAGCTTGTGCTGCTGGTCATCAATCATGGTGATCAGATTCCAGTCAGTCACATCAAAAATCAATTTAGTTAAACTAAAATTGTTTTATTGATGGTCAGCAGTAGATTGCTTGAACCTCTTTGCAATTCAGCTTCCTCATTTTGTTGCTGTTGTTGTCATTGCTGGTGTTGATGATGATGCAGATGCCAACATCTTACAGAAATGAAAATATAAACCATATCAAGAAATAAGTCCAATCAGCATACTTTGAAAGAAATATATGTAGAATATGATGTGATTGATGATTTCAGTGGCGCATATGAATGAAATGAATGTAATATAGACATGATAAGTGAGTGTCATGCCCTCGCCCTGTTCCTTAAACTGGATTTTACTACATTAACTACAGATAATCTTCACTCTCCTCTCCTTTCACAGGCACACGACCCCTGAGAAGTTCTACATCGAAGCCTGTGATGATGGTGTTGGAGACGTCCTCGCCATTGACAGGGTGTCCACAGAAATGACCCTTACAGGTACAAAAGAGAACTGGACGCTTGAAACGCAACTCAAACGCACTTTTTGCTCCTCCAATGTAGAATTGATGAAAGGACAGACACCGTCTGTATCTGTACACACTGAAAAGTAACTTGCCTCATTTTATGAGGGTGCTTATTGCATAAATGCTTTGAGTTGAAAGCTCCTTTGAGGTCACAGAAGCATTTGAATGAATCATGTGTTTCCCGAGTCATTCCTTAGTTAAACATTAGCAGAATTTTCAACCCAAATTAAGATGCAAATGAAAAGTCATATTTGATTGTAATACATTCTGCAGGGGTTGTCGATGGTTCACAGTTAAATATCTAACATTATCTGTTAAGTACTATATATCATTATATCATTTTGAGAAATATATCATTATTTAACATATTAAATAATATTAAAATGATATATTTTGATGACTATAATAATAATTAGCGTTATTATATACACTGCCCGGCCAAAAGAAAAATCGCTGTCTGGATTTAAATGGGCAAATGCTTAAGAGTCTATGATTGGATCATTATTGCAGTGATTATTATTTTCTAGCATGTTATAGCATGTAGCTTTTCATTTCTTAAACAACCTTGTAGGAAGACGCATCATGGCCATATTCCAGGATGACAATGTCAAGATTCATCAGGCTCAGATTGTGTAAGAATGGTTGAGAGGAGCATGAATAATCATTTTCACTCATGAATTGGCTCCTGTCCAGACCTTAAATTAATTTTAAAGTGTTTGGGATGTGCTGGAGGAGACTTTACACAGTGCTGGACTCTTGCATTGATCCATCTTGATGGAAATAGCATCACATAATTTCTCAACTATCAATTTGAGGTCAGTGCATCTTGACATTGTCATCCTGGAATATGGCCATGATGTATCTTTGTACATGCTTGTTTAAGAAATGAAAAGCTACACACTCCAATCAATTTAATCATAATATTATATTTTTCCTATAATATAATAAATAAAAAAACAGGACAGATACTGACAGATAACCTTAAAATGATGTCTCTCTTTCAGTGAGGAAGGACGTCCCTCCTTCAGCGGTGACACGACCAATATGTGGCATCATGGGAACCATACGGCTGGTGGCAGGTACGATCTCTGAAAATGAATTGTGAGTCATAAATTACTCACCCTGTTGTTGCTCTAATGCCGTTTGCCCTTCTTTTTTTTATGGACACAAAAGGAGAATTTTAAAAAAATTTCCTGCTCGCGCTTGTCCATATAATGGCGGCGAATAGCGACCAGCATCAAGCATCGACCAGCATGATCCCATATATTCCAAGTGTTCTGGGGTGTACGATATGAAATTGAATGTATTATTTAACGAAAATCTTGACCTCGGCCGTTGGTCTTCTGTGCTGAGCTGAAACGTTTGCGTGACTCTGTTAGCGCCGTAGTTCACTCCGTCTCGCCCAGAAAAAGCACCTGATTCAAAAAGCACCTGGAAATACACTGATTCTTCTAGACGTTGTGTTTCGCGTCGTGTTTTTGTTCATCTTGATTTCTCACATTGTGTGCTTTTTCTGGGTGAGACAGAGTGAACTGCTGCGCTGATAGTTTTGTGAACACGCACGTCATGTAGCTGTGCACAGACCAATGGCCAAGGTCAGGATTTTCATAAAATCCATTCAATTTCATATCGTATACCCCAGAACATTTGTAATATACGGCACGGGATCATTCTGTGATACTTCTGCATCTTTTTTTTAAAAAGCTTGATGCTGGTCGCTGTTCACTGCCATTGTATGGACAATTTAAAAAAAATTCTCCTTTTGTGCTCCATAAAAAAAGAAAGAAGGACAAACGGCATTAGAGCAACAACAGGGTGAATAATTTATGACTTAATATTCATTTTAGGGTGAACTATCCCTTTAAATTCCACATTTAATAAAACATCAG
This sequence comes from Vimba vimba, assembly GCA_022828995.1. NCBI lineage: Eukaryota > Metazoa > Chordata > Actinopteri > Cypriniformes > Leuciscidae > Vimba > Vimba vimba. The sequence goes on along the minus strand of CM040830.1, from coordinate 34,396,395 downwards.
TTGAATCTGTTAACATTAGTTAATGCACTGTAAACTAACATGAACAAACATTAAGAAACATTATTAACTGCTTTAAAGGGGTCATTGGATGCTCATTTTCCACAAGTTGGTATGATTCTTTAGGGTCTTCATGTAGTTTGTAACACACTTTGGTTAAAATTCCTCAATGGTTGTGTAAAACAACACCCTTTTTGCTCTGTTCACCGCAACCCATTTCGGTGTGTGTCTCTTTAAATGATAATGAGCAACTGCTCACCTCTTATTGAGAGTGTTTAGGCTTTTTGAGGATTAAAAAAAAGGGAGTGAATGGATTTTTTTCATCGTATGTTGGTTGTGTCCACACACTGCAAAGACATATTTACATGTAAACACCAAATAAAAGTGAATTTTGCATCTGATGACCCCTTTAAAATATATTGCTCATTGTTCGTTAATGTTAGCTAATGCATGTACTAATGTGAAGAAATTAGGTTGCACCTTAAAATGCATTCTGAACTCTCATTCTGAATGATGCTGAGCCCTGCTCTCTCTGTTTTTTCAGGCATGTATCTCATCGTCATTACAAAGAAGAAGAAAGTGGGTGACCTGTTTGGCCACGCGGTCTGGAAAGCGGCTGACTTTGACATCATTTCATACAAGAAGACTGTTCTGCATCTGACTGATAATCAGGTTGGGTCGTTTTCCATAAGCATGCGTAGAATTCTCTTCCATCATGTGGGGAAGTTATTATTTTGACTGGATTTTTGCCCACAATATTTATGGGACTTTTGAGCATCTCTTTATTTAAACAGAACCAAAGCATGATCTTGAACCATTGAATTCTTCAAAATGTATTTATAGCCGAGATATTTTTGTTTTGCTTTAAATTTGGAGCGTGTATACTTTTGCTTAGCCTGACTACGTCAGACTTCGTACTTCCGCTCAATTTCATTTCGCTTCTGTACTTAGTCTGAGACAGCTTCAGAGCTTTCTGTTTGCCACCGGTCTGGAAACAGCCGGGCCAATCAACGAACAGAGGGCGGGCTGAGAGCCGTGACGTACACGCTGATTGTACCGTGGATGCGTAGATTTACTTAACTTAACCTGCAAAAGTCGTTCACAGCCATGTTCACTCCGGTATTTCGCTCGATGGTTTTGTTTTCGCATCATACATGTGTTTACAGTGAAAGTTAAATGCGGCCGAGCATGCGCATAACACACGCCATAACCAAACGTTATGTGATTGGCTTACGGGTAACCAATGATTTTAAACTTCAGACAAGCGCCCCCTAGCAAGAGAGAAAACACTTCTCTGTTATGCCATTCCAGACTCTGTCTACGAAGCAAAGTGAAGTAGCAGAGTCTGGTATTACCAGGCTAACTTTTGCTGCCTGTTCTCAAGAAAAGTTATCCAGGTCACATTTTTCCCCAACAATAAAAACAAAACAAAAATGATATTATATTAATATAATGCATAATGTGTTCTTTAAACAGGCAAAATAATATTTGAATGATTTTAGGGCGATGTGTGCCCATGCTTTTGACAGTTTTTGTGAGATTCACCCTTTTATAGTGCAGTGTGTCAAATAAATCAACCAAAATTCACTAGAGAAACAATGTGACATTGAATTTTTTTCAAGTTACACTCTTAACATGTTCATTGACTACTATTAGCAGGGCTTGACATTACCTTTTTTGCTCACCAGCCACTGTGGCTAGTGGTTTTCCAAAGTTACTTGCCATTCAGTATTTTCACTGGCCACAATTTTGACATTGATACCATGGGGAAAAACTGCCATATAGATATTTTTAATATTATGGCGTAATTTAGCAGCTGGTATATTAGGCTGCTGTCACTTTAAGACCTGATGCGCTGATCCATTATTCTGTTACACATGTGCTTTCTTTCTTAACCGTTTACATTAATTTAAAACATAACTGACTGTGTTTACATGAATAGTCGCAAAGACTGGCATTTTGACATTATTTTGTGTGTTTTTGACTGTTTAAGCGCAATAAGCAGCGAAACGTAACTAAATTTATTACTGAGGGGCCTTTATGTGCACGCACTTTTTAGTCAGCAGAAATAAAAACATTATTCAAGTAAGTTGGGCTGCTTTCTCAAAACATTCCCTAAATGTAGCCTAACTTAGAAACGTTGTCTTATCGAAACTAACAATGTTTCTATGGATCTTCCAGATGCAAGACGACAAAGCCTTCCTGTCCATGATCAACAGCGTCCTGAATACAGACGGTTTCTACTTTGCCACGGACTATGACCTGACGCACACACTGCAGCGCCTGGCCAACACCAGCCCAGAGTTTCAGGAGATGACCTTACTGGAGCGGGTGAGAGAGATGCTCAGTTCCAGCGTTTACATGCGTATAGCAGACACTTTAATCTAAGGTGGCATACAAATGAGGAATACAACAAGCAATTCATTTTAAAGGGAACCTTTTTTAAAGTCTTGATTTTGTTTTTGGGGTCTACTGTAATAGGTTTTCATGCTTCTAAAAGTTCAATAAACATAATTTTTCTCATATGTGACCCTGGACCACAAAACCAGTCACATGGGTCACTTTTTTGAAATTGAGATTCATACGTCAACTGAAAAACTGAATAAATAAGCTTTCCATTGATGTATTGTTTGTTAGGATAGGACAATATTTGGTCGAGATACAACTTTGAACATTGAAATTTGAACATCTGGAATCTGAGGGTGCAAAAAAATCAAAATATTGAGAAAATCTCCTTTAAAGTTGTCCATTTATGTTCGCGATTGTGCTGCATTCACTCACAAAAATGAATGTTTTATATATTTATGGTAGGAAATTTACAAAATATCTTCATGGAACCTGATCTTTACTTAATATTCTAATGATTTTTGGCATAAAATGAAAAAATCTATAATTTTGACCCATACAATGTATTGTTGGCTATTGCCACAAATATACCCGTGCGACTTATGACTGGTTTTGTGATCCAGGGTCACATATTTTATATGGTTGCAGAACCTCTCTTCCCAGTCTGTCAGTTTAGTTCCTGCTTCTATGAAGCCCCTGTTAAGTTATGAACATATCTATCATGTAACATCACAATTCTGTAATGCTCATTGCTTAAAGCAGTCTTATCATGATGTGTTTATGGTAACACTTTTCAATAAGGTTCAATTAGTTAACGTAGGATAATGCATTAACTAACAATAAATATGAGCAATACATTTGTTACAGCAAAATAAAAATACAACTGATTATTGTTCATGTTAGCTCAGTTCCATTAAATATTATTAACAGATACAACTTTTGATTTTTAATTATGTATTAGTTGTTAATGTTAAAATTAACCTTTCATTTCATTGTTAGTTCATGTTAACTAATGTTAGCAAATGGAACCTTATTGTAAAGTGTTACTGTTTTTATTTCATGTTTTTCTTGACCTCTTTTACAATTTGGTGCTTTCATGAAGTATGACAGATGAAACTGTTATTATAGCCTCTTAAAATTGTTTTATACAGGCGGATCAGAGATTTGTGTGGAACGGTCACCTTCTCAGAGAATTCATGGCACAGCCTGAGGTAAACGCAAGATTGTTTTAGGTCGAGCTGCTATTTTAAGAGGAACTCATTTAGACATTGTGAGGAATTCTGCAAGGAGCACCACATGTCTCTGGGCCTGATTATATGTAGAAAAATCTGGTTACACTTTATTTTAAGGTGTCATTGTTACAGTGTAATTATATATTTAAATACTGAGTAATATTAAGCAACTACATGTACTTACTATAGGGTTAGATTAGGATTTGGTTGTGGGTTAGTTGCATGTAATTATGCATAATTTACTGTTATTACTATGGTAAGTACATGTAACATATGTAACAAGGACACTGTAAAATAAAGCATTACCAAACATCTTTATCTAAAGAATGAATTATGTTTCCTGGTTCTTTTTGACGTTGTGTTTTCTCTTACAGCTACACAAATTCGTCTACCCGGTTGTTCACGGCTGTATCCTTTAACCAGACAAACATTTGTCATTTCTGACACATTTCATTCCACATCGATGTGTGAAATGGAAGTGTCTGTGTTCACATTCAGAGTATATTTTGGGCCTTAAAGGGATAGTTCGCCCAAAAATGATATTTAAGCCATGATTTACTCACCCTAAAGCCGTTCGAGATGCATACGTCAATCTTTTTTCAGACGAACACATTTTCAGTTATTTTAGAAAATGTCTTAGATCTTTCAGTGGTTATAATGTGAGGCAATGGGGTCCAGCTGATTCAGGTCCGAAAATGTGCATGCATCCTTCTCAAAAATAATCCATCCGGCTCCAGGGGGATAAACGAAGGCCTTCTGAGGGTAATCCGTGCGGTTTTGTCGTAAAAATATACATATTTAAAACTTTATAAACTAAAATAACTGGCTTCCGGTGGCGGTCGGTGCGCGTTCGCAGAGATGGATGCTGGCGTATGACGCATGACGTAGCATAGGAAGCGTCGTGACGTAGAACGAACATTGAGTTTTGTTTTGCTCTGCTCTCTGGCTCCGCTGTCATGTTCGTTCTACGTCACGACGCTTCCTACGCTACGTCATACGCCAGCATCCATCTCTGTGAACGCGCACCGACCGCCCCTGGAGCCAGATGGATTATTTTTGAGAAGGATGCATGCCCATTTTGGGACTTCAACGTTGTGGACCCCATTGCCTCACATTATAACCATTGAAAGATCTAAGACATTTTCTAAAATAACTGAAAATGTGTTCGTCTGAAAAAAGATTGACATATGCATCTCGAACGGCTTGAGGGTGAGTAAATCATGGCTTAAATATCATTTTTGGGTGAACTATCCCTTTAAATGTCTTGCATGTATGAACAACACTGTGCAGTGCTTATAATGTCTTCATATGTCACTGTCCATACGCTCTCAGACAGATATATAGTCCTTAATCTCCGCTCACAGTCATCACTATGAAGTCGTGCTGCATCAACGGCAAAATCTTTGACTGGATCATCGTTTCCAGGAGGAGCTGCTTCCGCGCTGGTGTCCGCTATTACGTCAGAGGTACGCTTGTGCGGTTTGAGACGATGGCTGTTTTTGATTTATATGCTACTAAATGCTCTCCTCTCTTCCTCTTCCAGGTATCGACTCTGAGGGTCACGCGGCCAACTTTGTTGAGACGGAACAGATTGTTCAGTATAATGGAGGAAAAGCATCATTTGTTCAGGTAAGCCTCTGAAATGTAAGCATCCAAATATCAGTTTTCATGCTGTTATGCTAATCCATTTATTGAGGAATCATCCGGGGGTGCGTTTCCCGTACAACGTCATAACTTGCTGGTTAACTACCATAGTACGATGCATCGTTGAAGAAATCAACTAGCTATACACGACTGTTTCCCGAAACCATACTGTCGCAGATTGGTCGTTCAACCACGTTGTTTAATGATGTCACGCACCTGTTGGAGTGATAACTTATTTTAATGTATCTGAGATCGAATTAATACTAGACGTTTTGCTATAAATTACGGACATGGCATCTGAGGACTATTTCTCATTTTTCTTAGTTATTTTGCTTTATTTCCAGATTCAATCATAGGCTTGTTCTTATGTAGTAGAGCACATTCGCACATGCGCACTCTTCAAACAACAACGCTTTAAATCTCTTGACAAACTAAAAGATGTAAATTACATTTGTATGTATTCTAAATAAAAGACACAGGTTGTACTGAATGTCAGCTTGCTTATTTTGCTCATTTTTTTCTTTCTTTTTTTTTTTTTCTAAATATCGATTAAAAAACTATTGCAAAATGACAGCGTTTCCATTAAAGGAGAACTTGTTAACTTTTTTTAACTTAATAAAACTGTCTTTAAATCATTTGGATGGTTAAACAACCTGTTCTGGTGATATTGGTGACTTTTCCCGCTCCCCCCAGCGTTCCCAGGCGGAAAACCAACCTTGCAACTTGGCAACTACAAATTTGTATGATTTGTAACCAGGCACTAAAGCGATTACCCATAAAACGGGCTTTGAGCCAATCGGATTGCTTGGGTCCTCAGCCCGGACTCATTTCTTCAGCCGGACCTGATTGTTCACCACACCGGCAAGCGATATTTTTTTTCCCAGGATGGTTGGGGAAGACTCATGAATATTCATTAGGGAAGTCATCCCTGATTGGTCTTAACCCCAGTGACGGGTAGGTTTAGGGGCGGGGTTGGGGTAGGTCATCACATAGACCCCGGTGACGGGTAGGTTTAGGGGCGGGGTTAGGGGTAGGTCATCAGACCAATCAGGGATGACTTCCCTAATGAATATTCATGAGTCTTCCCCAACCATCCTGGGAAAAAAAAATATCGCCAACGGCAAGATAGAAATTGGAAGTCTCGTGAGAAGCGAGAACGAGAACGAGAACGAGCGCGAAACACGAATTGCTTTACGGCAATTCGACATAAACACAAACGCATGTATGATGTATTACCCATAGTTACCCACCTCGGTAGACATAGCTCCACACGATACAGTTGGCTTGCTCCGATCAAAACAAACGCACATGAGCAGCGGTAGAGAGGGGGAGGAGGCCGCCGCAAGTGAGTTTTTTACGACCGTGTTGTGAAATATACGCCCCCCCCACAGCTGTAGGGGGAGCTCGTGGGGAAAACATGCGACAACAAAAGGGAAAATCAGCGAAGAAGTGACTAGAGTTCGCTAGAGTTGCCGAGTTCTCCTTTAACCGATGTTATGCGACTAAAACGTAAATTTTCCTCTCGCGATAAGTCATTCCAAAAATCATGGCAAAAGACGTTGGTAGGTTTATCACAGCCACCGCACTAGACATTATTATTATTATTACTGGAAGGAAACGTAGGCGTTTTATCCAAGCATTAATGGCAAGGAAAGACCCTTATACTGTGAGCGGCACATATGAGGTGTTTCTGGGTGTTTCTCACTCATTTCTGCTTCGAGGTCTTGATTGTGGCACCTCTGTGAGGTTTAGAATCCAGTATTTCTGTAATTCTTTTGTCTTTTATGAATTTAATAAAGAACTCTGTCTCGTATTCTGTCCAAACACACCGCGCCTTCTAAGTCAGGTGACTGTAAATGCTCAAATTTCCATTGCAGTTTTGTGAAATATTCCTTTTTCGAATTGACTGAAAAACCACCTCATGCGAACGTAAAAACTTCTTTGCGATAAACGGGAGTTTTTGCGAAATTGACGTGTTTCCATTGGGCGTATTTCCAATTCGCAATTTCAATTTGCACAATTTTAAGGGTAATGGAAACATGCCTACTGACTCGTTAAACTATGCTGGTAACGACGGAACTTGTGACCATAGTTGGCTAACGATGCTTTTGGGAAACGCACCCCAGTGTAGTTTCAGTGGATAGTCTGGAGGAATTTTTTTGAGCTCTTAATGTTGGAGTGAATCTACATGGCAAATTAAACGGTTTTATTTAAAATTGAATGAAGCCGTTATCTTTTTGGTATCTCTGCTAAATGTCTGTCCGTCGGCTCGATTCTCAAGGGTACAAAGACAAACAGCATCTGTGGGCAGCAGAGATGAATGTCACAGTGGTTTGATGAATCATGAAACACAGATATCAAATAAATATGCACTTGTTTTTGAATCCATGCAGCCGTTTAATGTCACAATACTTAAAGATTTAGACCCTCGTGTTTCCTTTTCCCACAGTCGGGAGAGGAAACTTACCGGAATGTTGCTCTGCTCTTGTTTTATTTTTCTTGAATTTGTCTCCACTCTGAATGCTGGTTGCTAGTTTTCAATGTCATTTAATGAGCAAGAATCCCAACATTTCTTATTAGACAAAGTTGTGATTTCTTTTGATATCTGTTAATGTATGAACGAATAATCCAGTAAATCTCTGTAAACTTTGTCCACAGACTCGAGGCTCCATCCCGTTCTACTGGTCTCAGAGACCGAACCTCAAATACAAACCAAAACCACAGATCAGCAAAAGCATCAATCACGTGAGATGCTTTCTTTATTTGTCTTTCTTTGTTTTGTTTGAGTCAGTGCATATCAAGATGTTCATTATTTTAAAAATGTATTAGTAAATGTTGCAATTAAAAATAACTAAGGTTAATATATGCTTAAATATATTTTTTGTTTATTTTTATATATATATATATATATATATATATATATATATATATATATATATATATATATATATATATATATATATATAATAACATTATACAACATTATATTATATAATATACATTAAATAATAATAAAAGCCCTTAAGATATTGAGATGGGTTGATCTCGTTGTTTATTTAAAACTTTTTTTAATCAATTATAAAGTTCTCTTTTAAACTTTAGATTAAAAAAACTATTAAATTTGTTTTCAAACCGAAAACTTGTTTATTATTTATAGAAAGAAAGAAAGACAGACAGATAAAAGTATTTATAAGTAGATGAATCATTTTAAATTGTGTATATTAATCAGTCTGCCATTATTGTGTCTTCATTCGTGTGCCGCTTCTCTTCTCTTCTCACAGCTGGATGGTTTCCAGAGACACTTCGACTCTCAGATCATCACGTACGGCAAACAAGTGATTCTGAACCTGGTACGTTGCCTGTATTTGCTCCGTTTACACTGAGGTGTCGCTCCCAGGCTGGAAATATCTCATTAAGAGATTTCTTTTTATTTTCCAGGTAAATCAGAAAGGCTCAGAAAAGCCGCTGGAACAGGCCTTTGCAAAGATGGTGGACAGTCTGGGCAACGGCATGATCAAGTGAGTCGATAAGAAAATCTCATAAAGCACTGATACAGATCCACAAATGCCGAACTCAGACTGTGTTCATCTGCAGGTACATCGCGTTTGACTTTCACATGGAGTGCAGCCGTATGAGGTGGCATCGCCTGCAGATCCTGGTGGACACGGTGGCGGAAATGCAGGATGAGTTTGGGTATGAGGTGTTTGCATGCAAAAAGAGTTTTATCTGTTATCATCTAATGCTCCTGTTATCATCTAATGCTCTGCTATCATCTAATGCTCCTAATGCCCTAATTTGAATGCTCTTATTTGTTTATTTTTTCAACAGCTACTTCCTGGTGGATTCAGACGGATCGGTCCAAAAGCAGCAGGACGGGACGTTCCGAAGCAATTGCATGGACTGTCTGGATCGAACCAACGTCATCCAGAGTCTGCTGGCCCGCCGCTCACTGCAGTCACAGTTAGAGGTGTGTGTGATGAGACTATTTATTATCCTCCATGGGACTGTCATTCACATTGAATTAAGGGTGTGTGATGTCACGGTTATATATAGCAAATATCACCACATAAGTAATGGAAATATATAGGGAAATTTTAGCTATATTGCCCAGGCCTACGTCAAAAGAGGAGTCATTATTTGCGGTCCGTTTTGCAAGAAGACAAAGACTACACACATTTCAAACAGTCTCCGTACAATGTCTTATATAAGCTGACAAAATCATCTTTTAGGTGTACACAAACATAAGGGGCTTTCACACCGGAGGAACCTTTTTATAGTTCCTAGAACTATTGGCGGAAGTACCTGGATTTTGGCGCGTTTGCACCGCAGGAACTAGGAACTATTTTAGTTCTAGGAACTCTTTTGGAGGAATTTATTTAGCTCCTACTTCAGAGTAGGGTCTAAACCAGCATTATAGGAACTATCCGTGACGTTAGTGTTCGCTGATTGGCTGAACGCACCCGAAACACCAGCACCTGCCATTTTTAAAAAGGCTGTGAAAACACACAGATTATAGCCTATATATTTACTCCACAAACTAACTCTACGAACATGGAAAACAGGGGACCAAGCCAAACATGATGATGTATTTCTGCTCATCTAGCAACACTGGACATCATCCACACGGCATATGCTACTAACTTTTCATTACTGTCTACTTTCTATGTATAATATGTCTGGGGGAACCACCCTGGTGGCTAGTTCCTAGAACGCAGGAACTATAGCGGTGCGAAAGCCCCTATATAGATAAGCTTTTAGTTCCTGTCTGTTAGCTGTGAGGTTTCCTCATATTTTATGTCTTGTTTATATGTAGAGGATGGGAGTTTTACATGTGGGGCAGCGGATTGAAGACCAGGCGGATTTTGAAAAAATATACAAGAATGGTAAGCAAAAATGAATGCTGATATTCAATAGTCTGGCTATGTGAGACTGTCTCATTCATACCCTTTCTATTCTTGCTTTCTTTGTTTTTATTCCATGCAGCGTGGGCGGATAACGCCAATGCGTGTGCCAAACAGTACGCCGGCACAGGAGCCCTGAAGACTGATTTCACACGGTAAGAAGGACCATCTTCTGCTCTGCTTGTGTCTGAGAGTAAATGTTTAGATGGATTGTAGAAGATGATTGGTTCTCTGTGTCCTCAGGACGGGAAAGAGAACCCAGTGGGGTTTGCTGATGGACGGGTGGAACTCCATGATCAGATACTACAAGAACAACTTCTCGGATGGGTTCAGACAGGTGAGCCTCACATGGACAAACCATTGTTCCTTAATTTGTCTTAAACACATTTTAAATAGTATTTTAACATTTTAAAAATGTATAGTTTATGGATTCAGTGGAAACTGTTAGCTTTTTCCCCACCATTGACAAGATTTTTCATCATTTATGACACAACGCTTCCCGCCCGTTGACAAGTTTTCCCAGCAATCCACTGTTATACGGTAATACACACCCTTCTGAAAGAGTACAGAATCTCTGGATCAAAACACAAGTGAAGAAGCAACAAAAACAAGTGAAAGAAGCTTTGCTTGCGCTGATGGAAGCTAACATGATCATCAAACATCCAACAGTATTTAAATCAAAACTGCCTAACGTTAGCGAATGAAATGTCGAGCCAGGAAGAGTATAGACTGAAGCTTTAGGGGTGTTGATGTACTCAATCTGCTCCATCTGTGTTTTGATCATCGTTCTCAATCCCATCCAGACAAAGTCTTTGAACAAAACTGGGAAAATAACGTTTTTGTCAAAGAAAAAGATATTTAGAAAAACACTGGCACTGACAGGCAACTTTTGTATATATAAAAAAAAATACACTGGCATGGAAAGTGTTCCAAACCCCTTTGACCAGAAATATTATAATGCATATTATTATTATTATTATTATTATTATTAAAATACTAATGCTTAAATAATTTAACTAATGTTTTGAAATAATTTATTTCAATTTAAATATTGATTGTTTTCATTTTGAAAGAATTAATTATTATTATATACAATGCATTTTTATGACGTAATGAATTTTTTGTAATTGTTTTATTTTCATTGTTTTTCATTTGCTTATTTTTTTATTTTACATTTTTATGATTTAATTAATTAAATATAATATTAATATTAATTATTAAAATTATTTTTATAAATAATACATTTTTATCATCTCATGAATCATCTCGGCTTGGAAAACCCTTGTCTAGTGTAAATCAGTAGCAAATGATAAAAAGACGTGTTGTGTGTTTAATTTCTTTGCTGTGTCTGTAGATTTCAGTCTGTTTCTCGAACAAAGCATCACATGACTTCAAAACACTCATGAATCCTATTAATGATTTATAAAATCATAATTTTTGGAAAATGAATTTTACACTGATCTGTAGATTGCAAGAATTCATGCTGTGAATAATATATATATATTTTTCTCCAGGACTCCATTGACTTGTTCTTGGGGAACTATGCTGTGGAAGAGGCAGATATAAACACTCCTCTACATGAGCCCAAAGACTGGAAGTTCCTCACGGTAAGAAGCTCTGAACCCAGAGGAAACTACATTTGGCCTTTGTCCTGCTTGTCTTTAGGTCTCTTTATTTGTTTTCAGCAGCAGAATATAACAGAATTGAATGCAGGATCATTAAACCCCGGCCCTTTTTTACAATCCACCGAGATGTCACGCCCACATCTCAACATCCAATCAACAACTGACAAATACAACCAAGACCCGACCTACATTTCTATATATATATATCTGCGACTATATATCTGTCGCTACTTCCATTTCTTCTCGAATTTAAACATTTTGAATCAGTATTATTTTTGGCCTTGATATGGAGCTTGAAATTAATATTGTCAAAAGGCTAAAAATGATTTCAATCAGTGCTAACATTTTTTCCCCCTCACTTTCAGCTGCCGATCATCATGGTGGTTGCTTTCTCAATGTGCATCATATGTCTCCTTATGGCTGGTAAGACACTGATTAACATTAATATTAATATTAATGCTAATATTAATATCAATATTAGCATTAATATTAAGGCAAGACACTACAGTCAAAACCATGTTTTTTTTCATGCACTGGTAAATTTTGGACTATTTTGCTTCCAAAACACGTCTTCTTTCAGAATAATGGAAAGGAAATTAAAGTGTTTATTTTATTGCACTTTCCATCTGTAGATTTCAATGACAATACATATCTTTGATATACTTATCAGTGAGTTTTTCTCCTGCACAGAGTCAGAAATCTCCACTTCAGCAGCTTTACACACACCAAACTTTACAGTTTTATTCATATATCATTCACCTGATATACATTTTATTCCTAATAAATAACATGGTGACATGGATTTATGAGAGATCCAGAATCCCCTCTGTAAAAACCTTTGTCAACAAAATTGTGAATTGTGATTAAGATTTCTGTTCTGGAAATATATGCAAATATGTGCATATTTAATTAGATAATGCCTAATTTGCATATTTCAACACAACTTTTCAGAAAACTTTCAATGCAATTTTTTTTTTTTGTAATTCTTATTGTAATTAATCAACATGGCGATATCTATGAGTTAACCTTTTTTTTTTACTCCATTCACCCTTAGTGTCTTGCCTTAATAGTAATATTGTACTATTTGAATTAATATCAGTGCCTGTGTGAACGGTTGCTCATTCTCCTTCTGTTACCCAGGCGACACCTGGACGGAGACTCTGGCGTACGTGTTGTTCTGGGGTTTGGCGAGCGTCGTGACCGGCGGCGTGATCCTCTTCAACGGCCGGGACTTTGTGGACGCGCCCAAACTGGTGCAGAAGGAGAAGATGGACTGAACCTGCGTGTGTGGGAAGCAGCTTGGTCCCATCGAGTCTTCATCCTCCTCCTCCTCATCCTCAGTCCTGTCTTACTCTCAGCTTCACCGGGCCTGGAGCCTGTACTGAGGAAGAGGACGAAGGCCTGGGGCCGGACGGGACCGAACGCACGCGCTGCTCTCCACACGAGGATCGTATCACCCGGGACCATCTCACAGAGATCCCATAATTCCATCTTACATATAGGCAGCTTTACAGGCGCAAAATCAAGCACCTTAGACTTGACCATGAGGTTGTCGGCCCCGTCCTCGTGGTTCACACGTCCCGACGGCGTGTTTTCATAGACGCCCGTGTCTAATCGCACACGCCTGCCGATATTCCACCGGCGCTCACAAGTCGCAGCTCTCGGACTGTTTGTGGAAAACCAAACGCGTTTATATCGCATCTGCCGTCACACCAAAATCATTGTCTTGTTTTCTAATAAAGATTGTGCACAATAAGATACATTGGTAACACTTCACAATAAGGTTTGATTTGTTAACATTAGTTAACTACAACGAACACTTCTAAAGCTTACTATTGATCTATCTAGTTTATTATTAAATTATTAATCTTAATTTCAACATTTAATGCATTTTTAAAATCCAAAGTTATTTATGAACAATTGACAAAATATTGCTCACTGTTACCATGTTGGTTAATATATGAACTAATATAAACAAATTAAACCTTAGTGTAAAGTTTTACAAGAAATGTTTTTAAGGTAATAACTTGCCTTAATAAGGTTCTGTATGTTAGCATTGGCTAATGCAATTGCTAGCATGAACTAACAATGAACAAGTTTATAGCATTCATTTCTACATACACATTTTTAATATACATATGCACTTTTAATTAACGTATTATAAATTAAACATGAATCACCATTTAATATTATTTTCTTATTATCTGTATTAAATGCAGTACAAAATTGTTCATTTTTAGTTTGATGCAAACAAACCGAACCTTATTGCAACAAGTTTTGTTCTCAGCGAATATATTTTATGCTAAATTAATTTTTCTTATCGCGTTAGCAATTTTTTTTCGTCTGTTTTAAGCAAAAAAAAATTTTGAAACAAGAAAAAACCATGACAAAAATCAACGTAATTTAAAAAAAAAATAAAAAATTCAAAACAAATCTTAATATCTTCAATTCTGCATTACAGGTCTTTTTTTTTTGTTTGTTTTTTTTGTTTATTCTGAGAGTGCTTTATAATTTATTAATTTTTTTACTAGAAATCAAGACAAACAGCATTTTGCATCGCGGCAGCTGCAGCATTTTGTAGTGAATTTGAGACGGACCCAAACTTCACATGCGGTTAAATGGACTCGTTTTATCCTCGCCTTCAATATCATGGTCTTCCTCAGTCTTGAGATCTGGGAGCTTTTACGAATGAACTGTTTATTAAAGTGATTCAGCTGAACGAACTGATTCTGTTTGTAATCGAGACTGATTCGTATGAATCTTTAACTTGGGACCGCAAGCGTCTCATTGTCCAAAGGAGTTTACAGCAGGACCGTCCCATCACTGAAGCGCTGTGCCATATCTGTTTCTCTCACGAGTGAAGGATCAACGATGCCTTATGTTTGCTGTGCTCTTCATCCGACCCCTCTGCATCTTCACTGCGGGATGTTCTCCTCATGTCTGGCTCCTGCTTGGGCGGAGAACGTTAAAATGATGTGTATTATTGTTATTAAAGTTATTATCATGAAGTCAGTTTCGGTCTAAATGGAAAAGAGAGATGATGAACGCTGTCACTCAAAACTAGTTTTATCCGCATTGACTGGAACATGTTTGCATGACGTTCCTGGCAGGAATTTCAAAACCTGCTTTGATCAAGCTCAAATTGAATGGGAATAACAGGCTCAAAATGCCACAGCAGATCAGCCGAAGCGAGCGCAAACCGTGACCCGTGTGTGTGTGTGACCCGTGTGTGTGTTTGTCTGCAGGGGTTCGTCCAATTAACAGCATTCTCTCCACATGAACTCGATGGCCAGTCAAATTCAATGTTATTGCAAGAAAAAGTTGCACCTGTAGATTAATAATTCTGTCATTTATGTGCGTCGTTCCAAACTTGCATAACACAATGAGACGTTCATGCTGTTCATAGCAATAATTCATTGTGAACGCATCTGTCAATCTGCAAAAATTATGATTTTATAAATCATTAATAGGATTCTTGTGTCTTTTGAAGTCGTATGATGCTTTGTTCGAGAAACAGACTGAGATTTAAGTCGGACTCTGCTGAATAATGTTTTTCTCAGAAATGTCACGATACGAAAAGTAAAATGTATCGCTAATGCCATTTCATGTCGACTTTAATGAGCAGATATTAATGCCATGGCGAAGAAACAATATGAAACATGAAAATGCATGTCTTTGAACATTCAGCAACACTGTAAATCTAGACGTTTATTTCAACTTCACTTGTTTTTGTTTTAGTGATGTGATAAATTCATTGTTTATTTGATGATATATTTTCCATGCATTTTCAAGATTCAAGATGCTAAAGACCAATAAAGTAAATATTACAGAAAGGCTACAAATATAAAAGGAGAAAGTGCACTAAAAAAAAGCTAATGCTAAACACTGCAATACACAAGTTCAAGACTATAACATTCTTTGATATGATTCTGTGTACAGTAGGATACATTTCTTTATTAAGTGCTGGCAAACAAGATATTGACACTTCATCAGGACTTCAACTCAATTGAGTCCAATAAAACATACAACTTATGTTTTGGCAAAAAATATATGAAGATTATTATCAATAATTTACTGATATTCCTCAGAATATTGATGTTTTATTACTCCAAATACACAACATCTTTCTCTCACTCTCTCTATATATACTATATATATATGTATGTATGTATATATATATATATATATATATATATCAAGAGCAAAAATAATGAAATACAGGGGAAAACATTCATTCATTTGTTCATTAGACATCCAAAACATTGTGATTTGACGTACAAAATTTAATTTACTACTAAAATAATACAAAAAGTTATTTACACATAGTTTTACACAATTTCATACTGTTTCGTACTACATTTACTGTAGTTCACAGTCCAGATATTCAGTGTTTGGAAATGTGTCTGCTGTTCATATAATGTATAAATAGTTTTATTGTTGCCGTAAGAAAAAAAAAGTCCTTTTCATGAATCAGATTTTCAAATGTAAATGTAAAAATGTTTTAGTCCTAATAAGATAACTGTATTGTTCAACCAACCAGAAGCTGAAAGTGTTCATAACACGAGGATGCAAGCATCAGTCAGATATAGAAATATATATATCGTTTCTCCAGCTCACGAAGTAAAAATGGTCCCAAACGTGTGTGTTTTCCACGAGTCTTTGAGTTCAGATGTCGGAGGACACTGTGTTGAGTGCTTGCGGAGGGACGGGTGTTCCTCTCTGCTTCCTCCGACAGAAGGCGTAGAGAGCCGAGAGCGGGACACAGCTGACCGAAGACACCAGCAGGAGAACGATGAAGACCTGCCCGTACACCGGATACTCCTTCACCACTGACTTACCCTGCGTCACGGAGGAGGGAAGAAAGAAACACTGTGTCTTTATCTAATCATTCCTTAGCTTTTAACCTAGAACTGTTTGGTTATAAGACCATTTATTTTCATTTGACATTTTTATGATTTAAAGGATTAGTTCACCTCAAAATGAAAATTTCCTGATAATTTACTCACCCCAATGCCATCCAAGATATTCATGTCTTTCTTTCTTCAGTGGAAAATAAATGAAGTATTTTGAGGAAAACGTTTCAGGATTTTTCTCCACACAATGGACTTCAATGGCAACCAGAATGTTGAAGTTCAAATCACTGCAGTTTCAATGGGCTCTGCATGATCCCGGTCGAGAAATAAGGGTCTTATCTAGCGAAACGATCGGCCATTTTCTAAAAAAAAAATACAAATGTAGGCTATATACTTTTTGACCGCAATTGTTCGTCTTGTGCTGGGACACGCCACGTATTACGTTATCACATTGGAAAGGTCACGAAAAATAATAATAATTTTTTTATTTATTGACAATGGCCGATCGTTTCGCTAGATAAGACCCTTATTTCTCGACCGGGATCATGCAGAGCCCATTGAAACTGCATTGATTTGAACTTCAACATTCTGGTTGCCATTGAAGTCCATTGTGTGGAGAAAAATCCTGAAATGTTTTCCTCAAAAAACTTTATTTTCCACTGAAGAAAGAAAGACATGCATATCTTGGATGGCATTGGGGTGAGTAGTTTATCAAGAAATTTTCATTTTGAGGTGAACTAATCCTTTAACCCTTTCATGCACAGAGGTCACTACAGTGGACGGCTATTCAAAAAGCACTTTCTTGCATTTGCATGAGTTTTGATCCACAGTTGTACCTTGAGAGATCTCTGATGGAATCACGTCCTCGTGTTCTGATATCAAAGATACACGAAGTTCAACTTGTATGAAGTTTTCGCATGATTTTATATCATTTTATTGATTGGTTTGTTAAACACACACAATATTGCTGTGTTATTACTGTATTATGTTTAATACAGTATCTCTTCAATTTAAACTATAAACGCATGCTGTCCATTAAAGTGGACATTTCAAATCTTGTTTTTCAGAGCAATAAAAACACACAGGAAAAAAAAAATTCCTGACTGAGGTTATCATAATTCATGCATGAAAGGGTTAAGTTGCCTAACTTGTAGTAACAGTTTATTGGAAACTAAATTTTACATTTTTATGATTTAATTTATTTGGGTACCACTTGACAATAAGGTCTCATTTGTTAAGATTAGTTGATGTATTAATTAACATGAACCAACCATGAGCAATAGGCTACATTTGTTACTGTATTTATTAATCTTTGTTAATGTTAATAAAAATACAGCTGTTCATGTTAGTTCACAGTGCATTAACTAAGGTTAACAAATACAACTTTTGATTTTTATAATGTATTAGTAAATGTTGAAAATAACATGAACAACGATTAATAAATGCTGTAGAAGTGCAGTTCATTATTAGTTCATGTTAACTAAAGTAGTTTACTAATAAAACCTTATTGTAAAGTGTTATCATTTATTTTAAGTAAGGGTTTTAATTTAATTTTTTTCATAATTTAAGTAATTCTTAGTAAGTGTTATATTTTGATTGTTTTTATTTTAGAATTATTTATTTTCATTTTACATTTTTATACGTAATTTTTATTGTTTTCATTTTTAAATTTATTTTCATTTTACATTTTTATAATGAACGTAATTGTTTGTAAGTGTTTTTCTTGTTTTTATTTTTAAATTATTTTAATTTTACATTTTTTTTAGTAAGAGTTTGTCATCCACTCCTAAATGCCCTGGAGTTTCCCAGTTTGACCCGTGCCGTACCAGATCTTTGTCCCAGGCCTGATAGGTCGGTGTCCCGCCCTGGATGTAGTTAATGATGTAGAAGATGAAGAGGCTGATGAGGAGTACGGGACTGATCACGGCCCACATCAGCTTCCAGTACCAGTTCGGCCGATGCCCCAACATGTCCTCGATGTCTTTCTCAAACCTGTGGAAGATGAACAACAATAAATCAGTTCAAAAATCACAATCATCAGAGACATGAATAATGAATAAAACTGAATAATTGTTTCCTTTTTTTTTTAGTTTTACAAGGTTCAAAGAAGAAAAAATAACAAAAAATATAAAGGTTAGCATAGGCAATATTTTATTTATCCCATATTGCACTCATATGTTTGGGTGTCAGTTATACTTCATCAGTCCAAACTATATTAAGGGTTAAATACAAGTATATGAAAGCGCATGGATCATACAAGACAAAGACATTTCTTAGGCCATTTATGCACAACATTTTATATTTGGTCTGAATAAATAAATACAAATATTACTTGCTAACAATTCTTCATTATTCATTAATTCTTCATTACTCCAACAATATTTAGTTGGAGGATAGTGCTCGCTATTTTTACTGGCTGCAAGTATTATATAAGAAAATATCTGTCTTTCCTGGTTATTTTTGTAGAAGAAATGGGGATTATAAAAACCTGATTATGCTTTTCCATACAAATATCCTCCAACAGTCGAATTCACGACGCAAGAATTCAATTCTTCTTTCAATTCATGAGTGTCAATTTTCAGTTCAGGAATCCCAGCTAGCAAAAATATATTATTAAAGTTGTAAAAACGTTATTTCGGAATGCTCTCTGAAAGAAATATAATTGTTTTTAAATGTTTTAAAAAGGCTTTTTCTTGGTTATGCGAATGAAAAGAGAACATTCCTTTTCACAAACGTTTGTTACTTTTGAATGTTCTCTGAAATTCCAAAACAAGTGACATTAAAAAAACGTTAGATGAACGTCCAACTAAATGTTTCATGTTTTTTTCCGTGAATGATGTATAAATAATGTTTTTGTGCTGAACATTATTAATGACTTTGCATGAATGTTTTATAAACGTTACTGGAAGAACGTTTGTTAAAAATGTACTGAACTGCTTAAATTCAACACTTTAAAAACGGTTTTGTTTGTTTTCCATCAAGCGTTTTCAGTTCAGGAATTTCCTAAATGAACATGCATGTATGAAAAACAACCATAATAACCAGCATTATTATAATCCTCAAAGAGTTTTAAACTGTGCAGAGCTTATGAACACATTTACAGATGATTATGTGACGTACAGTGAAGAATTACGAGAAACAGTAAGAATATTATGAGTTTAAATGCTGCAGACTTTAGTCCTGACGATTATAAAAGACAGATGCTTTTTTAATCATAAAAATATTAATTTTGACCTTCTGAGGTTGGAAGGATTTCTGAAAGAAACTGCATTTGCTGAAAATGAAATGCTTTGTAAGAGTTTTGCACCCTACTTTGTGCTTTTAAAGTGAATTCAGCCCTCATGATTGGAGCCTGTAAAGTAAAGAGTCATTGAGTTTCTCACCTTCTCAATCCATAGATGTAACACACACTGATGACTTCAATGAGGACGATGAAGAGCAGAGAAAACGTCGCGGCGTATTCATTGAAGATGGTGAACCAGTAGTTGCCCGAACGGCTGGTGAAGCCGAAACCCAGAAGAAAGCAGAGAAGACACACCAGACCTGGCAGAAACCAGAGGAAAACTATCAGAAAGCAGACTAGACCTGAGAGAAGCGCTCATGAAACACATATACCACTGAACTCACATGATTTCACTTAGGAATTAGAAAGAGGCAGAAATATAAAGAGAATATGATCATAATTGCGCAAAAAAGTTTAGCACGATTCTGTATAATTGCCCCTGCCAAACAAACAAACGTATAAACAAACAAACATATAAACAAAAAAACATCAAACAATATATTGTGTAAAGTAAATAGATGAATGAATGAATGAATGAATGAATAATTAAGCAACATCGAGAACATTGGGATGGTTTTGTAATACATATAAAATTAAAATAAATATATAAATAAAAACTAAAATAAATAAATAGATGAATGATTGAATGAATGAATAATTAAGCAATATCGAGAATATTGGGATGGTTTTGCAATACAAATAAAATAAAAATAATTAATTATTAATTAATTAATAAATGAACTTCACGAACACTGGGACAGCTTCGTAATACAAATAAAAAATTAAAAAAACAAAAAAAAACAATGAATGAATGAATGAATGAATGAATGAATGAATGAATGAATGAATGAATGAGAAATTAAGCAACATCAAGAATATTCAGATGGTTTTGTAATACAAATTACAAATACATAAATAAAAAGATGAATGAATGAATGAACATTGGGATAGTTTTGTAATACAAAAAAAAAAAAAAATATATATATATATATATAAACAAAAAATAGAAAAAAAACTGAATATAATAATTTACTAAAATTTCACTACAAATATTTGAAATATTATCATTTTACTTTGATAATCAGTCAAGCCGACAAGGTTTTCACCTGACAGTGATCTGACAGTGGACACACATCAGCCATCAGCAAGCTGCCGTTAAACCAGTTCAAACTACATTATTGACCAGTACAAGGCAAGTTTAGTGCGCGTTCATGCTGGGTTCTGCTGGTCAAGCTGCAGTGATACACACCTTAACCAGCTCGTCCCAGTGACACACCATCCTTCTTACCGTTGATGGTCTCGTTGCTGAGTGTGCGTGACAGAAACTTGAGGTCTCCCAGTGGAGTGATGATGGCCGTGACGTTTCCCAGCATGCTCCCCATCCCTAACAGCAGCAGCATGACGAAGTACAGCACAGACCACAGCTGAGACAGAGGCATGTTCTTAATGGCCTCACTGTACACGATGAACGCCAGACCGGTGCCCTCCACCGCCTGCGCACACACACACGCACGCACACACACACACACACACACACACACACACACACACACACACACGGACGTACGTGCGCCAGCAAGTACGCACACACACACACACACACACACACACACACACACACACACATTTACAATTAGAATGCATCCTTGATGAATAAAAGTATTAATTTCTCTCTCTCTTTTTTAATCTTTCCACAAATGTTTGAATGTTATCATTGTTTCCAAATGTAAATCAGCAGTTTTCAACATGGATCATTATAAGAAATGTTTTCTTTTTATAAGAAAGGCAAATCAGCATATTAGAATGATTTTTGAAGGATCATGTGACACTGGCGTAATGATGCTGAAAATTTAGCCTTGATCAAAATAATAAATTACATTTTTCAATTTATTAAAATAGAAAATAATTATTTGAAGTTTTAATAATATTTCACAATTTAACAGTTTTTACAGTATTTTTGATCAAATAAATGCAGTTTTTTAAAAACATTAAAACAGCGATTTGTACACTAAGAGTTAGGTTTAGGGTTAACCAAAGACTGACCAGTTTACCATAGAAAGTTTATAAGTAATTGTTTTTTTTGTATATATTTGTTTTGTATTGCTTGTATGGTCTGTTTCTGCTACATTGTATCACTTTAATTTATTTATATTTTTGCTCTGAAAAATATTTATACAAATATATTTTTACCACCCATATTGACAATTTTTTATATTTTGGAATATATTTAAAAATATATCTGAAAACATATTTTTCTGCTGTATGGGCAAGGTCGCTTTACAAGGGAATAAGAGAAAAGAAAAACAAACCTAGAAAAAGTGGACAAAGAGTAAACAGAGAGTGTGAACAAAAATACAAATATAGAGAGAGTAATAAGTAAGCCTAACACTGTAAAAAAATATTTTCATGATTTGTTATCACAACTTTTAATCTTTTGTCAAATCAACTTAGATAATGAATGTGGTTCAGATAGCATAATATTTTGAGTTTCTAGTTATTAAACCAATCACTTTGTTGTATCAACTCAATTTTTTAATTTAAATGAACTCAAAATTTTAAGGCAACCAGGTAACTTACTTTTTTAAGTTAAACCAACAATCATTTTTTACAGTGTAAAATTAAATAAATTAAAATAAAATAATAAAATAAAATAAAATAAAGCAGAAATAGATATATAAAATTCCGACAGTAAATTGGTCAGTCATTGATCACTGTCGCTGTGTAATGCGGACAGTGATCTCCTGATGCGGTGATAAACAGCTCAGTTTACCGTGTCCAGTTCCGCCTCTAGACTGCAGTCTTCGATCTTTGAAGCGATGGCCGCAAACCTCTCAGGATGAGTGAAGTTCAAATGACTGATCCAAGAGCTGATGTTCTCAACGCTGATGGTGTCCTCAGACAGATCGAAGGTGTTGAGCAGTAACAGCCTCATCCTGGATCAACAGAAAACGCTTTCTGAAAACTGATTCATTCAGAGTTTCATCTGCATGGTTTATTGAGCAATTAACACTCATGTTACATAAATTGTCGGTGTACTTTTTTTGGATGTTAAAATACTTTCTTGTATCACAATTTGATGTTCGGAGTCCCAGATGTCTTTCCGTGCTCACGGCCAAAGGAGTATTTGAAACTTCTTTTTCTTTTTTTTTTTTTTACTTTTGTCTGACTCAGTTTAAGACGATATTTTGATTCCCCAAATTAAAACAAGCAAGTTTACAGGGATATTCAGATGCATGTTCACATATAAACATCATATTCAGAATAAGGCTGCAACCTGAATTTAAACAGAATTTTGTGTGCATGTAAACACACCCTAGTGAAAAAAACCCGTTATTATTTAAAATACATTTATTTCATACTAAGCATACTACAAATACATTAACATATTTACTGACATATCGCTTGAGACTTACTGATATTAATATTATAATACATTTTTTTTAGCCTACTTCTTTATTGAATGCCCAAGACGAATTTCACCAATAGGAGAGTAAAGGCTTATCTTATCTTATCTTATTGCACAATGCACATTTCATAATATTAAGCCTAAAATGTGTTTAATATCACTATTAAGGATAGTATGATCTCTGTATAATATCTTTAAATGCAAGATATTTAAAGTGTACCTGAAGTATACTTGTAATAGTTCCACTTTAGCACAACCAAATATACTTAAGTGTTTCTTTAGTTGAACTTCAGCTTTATTCCCGGAAAACTAACGTATATTAAGTACAAAATTAGTTGTTCCGATTTAGCAGACTTTATTAATTTAGTATACCAAAACTACAATAGCTGGGTATATTTATATTAAATAAGTACATCAATATTTAAAGGTATTTCTAGTGTACTTGTACTAAAATCTATGTGAAATACATTTATTTGATGCTATTTATTTTTCACTAGGGCAGTGAATGAGTCCAATGACAGATGAGGGGAGTGTTTTATAGGAAACCTATTTGAAAACCATCATTATTGTTGCAGATTTCATGACATGTTCTTCTTTTTCCACAGAGTTCTGTGAATAAGTGATGGATGAATAGTTTCCATATAATGTCGTAAACATTCTGAAAGACGTTATCTGAAACAAGCTTAAAGATAAACTTAGAGAAGCCAAGAGATCATAAAATGAACCGACTGCCAACATTCAGTTTAATGTTTGATGGAATAAAATAATGAGAGAACGATCATTAATTCTGCACATGTTTGTTAATCTCTTGATAAGATCACAGAATTACTAAACCTGATGTTTAAACATCGCTGGCGTCTCACCTTTCCAAACAGCTTTCGTAGTTGAAGGTGGCTTTGAAGCCGTAGATGGCGAAGGTCACGATGCTGGCGAACACAGACGTGCCGCTGTTAATGAGTGACACGACCACGGCCTGCCTCTCGAAGTTATTGTTGTGGTGGTTGTAACTGGCAAAGGCGATCAAAGAGCCGAAGCCCAAACCCAGAGAGAAGAAGATCTGAGTGGCAGCGTTGATCCATGTTTGAGGGTTTGCTAACTGCTCCAGCTATAACACACATGGGTTTAATGCACACTCAACACTCAGAAATCACTGAAGAAGCAACCAATGATCTGGACTTTCTCACCTTGGGTGTGAACAAGTACTTGACTCCGTTCCAGGCCCCGTGAAGAGTGACACCACGGATCAGATAGATGATCAGAACCACATATGGAAACGTAGCTGTAAAATACACGACCTGTGGAGGAAGGTCAAAGGTACAACGGGTTGGAACTAAATTAAATAAGTAAATTAGCTGGTTTCTCTAGTAGTATATTATAAAATTATTATTTTAAAATATTCCTGTGATCAAAGCATCATGTCTTCAGTGTCACATGATCCTTCAGAAATCATTCTAAAATGCTGATTTGGTGCTAAAGAAACATTTCTTATTATTATCAATGTTAAACACAGTTGTGCTGCTTCATATTTTTGTGGATTTTTTTGGATTCATTGATGAATATAAAGTTCAAAAGAACAGCATTTATTATCAATAGAACTTTTTTGTAATATTTATTCATTTAATAAATGTCTTTATTGTCTTTTTTTAATCAATTTAATGTGCCTTTGCCAAATAAAAGTACAATTTATTTTTTTCTTGTTTTCTTTTTTAAATCTTACTTACCCCAAACTTTTGAATGGCAGTGTATTATCATTTTTTTTTTTTTTAATAAACACATTTTAAACAAAAAATAAAAATAGAGCAGCTAAAACTGTTTTCAACATTGATAATAATAAGAAATTATCTTAGAAGGATTTCTGAAGGATCATGTGACACTGAAGACTGAAGTAATGATGCTCAAAATTCAGCTTAGAAAGGAATATTACATTTTAAAATATATATTTTTAAAAAAACAGTTAATTTAAATTGTAATAATATTTAACAGTATTACTGTATTTTTGATCAAATAAATGCAGCTTTGATGAGATTAAGAGACTTCTTTCAAAAACTTTCAAAAACCTTAATGTTTGCACCTGACCGGTAGTGTGTGTATATATATACCATCATACACACTAACACACACACACACACACATACATATATATGTATGTGTGTGTGATGATGATTTATGAAGTGAAATCCGACAATTAAACTATAAAAAATCATAATTAGTCAATTAAAAAACATATGAATCCATTTCAATGTTTGATGTTCTGTTTACTTCTGTACTATAGACGGTTTTGGTGTTCGTCACCAGTTGAGAATCAGACGGTTTAGTCTCACCATTCCGGTAGATTTGACCCCTCGGACGATGAACAGGTAGACGATGATCCAGGCCAGCAGGAGACACAGCGCCTGGCCCATGTGAATGCCTCCGTTCTCATCGATGGAGGACGAGATGTTCAGCGTCTCGCGGAAGAAGAAGTACTGTGTGGGTGAAGCCACCTCACACTCCTCCAGATACCCCGTCCGGTTACTGTTGACGGGACACTCGGCCCAGGGCAGCACTGACTGCAGACGCATTAACACCACAAGACGTTTATGAGCCACAGATCCAGGACAACTACTTCATAAAGATCAAACTCATTATAGTTCCACTTGAGTCAAGCGACTCTTTTCAGAAATTAATTACCAGCTACTAAGAAAAAGTTCTCATTTTAGTTTTACTCTTCAACACTGAATAGATTTTAGGATTTTAGATTATTTTGCCATTTTCTGCGTAAGTAACAAAGTTTAGTTTGGTTTACACATCAAAAAGTGATTTTCTTGTCTCGTTTTCCAGTACAAATATTCTTTACTGAAGATACATTTACTTAAGATTCAAAATAACAGTCTTGTTTTGATAAAAGTTAAGTGATTGTTTATGCTTAAAATGAGAAATAATATCTGATTTATTTCAGATTATGCCATTGACTGATTTTTTTTATTTAGTTTTAAACATAAACATTGAGTTAACTTAATATTTTCCTTGTTTTAAGCATAAAAGCATCACTTAATTTTAATACATTTCTCCCAAAACGCATGTTATTTTGCATCTCAAATAAATGTATCTTGTAAGATTGTACTGGAAAGAATTTTGATGAATTTGATGATGCTTTTAGCAGTCAATAAAGGTGTAATCCACATTTGATTTTACAGTGAAAAATCAATTTTGCAGAATTAGCATAAAATGTTGGTTTTGACCATCGGCCTTCCTCATCTCTTTATATCAGTATTGGGATAATTGATAAGCCCATATATACTCTGGGTTGTTTTAACACAAATTTGGGTCAAATATGGACAAACCCAGCCATTGGGTTAAATTTTTTAATTAATTTTTTGTCCATATTTGACCTAAAATTGGGTTAAAACAACCCAGCGTTTTATAGAGTGTAAAAACATTTTTCTCTTCATAGAAACATCTACATTTATTTTTCAGTAAACTAACCTGGAATGAATGGAAGAGATACCAGAAGCTCCAGGCGTTGATGACGTTGTAGTACAGACACAAGTACATGGAGGTCACAACACTGGCAATGCCTGAACAATGCATGTACAGATGAGGATGATAAAGGATGATATCTGATCATTTTATGGCATTAAATGTCTGGTAAATAAAGTACGGGTCACTGACCCAGTCCACCCAGATACGGGCTGATGGCGGTCCACGCTCCGATGCTGCCCAGACGCATCTTCTGCCCGATGGCCAGCTCCATGCAGAACAGAGGAATCCCCTCCAGAACCAGCATCAGCAGATACGGGATCAGAAACCCACCT
Source organism: Vimba vimba (assembly GCA_022828995.1). NCBI lineage: Eukaryota > Metazoa > Chordata > Actinopteri > Cypriniformes > Leuciscidae > Vimba > Vimba vimba. The sequence goes on along the minus strand of CM040830.1, from coordinate 34,369,314 downwards.
GCAGAAATACACATTAAAAAAAATACTTTAAAGTCAGCATAAAACAGAAGTTGCGATCGTCTTTCCTTCCCTATTGTGACGTATATTTAAGTCAAGTGGTTTTGGAACAAGAAAAAATTATATTGGGGAATTTAATGGATGGTTGTGGTTTGCTATTGGTGGATCTCATGTGATTGACAGGTGGCCCCACCCTCGCGCCAGCAAACGAGTCATCAGAGAAGAGATGTTGCTGCAAGAGGGAGGAGTTCATTTGATTAGAGATTACGAGGGTATACATGCATAAAAAAAAAATGTGCATGGATAAATCATTGAGAATAAATATGACAATATTTCATAAAAAAATATGAAAAATATGAACTTTGATTTCATGGTGACTTTAACCAGTAGCCTTCTAGAGTTCACTATTCACTACCTATTTCATCATTGTGTGGCTTCATGAGGACTAAAGGACTAAAACCCATCAATCTAAAACTAAAACCATAAAAAAACAAACAAATTCATTAGTTGAAATGAAAATAAACATTACCTGAAATAAAATAAAATATATATAAAAAAAACTTTAAACATATTTTATTTCAAATTTCTAATTTTCATTTAGGTTAAGCTGAAGTTCTAAAATAACTCAAATTAAATAAACTAAAATGTAATATAAACTATATAGACATAATAAAAATGAAAAAACAAAATCTGTAAAATTTACTACAATTTTAACTAAATATATATATATATTAAGAAAAACTTTAATAGCATATTTGTGATACTAAAATAGCACTGGATGGATTTCATGCATTTTTTTTACCAGAGAATTTCCATGACTTTTTCAGCCATTTGTATAATTCACTTTTACAAATCAGTTTATAGAAATTTGAGGAGCACATGTCAGGAATTTGTAGATATAGATTAAAAAGTTGGTTATTATTCATGAAATCGCCATTTTGAAATTACTTCCATAATATGAAATTTGAAATAATTTAAAAACATGCAAATTCTAGATGCATTTATGTCATGCAAAATGTGATTATTAAGAACATTTCATTTACTGAAAATCATGTTAGGTACATTCCATGTTATTTGTACAGTGTAAATTTGAGCACTTTGGAGGTTGAGCAGCTCTAACTCTCTCTAATCCTCATAGGAAAACAGGATTACTCTGGATCATGAGGGAATTTTGGAATATTTAACAGCATCATGCAAATCAGCAGTGACTGACTGCGCATAACATATCCTTTACGTTTGTACTTTGATCGCATTGCTAAACGGTAAACAGAATATTTGTGAATTGTTATTCAGGAGATGCTCCTCAAAGATGCACTGAATGCATAACCAGAGACGTTTAGCAGACGAATGAAACGGAGGAGAAATGTTAATCAGTTAATCAGATGAATCTAGAAGAGCCTCGGCTAAAGTAAAGCAGGAATCTCAGCTTGACTTTCCGCTTCCACACACAATTCTCACACTAAATCTGACCGTAGAACAGCTGATATGTGCTGAGAATCTGGATGAGACGCTCAATGAAGTTGAGGACGATACAACTCTTTGATGACGAGAACACTGACTTTCTGCACAAACGAGTGCACATGAAGAGACAAATATATCTAAGAGCTACTAAAACACTTACTTCACTAATCTAACACTTATCTTACTGCAATTTCATTCAAAGAAAATTGAAAAATTTAAAAGACCTGCATGATCTCTCTCTCTCTCTCTCTCTCTCTCTCTCTCTCTCTCTCTCTCTCTCTCTCTCTCTCTCTCTCTCTCTCTCTCTCTCTCTCTCTCTCTCTCTCTCTCTCTCTCTCTCTCTCTCTTTTCCTCGACCAAATGAAACATTTTACTATCTTTTAGGACATTTGGTCCTTAAACAAGAACACACACACACACACACACAGAAAATATTTGACTTATGATTTAATAATATAAAAATACACACTAGAATGAGAAAAATAAAAGTAATTGCAATTAATTAATAATATATAGTAACAGCCACAGTGTAAAAACTAAATATTGCCATTTTGGTACCACTTTATTTTACAGTGTCCTTGTTACATATGTGACATGTACTAGTAATAACAGTAAATTATGCATAATTACATTCAACTAACCCTAAACCAAATCCCAATCCTACCCTAACCCTATAGTAAGTACATGTAGTTCATTAATATTACTCAGTATTTAAATATATAATTACACTGGAACAATGACACCTTAAAATAAAGTGTAACTGCATTTTTTTACTATTATGAACTATTTCTACCTGATCTGCTAGTGAAAAATCTTTTATTGATGTAATATATTCAGCTTGATTTAGTCCTATTTACTACAAATGAGCTCATTTAGACATTGCGACATGAAGTATTTTTTGTTCATTAAATTAAAGGCATAATACGATTGACATCATGTTTTATCATACATCATTTCATTTTGTATGCACTGCAGTTAATACGGATCAAAATAACATCTTCATTTCATGTCCAAATGTTCAGACCTTTGGAAGTTATTGAAGGAATTAAACTTTTATTGAAGAGCCATGCTTGTGTTTCCACACGCATCCCACTGGTAAGACACCCATGAGCATAATCACGGAGGATAACGATAATGACTACAGTGTAAAATACATAATCATCCAGGAAAAACTCTTTATACATACAGCTAAACTTTTTTTTTTTTTTTTTTTTTTACAAAGTAGAGTTGTTTTTTATATTTCTAAGATTTAAAACAGCCAAAAAAAAAAAAAAAAAAAAAAAAAAAATCCTTTGGAAAGAAATATCAAATTGCACATATTTTGTTCTGTTGTTGTTATCAATGTCTCTGTCAAGAACTAAACAATCTACACTGCAAGCATGAGGAGAAAAAGTAAAATCATCTTACCTCCTCCATGCATTTGGCAAAGATACGGAAAACGCCAGACATTCCCAAGTCCCACTGCATAAGACACACATGCCAGGACAAACTGCATAGGACTGTCCCAGGACGGACGGGCTTCCTTGCTCATGATGATGAAGATGATGATAATGTCCTTCAACACTGTCAGCTCGCACAGGAGGAGATCAGTCACACTGCACTCTGCAAACAGACAAATCCCCAGAGAACGACGGAGTCTGGGAATATTTCAAAGTCCAGTGTGCAAATGTGAAGTTAAACTTGGAGTGTAAAGTGGGAGTTTTCTAATGAAGCCGGAGGGAGGGACGGAAAGTTCCACTGGCTGAGTTTATCTACGTAATTCAGGTGAATGTTTGATCATAGTGAGTTATCTCCTCAAACATTCATTATCGTCGTTTTATTGCAGTTTGTAAAGAGCAGAGTACTTTCAGTAAAGACATAGTAATAAATAAAGGTGTTTTTAGTCCATGCCTGTCTGTCACTTCAATCGATATTTGTTGTCCTACAAGTTTTAGCAGGTTTATCCAGTTAAAATGAAAAATCTTGCTCTTCTTGAAAACTTTTGACTTGCATAAATATTTATGACATCATCCTGAACAACTTTTGTCCAATCAAATGCTCTGAAGAATGAGAATATCCCTCCCCTATAAAACCACCTGCACACGATGTCCAAGTGGTTATCATGATAGATTTATTTTAAAATTGTGTCTCTAGTGGGCTTGTTGGTCACATGAAATAGACGTTTTGCATTTTAAGATAATGTGTCATGTTTAAAACAGCTCAGAAAAAAGTTCCATTCTGCGTCATTTTGGTAAAAAAAAATTACAATTTAAATAAATAAGTATTCTTAAATAAAACACTTGCACTTTGCAGAAATGCATTCTGGATTCTATTCCATTCTGTGTCATTTTGGTAAAAATGTAAAAATTTAAATAAATAAATATTCTTACGTAAAACACTTACACTTTGCACAAATGCATTCTGGATCCTGTTCCATTTTTTTGTAAAAAATGCTAAATTAAAATAAATAATTTTAAATAAAAACAAATCAAAGTAAAACACTTAACTGTGCAAAAATGCATTCTGTTCCATAAAACAATCATCCATGTGTCATGACCCCGGATGACAAAGGTCATGAAGGTCATACACACCTCAAACTTCTTTACCTTTAACCACTTAGACTGAGAATGCAAACACTGCTGGGAAACATCTTCAGGCTATAGGTGGGTGTCCTTTAATGATCAACTAATTGACAATAGTTGTGTACGTCATGTAGAGCTATACTGTGCTCAACATTTGACGTTTTGTATTTTCACAGGTGCGTGACCTTGATTACTTTATGAAATAAGAAAAAAACTCAAGCCTGTTTTACACAATCAGCGTACGCAGTGAACATTATAAATATGATATGAATATGCATCACTAATATGCACCGCTGACGTGAGATGTATGAATCAGCCATTCGTTTTTAAATGCCTCTTTAAACATGCTTGACTTTTGTGGATGCAGCATCATGCAAAACCAAATGATGACATATATAAGGGATTCCCACATCTCAGTTGATGAGAAGCTAATAATTAATTAAATCATAATAATACAAATAAAACAATAATTTTAAAATAAAAGCTAATCAAAATATTATATAGTATTAAAAAGATGGAATATTTTATGTTTGACTGCATGTCATGTGACCACATTAACCATCGAAAAAGCATGTCAATGTGTTGTTAAATTATTGAAATATTAACTTAAAATCTCACAGGGACCTCAAGTAGGCCTAAATATTTTAGCTCAAAGAGGTTCGGCCTGCAAATACTCACATACTTGCCATTATTTATCTAAAACCAAAACGATAGAAACATTTTAATAAGAATAATAAAAACTATAAAAGTAGGCCTGGTCTATAAAATAGGCCTAATTCTGCCAGAATAAAAAGTGTCTGAGATAAAGTGAGTAGGTAGCCTATAGTATTTGGCTTGTCAAATCGGGAACAGACAAGAAAGGGAAACATTTCCCCAATGCAAAGGAAGAGTTCAGTGACAGGTGCGTCCCATCTGCGGACGTCTCATAACGCACAATGTGACCGAAGCTTTCCTTCATTGGAGGATCGCTGCAGGCGACACAGCTGTAAAACTGCATGCAAACTTGTTTTTCCACATGCATCCCACTGGTAGGACACCCAAACGCGTGTATTTGCTCCAGGAGTGACCCCGGTTTATTTGATGTCTCAGCAGCAGCCTCACTGCTCGAGCCGCTCTGTCCCGCAGTGATGACGCCATCGTTGTTCTGGAACGGGAACAGAACATGAAGCCGCTCAACGGGAGGCGCACAAACAAACGAGCACAGGAACACACACACACACACACACACACACACACACACACACACACACACACACACACACACACAGTGGAAGTGACTTTAAAGAACTGGCAAACATTCTTCCGATAACGTTAACAAAACATTAATTTAAAATGATAGCACAAAAACGGTATTTATAGCCTACATCGTTCATGGAATGTATTTTTCCACCCCTGAAACGTTTTAGTTGAAGTGCTTGTTCGTGTAACATTTTTAAATGTTACTACTTGTCTCTGAACGTTCAGATAACGTATTCCTGACTCTGTCCTCGTGGTAAACTAAACCAGTTTTCTGTGGAAACAAAGAAACCCTCAAACAAAATCAAATCTTTCAGAGAGTTGATGCCAGTTACATCTTGTCAAACCGAGAGACCAGTTCGTCCCCTAAAGTGCTCCGTGTATATAAACTAAAACCAAAACTGTTAATGGAATTCTAAAGAAAATAATAAAGCTCTATAAATAAGACTAGTCAAAAGCCAGCCATTGCAATTCATTAACCATTAAAAACTGATCAGGTCTCGTTTATTTATAACTTCAAGTGTAATATGCCCTCTGCTGGCATTGCATCTAAATTGCATTGCATCAGTTTATGTGCAAATCAGTGAAGCTTTAGTCTTTATTTTATTTTCAGATGTGTTACAAACTTAACCCTCTTGTTTCTGTTGCGGGTCAATTTGACTCATTTTGATTTTGTTCATCATGACCCTAAATCATGAGAAAAATTCAAAATGCCAAGAAAAATTATTTTTGACATTTTGTGACTTTTCCTACGGAAGCATATGCATTCACTTGAGGAAAAATAATCTACTCTGTTTTTCTGAATTAACGAGTTAATTATCTCAGAATTACGAGATAATTTTTCATGAATAAAAAGTTTTTGCTCTGTTTTTCTGAATTAATGACTTAATTATCTCAGAATTACGAGATAATTTTTCATAAATAAAAAGTTTTTGCTCTGTTTTTCTGAATTAATGACTTAATTATCTCAAAATTATGAGATAATTTTTCATACAAATATTTGCTCTGTTTTTCTGAATTAATGACTTAATTATGTCATAATTATAAGATAGTTAAGTCATTAATTCAGAAAAACAGAGCAAAAACTTTTTATTCATGAAAAATCATCTCGTAATTCTGAGATAATTAAGTCATTAATTCATAAAAACAGAGTAGATTATTTTTCCTCAAGTGAATGCAATACGCTTCCGTATTTTCCTCATTTAGGGTCATGAACATGCATACAAAGTTTCAACATGCTGATTTGTTTGACACATACACACTTAATTTCGATTATGTTTGTAATGTTTGTGGGTCAATTTGACCCACATAATTGAATGTTTTAAGGCAACTGTACAGACCCAAAATAATAACATTTATTTATTTTTTTTACAACCCCATGAAGCTAAAAATGAGCATTCCCCTGCTTATTTTAATATGTAAAAAATATTTTGTCAGCCACAGATGGCCAAAATGAGCTATTGTTTCTTTTGTCAAGCTATCTGAAATTTTAACCTATGTTGTTTTTTGTATTTTTTTTTTTTGACCTTTCCCCATTTAGGGTCATGAACATAAATGCAAAGTTTCAATACGCTGATGTGTTGTAAAATGTGCAATCAGACATTTTGTACGATCTTGCTGTTCATGGGGCTCATTTAGGGGTAATAAGGTTCATTAGTATTTATTAATCTTTGTTAATGTTAGTTAATAAAAATACAGCTGTTCATTGTTTGTTCATGTTAGTTCACAGTGCATTAACTAATGTTAACAAAAACAACCTTGATTTGAATAATGTAAATGTAGAAATTAATATTAACTAAGATTAATAAATGCTGAAGAACAAAACTGTTTAACTGTTGTCAGTCCCACTTTTTGAGCATAGACAACTTAAATTGTTATAAATCTGGAATACTTCGGGTCACTCTCAAACTCAAGTTTGGTTGAACTCAAGGCGAAATGTCACTGATTATTGTAGAAGTAAAAAAAAAAAAAGTTATAAAAGTAAAGTTAGGCTATAGAAAAAGTTATAGAAGTTTAAGTTTATGAAAATATAAAAATATAGATTTATATATTAAATATGTATTTTACAAAGCTTGTTTAATTCTAAGAAAATCAAAGCCAAACATCTGAACAAGTTCTGTGCCAAATTATTGAACTTTTAAGAAAGATTTTTTTGGGTGCAGTCCTAAACTTTCCACTAACATCCAGGCTTTACTGATGACCAGACAAGGACTTTTCGGTTTTCATATATGGGTTGAGTGATCTGAACCATATATTTTTCTAGAATTTTCAAAATAGTAGACGTCCTACTCAGAGGTAGAGCAGTATCTTAATATTTGATTTGAATTCAATCTCTAAAACACATAAACACATACATAAAGAACCAGATTATGAATTATAGTTTGGCACCACATCACAAATGGAGAATCTATCGCTATTTATCTATTATCTATTGCTCTGTCATTTCTTTTGAGAATCAAATATGACAATTATTGCACACGTCCCACAGGTGTAGGGAGGGGCAGTCTTAAAAATAGTTAAAAACATTTTCATAAATCATAATTTCAGTTATTTATTCTTTGTAATGTGTGAAAATAGTGTTTTTTTTTTCATAGTGTGATTTTTAGGGGAATTGTATTGAATCCAATTTGACCTGTTCCAACAAGGCCATACCCAGACATGGAACAGTGCACGAGGGTTAAAGATAAGAGATATGCAATCATTTGACAAAGATACAAACATTCAGGCAATTATTGACAGGTTCAAAAGGCTTCAATAGACAATGTTTTGTTTTTAATGCACATCAAGTTTAATACAGTTCCTGTTAAACTACAAAATACATAGCATCTATATTCACATTTATATTTACCCGATGTTTATTCATAAGAATTTCACAAAACCTATCTTTCTGAATTTCAGATTCGTTGAAGCTCCTCTGGAGGCTCAATGTTTGTCTATGTGAAGATGTGTTAATCAATAAACACGAATGGATCACATTTACATTGACTCAACAAAAGCATTTGACCACTCAGGGTTTGATGAGAACAAAAGGGGAGGGAAGGGAACCTCCCACCGTCCAAATGTCCCGCTCCAGCCGTCTCTCCGTCGACAAAGAACCAGGTCAACCCTGAAACAAACACCATGTCCTCCTGTAAAACCCTCTTCATGCTGCTTGCTGCTGGATTCAGCCTTCTGTATTCGGCAGGTGGGTGATGAAATGCTTGATGAACTTTGAGAGATGTGTATCACTGCTTTATGTCTGGTTTTCATTGTTAAAGCTCGCTTGCTCTTGTTTTATCAAACACATATGGGTGGATGAGTATTGAGGGTCTAGAAACAACAAACCTAAACCAAGAGAACCCAAAACAATAAATCAGTTCTTTTAGGCCTTTTTTTAATTTATTAAAACACCATGTTCCTACACTGATAGTCACTTTGCACATGTATGTGTTAAAACACGAGTGAGATGAAAGCAACATGATAATAATCAGCTAAAATGCCAGTTTTGGGTTGAATTTAAGTGGTGAATGTTCACCACCCTACAGGTTATTCCTGCTGCTTCCACTAGAGGGACAGTTGGGAAAGTTCTTTAGTGTCAGATGAATGCAGTGGAATGGGACACAATGGATTTGCATGAGAATGGAGTGTTGCTGAAAGGTCCTGTAACAGAGGTGTTTTCCATCTCTGTCACGCCATTCGCGTTGCCTCTGAACCCTGCCGACCGTGATTCCACTGAAATCTGTCCATTTCCTCACCCTGTCCCTCCTCTTCCTCCTCTTCCTCATCCTCCTAGTCCCTCTGCCCTCCGAAGTCTCAGTCATGGACAACAGCACCGATCACAGGAACAGATCAACCTTCCTGTACTTTGCCTACGGCAGTAACCTTCTGAAAGAACGACTGCAACTGAAGAATCCATCAGCTATCATTCACTGTGTGGCCAAACTGAAGGTATCTACCGGTATCTATCTATCTATCTATCTATCTATCTATCTATCTATCTATCTATCTATCTATCTATCTATCTATCTATAGTATCATTCTTGCGTTCTATCTATCTATCTATCTATATATAGTATCATTCTTGCGTTCTATCTATCTATCTATCTATCTATCTATCTATCTATCTATCTATCTATCTATCTATCTATCTATCATTTGTTCGATCATTCTATCCATCTAAGGCTCTGTTTACTCCTGGTATTAAAGGAGAAGTTCACTTTCAAAAAAACTTTTGCTGATAATTTACTCACCCCCATGTCATCCAAGATGTCCATGTCTTTCTTTCTTCAGTCGCAAAGAAATTAAGGTTTTTGATGAAAACATTCCAGGATTTCCCCCCATGTAATGGATTCTATTGGGACCCAAACGGTAGAAGGTCCAAATGATAGTTTCAGTGCAGCTTCAAAGGGCTTTAAACGATACCAGACGATGAATAAGGGTCTTATCTAGCGAAACGATCGGTCATTTCCAAAATAAATAAAAAAGTTTAAGTTTTATAAGCACAAATGTTCGCCTTGCTCTGTTCTGTGATGCGCGTTCGTGACGTCATGTAATACGCAATTACGTTGAAAAGGTCACGCTTGAAAAATGTCTGTCCTGAAGAAAATGTTCTTTTTGGCTTTTTAATATTAAAACACCCAGAATACGCACACGAAATGGGCATTTTAAACGATAAACTGACACAAATACATTTGAAAATGTGTATATGGTCCTCCTTCCGCACATTTGTAAACACGTCAAGCGTGACCTTTTCAACGTAATTGCGTATTACGTGACGTCTTCAACGCGCATCACAGAACAGAGCAAGGCGAGCGTTTGTGCTTATAAAACTTAAACTTTTTTATTTATTTTGGAAATGACCGATCGTTTCGCTAGATAAGACCCTTATTCATCGTCTGGTATCGTTTAAAGCCCTTTGAAGCTGCACTTAAACTGTCATCTGGACCTTCTACCGTTTGGGTCCCAATAGAATCCATTACATGGGGGGAAATCCTGGAATGTTTTCATCAAAAACCTTAATTTCTTTGCGACTGAAGAAAGAAAGACATGGACATCTTGGATGACATGGGGGTGAGTAAATTATCAGCAAAAGTTTTTTTGAAAGTGAACTTCTTTAAGACGTGTTTTGCTTGATTGGATCACAAGTGGACGACTCTAAATACAGGTGTAAACGGGGTGTAAAACGTTTTGAACGTTTTGTCCACTTTTGACCACTTCCAGAGGTAGTTGAAAACGCATTCGACTGGATTGCTGTCGTAGTGTAAACGCTCATTTGGTCGAATGTTTTCGAACAGACACAAAAGACCGTCTACTCTCCGCCTCCTGATCTAATGCACAAACATTATGGGAAGAGCTCTAGCAAGACGGGATTAAAAATTTGCCGGCTGAAGATCCAAGTTTGGTTTGAAGATGAAAAAAGCACAATGTTCTCTCACCATCCCTGATTTCTTACACACACTCACAGCGTTCGGCTGGTCTTGTGTCTGTCAGAGCAGAAACTAAAGCTGATGCTCTCCGTATGTTTTTCCATCATCTCTGTGTGCGTTCACATGTAAATTAAGCATAGTTATTTTGTCCATTAGATCGGTGATCTAAATAAAATAAAAAAATAAATAAAAAACACATTCACCTGCCTATAGACCGTCTCCTTGAAGAAATCAGGACAGAAGTGGTTGAAAGTGGACAAAAGAGACGGATTAAAACAGGTGTAAACGGGTACGCGTCCCTCGTCTACTTGTGATCCGATCGACCAAAACGCATCTCAATACCAGGTGTAAACCTTTCTATCCACTGATCTATATAAGATCATATGTAATTCATATAGATCAGTGAATCTGTCTGTCTATCTAACTAACTTGTCAACTCCTCTAGGACTACAAGCTGGTGTTTGGCAACCATAAAGGGGTCGCGAGTCAGCGCTGGCAAGGTGGTGTTGCGACCATCGAGCACAGCCCAGGTGATGAGGTGTGGGGGGTCGTGTGGAGGATGAACATGACCGACCTTGAGTCCTTGGACCGGTAGGAGCTTTCAGACAAACAAACCACACTTTATAAAGACAAATGAGAGATCATTATGTAAAAATGTTGCATATACCTAATTAGGAGTAAGCAGAAGTAAGTGAATGATGGAGGTCCTCATTTGTGCTGAATGTTCTTCTGCAGTCAGGAGAACGTGAAGATGGGGACTTACAGCCCAATGGAGGTGTTCGTGTCCACCAGTGACCAGGATCTCCACTGTCGGACATACATCATGAACAGCTGTGTGTATGCGCCACCTTCACCACATTATCTAGAGGTACAGTCTCCTGCTTCCTGTAATGTCACAACAAACATGAGGCTTTAATCAGGACTTTAGTTTAGCCATCAACTAGCAAACTTCCATGCAAGTCTCGAGATGACAACATTAACGGATTACTTCACCTAAAAATTTAAATTATCCCATAATTTACTCAAGGTGTATATGACTTTCATCTTTCAGCCAAACACAGTCGGCTGTGTTAAAAAAAATTATGTTAAACAAAATCCTGGCTCTTCCAAGCTTTATAATGGGAGTGAATGGTACCTGAGATTTTGAAGCCCAAAAAAGTGCATCCATCCATAATAAAAGTAATCCATACGACTCCAGGGGGATAATAACGGCCTTCTGAAGCGAAGCCATGCGTTTTTGTAAGAATAATTTCCATATTTATAACTTTATAAACTTTAATCACTGGCTTCCGGTAACGGCTGTGCGTGAGTCGAGGTCTGGCGGAAGAGTGACCTCTGATCCGACGCATTTTTTACCCAACGATAATCTCAAGAAAAATAAATTTGATCTGTGGCTGCATTTACACTGCAAGTCCTAATGCACAGGTTGAATATTTTGACCCTGATCCAATGTTTTGTCCCACCTGTTGACATCTACTTAAGATAAACTAACTGTGCGTACATTTAAGGGATAGTCATCATTTACTGACTCTCCTCATTTAAATTTGTGAACTGGATCCACTGAATCATTGAAAGATCCGAAAACGTCTGAATTAAGAGGGGCTTTAAATAATAAATGAATGAAGCTGATTCTGTTTTCCCTGCATCTCTTGTGTATCGAAGCAATTAAAACAACAGAAACTTGTGCTTCTCCAAACAGAGTAATCTGATATCATGCTTCAAAACAGAATGAGTTTGTTATTTGTGCTGCTGGGAAAGGACAATGTTGTGGTGTTTTTTTCTGGCATTTACCCCGGCCGGCTTTGTAAGTATGACACAATAGAGCACCGCCAGCAACTGGGTCAGTGATGCTGCCCTTCACAACAGAAACACATTAAACCGAAGTATCTGGAATCATTTTTATACAAGAGTCTTAGCCACAAAATAACCGTTTTATATTTATCCATTGGACATGTTACTTTAAGTAGACGAATTAGGCAACTGTGCTTGTTATGGCTTTATGAATAAATCTCTCATCATGGAAACACTGTTCTAGTTACATGCACTTAAAACAATTTGTAAAACATGTAAAGATTAGTTGTGACACTGCAGAATCATGTAATGATGAAAAAGTTATGGTGATTAATAATAATAATAATAATAAAAAAGTTTCTGGTGACAGGACCTAAGATATCCTTTAAACATTGATTTACATTTTAATCTAAAATGTACATTTACACTATAATTCAAAAGTTTGAGGTCAGTTTAAAAAAAAAAAGAAATTCTTACTTTTATCCAGCAATAAAGCATTTAAATTATTCAAAAGTGACAGTAAAACATTTATAATGTATTTATTTGTATTCCAAATAAATTCTGTTCTTTTGGACTTTCTGTTCAACAAAGAATCTTGATTTTTTTGATCAGTTTCCTCAAAAATATGAAGCTGCACTGTTTTCAAATAATAATATTTCATTTCATAATAAATGTTTCTTGAGCAGAAAATCATCATATTAGAATGATTTCTGAAGGATCATGTGACACTGAAGACTGGAGTAATGATGCTGAAAATTCAGCTTTGATCACAGGAATAAATTACATTTTATATTAAATATATTCACACAGAAAATATCACTTTTAAATTGTAATATTTCACAATATTACTGTTTTTACTGTATTTTTGATCAAATACATGCAGCCTTGGTGAGCATAAGAGACTTCTTTCAAAAACATAAAACAAATCTTTAAAACCCATCCAAAACTTTTGAATGGTAGTAGTACATTATTTTGTATATTTATTTATTTATTTATAGTTGTTATTATTACTATTGTTATTGTTGTCTTAATATTTTATGTATGTATAATTATTCTGGCGGAAATAGTTATTATGGGGAAAAAGTTATAACTTTACTTGTATGAAGCTTTCTGTTAATGCTTTGAAAAAGTTTATAAATAAATTACGTTTATAAATAAATTACCTAAAAAAAAAAAAAAAAAATCACTTGTTGCCTTTAGACGTACAGACATTTGGACACAAAACCGATACACTGTCCGCTTTACTCTTCCTTTTCTAAATGACCAGAATAGACTTTTGCCATCTGTCATCATAAAATAGAGTTTGAGAACACAGAAGGCGTGTCCTCTGTAGAATTCAAGTCTGTAGAAACGAAGTGGCTTGTGTGTTGCAGGTTATCGTGATGGGTGCGGAGCAGAACGGGCTGCCGGAAGACTACCGGAAGAAACTCAAGTCTATCGAAACCAACAAATATGAGGGACGTCTGCCTGTGATGGACGAACTGGAGGAGGCTTTGAAAAAATCCAAAGAAAGGACACAAGAGATTCTATCTGATGATTTACCCTCATAAATGGTGTCCATGTGCACCCTTATCTGTAGTCTACAGAGTGTACACCACATCACAATTCTAAAAGACAGGTTAGTTATGTTGTTTATGCAGGACAAGAAAAATGTGCAGTGTTCGTAATGTATGGTAGTAAAACAATACAATTCCATAAAGTATTTTCTTGCCGGCATTAATTGTGTTGTGTTTTGTTATTTTTCACTTCTGATTGTCATGTGCCAAAAAAAATTATAATAATAATAATTAGATCTGATTCAACCAATCGTGAGGTTCAGTCTGGGATTTGAACAATATTCTTAACAACTACTTATTTCCCTTCTGATTTTAATCTAGACAACATTGGTTGAAACTTGTTACCATGGTATATTTTTGTAAGAATATGTACATGACATTTAGCAGTTTAGTAAAACTTCCCAGCTAACAGGGAATGTTCTCAGAACTTTACCTAATGTTGGGGAAAAGTTCTCTTTAAGTTCTTAACAAACGTTCTTCCAGTAATATTAGGTTAATATAAGGTTATCTGGTCTTTAATAATGTTCTCAAAATGTTAGCACAATAACATTATTTACCTTTTTTGTTTTTATTTTAAACGTTGGATGTTTACCTAACTTTGTTTTTTTTGTGTGTGTGTGGAAAAAATAGGATTGATCCAACTAACTAAAGTCTTTTTATTAAAATAAACAATTTCATTTAAGTAAAATAAATAAATTAATGCATTTGATTAAAATAAATAATTTCATTTAAATAAGAAAATCAGTGTAAAATGTAAAAACAAATAAATAGAAATAAGATTAAACTTATACTAAATAAATAAATTGATTAAAATAAATGAAATATTTAAATGAATAAATAAAAGGCATATATTCATACATTTGATAAAAAAAAAATACAATAGGCTACATATAAAAATACAACTTAAATCTGCAACTAACAGTGAATTACAAACTCAATGAAGTAGGCTAATAGAAACTAAATAGTTTACACATTTATAATATACAATTTTCACAGTATTAATTAGGTCTTTGTAGCCTACATTAAATTATAAAGCTATCTTTTAAATTTTAGGATGGGAGTCCCTCTCATACCAATCCTCATAAAATATCACAGCATCTAAAAGATTGAAAAGCCCTGGTTTAGAATAACATTTACATGTGTAGGCTAATGTTCCCATAATGTTTACAAAATGATAAAATGGAATGTTCCATTGGAATGGAACGTTCACATATCCAAAACGTTTTTGTACCATAGATGTTTTGGAATGCTAGAAAAACGTTCTTAGAACATATTTTTGTTGGCTGGGTAATAGCCTTCCAGCAACAACAAAATTATGAATTATGAATGACTGAGGGATTGTTTTGTTTCTCTGACCTCTCCACACAACTCAAACTCAAACAATGTTGACACAGCAGAAATGAGCAAATCCACGGTGGGTTTCAACTTTCACCAATCCGGATCATTTTAATTTCGCCATGATTTTAGTTTCACTTCCTAGTTAACATGGAAGGTGCGGAACCAAGTAAACAACAGTCCGTTTAACCTCGCGAAGTTTCTAAAGTTTGTACAGATAGATAGCCTCTTTCGTTTTCCGTTTTCTTTTGAGTGAGGACGTTGAGATGGCTAAACTTTCTTACAATACAATATAGCGTCATTTTCTTCTTGAATCTGTGAAAATCTGTTTTAACTCGAGCTGATTTTGTTCACACCGACTATGACGCGACCTCTGCGGGAACAGTCCGGTTACACCCTGCCCGCGCGTCTGTAAAGAGACTGGTTTAGATTATCATTAGGGTGTTGACTAACTAACCAGCTACAGTGTCCTACTGTAAAATGGGGTCTTGCAAGAAGGGGTCTCACCTGAAGCTGCTGACTTCACACCGCGAGCTGCTGGTGGAGCAGGTGAAGAACACACAGTGTATTCTGGACAATCTCCAGATCAACGGCTTCATCTGCACTGAAGACATCGAGATTATACAGCGCAGCACCACCAAAACGGACCAGGTATACAACACTAGAATTATATTAAAGTACTGATATCCAATACTGTACCTGGTTGTACAAAAATAGTACAATATTTACGATAAAATAAACAGATTGAAAGGTAATTACAAGTCGTTACAGTACTTGTGTACTTTTTTTCATTCTCTTTAAAAATCTTTTTGAGTATAACTAAATTGTGCTACTTTTACTTGAGCTCCAGGGTGACAATGTCAAGATTCATTATTAGGCTCAAATTGTGAAAGAATGGTTGGGAGGGAGCATGAAGAATCATTTTCACACATGAATTGGCTCCTCTGAGTCCAGACCTTAAGGGATAGTTCACCCAAAAATGAAAATTCTGTCAGTAATTACTCACCCTCATGTTGTTCCAACCCCGTAAGACCTTCGTTCATCTTCGGAACACAAATTAAGATATTTTTGATTAAATCTGAGAGCTGGATCACTCCTCCATAGGCTTCTAAAGACGTTATAACTTGCTGGCCCAGAAAATGCATTAAAGACATCGTTAATATAGTCCAAGTGACTACAGTGGCTCAATCTTAAGTTTATAAAGCGACGAGAATACTTTTTATGCGCAAACCCCCCCCAAAATAACGACTTTATTCCACTATTCACCTCTCTCTGGGCCTCGAGTTTTTTCATGTAGTGTTTTAGCGCAGCGCTTCTGTGTTGTACGTCACACGCATCACACAAATGACCAGCGTCGGCCAATAGTGAGCCTACGTGTGATGTACAACACAGACACGCTGCGCTAAAACACTAAAAAACTTGAGGCCCAGAGAGAAGGAAATGAATAGTGGAATAAAGTCGTTATTTTTGTTTTTTTTTTGCGCACAAAAAGTATTCTCGTCGCTTTATAAACTTAAGATTGAGCCACTGTAGTCACTTGGACTATATTAATGATGTCTTTAATGCATTTTCTGGCCCAGCAAGTTATAACGTCTTTAGAAGCCTATGGAGGAGTGAGCCAGCTCTCAGATTTAATCAAAAATATCTTAATTGATGAACGAAGATGAACGAAGGTCTTACGGGGTTGGAACAACATGAGGGTGAGTAATTACTGACAGAATTTTCATTTTTGGGTGAACTAACCCTTTAAATTCATTGAAAGTCTTTGGGATGTGCTCCAGTCAAAATCGGGATGCCTGTGTCCATATAAGGGATTTAGGTAGGTAGGTTAACTTTATTGTCCCCAAGGGGAAATTCTGCTTGGGCACAGTGCAGAGTTGCTTCATAAAAAACATCACAAAACACATCGACAAGAACCTGAGAAGCATCGACATATTGAATTTCACAAACAAAAAAAAAAAAAAGAAGAAAAAAGGGCATTGTTGACAACATAGTTCCATGGATTAAAGTGCAAGTGCTAAAGTGCTAGTGTGGTTGTTCCACATTGCTCCATTGCACTGAAGTTTGTGTAAAGTGCATAAGCTAAGGTGCTAGTATGTTTATTGCACGTTGCCCTATTGCACCGGAATCATAAGTAAAGTGCTGAAGTGCGCACATATTTATTGTACACAGCTCTATTTCACATCGTTCAGCAGCTCAATGGAGGCTGGCACAAAGGATAATTTTAGGCGATTAGTTTTACATTTTGTTACTCGGAGTCTTCTTCCTGATGGCAGGGTTTCGTATTCAGGGAAGAGGGGATGTTGAGGGTCTGATTTAATTTTCATAGCCTGTTTCATAATTGTCTGATCATACAGGCTCTGTATAGGCTCATAGTCTCTCCTCCCTATAATTTTCATGGCTGTTTTGTGCATGTTGGCAAGCTTGTTTTTCAGCTTAACTGTTAAGTTGCCAAACCATGCAGTAATTCCATATCTGATGACACTCTCCAAAATATTGCTTGGTAGAAGATCATCATGACCATACAACCTTAGACGCCGTAGAAAATAAAGCCTCTGCTGCAATTTGTTGCACAGGTTGTCAACGTGTATTCCAGCAAAGAAGACTGTCGATGTGGACACCAAAGTATTTGTATGAGGACACCTGAGTTACTTCTTGGTTTTTAATGACCGCTGGCTCATGGTCTGTAACTTGCCTCGGGTCGAAGACCATCTCCTTTGTTTTTTGAATGTTTAAAATTAGATGGTTGGTGTCACACCATTTAACGAATGCGTCTATTTCGTCTTGGTACACAGAGGAGTCTGCATCCTTGTACAAAAGGCTCAGGATCGCGGTATCATCAGCATTTCTTGGAACATCATAAGTTACTCTTACTTATATTATTTTTCTGTACTTCTATTTGTACTCAAGTGAGTTACTTCTTAAGTAGCAATACTTTCACTTAAGTACAATATTTTAGTACTCTTTCCACCTCTAAAAACAACTTCATTAGTTACATTACATACTGTAGTTTTATGTACAAACATTTTTTATTATATAACCATACACACACATGTATTAACAGCTAATAAACAGTACTTGACATAAGTTATATTATTATAGTAATTATATAGTGTATTTCTTGTAATTTAGTCTTCATTAATTCTCTACTTCTCAACTCATTTTTGGACATGCAGGTACGCAAAATTTTGGAGCTGGTTCAGAGTAAAGGAGAGGAGTGCTCAGCATATTTCATGCACATTCTTCATGAAGCATACGATGCTTACATTGATCTGCGGCCTTGGTTTGATGATATTCAGTACACACCATTAGACACTATAAGTGCCATACCAGTGATTAACACAGACCCGAGTGAGTTTTTTCCCCCATTTAAAATATTTGCATTTTAAAATATTTATGCACTTAATTGCAATTAAAGTTTTTCTTCATCTTTGCAGTTAGCAAGTACTGTGAGAAGCTCAGATGTGAGCTGGGAAGGGACACTCAGTTCATCACGTCCTACTCTAAAAGTGAGGAGACGCCGCTGAAGGATCTTTACATGGACACACAGATGGAGCTCCTGAACGACAGAGGTGAGAGCTTAGGATACTTACAGAGTCTGGATGAGCTACTAGGAGACCAGGGTGTCTTCAACCAGCAGGCTGAGACGATCTTCATCACCGGTGACGCTGGCATAGGCAAATCAATTGTCCTTCAGAAACTGCAGAACTTGTGGTCCAAAAGGGAGCTGAAGACGCGTGCAAAGTTCTTCTTCAAGTTCAGATGCAGGATGTTCAGTGCCTTCAAGGAGACGGATGAGATCTCACTGAAGGATCTGATTTTCAAACACAACTGCTATCCAGATGGAGACCTTGATAATGAGGTTTTCACCTACATCTTACGATTCCCAGAGACGGTGGTTTTCACCTTTGATGGATATGATGAAATCCAAATGGATTCTGACTTGGATAATGTGCCTGAAGTGGTCTCTCCGGAAGAAAAGACTCATCCGCTTCTGCTTCTCATGAATTTGCTTTGCGGAAAATTGCTCAAAGGTTCTCGGAAGATCCTATCTGCACGAAGCGGCACCGAGATCCAAAGCAGAGTTATCCAGAAGAAGGTGTATTTGAAGGGATTTTCACCTGAACACCTGAAGAGATATACAGCTCTCCATTTCCCAGAGAACGAACACAGGACATTGGTGATGGATCAGCTGGACGCCAACCCTCATCTCTGCGGTCTTTGCTCCATCCCATTGTTCAGCTGGATCATCCTCAAGAGCTTCAAGCATCTTCATTCGGTTTATGATAACTTTGAATTGCCAGACTCTTGCATTACGCTCACAAATGTCTTCTTGCTCCTTTCTGAGGTCTTTCTTGGCCACTCAACTGCACGGCCTGGTCTTTTGAAACGGAGCCCGAGGTGTCCCACGGAAACCTTTAAAGCTGGTGAGCAGAAGCTTTCGGCCTTTGCTCGGCTAGCCTTACAGGGTGTAGAAAGGGGTGGACGTGTCTTCAGTATAGAGGAAGTGACGTCCTGTGGTTTGGACGACGAAGCCCTTCAGTTTGGCTTTCTGAGGCCTGCTTCACATTACGATGCATGCGGAGGCTCTGCTACCTTTGAGTTCCTCCATGAGACCCTCCAAGCCTTCTTAGCGGCTTTTTCTCTGGTGCTGGACTCCAAAGTCTCTCCTGAATCCATTCTAAGGTTCTTCTCCAAATGGGAAAATAAGAAGTCTCGTCTCTCCTGCTTGCCTTGTCTGGGAAAGTCAAGACCCAGAGATAAAGACCCCTTCCAGAACAATTTCCAATTCACCAACTTATTTTTATGTGGTCTCTTGTCCAAACCCAATGCTGCACTCCTAGAGCATATCGTTCCACCAGCATCATTGAACCAAAAGCGCAAGACGCTCAAGTCCTATCTGTCCAACAGCGTGCGGACTCATCTTAAGGGCCTCCCTTGTTATCCATCTACAGACACTGACGGCTTCAAGGTACACGCGATGCCAAATTTCTTGTGGATGCTGCGATGCATATTTGAGACGAACAGCGAGAATGTGGCCAAGATGACGGCCAACGGCATATCGGCAGATTACATTAAGATTGCCTTCTGTAACATTTACTCGGCCGACTGCAGCGCGTTGAACTTTGTCCTGCACCACCGAAGGAAGCACCTGGGAGTCGACATGGACAACAATAACATCAATGATTATGGCGTGAAGCAGCTGAGACCCTCTTTCAGCAAAATGACTGTTGTAAGGTAAGAAAAGCCAGGTAGGGTTTAGCTAAAAGGGTTAGTTCACCCAAAAATGAAAATTCGGTCAGTAATTACTCACCCTCACGTTGTTCCAACCCCGTAAGACTTTCGTTCATCTTCGGAACACAAATTAAGATATTTATGATGAAATCTGAGCGCCGTCTCACTCCTCCATAGGCTTCTATGTAATCGATATCTGCCATCCCAGAAAAGTTAGTAAAGACAATGTTTAAAATAGTCCAAGTGACTACAGTGGCTCAACCTTAAGTTTATCAAGCGACAAGAATACTTTTTGTGTGCAAAAAACCCCAAAATAACGACTTTATTCAACTCTTCATTTTCCTCTGTGTGGGCCTCTGAGTGAGTTCACGTAGTGTAACAGCGCAGCGCTTCTGGGTTGTACGTCAGAACGTAGCTAACAACTGTTAGCTCACTAACCCCAGCATCACACACATGACCAGCGTCGGCCAATAGTGAGCCTGCGTTCTGACGTACAACCCAGAAGCGCTGCGCTGTTACACTACGTGAACTCACTCAGAGGCCCACACAGAGGAAAATGAAGAGTTGAATAAAGTCGTTTGCGCACAAAAAGTAATTCTCGTCGCTTGATAAACTTAAGGTTGAGCCACTGTAGTCACTTGGACTATTTTAAACATTGTCTCTATTAACTTTATGGGCCGGCAAGTTTCAATAACATAGAAGCCTATGGAGGAGTGAGACAGCTCTCAGATTTAATCAAAAATATCTTAATTTGTGTTCCGAAGATGAACGAAAGTCTTACGGGGTTGGAACAACAAGAGGGTGATTGTGACAGAATTTTCATTTTTGGGTGAACTAACCCAAAGCTTGAGAACTAGAACGACAAATGACGTTCCTACCTTTCAGATTATGTGTGAATCAGCTCACAGACAGCGGTATTGAGGTTCTGGCAGAGGAGCTCGTCAGACACAAAATCATTAAGGTCTTGGGGTGAGTTCATCCGTCCATCTTTGTTTTGTTGTTTGAGTTTTGTTTAGGCCTCATTCTACCCTGTTCTCTGCATTTACAGCCTTTACAAAAACCACATCACAGATGTTGGAGCCAAACTAGTAGCAAAGATCATTGAAGAATGTCCACACTTGAAGACCGTCAAGTAGGTATTACAGAAACATACCCCGATAGCACAAGTACTTGTCACATGATCATTCAGAAATCATTCTAATATGCTGATTTGGCACTCAATTATTTAAAAAAAAAATTTTTATCATCAAAAGGTGATGCTGCTTCATATTTTTTGTGGAATTTTTCTCATGATTCTTTAGAAAGTATTTATTTGAGATGGAAATCTTATTATAAATGTTATAAATGTCTTTACTGTCACTTTCGATACATTTTTGATTTGAATTAATTACATTACCCAAATTACACTATCATTCAAAAGTTTGGGGTATCATGGTTTCCACAGAAATATGAAGCAGCAGCAACTGTTATCAACATTAATATTAATACAAAATGTTTCTTGAGCAACAAGTCATCATATTAGAATGATTTCTGAAGCTATTTAGCTATTTTTTGTAATAATATAAATTGTAATAATATTTAACAATATTACTGTTTTTACTGTAATTTTGATTTACAAACTGCAGCGACTTCAATCAAAAACATAAAAAAAAAAAACTTAAATTACAAACTTTTGAAAGGTAGTGTATGGATTGCACCAAAAAGTTCTTTGACAGACCATGATGTTAACGTTTCGACTTTTAACCATTTTGCAAGTTTGTGAATTACTTCCTTGTTTTGATTTGCATTTTTTTTGTTTCCGATATAGGCTCGGCTGCAACAACATCACAGGTGTGGGTGGGAAATACCTTGCCAGTGCAATTCAAAAGAGCAAATCTATCTTTGATGTAGGGTAAGAATATCTAAGGGAACAATTAAACCCCACCTTTTAAATGATATTGCCATAAAATAAAATAAAAATTGCTCTAAAAAAAAAAAAAAAAAAAAGTATATTTTACAGAAATATTTTATACAAAAACTACCAAAAAAATAAAATTGTTCAAATGATTTGGTTGTAGAATGTGGGGTAACTCGATCGGTGACGAGGGGGCAGATGCGTTTGCAGAGGCTCTGAAGAATCACCCCAGCCTGACCAACCTAAGGTATAAAGTGACTCTTATGTCTCCATTCTGATCAATTTAGCTGTCAAATAAAGAACGAGCCGTCTGAGAATGATTATTGCATTGCTGTTTAGTCTGTCCGCCAATGGCATTACTTCTCTTGGTGGAAGAAGTTTGGCAAAAGCACTGAAGCAAAACACAAGCCTTCACATCTTCTGGTAACAACAGAACGTCATATTTTCTCATGCATGTAAAATAATATCCTTTTGATGATTGTTCCCAGATGCATTCTCACAAA
Source organism: Vimba vimba (assembly GCA_022828995.1). NCBI lineage: Eukaryota > Metazoa > Chordata > Actinopteri > Cypriniformes > Leuciscidae > Vimba > Vimba vimba. The sequence goes on along the minus strand of CM040830.1, from coordinate 34,346,340 downwards.
ATGTGCTTATTTTTCAGGTTGGTACAAAACAAAATCTCTGACGATGCAGCGTCAGACATTGCCGATGCTTTCAAGTCCAACTCTGCTCTGACACATCTGATGTACGATCGATAATTCCTCAGTATTTCAGAAATATCTTTAAAACTGTTTCACTGTTAATATCTTTACAACTGTTTCACATATGCAAGCATGTAAGTGGTCATTTCTGCATCTAAATTTACAGCATTCATTTTGTGCAAATGCAATGATGCAACTATTTTATTGCTCCATCTCACATGCTTTGCTCAACAGAATCTAATATGCTAATCAACATACAGTGCTATGCATAAGTTTAGACACCCATGCTAAAGTTGACTAAAAAGAGGAATAAAAAAATCATCTTTTGGAAATTGAACTTAATGCCTTAATTAAAAAAATTAGGAAAAATCCAACCTTTAAAGTTCCCTTGGCCTTTGGAATTAAAATAGCCCCACATCATCACATAGCCTTCACCATACCTAGAGATTGGCATGGTTTTATTTCAGTTAGCCTAATAGCTAGTTTGATTTGCATTGAGAGATGATCTTATGGAAAGTACTCCATGCCAATCTCTAGGTATGGTGAAGGCTATGTGATGATGTGGGGCTATTTTAATTCCAAAGGCCAAGGGAACTTTATCAGGATGCATAGTATCCTGGATCCATGAAGTAACTGGCCTTTAAAAATAAAAATCTGCCTGCCTCTATGGGAATTTAACATAGGGGTGTACTCACTTATGCACCCTGTATTTTAAGGAAGAACATTTATTTATTTACGATACATTATTCATTCACAAAGAAAACTGGTGTCCTTAAAGGTTGGATTTTTCCTAATTTTTTTTAAGGCATTAAGTTCAATTTCCAAAAGATGATTTTATATTCCTCTTTTTAGTCAGCATGGGTGTCTAAACTTATGCATAGCACTATAATACAGGTGAGAGTCGAAAAAACTAGAATATCATGCAAAAGTTCATGTATTTCAGTAATTCACCTTAAAAGGTGAAACTAATATATAGACTCATTACATGCAAAGTGAGATATTTCAAGCCTTTATTTGTTATAATTGAGATGATTATGGCTTACAGCTTATGCAAACCCTAAGTTCAAAATCTCAGAAATTTTGACAATGTAAGGCCCGTGAAATTGGTCCAATCTGCCGGTTCGCCAATACACGGGGAAGGAATCACGTGTTCTGTCCTCACTCATGCGAAGTATTGGTTGGTTAAATTTACAATACATTTAGTTATGTATTCTCTTGTTAATTCATCTGACTCCATAAATGAAAGGTTTTAATGATATCTGTGGATCATTAATCATGAGTGAAAGTTTGACTATTCCGTTTAACTCTTCAATGAAAATAATATCAAAGTCAGTTAGAATGATCAAATGTAACAATTTATTATGTCAGGTAAATGTATCATGCCAATTTCATAATCAATTCAAAGATAATCGATACAAAACATCAAATGCTCTGGAATAGAGAGAAGATGCAAACCCAACATTTAAGAAATACGTTAGGCTGAGAGATCTACATCTCCCAGCCTAACGGACCCATCTGAAATACAGAAAAAGGCCCCGATCTCCCTGCTGCACTTCATTAAATAGCCAGACCTCTTTCACATGTAAACGTGCTAACAAAGGAAATTTGCATTTAGAGGTAGCACCTCTGGATGTAGGGAGACCAGTTGTCTAGAGGCCAACCCCTCCTTGTATGCTAGTTATCCATAAACCTTCAAAAACCTTATTACCTTGTGTTTCACTTATTCTGGAAATAGGACATTTGTACCAGTTGCACTGTGACATTTTAAATGATACCAAACATGAAAATACTCTGTGATAATCATTTACATTAAGCTATACATTTTCTTGGGAGAAACCAGGTGATCATCTGAGCATGAGAGAGGGGGGTGAGGGGAGAGGGAAGGAGATGTAGATTAGGATGACTCGGAGGTGAGACTTTCGTCTCAATGATGCACGAGAGCCAGTTCAAATGCTAATCTCCAGAGAGGTCCTTTTGTCCTCTCAGGGCCTGGTCACCCCCAAAACAGACTGTCTGGAATTCCCTAATTTATCAATTCTTACAACAATGTTCATAAGCTGTAAGACAATCATCAAAATTATAACATATATAGGCTTGAAATATCTCACTTTGCATGTAATGAGTCTATATATTAGTTTCACCTTTTAAGGTGAATTACTGAAATACATGAACTTTTGCACTATATTCAAATTTTTCGAGTTTCACCTGTACATGTACACTTTATGCCAAGTAATGAACCTCAGGTCTGTGTGCACAATATTTGCTTCGACAGATTGAATAATTATTCGACTCTATACAGGCTAATGGAAAACGAGTTGACCATTCACGGAGCCAAACAGCTGTCTGAAGGCTTGACAAACAACACTACACTGAAGGAAGTCAAGTAAGATCTGTGAAACCTAGAGAGTTTGCATTATTTTAAGGCATAAAAGTTGTAATAAAAGATTATTCTGCCTTCATAGACACCTTGGTTAAGTCAAATTTTAAAAAGCATTGCATGAATGCCATTAATGCTCGATCAATGATGGTCGGGGTGAAAAGTAGTGATAAAATTGACTTTTTAACCCAGTATTAGTATTTGTGCAGTGTATTTTATTGCATTGACTTGGCAACATGCAAACTCAATTAAAAAAATGATTGTGAGTTGAGTCTATGTACACTCTTAAAAATAAAAGTTATTTGTTGGCATCAATGGTTCTGTAAAATCCACAGAACCTTTCCATTACACAAAAGGTTCTTTATAGTGGAAATATATTCTTTAGATTATTAAAATGTTCTTCATGCCAAGAAAATCCCCTTTTGGAACTTTTTTGGGAGCATAGTGTGTTCAAAATCACACACTCAAGAGGTGTCTATGTAGGCAGCTCACTAAATCATGGATCAGAGCCCTAGTTTACACGAGAAGATCACGGCACATGACCATGTCTTCCAGTTTCACACATTTCCACATTTTCTGATTTGTTCACAGCATTAAAGGAAAATGTGTTTCTGAAGAAGAACAACAACTCTTTGAGGGCGACAAGAGGCTTCGCTTCCGCTAAGAAGAAAAAGTAAAACACGTGATTTGAGAAAAGAAGGAAGTTGGCATAAAGCCACGGACGTTGGTTTACTTCTATAACAGAAGCGCCATCGGTTGCGAAGGCAACACTGATGCAAGACAGATTTATTACAGTCGTTGAGTTTCACACTAAAGCCAGAACTCAAGAAATTACATCAAGGCTGGGATATACTGTACAGATGAAAATTATGAATGTCATTTTTATAGATATATTACAGTTTGCTCTGAAAAGGGTGACACTTGTGCACTTATAATGGCGCTTTTTCAGTTCAGAGAAATCATTATTAATCATTTTAGTCAATTAGATGATTAAAAACCTGGCAAGTAAAAATATCACCAAGCTCTAATTCACACACGCACACAGAAAGACGTCCAGACAAATATTTAAAGATCTGTGCTTCAAAGAGTTTGCTTTTTTAATTTCATTATCTGTACATAGTTTTTTTTTTTTTTTTTTTTTACATATATGGAATGTTACAATATCTCTAAATCATTAAAAAAAAAAAAAAAAAAAAAAACTTTATGATCACCCGGGTGGTCACTGTTAACATACATAGACAAGCTCCTGTTGAATACTATTTTGTTCAACAAGAAACGTTTCCTTTGCATCAGGTTCCTCTCAATTGCTGTAAGGATGAAACTAGATCAGGCAGATCTTTACCTGATGGAGTTTGGTAGCACATTAAACATACAAACAGAAAAGACTCTCCATCTTCTATATCAAAAGATCAAGTCGGCTGTATCAGGGCTCAGATCTGCTGGAAACAGACGTTTGCACAAAGCAGCAAAAAATATGAAAGAACATCAAAACATAAAAAATTTGAAATGTGAATTTATTATTTACTTAAATGATATGCCATAAAAGGTGTTTTGCAAGTGGTCTGGTAAGGCTTTTTAAAAATAGTGGTGTTTCCCATGCAATGTATGCGCAATAATGTCATTATCTTCTGTTACGTGACCAGAAAACCAAAAACAGACTCGCACTGAAACAGGTTCTCGTCACCCTAAACATACATGATTAGCAGCATTTTAAAGCTATTATGGCACCTTGGATATGCCAGGCTGTACTACAGTAATAATCTGACAGTGGGAACACTGCGGAAAAACATTTTCTTCCTCAGTATTTTTCAGTAAAATATCAAGCAAAATGATCAGATATAAAGTTTTGCTTTCCTAAAAAAACACCCTAAGTGAGTTTATGCTCAAAACAAGAACAAATATCTGCCAAATAATCTTGTTTTTCTTGTGACTTAAGCAGATTTTTCTGATCCAGTTTTTTTTAAAGCATAAACTTGCTTAATTTTGAAGCTATTGTCAGAAAACAAGACTTAGTTAATATCTTAAGTAATGTGTGCATTTCAAGTAAATGTTTGTCGATTGAAGAATGATTAGATATTTATATAATTTATATACATAAGATAAAAATAATGAAGAAGAAAATCTTTTTTTTTTTTTTTTGCAGTGAAGATGCTTTCCAATTCAGCTTCGATGGGCCATGACTAGTCCACAGGTCAAATTCATCACCAAAACTAACACCTCATATAAACCTAACCACGTAAGGCTTTACGTGAGACTGGTAAAAACAGAATGAATGTAAATCTATAATCAAAAAAAAAAAATCCCTTGTAGAATCTCTGATTAGTAACTCTAAAAAACTAGTTAGCAGCGCATTTGTTTGAAGCGGTCAAAGCCTACTGGAGAACGACCACCTTTCTCCAAAATATGATATATTATTATCTCCAGCTGAAATGTGAGTGTTTAAATGATATAAATCACACACATGCCGTTCAGACTCTATAATTTAGATCAAACTATATGAACTGCACAAAATAAACAGATTGAGAAACTGGTGATAAAATCCCAAAGACGACAGAGACATGAAGCTTGTTCCAGCAGCTACAGGAGAATTAAAGACAAACACAACGACAGAATTATTCAGCACAATCTCAGGTCACATTTCAACACAAATAATCAAAGCCATTAAGATTTGTCACGTTATTTTCATAACAATCAAGCACATGTTCTGTAATGCAGAACGTACGAGTTATTACTGGAACACACATGATTTTTTTAAATGTAAATCAGAGCAGTACAATACTATCATAATGTATAAATACTTATACTGGAGGGGTGAAAATATGAATAATTCTCATGAAAATGTGTTGCAATGTGAAAAATATTAAGCTTTAGAATTAATTCCTTTGATTTTGAGGTGAAATATGACCTGGAGATTTTGTGAGATTCAGATTTGGCCTGATGTGGTGCCTTCCATTTCTCATATAAAATGGATGATCATATGATTTGATGCATGCACAATGAGTAAATAAACATAAAGAGCCCTAAATGACGTCATAGCTGAAGACTGAATCTCACCAAACCTGTCAAGAAATGTGATTTTATCATCACAAAATTATATTTTGCTTATAGAAAAAGGAGAGATTTTAGGACCTGTTACATTTTTATTTTACATTATTTTCATAATTAACCTCACCCAAAATTCAATATATCGTAATTAAAATATTGATAATTATGTTATCATCATGGTGGTATTTTCTGCGCCACCTTTATTTATTCTGATTGTAATAAAAATAATTGCATTACATTAATATTCCCCAAAAACAGACTTTTTTTTTTTTTTTTTCATTATGCAAAATATAATTCAGAATTTTTTTCTTCTGATTTTGACCTGGACATGTTTTGATGAGATTCACCCAAAATAATGTGTTGAATTAAGGCCCAGATTTGTCTCAAGACAAAACGTTGAATGTTCATGTGATGCACCTGCATAAGTGATCTTGAGATGTTCAGACGTCATGGAGAACCATGTGAGAGGCTACAGTGAATCTTTATCTGACAGATATTGCTACGAGACTCGAGATGTACAGGACATTCGTCCATCTGGGAATCCAGAGAGAAAACGGCTCCAATGCGAACACAACCGCGTCAGCGTCATGAAAGACAGGGCACTTCTCAGTATGGCTCAGGGCCGACCTGAATCAGGGGGTCACGTGTCCGTCATATCCAGGTGTCTTTCTACGAACATCCGAAACGCAGCCACTTCGGCCCTTGAGATCTGAAAATTAAGGCACTGAGAGACGCAGTCCCATTTACCAGAAAGTTTTGCAGAACAATCAATCACCCGATCATCCAATAATCAACGACATAAGAGTCAGCTGACCCCGAGTCCGGCCAATCAAAGAACGTAAAACAGCCAATGAAACGAACTTCTGCTAGATCAGCCTTCTTCACAAGTTTCTGATTGGAAAACTGTGCAATGGAGGAGAAAATCTCAAGGGTCTCGTCCTCTATTGTGGTTTTCATAGGTCTGCGATGTGGAAAGAGTTTCCCTGAATGAGTTTTGGCACACTAGGGTTTGTATGGCGACTAGGGAGAGTCGTGCTACGAGAAGAGAGGGACGTTCTGTGATCAGGACCGTCCTGCTCGGCCTGAAGAGACCAAAGTCACAGTGTCTGTGAGGAGGAAGAGAATTCACATTGCTGTCCGCTAGTGGGACACGTCGCTTCTCACGACCAGGAGGCTAGAGACATGAAACACAACGCAAACAATTAAAGAGTGTTAGAATGATTTAAGGCAAGACCATTGTTTTTTTCTTTTAGAAACTGGTCAATTTTGAGAGTTTGGGCCATTTTGCTTCTTTCAGACTAGGAAAAAAAAAACATCCAAATACACATTTAAGTGTTTATTTTATTGCACTTTATCAATTTTGCGTCTGTAGATTTCAATGACAATACATATCTTTACAGGCGATGAGTCAGAAATCTTCACTTCGGCAGCTTTATAGTTTTATTCAAATCTATTTTCTGAAGGGTTTTTTACATAGAGGTTTGTTTTTATATCATTCGCCTGATTTATAGAACATTTTATACCTAAAAACGTGAAAATGTATGTTTTATGGCTGTAGACAGTATTTTCTGATTTATTTACTGTGAAAAAGAGAGATATCCATGTAAAAACACATGTTGAACAAAATGAAACAAGAATTTTGGGTAACACTTTCTTTTAAGGTGACATAATTACACTTTTCTACATGTACTTAATATAGTAATAACAGTAAATGATGCATAATTACAAGTAACTAACCCTAAACCAAAACTTAACACTAACCCTAGTAACTCTATAGTAGGTACATGTAGTTAATTAATATTAATCAGTACTTATTTGAGTAAGTACAATGTAATTACGTCACCTTAAAATAAATTGTAACTGAATTTTGATCCTGGCGTTAACTAATGTTCATATTTATATTCTGGAAATGTACACAAATTAGTGTATATTTAATTATATAATGCCTAATTTGTATTTTCAAACATAACATCACACAAAATTTGTAATATAAAAAATGTTGGCATTTCATAATGTAATTAATCTGCTTTTTTTTTTTTCACTATTCACCTGGAGTGTCTTGCCTTATAATAATAATAATAATAATAATAATAATAATAATAATAACTGCATGCAGTTGAAGACAACATGAAACTGTTTTAGCTAGAGAGTTTGAGTCTTTAGTTTTGAACTCTAAAGTAATGTATATTTCTGTTTTTACACCGATTTCAGATTCAGTTCAGATCAGTTAATATGAAATAATTTTACCATGACATAAAATTACTAAGATTTTTTTTGAATAGGTTTATACAGAGAACAACGACACAAATCGGTGTTGCCTACACCGTGTTATCCTCTTTTTAAAATTTGCACCCTGTTGACTTCAATGGGGCAAGTTTTAAACCTGCTTTTAGCCTCTTAACATCCTTGATGTGTCATTACAAGTGCACAGCGAATGTGAGTGATTCCTTCAGAGTGATTACGGGTGAATCTGACTGCAGTAGATGTGAACGATATGAATAAAAGTGATGTTATTTCAGCCAGCGCACATACCTGTATTTACTTCCTATTTTCGGTCGAAGTCCAAAGTAATCGATTGTCGAGTTTACGCGCATAGGTTTAGTCATAGATATCATATAAAGGCTAGATGTCTTAAGGCGGAGTCACTTCCGGCATCACCGGCGGCCATCTTACCACAGGGCTCTGTGAATTAAGGTGAGTGAGCAGCACGCACACAAATCCTCTTATCTCGCTGAAATCTGGACGGATTTACAAACGGTTTGGTTTCTTACAAACGTTATTAACGTGGCTATAATTCTGAATGCTTAAACATTTTGAACATAATTATTCATATGTATGCAGTATAATAGCTACATCTCTGACGTTTATAACAAACCAAACCGTTTGAAAATCGGTAGAAAATTGAGCAAGTTATGGTTATTTAAAAGTACATGCACCATGTTATGAGTGAGCGAGCACCCTGTGGTAAGATGGCCGCCGTGTGCGGATGTCTAGCTCCATTGGCCAGCAGCGCGGACGAGACATCTAGCCTTTATATGATATCTATGGGTTTAGTTACCTATGATCACGCGTGTGAACTCGACAATCGATTACTATGGACTTCGACCGAAAATAGGAAGTAAATACAGGTATGTGCGCTGGCTGAAATAACATCACTTTTATTCATATCGTTCACATCTACTGCAGTCAGATTCACCCGTGTTCACTCTGAAGGAATCACTCACATTGGCTGTGCACTTGTAATGACACATCAAGGATGTTAAGAGGCTAAAAGCAGGTTTAAAACTGGCCCCATTGAAGTCAACAGGGTGCAAATTTTAAAAAGAGGATAACACGGTGTAGGCAACACCGATTTGTGTCGTTGTTCTCTGTATTGACAGCACTCCAAATTTACAAAAAAATGAGCTCAATGTTAAAATTGACCGGAGTTCTCCTTTAACATTTTATATAAAGTGTGCTGATTAAATCAATACGACAAGGAACTTTTTTTTTAAAGAACATAAACAGTGTTCATTTTTATTTAAAAGCACATGCATATGTCAATAAGTGAAAAGGATCTCTCTGACATAATTGATGTACACGTGAATTCACTTGATTCAGGAGTGTGAATGTGTGTTACCTGTGCAAAGGTGAGAGAGGCGCTTTTAATCTGAAGGATGCTCAGGACACGATCGGTTCACTTCAAACCACTCATCAATACAGCTGAAAGAAAGCAGTGTTAATATAAGAGAAAACAAACTCACGTCACTTACACACACACACACACACACACACACACACACACACACACACACACACACACACACACACACACACACACACACACACACACACACACACACACACACACACACACACACGAAGAGCTTTACCCTTTGTGATAGATGCAGAGGCAGGGCAGGCGAGCGATGGTGTCTCCCTGGACCAGATCCTCCAGACATATTGCACATTCTCCTGCGTCCTTTGACAGGACGTCCTCTGAGAAACGACAAAGAGGAACACTCAAAATCAGACACTCTCTGAGTGTAATCAAACTCTGAAAGATTGTAAGTAATTCATAAATCAGGAGGATTAGGACAGTTTGTGGCCAAAGAACTTCCATGACTTTTACAGTTTCATTTGATAACTGGAAAAGGAAAATATACAATGAAACCACACACACACACACACACACACACACACACACACTAGAAATGAACATGCTTTAGAGCTGTCAATAGTGAGACACTTCACTTCAGGTTACCGAATTGAACCTGCTAATAAATGCAAGTCATGCTGCATAAACACATCAGATCAATGACTGTTATATCTAATCATTTTCATGAAACTTCTGTGTAAATCATTCATGACACCTGAAACGCTTTGAATTAAAGACAACAATATAAAAACAATTTACCCAGAATTTAACTTGCGTTTCATGAATCAGGCCCAACATGTGGGAGTCTCTTTTATAAATGAGCAGAAGGTGGCGCTGAAGACCAGTTTTTCTGACCACTGACTCGTTCCTGCTGTTTACATGCAGAAGAAACTGCACAGGGTCCAAATCAAACACTCACAAACCATTTCACATCTGTAATGTGATGCATTTCAGCATGAAATGCGATATTAAATGAGCAAAAATTCATTAATTAGATGGTGAAAAGTGTCTATGAAATAAGTTTGTGATAATAGATTATCAAAACTTTTTAGTTACATGCATTGATGAATTATTCACAGACGTGGAACATGATGAAGTAAAATAAGATCAAGTTTGATTTGAGGCTGAAAACTGAAGCAAAAATAAGAGCTAATGTTTTGAGTTCGATAAACCCAGATGACAGCGGTCAGTGTTTGTTTGCAGACAGAGGTGAACACACACCTGTGGCCCTTCACACGGGACCATATGAGGATTTACATATAAACACAACACTTTACAGCCTGAAGGCCCTCATTTCACACAGCTGAATATTCATTAGACATGTGACTGTGATTTATATGAATCTAAACTAGATTTGCATAACCTGAGGGAATAGTGCTAAAGTTTGAGCTATGTTCAGGTTGTGGTACTTTTAGGTTCAGAATAAATTAAATGAAACACCCTTGCAATCACTCACAACACCCTAACGACTACATAACACCCGGCAACCACTCACAACACCCTAACGACCACATAACACCCCGGCAACCACTCATAGCACCCTAGCGACCACATAACACCCCAGCAACCACTCACAGCACCCTAACGACCACATAACACCCCAGCAACCACCCACAACACCTTAAGAACCACATAATACCCCGACAACCACTCACAGCACCCTAACGACCACATAACACCCTTTCCACTCACAACACCCTACCGACCACATAACACCCTGGCAACCACCCACAGCACCCTAACGACCACATAACACCCCGGCAACCACTCACAACACCCTACCGACCACATAACACCCTGGCAACCACCCACAGCACCCTAACGACCACATAACACCCCAGCAACCACTCACAACACCCTAACGACCACATAAAACCCTGGCAACCACCCACAGCACCAGAAAAAACACATAATACCCTATCAACCACCCACAGCACCCTAATGACCACATAACACCCCGGCAACCACTCACAACACCCTAACAACCACATAAAACCCTGGCAACCACCCACAACACCTTAAGAACCACATAATACCCCGACAACCACTCACAGCACCCTAACGACCACATAACACCCTGGCAACCACCCACAACACCTTAAGAACCACATAATACCCCGACAACCACTCACAGCACCCTAACAACCACATAAAACCCTGGCAACCACCCACAACACCTTAAGAACCACATAATACCCCGAAAACCACTCACAGCACCCTAACAACCACATAAAACCCTGGCAACCACCCACAACACCTTAAGAACCACATAATACCCCGACAACCACTCACAGCACCCTAACAACCACATAAAACCCTGGCAACCACCCACAACACCTTAAGAACCACATAATACCCCGACAACCACTCACAGCACCCTAACAACCACATAAAACCCTGGCAACCACCCACAACACCTTAAGAACCACATAATACCCCGACAACCACTCACAGCACCCTAACAACCACATGGCAACCACCCACAGCACCAGAAAAAACACATAATACCCTATCAACCACCCACAGCACCCTAATGACCACATAACACCCCGGCGAGAAAACACTTTGTCATATTATATCTAACAACTGTCTATCACAAATAATTACATTCTATTATAAAGTAGTATGTTATATACACTAACTATAGTAAGCATAACTTTTTAGTAACGAGTTCTAGAAGCTTTAAATACCTTTATTGTGAAGGTGGTAAACAAAAGCTAAACAAAATATACACAAACTTCATGATTTTAATAACCAGGCACTTCCTAAAAAACACTTAAGAGGAAAGAAAAGAAAATGAATGTCAATATCAATGCTTGAGTATCTGAGAGTTTGTACATTCAGCAAACAGAGATCTTAATAGTCTAACTGGAAATTATCATCATCTTATGCTAATACGACTTAGAGTTCATTAGTGGGTGGGAATTCCCAAGGAATAGACATCATATATCAAACAGAAGTGATCCGACACAAATACCGACCGGATTAGAGTCGTAATGTTATACGGAGCCGCGCTGCAGCTCTCAAACTATTCTCATCTATCAGGACAGTGACGTTTATATGCGTGTCCTGAACTCTTAAAGGTGAAGTGTGCGAATTAATGTTGCCTACATAATATGAACTCAAACATTTCTCATAAATTGATTTCATTAATTAATTTTATAGTTCTATACTCTTACTGTAAAACTATGGACTCAATTTGGCCTGTTTTTATTTCCCATAATGAATTTTAGAAACATCTCAGCCCAAGTTGATACTTGAATGAAACAAATCTGTGAGTTTTGAAAGAGAAACTTCTGAAGAATATATTTGACCAAATACTTCATAAATAATTTTTATATTTAAAATGGGTTCAAATGAGATGAATTCTGTATTTTTCAGAGTATTCCTGTAATATTAACACCATCTTGATGAGCAATTTGCAGAGATGCGTATCAGAGCTGTGAATGTCACTGGGAACGCTGTTAAACCGCCGAGACTGTGACATCTGCGACACTCGCTGGCTAAAATAAACAGAGTCATTAACTGTTACATAATACTGGATAAACCTTCCCGTTATGGCCGGCGCATGAGCGGTACACTGGGTCACATGAGACGGCAGATGACAGCGGCGCATGGACTCTGAGCGACTGACCTCAAGTGCACAGGGTTGAATTCCCACTGGGAACTTTCCAGATCTGGGAACACACGGATAACATGGCAAACCAAGAGCTGAGCTGGCCTTATTGGGCCAATCTCACCCGTCAAGAACAAATCTGGGTCATATTTCACACCAAAATCTAAATAAATCATAAAAATCCATATTTTGTATAATTTATAATTATATTTCCCAACAGTCTCTAAAAATTTATAAGAGCCCAAATATATAGCTCCAAAATTTACTTCAACGAAAAATATCAAATCTTATTGGAAAATGAGAATGCAAAAAAAAGTATTTTAGCAATAGTAAATATTTGTTGTACTGCCTTTACTGTATTACAGTAAAATATATGTTTGAGAATACCTTAGAGAGTACCAGGAACACACACACACACACACAAAAAAATTAAAGTGCCCCTTTAAAAGGTTCCTAATTTTGTTTTGGAGTCTCCTACAATAGGTTTATGTGCAACCAAGCTCAAAAAACACTTTCATTTTCTCATAATATACATTTCAGCATAACCTCTTTTCACAGTGTCTGAAATGGTTCGATCAAGAATTCGGTCTCTCTAAATTCCTACTTTCCTAGGGTCTACTCTGCTCTGATTGGTCAGATGGCCCAGTCTGTTGTGATTGGTCTACTCTGCTCTGATTGGTCAGATGGCCCAGTCTGTTGTGATTGGTCTACTCTGCTCTGATTGGTCAGATGGCTCAGTTTGTTGTGATTGGTCTACTCTGCTCTGATTGGTCAGATGGCTCAGTTTGTTGTGATTGGTTCCTCAGCGCCTGATACTACACAGTGATACAAACAATAATGACAGCGTCAGTCAAAGTGGATTTGCTTTTGCAGCGCAGAAAACAGCTTCTTCTTGACATTAACAAACCAAACTCTTCCAGGGCTCAGCTACAACTACAGTGTTTGAGGGCGGGTCAAAGTAGATGATGTTCGCGGGCAGCCAATGAAGACCATGCAAATTTGTAACAAACCTACGTAGGTTCAAGCAGGAAGTGACACTGGAATTGCTGACGGCTCGTTTAGTCAGTTCGGAATCTACGGGTTCTTTTAGGAGACAATAACTTTTTATTTGTCGTAGACTTTGATCTTTAAAATTTTGCAGACCTTCTACATTCACAGACAGCTGAATATTCGAAAAAGCATAATAGGGGCACTTTAAAAAATCTGTATGCATTACAATCATGAGAAGTTGGAGTGAAATATACTAAATTGTCATGAAAACAATATCACAAGAAAAAAGAAAAAAAAACCTGCTAAAACACTGCTCCAACTAATCCATTAAAATTAAAATTTAATTTAAAATATGTTGTGCTTAGGGAAATTCATGGGCACAATTTTATTTGTCCTGCACACCAATAAGATTCTGTTTTTAAGATAAACTTTTGACTGCGATACTTGAAGACAACATGCTGTGAGTGAGTGAGTGAGTGTGTGTGTGTGTGTGTGTGTGTGTGTGTGTGTGTGTGTGTGTGTGTGTGTGTGTGTGTGTGTGTGTGTGTGTGTGTGTGTGTGTGTGTGTGTGTGTGTGTGTGTGTGTGTGTAAGCAGAGCTCAGCTGTGGTGTCAGTGACACTGACACAGGCAGAATGTGGACTGAACTTGTACGACCCGTCGTACGACTGCAGTGATTAGAACCAGCAGTCATGACCTTGAGAGAGTGACGGGAACAAACAGCCATGGAGAACGCCGGGAGAGACACAGTAAACATGAACGCCTGCTTACAGTTTACACACACACACACACACACACACACACACACACACACACACACACACACACACACACACACACACACACACACACACACACACACACACACACACAGCATGTGCTGCAAATGCAAGTACACAAGCCGATCAATATCTACCTTGTACATGCTCAAAGCCGTATCGAATATGCAATAACTTCTCCTTCAAGTCTTTCTGCATTTGCATCAAGTTAAACTTATCTGAACTTGCTGGAAACATCATTCGCTAATGTTTGTCACCGCAAGCCACTGAAAACGAATGAATTCTTGTTTTGCCACTGAACAGGCTTTACTTTGCCCTTTAAGACACACAAACGCAGAGGGAAGTCTTGCAGGTGACGTCACTGTAAAGGTTCCTCTCTCGTGTCTCTCTGATTGGCCTCACTGCACAGATGATGTCACGATCCACATCACACCCTCATCATGACCCTGCGCTCTCTAACTGGGCACATCCACCAACACCAGACGCAGAGAGACTGCCGGGATGTCCGGGTCATATTCACCCCCAAATCAAAAGGAAAATTATGCAAAATGCAAAAGAAAATAGCATCAAGACATTAGTTTCAAGAATTAAGCACATTTAGCCCCCAAAATATATTTATTCTCATTAGTGTGTTGCAAAACAACAATATATTATTTGTACACCACGGTATTGTTTGTTGTACTGCATATTTATTCATAAAAAAAAAAATTATATATATATATATATATATATATATATATATATATATATATATATATATATATATATATATATATATATATATATATATATATATATAATAAAAAAAATTAAAACATCTGTATGCATTACGCTTGTTATATTCCACATTTGTAAGTTACTTTGGATAAAAGTGTCTACTAAATAAACGTACATGTAAATGCATTGCAGAATGAAAAGAGTGAAATGTGCTTAATTGTCATGAAAATAATGTCACAAAGTAAAAAATAAGGGTCCTAAACTGGAGAGTTAGCCTACTTTATGAAATATATAGCGTAATTATTATATTTTTCTTTCGATGTTAGGTAAGACCTCAACAAGTTTTTATGAGATAAGAAAAAACAATCACTGCACACATTTTAAATGGGCCATTTTTGTACCTTTTAGTGCCCCATTTAATTCCTCAGTATATGAAATCAGTCATCTGTAACTTATAGACATCAGTATTGGCCGACCTCTAAATCTAATTACATCTATCAGCTAAAACCTTTTAAATAAGTGATCCAAAAGGGCATTGTGGCTGACTACTTTGGAAGATTTTCTTCTCCTTTTTCTTTTTGTGGTCTGTATCTACGAGAAAGATGAGTATTGATTACCTCTTTATTCCTCTGACTGCTGTTCATCTGGTGCAATACTTCTGCTGATAAACCCCATTCCCAAACCTGCAGTTACAACAACTGAACACTTTTCTGAGAGAAAAAAAAAAAACATTAATGTGCTGAAGTATGGAAAGAAATGTGGTATATGTGGTCTATGTTCAGGAAGGCAGACACCTGCATGTTTTACTTGCAGCGCTGGAGAGCATGATGAGATTGATCACTCATCAGAGAGAAAACACACAGGGAAACTGTACAAGAGCCTGTACTCTTGATTCTCACATGAACAAACAGGGTTCATGACCTATACTAAATCAAAGCACGTTCACATTGCAGTAAACCTGATACAGAATAGACAACTCAAGACATTCTACAACAAAATTCAGAAAACCGAGCGCAGATAGAAAGGCACATGTCCTTGACACTGAAGAGATAACGTTTTAAATAAAACAAAGAATTTTGGGAGTAGGTTTTACAAGAAAATACTATTTCTGTCTTTCTACTTCAAAAGTTCACGGTTAATTCAATGCGTTACCTGCCATTTCTTTGTAATTATTTGTGAAATTTACTAGCAATTTCTGAGTGAAAATTGTTTCTACACCAAATTTTTCAGGATTTTCCAAAGTTTTAAATATAACAAAGTTACACTTTACAATAAAATACCATTTCAGTCTTTCTACTTACTGTAAATCTCACATTTAATTAGAAGTGTGCGATAATATCGTATTTGTTATTTTACCAATATGCAAGCTGACATTGTGCAAAAAATTAGAATGCCCCAAAAATATCCCTTTATGAGTTTAAAAATATATATATTTATAACATATAGGCAAGTAATATCACAAGCAAGAGTGACTACGTTTACATGTGCAACAATAATGTGATTATTTCTAATAATCAGAGTAAGGTCTTAATCGCAGTCAGATGTTTACATGACACGAGCAGAACTCTTCACCCAAGTTTACATGCATTTTTCATTATTCGCTAATAAGTATGGTTATACCACGCTCAGATAGGCATATACAATATGTATGTTCCCGGCCATTGTTTTTATCTACTCGCATCAAATTCAAAATACATTTTTATGGACGTACTGGATATTATTCAGCACCGTGATGAACATCGCAATGCCGGGTTTGTCGTTATTTACATGCCTGTTTATTGCAATTAAAATCAGCGTACACCACATAGTCTAATGCAAATACGGTTATTGTGATTATGAGCTTAATCACATTAGTTTGATCGAAGCATTGCGTTTACATAAGGTAAAGTTTAATTGCAATATTGCCAAAATCCCATTGTAATCGCATTATGAGGGTGCATGTAAACAGTGCAGTTTTCCCGAATATCAGCACATCGGAGCAATCACGAATGTGATATTGAGTTTATACAACAGTTCAACAAACAAGAAGTTAATATTGAGTGGGACACAATATTGTCTGTTTTTGTACTGTTTCGCCGATGAAAATAGTTCGAAACGAAGCCAGAGCAAAATTGTTGTGCATCTCAGAGCAACTTTTTTCGTACTTGAATGAATCGCTTGAATCAACGATTCAATTACCCGTTCATAAAGACAATCATATAGCCTAATTATACTTATTGAAAAACAAAATAAATAGAGATTTTATTTTTTTGTCAATATCACACACCCCTACAATTAATTCAGTGTGTTACATGCCATTTCTTCATAATTATTTGTGAAATTTATTAGTAGTTTCTGAGTGAAAATTGTAAATTCTACAAATGTTTTACAACGTACAAAAACAAAATTTGATTATAGAAGACTAAATGTCAAATTAAATGAGAAACTACTGGACAAATGTGTGGCGAACTCATAAATTCTGTAATCATTTTTAGCGTTTTTACTTTATTAGTAAAGTTATTAGTTTTGTGCAACTGTTACTAAAATGTGTTCTTGTTTCTCCAAAGAACAGGAAGCAAACATCCCTGTATAGTATATATTTACTGTATTATAGTAAAATTATGTTTAATTACCTTTGAGACTAATAGGAATTACAAAAAACAATGAGAGATTGTCCTTAATTATGAAAATAATGTCACAGGGCAAAATATAATGAGGGTCCTAAAAAGGACAGTTCCTTTATGAAATATATAATCAGTTATATTTTTCTTTTGATTTTGGGTATGATCTAGACAAGTTTTCATTATATGAAATCAGAGATTAAATAAGAGCAAACTATTGGTCACATGAGGACAAATGAGTGGCGACCTCATGTACATCATGATCATGCCGTTATTAGTGCGTCTGTGACTGAAGCGTGTTATTATTTCCCCCGAGATCAGGAAGCAAACATCCCATATTTGATCCGAGCTCACGTCTCGCCGCAGACGTTCGAGTTAAAGGTCGCAGGTCGCTAGCAGCGTGGTTGGCATGGTGACGCTATTCCCTACGGCTTAACATAAGATCGGCAAATTATTCACCCTCTCAGGGGCCGGTTCACCCCGTCTCACCTCGGGACTGAGCACCGCATCTGTATCATTAGGATGATCGAGGACATTATGGCACCCTTACTGTGAAATCTATAGATCCTATAAAGTAATTAAAATGCATGTCGCAGCTGGACAACCCTTGATGGATCACTAAGCAGGAGATGAGACTAGCCAGTTACTGAGATACAAGATGATCACTAGCATGGTTAGAGAGTCATGTAAACAAGATGTAACTATAGATAAACAAAGACAAGCTAAAAAACAGGAATAACCTCATAACAGACACAAACTAAACCTGCAGGCTTTTTCTGCATTTCCTGTGCTGATTTTGTGGTAAACTCTGCTGAGAAGATTTAAACATGATAAAGTGTTAAATAGAGCTGACAGAGACTTTTAAACTAGTTTGTCAAGCCACTCAATAGGAAGTTAACCCTATAAAGCTACTGTATCATATTTGATACACACAATTTTAAGGCCTCTAAAGGATCAACATGATCAAAATTTTGAATTTGAAAAACCTGATGTACACAATCGATTACATGCCTTCTGTTGTCTGACTGATAGTTTATACTTTTTTTTTTTTTAACAGTTTTACTAAAAATCATGTTCAGATGAGAGCAGCAAATATAATCCATCAGGTTTTTGATTAGCTTATTTGTTCATATGTTTTGAAACTATACAGAGGTTTGATGATAAACTAAGCATTTAAATATCATCTTACGAAGACATTATTGGGTGACGACTGATATTTATATGCATTATGTAAGTAGTTGCTATACTGTCATAAAGATCTCATCGATACATTACAAACTATCAGAATTTAATATTTTTTGACCATATTTATATCAGCAACTGAACCAAATTGCATATGTTTGCTCAGTTTGGCTCAGTTTTATTTTCTAAATAAAATGTAGGTGTATACTATATCATCAAATATGAGCAAATAAAATAAACAAATAAAATTTTAGATCTAAACAAATTCAAGTCAGATTTTGCGCTACAAACATCCATGACAGCTTTTAAATTATCCATGCTGCCAAATAATTATAATATATGCCAACGTGGATTATAAAATCATTTTAGTACGGCCATTCAAAACCTGAGGGTCAACCATGTCGCAAAGTGATCACCAACAGAATCATTTTGGGCGGGGATTAATGTAAACACAGATATCAGATACCAGTCATATCTAAAGTAAATGTCAACAGGCAGAACAAAACCCCCCGGATATGGTAAAAAAAAAAAAAAAGATCAGATCTGTGCATTAAGACTTGCAGTGTAAACACAGCCTAAAGTTTCGGCCCTAAATGTAACCCTCTAAACCAGTGTTTCTCAAACCTTTCGACTCTGAAGCCCCTTATTTTCCACAATAATATTCAAAAGCCCCATAACTTTTCCAGCTGTTGATGATTAAGGCTACAATATGTATTTTTTTTCACCACTAGGGGTCGCTAACCTCTTACAATAACAAAGGCGTAGGTTGATGACGCATAAGCGGAATCATGGAACTTGCCGTCATGCCGAAGGATCTAATAATGTTTATGGATGAGTGAATACATTGATGTTTTTAACGTGTGGTATGAAGCAGGTCGAGATTGCTAATCAGAGACAGATATCAGCGCCACACGCGAGTCCCGCGGATATAAAGGAATAAGGACATTTAATTCTACCGAACTACCTGCAAGTGCAGAATTACTACTCACACAGGTCAGTTTATTTGACGAATGAAACTTGTGAGGTAATGCAGCGCTGTTTCACTTGGTCTACACTATCACACTAAACTGCATTTGAGTGTTGAAAGTTATAATGTTATTCTATGTGTTAGTTTATTCCATTGCGTTCAGAAAATCAAATACTTCTTGTCGTACCAAGGACTAAACGCCTTCATAAAGGTGGCCGCACTTTCACTGTTATGGGACCGAGATTATGGAGCGGGCTGCCTCTATCTATTAGATCTGCTAAATCTATATCAGTATTCAGGATCTTGCTCAAGGCGCATTTATCATCGACCGCTTATAACAGGTAATCTCAATGTGGTGTCTGTGTGCGAAAGAAAGAAAGAAAGAAAGAAAGAAAGAAAGAAAGAAAGAAAGAAAGAAAGAAAGAAAGAAAGAAAGAAAGAAAGAAAGAAAGAAAGAAAGAAAGAAAGAAAGAAAGAAAGAAAGAAAGAAAGAAAGAAAGAAAGAAAGAAAGAAAGAAAGAAAGAAAGAAAGAAAGAAAGAAAGAGAAATAAACAAAGAAAGAAAGAAAGAAAGAGAGAAATTAAGAAAATAAATAAAGAAAAAGAAAGAAAGAGAAATAAACAAAGAAAGAAAGAGAGAGAAAGAAATAAATAAAAGAAAGAAAGAAAGAAAGAAAGAAAGAAAGAAAGAAAGAAAGAAAGAAAGAAAGAAAGAAAGAAAGAAAGAAAGAAAGAAAGAAAGAAAGAGAGAAAGAAATAAAGAGAGAAAGAAATAAAGAAATAAAGAAAGAAATGCTCATCCTCCATGTATCTTGAAATGGCCTGATACGTTTGTCAGTTCTGATTAAGTGGCACAGGAAGTACAACAATACGGGGACATCATCACAGCACACCGCACACCGCACACACGCGCACGCATGCGTCACAGAGTGGCCCAGTCAGCTGAAGAGCTAATTAAAGTTGAACAGAGCGCTATGCTCATGATAACTCAGAGCGGACAGTTATCGATTCGGCCCAGCTTCTCAGAGCCTTTTTTCCTGCCCTCACAATCTCGCTCTTAAGAAGTTGGCGAGGCTGAGGGATTTCCTGTCACACGGCCAGAGTCTTAGCATGCAGCACAGACTGCTGGGATCCACTACGGGCTGAACACGCTCTCCTTCATGCAGGACACGGACTGACACAGGCTGAGCAGTGCAACAGGACCAGCATGTGTGGCTGCTGTGCATCATGGGAATGCTTAGCTCAAAGTTTCTTGCAGAGCGAGATGAATCGGACATGTTTGCACGTTCAAAAACATCGTATAAATGCAACACAGAGTAAGACGCTGAGAGGTGATGCACGAGCAAAATATAAAATTTACTGAAACATTCAAGCATACGATTTTCATTTTTGTTAAAGGATTAAAGGATTTTGCAACATACATACATACATACAATACATAAATGAAGAATCAGCGTTTTTGAACGAATCTCTTGAATGAATGATTCAATGAGAAATACATGTGTCGCCACCTACTGGTGTAACAATGCAATTGATGCATTTATTTGAAATGTCATGTTACTTTCAAAAGATGATTTAGGCGGCGCTCACATATCGCGCATAAAAACGCGTCGAAAACGCTAGGCGCGCCGCGTTCTCCTTTTTCCAAAGCGCTCGGGTGGTTGCGCTCCGGAGGCGTCTGTCGTTGCTAAGCTTGGTTCTTGTCACGTGACCTGCGGTGCGCTTGCGGCATTCTGAAAAGTTGAGATGTTTTTATCTCGATGCGGCGCGGACGCGCTTGGAAAAACCGAGCACGTCGCACCGCGACCGCGTCGCTTCCATTATGAGAGCGCATACCGCGCGGCTACATTTGAAATAACGAACTTGCGCGCGCAAAAGACGCGATATGTGAGCAGGCCCTTACTCTATTTTGGTCGCTACCGAAGACATCAGTGTTTATATCTGAACTAGAAACTTTTATCCCAGTACTTCTGTGATCATTTGAATTGTAACAGAAATAACGATGCTGTTTGTAGAGCTTTTACACCCATATATGACAACCGCGGTTTAACAGGCAGAGCCAATAAGATCACGTGGGTGTTTAAATCAAGAATCGTGCAGTTCTAATAAATATATAGGATTTTCTAAATAGGACAATAGGAAATGTGAAATATATTTATTATTAATTTAAAATATTATAATTTAATATGAAATATCCATTTATAATTTGCTTCTGATGCTTTAAAAATAATGGGGAAAAAATTTATTAAATCCTACACCACATATTTTTTTTGGAGATTTTGGGTATTGCCTGGCATTTTCACTTGGTGTTCCCTCATCTAATGGCTCTTGATCTCCTGAGTTCAACTAATAAATATTAATGAACTGTGTTTGCTGAGAGTGTTTAATAAATGTGGCAAGCATCTGGTTCCTGACTAGCGCTTCCTTCCAAACGTCTGAGAGCTGAAGTGAAGATACAGACACTACAGTGGTTTATTCATCATCTCTATTATGTTCACTGCCAAGTTCTCTACATGTGGTGCTGTGAGTGTGTTTGGCCCAGATTAGCAGCAGAGGCCATGTGTTGAGACGGGCCCCGGAGGGAGAGCATGCATCTGGTGTTTGGTGCTCTGTGGGCTTCAGCGAGAGGCAAGAGATGGAGAGACACACACACACACACACACACACACACACACACACACACACACACACACACACACACACACACACACACACACACACACACACACACACACACACACACACACACACACACACACACACACACACACACACACACACACACACACACACACACACACACACACACAGCCATATCCCTCTAAAGCCTCAAGAACCTGCCATGATCACCAGGTAAATGTTATCCATTTATATTCCATAATCTGACATGTTTCTGAGTAAAACAGAATATTGAACGAGAAAAACCGAAGGACAGAACTTGATTTTATCCATGAGGAGTTGACTGGAAGGTGATTTTTCAGCTGAATTTTTCTCTACTTTGATGAAAGATTATAAAGACAATTTTTTTTCTTTATAATAATATGCACAGACAAATTGTTTAATGAGACCAGGACCAAAATAACACGAGCTAAGAAAGTAAATAGAGTAACTTTTGACTTCATGATAATTTTAAAGATAACCTGTAATCATAATTTATAAGAGTTTATATTTGCTTCCCTAATAAATATCCTAGTAAGTCCACAATTCTTAAGTATGAATTATGTTTATTTTTATATTGTATGTATGCAAGCATGTATGTATGTATGTATGCATGTATGTATGTATGTATGTATATGTGTAATATACCTAAACCTTTAACAATTTGTTTTTAATTATAAGAAAGAGTGTTTCCTTTGAAAACACCACAACTATTCAAAGCCATTTTTAGTGCTGAATACTCCATTTCAATCATAAATACGTCATATTACGGAGATTAAATGTGCTGCGGATGGATTGGAAAACTAGTTTATACTGCCTAATATTCAGTACACAACCTACCAATATACTAAAATAGAAGAACTGAGGATAAGGATATATTATGGAAAGATAAAACAGCATGTAGTTATTGTCCACAGAGGTTTTTAGAGAAAGACATGATCCTCATTCAACCAGCCCCATTGATTTTCATTTTACCGCTGCTTTATTTGCATCCTTCAATGCTGTTGTGTTACTGTACTAAAATTAGCTGCTGTCGTCAATGAGCCAGGGGGGCATTTTTCACTCTCAGCCAAAAACTAAGGGTGAGTAATGGAATAAACCAAAAAGTGGTGTCAAGAAAATGTTTTTTTTAATAAAGACTTGCACGTAAATCATGTTTAATTAATGTATATTTTGTAATAATTCTGTTATTCAGTAAATACAGCTCTCGAATGATGGCGTTGATCAGGCTTGACTTTTCCCCCAATGGTTGTTCTCCGTCACACAAACCTGGCAGCCACGGCACTAACCGCTGGAAATCTCATGTTGTTTTAGATCAGATTTTTCACTATAACATCTCTCGGTTTGGCACATTCCCCAGCTGCACGGAGGACTCTATCGTCCCGCTGAGTTTATGGAAACTGACGATGCCTAAAATCATGACAAAGGGCTATAAAAACAAGATGACTAAAAGATTCAGACAGAAAAAGAGGACAAATTCACGCTCGGGTTGAGGATTATGGCTGAACGGATTCTATATGATATTAACTATATAAACTTTTTAAAACAATGATAAATGAGTCAGTAGAAAGCCAATGAAGCCCTGTTTACACCCGCTACTAACGTCAGGTCAAGACTCACATTCAACAGTACAAGATCAGGGGCCAGTTGCAGAAACAGCAACTGTGTCTTAGTATGATCAACTAGCAGTAAGTTAATCAGTGAATCAGTTTTAACATTTTTGGTATCAAATAAGACCAATCTACACTTTTATTTAACTGACTTCAAGTTATGAAAAGTGTTAAAGAAAAAAAAAAAATGTATGACTAACTTGTAAAACTAGTCTTAGCAGTTTATGCAACAGGCAGGACTAGACCCTCAAAGACCCAGACTGGCTTAACTTAAATAACAATGAGCAATCCACTCAAAATGCCATGTTTGCTGTGAGAAAATTTTGAGAATTTTTTTTTATTATTGTGGAGCAAAATAGTGTAGACTTTTTACTTGCATTTTACTAATGAAATCTGATCATAAATCTCATAGGCAGGCCAAATTCAATCACATAATTTTGCTGTTGATATAAAATTAAGCAACATGGGTTTTAATTGTATTTGCAAAATGTTTTATTTGTTCATTAAGTTTTCTAAAGAGCATGTCATTAAACTAGTTTCATGACCTTTCCTTGTCTTGACTAATAATAATAATAATAATAATAATGATAATAATAAAATATAACTCGAGTGCTTTTAAAGGAAATGCACAAATATACATTTTATTAATAATAATAATAATAATAATAATAAATATAGCTGCAAGCAGCAATACGGGGCCAAGCCCTGCAAGGCACAGCAAGCAAAAGCCGCTGTAGCGCAATGCGGAGCCAGAAGAGCAAAACATCAGAAATTTAATGTACATCAAGCACAGCAAGTTCTGTAAGCACAGCAAGTTCTGTAAGCACATTAATTACAGCAACACAGCAAGCATTTAAGCACCAACAGCAGTGCGGAGCCAGAAGAACAAAAAGAGCAGAAATTGAATATACATGTAAATGTACATCAAGCACAGCAGCGCAGCAAGTATTTAAGCACCAACAGCAGTGCGGAGCCGGAAGAACAAAACATCAGAAATTAAATGTACATGTAAATGTACATCAAACACAGCAAGTATTGTAAGCACTGCAGCGCTGCAAGCATTTAAGCACCCACAGCAGTGCGGAGCCAGAAGAACAAGAAGAGCAGAAATTGAATATACATGTAAATGTACATCAAGCACAGCAGCGCTGCAAGCATTTAAGCACCAACAGCAGTGCATAGCCGCAAGAACAAAAACAGCAGAAATTGAATATACATGTAAATGTACATCAAGCACAGCGAGCATTTAAGCACCAACAGCAGTGCAGAGCCAGAAGGAATTTAAATGACAACTTCATACACAACTTTAAAGTCATCCCACATGGGACTCGAACCCACGACCAGAATGGTTCAGGATTCTAGATACATGGTTTAGCAGATTGCACCACTCAGAGGATGTACAATCACAAACTGCAGAGGAGAGCTTCAGTGTAAGAATGAGCACACAAAAGCAAGTTAACCAGATTAGCATGCTAAGCTAGCTTAATGCTAATGTAACTTATGGTTAGCCAATGTGGAGCCAGAAGAGCAAAAAGAGCAGAAATAGAATGTACATGAAGAACAGATAGGTTCAGAAGTACTTATGGATGAAATCAAAACAAGCAGCATTAGCGCAATAGATTAGAAAAATGCCTGAACAAAACAGGAATCAACACAATTTTTATACTCATCCAACACAGGGTTCGAACCTACAACCAGAACGGCTCAGGATTAGAAGCACATGGTTTAGCAGACTGCACCACTCAGAGGATGTACAATCACAAACTTCAGATGAGAGGCTTCAGTGTAAGAATGAGCACACAAAAGCAAGTTAACCAGATTAGCATGCTAAGCTATCTTAATGCTGATGTAGCTTATGGCTTATGATGACGTGGTACATCCAATCCTGGCAAAAAAGATATCCTCGGATTCGACATGACGCAAGGAATCGATAGAGACCAATTTTATGATTTTGTGACAAACTGTTCACAAGTTACAGCCTCTGAACCAATTATGGGTCGACCTCGTTAAGTTTGCGACATCATAACTTTTTTTTTCCAGTAGAGCAAAAAAATCGGGGACAGTACTTTTATGCGGCTCAGTCCGAAGATCATTTGAGTACATATTTGGACAAAATTAGACCAATTTTGAAGGAGGAGTAGCGAAAAAACTGTTTTACATTCGCTCCAATATGGCGGCCAGTCACATTGTTGAAAAATAACATATGAGATATCGTTGAAATCGGCATAAGCCAAGGAATATATTGACATAAAGAAATCAAATTTCAAGCAATGTTGGCAAAAGTTATAAGTGTTTTTTCAAAAAACAATGATATCTCTGGAACACTAGGTGGCGCTGTGATCAAACTTCTCATGTACCTTCGGGCCATGCTAATGATGATCCATACCAAATTTGGTGAAGAAATTTCAAATAGTTTAAAAGATATTGCAAATTATGACATCATTCAAAATGGCGGACACGTGGTACATCCCATTATGGCAAAATCGATATCCACGGATTTGTCATGACCCAAGGAATCGATAGACACCAAGTTTATAATTTTCTGACAAACTGTTCATAAGTTATTGGCCAAAATATGCATTTTCCATATCTCATGACCCGTAGGTGGCGCTGTTCCCAACTTTGGCATGGAACCTCAGATCATGCTTCCGATGAAGTGTACCAATTTTCGTTTCGATTGATCAAAGTTTGGCCGAGCTATAGCTTCTGAACCAATTTTGGGTCGACCTCGTTAAGTTTGCGACGTCATAACTTTTGATCAGAGAAGAATAAAAAAAATCGGGGACAGTACTTTTATGCGGCTCAGTCCGAAGATCATTTGAGTACATGTTTGGACAAAATTAGACCAATTTTGAAGGAGGAGTAGCAAAAAAACTGCATACTGTACTTTTCAAAATGGCCACTACTGTAATGGGCGGAGTCTTAATGTAAGATATTGGTTCTAATCAGCATGATGAGATGAATCAGGTGTACTAAGTTTCATTTTTCTAGATCAAAGGGTTCAAAAGTTATAACCATTTCAATGTTGAATTTTTGAACTGCTGGTGGCGCTATAGAGTTGGACCTAGAGACTCAAAAATTGCTACAATTACTTTTCATTACCATCACTACAAGTGTGCCAAATTTCATCATTTTCCTATGTATGGTTCATAGGGCTGCCATAGACTTCAAGAGGAGGAAGAAGAATAATAATAATAATAATAATAAGAAAACTAACAGATACAATAGGTGCCATAGCCCCTTCGGGGCTTGGCCCCTAATAATAAATCACTTTTAAGTCCTTTTAGAGGAAATATTAATTGCACAAATATTATCATTATTATTACTGAAATGTATGATTATGCATTTCCACTAAACGTATCTAAAAAAGTGATAAATTATTATTATTATGGAAATTTATAATATAACCTTTAAAGCAAATGCAAAAATAGATTTTTTTATAATAATAATAATAATAATAATAATAATAATAATATCACTCTTTAGAGGATTTTAGGATTTGCACAAATATAATTTTTGAATATTATCAAAAAGCTGTGAAATAATTAGGTATTATTTGAGCTAAATTGCCCATAACTACACCACTTGGTACCAGGTGTTAACAGTCGGATAGACGGGAGTTGCCTAATGTCTGTGTGTTAGTGCGAGGAGACACGTTGCCTTAATAAACAAACATTAAATATATTAAAGCTGCAAGAAACATCATAAAACACAAACTCAGCATGAATAAAGCTCCTCATCACAGCATGTCACTGCATGTTTCTGTGCAAGAAACGAACTGCAACCGCTGGAAAATTAGATGTTTGAACATGACTGCACAACACTGCAACAAATCACCAATCCCTATTGTGAAGCCAAATCGTTCCGTTTATGCCGGATAGATTGTGGACTATAAAACAGTGAGAGGTGGCTGCCAGGTCTTAACATGAGAAGCAACAGCCAGAGATAATTACAGCATTACGCTATCCTCTGGAACCTGAAATACATCCAAACACAATGCCTTTCTTTCTTTACAGGAGAGACTCAAACATATTTTCCACTGTATAAGCATTTCACTTCAACACAAACATTCTCACCGTTGTACGTCACTCTAGGTTTTGTCAAGCACATGACCAGATGAAGGTCCATTTCATCTGAAGAGATAAACTTGGAGCAGACGGGGCACTTGAAACCTGTGGAGAAAAAAAAAAGGAAAATAATATGAGTTTAGGACTGCAATGAAAAATCAATAATGGACTGTTTACACACAGAATGTGTTTTTGCATTTATAACTGAGACTCGCAGTGCAGAAAAAAAAGAAAAAGCAAGGCGAGTTTAAACCAGTTCAACTTGACACTGTCTTCTAAACACATGGTGCTTATGTGCAAGATACTGTAAAAGATGTGAGTGGAACAGAGACATCCATGTAGTGCATGTTTACATAGAAAACCAATGGAAAACCGGCACAGAGGAATTCAAAAGCACATTCTATGTGAACAAAACCGAACAATCTCAGTTTTGAGATGGGTTGTAGTGCCAAAGACCTTTGAGTTTCTTTGTTTATCTGACGATAGTTTTCTCAAATGAAATGGTGTGAGATGGCAGACGCTGAAAACACCATGAAAACGGAGACATGCAGAACAAGCAGATTTCATATTTCAACAGCAGTCTTTTGTATGCTTTAATATTCACAGACACTAGTCCATAAGGCCGTGTGTCCACCAAAGCATTTTTTCACACGGCTGGCGTATTTTTTCAATTGTTTTCAATGGGAGCGCCGCGTTTTTAAAACGCCATGACAACCGTCAAGTAAAAAGCCATCAACCGATTGACAATCACTTTTTACCCAACCGTCCAATCAGAGTGGAGGAGGGGAGGGACTAATACCACACCGACCAACCGCCACATTCTGCTTGTACAACGTCAACAGATGACGACAAGAAGCATAAAAACGGAACAAAATAATTTAAAACAAGAGCCAGAGAAAATACATTACATTGTATCGACATTTTAATATAGAATCAACACAGAAACAAAATATGTGTGAAATGAGATACTAGTAACACTTTCGCGGATATTCCGTATCATAACAAGCAAACCGTCTCAACTGAAAACAATGCTGCGCTGCCAAAACGCTCTCAAGCGCCCATAGCTAGGTGTTTTCAGCAGAGCGCCCAGCGTTTTCAGCTGGCTAAAAACGCTTTGGTGGACACACAGCCTAAATCAATATGTTTAAGTCTACAGCCCTATTCTTTTTATCAAATTCTGTGAGATTTTTATGACTGGATTCCACAACGAGATGATGATGATGAGCTGACCAGCCAGAAAAGGTTTAAAGGGCTCTAAATGACAAGGCCGAGCACGAGACAAAGCGAGACACACAATAAAGAGGGTTTGTCTCGCGTGGAGTGAGTCGGGTCGTCTCAGTGTGGGCAACTGAAACACACAGGCTAAATACAGCTGAACTATGACAATATGAGACATTCTCTGAGTCTGGATGAACACGCTCAATGATATGATTCACTGGCAGCTGTGCCGAGAAGTGGTCTGAGGGCGTCTTGTGACACCACTGACCCGTGACGACCTTGTGACAAACTTTTCAGTCACTTGGGTGCGACATGCATTGCGGGTGTTCTGAATAAATGTGCTATTGAAGAAGAGGCGACACAAATGACAGCTTGACATCTTTCACAGTCAAGAAAACAGCTATGAGGAGACAAACATACTGAGGCACACATTTCTTTTTACTGAACTGCTAAATGAGGACCTTTCAGAATTAAAGACATTATTACTGCAATATTTGTCTGGAAAGCTGATTCGAAACATGTCCATTGT
Organism: Vimba vimba; assembly: GCA_022828995.1. Lineage (NCBI taxonomy): Eukaryota > Metazoa > Chordata > Actinopteri > Cypriniformes > Leuciscidae > Vimba > Vimba vimba. The sequence goes on along the minus strand of CM040830.1, from coordinate 34,316,292 downwards.
GAAAAGTTCTGTATAACTAAAATTGAGCTACATGGATAATAATTTAACTAATTCAGAAAAATCTAGAATATCTGTTGTGTTTTACATGGGACTTCAACTTCATATAGGTATCTTATACATTAGTGCAGGGATTACACAAAAAATGGTCAGCCAGATGCCTTAAGTAAAATATCGACATGAAGTACCCATTGAGATTTTAAAGTTAATATTTTAATAATTTAATGACATTCATAATTTATATTATTCATAATAGTAAAAAAATAAATTTTTTAAAAAAAATAATAGGAATACTAATCTACTAATACTACTAATTATTATTATTATTATTATTATTATTATTATTATTATCACTATACTTTATTATTATTATTATTACTACTATTATTTTATTTTGATTAATTGTGCAGCCTCATTTATTTTATTATTTTTTTTTACTAATTTCTTTTTTTTTTTTTTTCAACAACTCACAAACCCACATTTGGAAAACCCTATATTACTGGGTCACAATCCTAAATGGGTCATGGACAGCATGTAAAAACAATGCTAAATTAAAATAATACAATGCAACTAGCCATATAATCATACAGTTATTATAGGTTATGCAACATGCAAAAGTGTGATCAAGATATCAACTACTCAAACAGACGTGCATTTGACTGACCTCATCCATATTAAAGATGACATCTGAGACAGGTCAAGGCAAACTCACACTACACAACGTTTGGCTAGATTTTGCATTGGCAGACTTGGAACATTTTCAAACCACTTTGATATTATCGCCACGTAATCTTTTAGTGTGTGCAATGACGAGGTGGAAGTAATCCAGCCAATCACAGTGCAGATGGTATAAATGGAAAACCTCAAACACCTGCATGAAGTTCGTGAAAAAAACCACAGACATTCAGAAATCTTACAGTCCTCTAGTGTGAGCCCTTATGTGCACAGGCCACCAGAGATCACCTGAATGCTTATATCACTATTTTTGTTTAGCATATCATTAAGAATAGTTATTCAAGGTGTTGGTGCTCCTTAAAAAATGATAATAATAGCTTGTTAAGGGAATCTTTAAGTGGAATCGGAATCAATCAGAATCATATACACATGCCTTAAACTAAACTTCTGTCCCTAAAGAACATTAACAAGACCTGAAAACGAACACTAGTTGAGGATTAGACTGGACTGGCTAAATGGAGATCATAAGTGCACTTTAGGCTATCTGATTTCTCAGAATAATACCAGGCTGTAGAGTCGAATGAGTCAACGATGATTACCTGCACCAGGTACACAAAACCTGCTTTAAACAGCGGACAAAAGCAAAGCTGAAAGCCGACTCCAGCCCTTCTGCTCTCATTACAGCTGTACCAGTGTTTAATGACTTCATCAACTGTGGCGCGTTGTACAACGGTCACTAAGTGCTGAGCATTATTTACTGTAAACTATTATTGCTGGAGGACTCCTGAGGGACAGCCATCCTGCCACAAAACACGGCAGAGTAATAGTAGCAGTTACCCCTGCTGAATCGCCCATCAAACTTATTGGCTTCATCCCATGGCTGAGAGAACAATAACCATAAAGAACCCCCCCCTCGGAAGAACACAACAGAGGATTTTAACATCCAAAGCTGTCGCTCCAGTGCAGAGTAAAATCAAACTTCTCATATTTATTTCATGTTTAAGAACAATTTGTACTGCAACAATTTCAACTGCAACAAAATGAGTTGAATTTCACACTCTTCTGTGGATATTGCATAATAAGTTTTTTTTGCCAAGCTACAGTACATCTCTTTTGCTGATTGAATTATAAGGCAAATTAATTCAGACAGAACTTACAAAAAAATAATAATTTTTTTTAAAAAATGCTACATGATCTCAACACGCTCATCATGATATCCAGAATTTTAGATGATACAAATTAGAATTTAACAGAAGTACACTGTTATAAAAAAAATTTTTTTTAATAAAAATGGTGGAAACTGACAATTACATATTGGCTGAAAAAATGACTTCAAAATAGTTATCCCCATGCAAAAAGATGCACTGTATTAATCATAGCTTAAGGTCTTCAAATAAAATTAAAAATGTATATTCGTAACATATTTAATTGTGCTCAGTCAATCTATCAAGTCGAAGTGAAAAATCAGTGTTGGCTGAACAAGTCCTACGTAAAAAAAAAAAAAAACTGAATGCACATGCAAAAAATGTGCCTGAGGAAACTCGTTGGTATGGAGAATTCAAATGTGGATGCGCTGGAGAGCGAGTGAAGACCGAAACAAACATTCCCAAGAGAATACAAATATTCATCGTCTCAAGTTCCAAGACGTAATGATGAATAGTGAGCACTGAAATTATTCTCCAAAGTTTTTCTTTAGGACCTGATATAACGTTTAAATGACATTTTGTTGTAGAATCGCAAGTTCATGCATTCATTGGTTTCATGATCTTGTTTTTTTCTGGTTACCACATAATTATCTGATGGTAGGTAATAGTTCCTATTTTCCTCATGTCATATATGTCTACAATACTGTTTGATTGACTTCTGAGGTGTAATTTGTGTGATATGTGCAGGTTTTTAACCTATGCATTGCAGTTTTTGAAAGTTTTCTTCACCACATCAAGACATGCCGTTATGCAGAAGACATTCAGTGTTTTTCCTTATTATTTTCACCAAATATCCCGTGTTGGTATTGATTTGTTAATAAAGTGAAAAACAAAACAAAAACAGACACTATGGCATGGAACGCACATTTCAAAAGTAGAATAACTGGCTGTAACATTGTTTTTCGGAGAAACAAGTATATAAACTTAGCACGTTTCCTAAATCTCTGCAAACATATTATGGTTTTTGTGCTTTAGTACAGTAAAAAAAAAAAAAAAAAATGTACACAGCACCTTTAAAGCCCATGTTGCAGGTTAGCCACCTCTGTCGATTAATGGGTACATAAATCACTCAAGATATGTATATCATTTTTAAAATGTCTCAAAAATGGTCTTAAAGACCAGTTTTTTACGTTTTTGGTATTAACGTTTTTTTTTTTTACACAATTCGGTGATGACGTCACGTTGGGGAGAAGTAGTATTAGAACTATGGAGAATGAGTGGAGAGTTGGTGAAGTGTCCTGGTGAGTTGCTATCATTTAGCAACGCAGCAATGAGCACTGGAGCAGTCTATGAGCAGTGCACAATAACGACACTTTTTTTTACTGTCATTGAATAGCACCGAGTGAAAAATCAACGTTTTCTTTATATCTAGTGGCAGTGATCATGACGTTAGTTCAGATAAGTACCGGTAACCTTTGTCATAGTGTCGTAGTACTGGTAAACTTTGTCTTTGTCATCTAGAAATAGAAGGCATCATGCTAACTATATGGCCGTTTCTAAGCGTTTATCTCTTCCTCCGGTGAAAATGTTGTTGCAAACGTAGCCGCCGCGTGTCTGTCGCTGTGTTTGGCAGGTGCTCGTGTGAGCGGTGCCGTCCCATGGAAACTGCGTTGGAAAGCTTGTGCTGTAGGGAAGTGAGTGCGTTTTGGTCGAGTTTTTACACCCAGCACAAACACAGTAGTTCACCATTGTCAATCTACCTACTATATCTATCTATCTATCTATCTATCTATCTATCTATCTATCTATCTATCTATCTATCTATCTATCTATCTATCTATCTATCTATCTATCTATCTATGCTAACGTTATGCTATCTGGCTGTCTGCCTATCTCTCTCTATACTAGCCTATCTATCTATTCTATATCTATCTATCTATCTATCTATCTATCTATCTATTCTATATCTATCTATCTATCTATCTATCTATCTATCTATCTATCTATCTATCTATCTAGTTTATCTTATCTATCTATATCTATGTATTTATCTATTTATCTATAATCTGCGCTATCTGAATACTCTCGTCTACTAGTCTCTCTAGTCACTCTCAATGCTCTCAAGGCGGGCTTTGGTAAATTCTCTCCCCAACGTGACGTAATGCAACGCATTGTGGGGGAAAGGAGAATCGTTGCAAACCGCTGTAAGATAGTACCTACTTTTTCGTATTATATTATATTTTTGTGATACCCAACAACATAAAATACAATGGAAAACAGTTTAAATATTTATTACCAACAAGCAAATTGCACAAATTCGTTGAAAAATTAACCCTGCAACATGGCCTTTAAGCTTTGTACTTCCTTACATTTAATATAAAACAAAAGTTTTAACTTTTTAATGCATGCGTGTGTGTGTGTGTGTGTGTGTGTGTGTGTGTGTGTGTGTGTGTGTGTGTGTGTGTGTGTGTGTGTGTGTGTGTGTGTGTGTGCTGCACCACTCGTCTTACAACAAACATCTCTTCTGCCCAGATCCCCAGACATATGTAGGCCATATCAGACTGAAGGCCATCTATCAGTGTAAAAGCATAATGATTTGTTCTGAATGAAACATAAGAGGCTTAACCGAGACCTGGTGGCTGTATGTCCTGCTGGAGTGTTAGGCACAATCCCAATCACAATCCCACAGTCAACGTCCCCTTGACCAGATCACCACCCGTTACCATGCATTCAGAAGGTTAAATCCAAACCGTGAAAGAAAAACACTGAGAAAACAGACAAAATATGGTGGTAGACTGATATTTTGGCTAGGAATACTACTGACTACTGTATTGACTTATGAAAATAAATTCTGGAATAGGCCTGTCACGATTATGAAATTTGGCTGACGATTAATTGTCTAAAAAATAATTGCGGTTATGGCGATTAATTGTCAGTTTTAGGGCTTTGACGATTAATTGTCTGTGTTAGGGCTTTGGCGATTATGCCGATTAATTGTCTGTTTTAGGGCTTTGTGCTTCATTCATTAAATAATTGTGATAAATTTAATCCTTTGTAAGTTATCATTTTGCAGTGTAAGATTACAGTTAACACCTTTAAATATTAAATAAATATATTCAATAGCTATGACAATTTGTTTATTAAACTTAGTGAGTGTATAAATCAGCAGCAAAAAGTAATTTTTGAAAACATCTGCACAGTAATTTAATAAAATCTAAACATGTTAATAAAAACAAATGTGCACAAACCATGATAATATGATACGCTTCAAAACAGAGCGGAACAAAGCGCGTATGCGCATCGCGGGTGCAGAATGATGTGCTTAATGCAACATGGAGTCACAGTGCGCAGCACTGCACAAGTGCACATTTAAAAGTTCACGGCACAAAGCGAAGAAATGTCGAGGGCACAAATCCTAGTGTATATCAGTCCAACAGTTTATTGATCATTTGTTTCTTCACAGTTTTAAACTCCAGTTATTGTGCGTCTGATGCCAATTCATAGTCCTTGTGCTGTGTAGGCACACGGTAGCAAGCGAGTCATTTAGAAACAGCAAAAAACTCCAGCAAAATAAAGTCATTTTATGCAAATCCACAGCCCTTTATCTACAGATCAAGCATTATAACGTCAATGTCACAATGGAGAAAGTTTTACCGTGCATCCTGTCGTAACCGGACGACGCGCGCTGTTTGAATGCTGAACGGAATGATTGACAGCTGCAGACGAGTTTGTGAACTTTAATTTAACAATGTAAATATACTACTGTCCCTCACATTAAGCTATGAAATGGCTTCAGATGACTTTGAATATGTTGCTGGAAAACGTAATTAGTGCTTGTCTATTTATTTTGGTCCATTACTCCCCCTTGTGCCGTAGGCCTATAAAAGAGCGCAATAATCGCGGTTGTCTGAAACAATCGCGGTTAGATCAAATAATCGCGATCAGGCGGTTATTTAATTATCGCGACAGGCCTATTCTGGAACACAACTATAGACAAAACTGGGACACGGTTTATAAAGTTAAGAAATAAAGAGAAGTAGAGATCTGTTAATGTAAATTGCTCCAATGCAATCTGTTGAACAGATGGGTGGAAAATAGGCATTCATTTTAAAAGTGCACTCAAAAAAATGGTTTTGTGGCACTGTTCTTTTTACCCCAATATTTTTTGTTAAAGTAACACATTTATTTTACCACCAAAACACTATTGTATTGCGTTTAATTAACTTAACCTGTATAATTTTCCACTATACTGTAAGGGGTTTAATTTTGCGATAAAAAACCCCCCGGATGTGACGATTTCCAACGTATTGGATGAAGACGGCGTGCGAAGAAGGTGGCAAAGTGCATGGCATCAGAGCTATTGATTATAGTCAGAGCTAATATTTATTATATATAATTATATTATATGGACACAAATTAGCACTATAGGAACATTTGGAAAGGTTTTCTTCCAGAAAACAGAATAAATCTGTGTTTTCAGTGCTGATCTTTATAGATATGTTCATACAAATACACAACAGTGGTCTCTATATCAAACCATATAAAAGACAAAAAAAAGAAGCAGATAAAACATTGTACAATTCATTAATCTACAGTGTAACCCATCAACAGTTCACCCATAATGAAACTCAAAATCGACACAAATTGGCACTATTAATACTCTTATGACAAGCATCAGTACCTTCATATTGCAGTGACTTTCATTTGCCTAGGAATGCAAGACAATAAAAATTCAGCACTGTCATAAAAACTACGACATCACTTCTAAACATCCAGTCAGCAAGAAAATTTCACTTTTAAACAAGCCGGCCGGGTTGGCAGGTGGCACTACTAGTCCATCTCTCGTCTGAGTTTTATTGATCGGCACCTGGCTCTCCCTGCTGGACAAACCCATTTCAGTAATCATGAATTGAGTATATTTCAGAGCGTCTGAGCAACGGCATCTCTCACAGAGAGATCGATGCCATTCACACATGCAGCTCTGTGAACGCTCTCACTGGGAATTAATGACTGTGTCTGGAGGAAGGAGAGTAAAGCAAAGAGGCAGAGATCCTCGGGAGAAGTGCACGCGACTGGGGAATTATGTAAAGACTGCATTCTTACAGTCTCTCTCCTGGGAAAGGACGGAAGTTGTTGATTTTTGCGGGAAACTACTGGAAATACAGACTGAAGGAATAAAACACTATTCTGTGGTGATCATGCAGTCAGACAAGTAGCCTACAACACATACTATACACTCGCTTTCTTTAACACTAGAACTACCAAGGCATTTTGCAATGTAATAACTTTGTTGAAATAAAACCCATGTAACTATAGGACCCTGACTTTTCCTAAATGTTTCTATATTTTATTCTATCATTGTTATTTTATTAAAATTACAAGACACAAAAGAGTTTTGAGTATTTCTACCTTGAATGGCCATAACAGTCATACTGACCGTGTGCATTTGCATATGACCGTATGCATACAATTTTCATGGTAATTTTACAGCATGATATTTTTGCTCACTAAAACAAATATTGGTTACTAAATCAGCTCGTTTTCTCGCAGTTTATTATATTTTCACATTATTTTCCCGTGATGGTTGAGAATGACTGTTTTGGCCAGTTTGGGACATATGCGTTTCATATGTGCCCATAAAGGTTCTACCTATGCATTGAAATGCATATTGGCAAAGTTATTGTATTCTAATATCCATGGATGAATACATTTGTTTTCATTTTACAAAGAAAATAATAGAAAATTGATCACTTTCGACTTTGTACCTGTAATTGCAATAGCTGTTCTGTGGTTGTCGATTAACTAATACATTTTCACATACATTAGAATTAAAATGCAGTGTTCTGATGTTTATTATTACCTATCCTAATATTACAGATCCATTTATTCTTAGATTTGATATAGCTTATTGAAATTATATGCAAATAATGTATGAGTGGTCAGAATGACTGCTATGGCCATCATAGTAGTTATAGAATTCCGGTAGTTCTAGTGTTAAGGACATTCAAAGAGAGTCAAACAAGCTTTACTGTCATGATCAACAAGGTTTACATTGTCTACAGGCATTTGTTATGGTAACTACACAATCTGTAGTTTTCACTCTTCTGCTTCTGATATTTTCATCTGCAAGTCATAAGTGAGAAAAAGTCTGCTAAAGATGTTAAGACTGGGGCTGGGACGATACACCTATCTCCCAATTCGATCACGAAGATGCTTGTGTGACGATACAATATATATCGTACGTACTTATCAGAAATACGTGTACTATCAGTCAAAAGTTTGGAATGTTTTTTTTGTTCATTAAACATCAGTGCTGCATATATTTGATCAAATTCAGTAAAAACGGTAATTTTGTGCAATATTTTTACGTTTAAAAAGAACTGTTTAAAAAAAAAAAGTGGCAAAGCTGAATTTTCAGCATCATTACTCCACTCTTCAGCATCACATGATCCTTCAGAATATTTCACAATATAGACATTACAAAAAAATAAAATAGATTGAATATATATAAAATATATATATATATATATATATATATATATATATATATATATATATATATATATATATATATATATATATATATATATATAATATCTATATAAATATATATAAATTTATATACTATTCTAAACTTTATATATATAAATATATATAAAATATATATATAAAAATATATAGATTGTTTCATTTAATGCCATGTCAGCATCTAAGGCTATTTTCATGGCAAAAATTCATTTAGAAAAATACAAATATCATATAAATACAATAAAACCAAGCAAACAAACACAACAAGTCATATTATCATTAAAAAATATGTAAATGTTTTAAAACATAAAAAAATTATGCAATTATTCCTAACTTTTGACTGGCAGTGTTCATTTAAGTATTTTATGTCACACTGGTTGTCCTTTTCTTATATAAACACTTCACATATTTACATATAGGTTGACATTTACACAGATGACAGCTCATCAATCAGTTTATTCCTCACATATACACCATCATATGACTTCAGAAGACTTGGAATGAGTCATATGAACTACTTGTCCTTTTAAGAGCTTTACAGTAAAAATGCACCTTCGATCTACAGTTTCGCATCAATATGCCTCTTTCTCTTCCATCCCGTCTACTTTCTGAGAACAAACTCCACCTGACCTGCATAACTGCTCATCTCAGTGTTCATGTGCAGTGTACCTGAAAATCAAATGTTCTTGAAACAGTCTCCGTTCAGATGGGGAGAATAGCCCATATACTGAAAGTCAGAGAGTCAGACAAACAATGCAGTGAAAGTGGACAATTTACTTTTGTTTTGTTCTTGAGGCATGAAATCAGGAACTGGGAACTTTCAGAGCGGGTGCACTGAAAAGATGCATTTGCACAGCCTTTTTTAATGCAGCTCCAATGCAGAAGTATGTCATGTGCGTGCATGATCAAATGCAAAGGCCAAAATAACACCTGATTTCCCTAATTTTCTCCATATGTGTCATTGGTTGGTCAAATAGATCCCGTGCCCCAAACTCACCCTACTGGATGAGTCAAAGTTGTGATGCTCAAACAAACAGATCTATGTTTTGAAAGCATCACAGTCCATTTTTCATTTAGGAAGCCAAACTAACCATGACCATTAAGCCAATAAACAAAACAAAAAAACAAAATAAATTCAGCTCTACACAAGAACCACACTTGGAAGTTGATTCTCATGCACAGTCAATAAATACAGTATACTATATATGCTGATAGTGAACAATAGAGACTGTGTTTGTTCATGAGCTGAGGCTAAAGCTTAATATCTCCATTACGTCAGGTGTCTTTATTAAACCTTTAATCGCCACATCTCCATGAGATCCATGTCTCTGGCAGCAGACGGTCTCTCATCAGCAGCGGCGTCTGCGCAAGGTCTCGCGCTCTCACCGTGTGTGTGTGTGTGTGTGTGACTGACGTAACCAGGATAAAATTAAATCGCTGAGACAATGACGAGCGCACAATACCACAGGGTTCGGCCTGCAATTTCCCTTTTCATCCACAGTAAGGAAACTGATCAAGTTTGAGGGAGTGTAAAGAGAGCTGATCTGCGGACACAGAGATCATGGTCTGAACAGACATCTGGATAAAAAAAAACACAAACCAGGAGGATACAAAATAATTCAATTCAATCAATAATAATGATTATCAACATTTAAAAAAAATAAATAAATGTTTTCCCGAGGTCTTTTTATATAAGTTTTATAGTATATAATACTACAGGTATAATATACATCAAAATCATCCATTATTGACCATTTTCCATTCTTGTTTTTTGCTGTCGTTCACACTGCCCTAGTCTCGCGTAGCCAGACCTTCAGACTGACGGCTGAAGGTCTGGAATTCATAGCAGCATTCTTTGGCCAAGGCCCGCCCATAAGGCCGTTTGACCGACATGTCAAACAACCAATTACAGTTCGTTTCGTTCAGCGTCACGTTTCGGGGCGTGGAAATGTCCCCACAACAACAGACCGGCGTGCAACAAGTCAGTCAGCATAGAAAATCAAAGAAGGAGAAGAAAACAAGCAGTAAGTCATTGATCTGTTCGTGCATGTATACTTTTGAGAATCCTACGTTTAGCTGATCTTGATAAATGCTCATTGTCACTCATGTAAACACAACAGTTTTTCTTCCGCAATCACACGTCTGCGCTTTGTTTCCTGCCAGACCGAAAATAAACGCGACACTCGCGCCCCCCGGAAATCCGATAAAATTCAACCAATCAGATGACGACTTCGACATTCCTGAAGTGTTTCCAGTTAAGTGTACCATATGCATCAGACGTTTAGCCAACGTTCCGTGGGCGTGACGTCTGAGGCTGAGACTAACACTGCCCCAACAAACAACAAAGATAAAAAAAATGTTTCGTTAATTTTCATAGTACATCAACCTCATTAAAAAAAAATATATATATTTTTTTTTTTACTTCATAGGGCCCTCATTTATTTAAAGTAGCTGCCCTACTGCTGATGATAGTACACATAATACATTTTGACAAGGTGAAAATGACATTAATTCACTGAACTGAAATAAGGTGACTGCGGCGTTCCATTTTACACACACACACAAACACATGTGAAGGTTTTCTGGGAGGTTTTAATCTGGATTGTGCCATATAATCCCTCTGGCAAATAGATTTCAGCACAGCAACAGCTCAATGGAGCACGTCAATACTGTGTGCTTGAATGGCTAATTCAGAGTTTATCTATCAGTGGTGAGAGTAGGGCTGGGCAATATGGGCAAAAAAATTATAACGCAAAAAAAATTCATATCAGCTGATATCGATAATTATCACGGAAAATGTAAAATCTATATTTCTTTCAAGTTTTAAGGGAGATTTTTCCTGCTGAGTGAAAGTTTTAGAAGCCAGACAATTTATTGTGGAGTTAAACTACTCTTTACTGACAGAACATGACAAAAACTTGCCAAAAAGTTGAACCTTTCAGAAATGAGGTAAAATATTCAAAACATTTATGATGATAAGGGTAAGGATTAGGGTTCAATGTTCAAAAAAGGTGAACAATTCACAAATCTGAGGTAAAATTATTCAAAACATGTATAATGATAAGGTTAAGGATTAGGGTTCAATGTCCAAAAAAGGTGAAAATTTCAGAAATCTGAGGTAAAATATTCAAAACATTTACAATGATAAAATATTTTTTACATCAAAATGTGCACGAGTTAACTTACGATTACCAACAGAATCATTTTGGGTGTGGATTCATGTAAACACAGATAATGGATACCAGTCATGTCTAAAGTAAATGTAAACAGGCGGGACAAAAAACAAAAACGGATATGGTCAAAAGATCAGATCTGTGCGTTAAGACTTGCAGTGTAAACACAGCCTATATGAGAACTGTTATGAAAAACAGCAGCCTGAATACATTTTTACTATAAATACAAAATGCACAAATGCTACAGCTCAACAAGAAATACTGTAATTATATTCCATTACTCCTTCAATACATGTCCACATTAATAATACAATAACATTTTATATATACCATATTTTGTTATATTGCGATAATTTTCGTTATCTTTTAATCACCCAGCCCTAGGTGAGAGACATTATGCACTTACATGGCCAGAAAGAAATAAAAAAACAAAATAAGACTACTGACACACACACAAAAAAACATGCATGAGCGATACGGTACGTTTGAAGGTCAGTCATATTGATGGAGAGGCCGATTCAAGTGAGGGTCCAGAGAAGAGATATTTATAATTCATAAAGCTGTCAGCACAGACGAGCAGATGGACTGGGGAATAAAACGGCCGTTTAGAGTAAAAAATGTCAGAGGCATCCTACCGTAAATTATCGTAAACATGCTACATTTTGACAAGGTGACACAACGTCACCTTATACGGCTGAATGAAGGCGAGGAAGCGGTTACCCTGATACTACATAAATTAACTTTTTCTTCCATGGACAACAAAAGGAGAAATTTACTGGATTCAACCACAAGCACTTTTCTTTACAGTCAATATAAATGAGAAAAGACGCCCCAAGTTATATATATATATATATATATATATATATATATATATATATATATATATATATATATATATATATATATATATATATATATATATATATACATACATACACACACACACATATATTACAAGTATCCTAAAATTCACATGAGATTTCTTTGCTCTATCACTTAGCTCTAGTTAGCACAAACCTAGTGATGTTGAACACACACTGTGTATTCTCTGATTCTCAGACTATAGAAATGAGAACACTGAGGAAGAGAAAAAGTAACCTATTCAAATCACAGCAGGTTACCTGCACTTCCTGTTTACAGCTTAGACAGGAAGTGACTAACTATCTGACCAGCATGTAAACAACAAACCGCAGTTTGCTTTTTTAAAACAGGCATTCAAGGTGATGGTATTTTTTGAGCAATGCATCACCACCTTTAGAAGCCATTCATTTTGAAATCAGACAGAACTCAAACCCTATTCAGAGTTTTCCCAGAGGAGGTCATTTTAGTTTCACAAGAAACTGTGTGATTTCAATCTCGTCATATCGAACGCATCTGTGTGTGTTTTTTCCCCCTTCACACAACCACAACCAATTGAAATCACAGAGCAAATTGCCCACTGTCTTTGGGAAAACTCATCACATCTAATCCTGACTGGAAAGCCTGACAGATTGAAGAATTCTACTTTATGCAAAAAAAAAAACGGGTAATGTGATGCGGCGATTACCAATGGGAGAGCAGAGTTGGATATCGGAACCATTACTATAAAGTTAGCAAGGGAAGGGCATAAAAAGTAAACTTAGGGTGCTTTCACACTGGTTTACTGCGGTCCGAGCCCGAGCGCGATTGTTCCCGGCGCCCCCCCCCACAGCGTTGGTCTGGTTTCACACTCAACTTGATTCTATCGAACCCTGGTGCATTTGCGTGCATATTACGTCATCGCAAACGTGCACGCCGCATGATAGAAAACAGAAAGCGGGTCAATATATTGTGTTTTTTATTAATTCGGTGCTATTATGCGCAGCTGAGTGAACAACACAGGTTTACCGTGTGTGTGTGTGTGTGTGTGTGTGTGTGTGTCACATAAGGTGGCCTTCTGCTGCTTGCAAATGGACTCTTTTGAGGAAACAGTGGATTTCCATTCATTTGTTGTCCTGATTCCACACGCTATGCGCGAATACACTGCAGGCTCACTCGCTCGCATCCAAGGTGAATCATCAACACTATCATCCCTTACATGTGCTTTATTTAACTAAATACATCATAATCAGCTAAAACGCATGTGCACGTCACTTTACTTCCTGAACATGTGCACATGCAAGTCCGTGTTGCTTTCACATTCCCGTGAACCGCGGCACAGTTCGGGAGCAACCGAACTCAGACCACCTCCTCCAGGTAGTCTCGGGTTCGGTACCCCAGTGCGCACCCGGGTCCGCATGACAGCGTTCACATTAGCAATTTTTCATGCGAACCGTGTCCCGTTCCGAACTAAACTGCCAGTGTGAAAGCACCCTTAAACGCAGCCCAGGGGATCGCAATGTCCCTGAGGTCCACTTGAAGAGTTTTGTTCAAAACCTAATCAAACACACCTGAACAAGCTGATCAAGGTCTTCAGGATTACTAGAAAGTTACAGGCAGGTGAGTTTGATCAACATCAGAGCTAAACGCTGCAGGAAAGTGGACCTCGAGAGCTAGAGCTGAGAACATGACAGGTTCCCGTCTATCATGGACGAATGTAGAGGAAGCAGAATCACAAAGCACTTCACCTGAGTTTAAGGATCTTGTGAATGCAGATTAGCTGGTGATTATTCAGCAATCAGGAGACACTTGAGTGCAGCGCACCTGCCATAAAACCAAACCAGTGGGAAACTGAGAATTGACTGGCAGCGGCATCTAATGTGCCGTATGCAGTCAGTGAGAGAGACAGGACACTTACTTTCTCTGAGCGTGCAATTAACTAGACGGCATGAGCTTGTCTGCGCGCTGCATGCTTGTCTGCATAATTTGTATATAGAACTTTCTGGTCACTTCATCTGGTCAAAATGTCACTCTTACTTCATCTGAAAGGTACAAATCCAACCCATGAGGTGCAATTTGACTAAAATCAAGATAACAGTATTGAAGGAATAAATGAATACCTCAGAGAGACGCACCAAAACAAATGCATACTACACATAGTATGCACATTTTCTGCATGCATAGAATACCTGGATGACCTACTAAATTTGCTAAAATAAGCAGTAAAAAACAGAGCCTTTTTTAAAATCCCATTTGTTAGATGTGCATAGTAAATTGTGCATCATTGCAACGAATAATATCCTGGATACCTGTAACTGAAACCGTAGAGCATTGTGCTAGCAATGCCAAGGTCATGGGTTTGATTGCCAAGAAGGACATGAACTGATCAAACGCATACCTTTGGATAAAACTTTGGATAAAAGCATCTGCCAAATGCATAAATGTGCATAAGATTTAAAAAACAAAGAAACTCTATATGTAATAATGCTGTTTCCAGAACATCTGAATGGAGCAGCAGTAATGATGGATACAGTGCTGTGTGCCTGCCGTCTGCTCGCAGAGATAATCACACGACTTATAGTGTAATAAGATTAAATCCCTGCCTTCATGATGCACAGATGATCTAAACGTTACGTTCACCTAAGCACTGAGGTTTTCAACACTATAAAGGCCTGTGGAGGAACAAATCTAACAATCATCAACAATAGACATCGTGCAAGAACACAATGTGGTGCGTTACAAAATAAGATACAGAGTCATATAAAAATGAGTGTCGCAACCGTTCATAAGCAGCTCTTCCTGCAAATGACAAGTCTATTTATAGCTGCAAGTCTTCGCCAGCATTTTCACTTCTTAAAATCTACTTTTGCTGTGACATTAAGTTCCCTATATGGAAAGTGTGCTTATATGCATAGTGTCTGATACAAAAATGCTTTTTAATTGGGTGAAAAATCATGAGTATATACACAGAATCAGTCAGATAACAGCTGGCTAAACACAAACATGTTTCAAGGAATCTAATTTCATGCCTTTCCATCGACACTGATTAATCTGCTACCTATCCACTGTTTAATTAATAATAAAAAAAAAAACACTAGTTTACTCCCATTATAATCATTAAATCTCATGCAGATGGCACCAGATACTTTATTTGCCTGTCCATGAAAAATTATTTTAATGATTTTCACTAGTGACTATTCATAATAATAATAGCTCTGCTGATGTTCTCCATCAGTATCCAGAGGTCATGGATAGTTACAGAATTAGACCTAATATCCATGGCAGAAAAAAAAAAAATATATATATATTCCCACAGAAGTCTTCTTTTGAGAATAAACAGATCCATAGGGTCTGTTCTGCATCTGATTTTGATGCGTCCTCTTCCTGTTTATGCCCACAGGGAACCGGCTGTTCCTTTGTACCTTCTGTCCTGCAAGTCACTCAATACCGAATCTTCCAAGGTGGTTCAATTCCACAACCACAATGATTTTCTGCAGGAGGACAAATTGTAATTTGATTATGATTTGTGTTCCACTAAAGAAATAACAACAAAAGAGTTGAAAAATGACAAGAGGGTAATTGAATAAAAGGAGTTCTTGACCAGGTTTAGAGCTCTACAAATGCTGACAAGCAATATATCAGACTAGAAAAAAACCATGACTCATTGAATTTTCCCTGAGCAAATCAGAGTCATGATGCTCCACATTTTCAGTCAGCCTGTATAATAAACCTCTCCATATGTACAAAAGTCCAAACTTTTAGCTCTGCAAATACCTTTAAAAAGAATGTGGAGTCAGTCATGCCTCGGCAAGAGATTCTAAATCACCAGCACTTGTTAAAACAAGCCTGTGATGAGACCCTCTGTAGTTGCTGTTAAAGCGCAGCACAAATATGAAGCAGGACTATAGTTGGGCGATAAAGCTTAAAAAAATAATTTAATTTAGCCTTGTGACTAAATTAGAGATGCATCTTGACATTTACATATTTTCTCAAACTCAAATTTAAATTTAAATTTTAAATTTAAATTTTGATTTAAAAAAAAAATCCATAGACAAGTTATGAGTTATGAAATGTTGTGATTAACTAGAGCTGGTTGTTTGAACTAGTGTGAATCTCAACAACAACAAAAAAAACAAAAAGAACATCTCTGGGTTATATTTCACCTGAAAATAAACAATTAAATATTTGACATAAAAAATGGGGCCTATTACTAGGACTAGATTTTTATATCATGACAATTAAGCACATTCCCTCAAATGACCAATTACATTTATGCATTTGACAGATGCTTAAATCCAAAGCAACTTTTTTTTTTTGTCAAAAAAATTAATTTGCATTTGCAAAATATCTGTCCAATCATGGCAGTGTGTTGTTATACTGCATTTAATTTATTGCTGATGATATAAATAAATAAACAAAATAACTTTTTTGCCTAATATTGCAGATGACTATGAATGCAATGAACAGCAAATCGATACTACTTGCTGTGCATCAATGATATGGGCAGTGCATGAAGGCCTTGGACGATTCCCTGTCTATCTGATTTAAAGCGGTCTGTTAGAGACGCAGTGAAAAAAGTAAGACCGGATTGATGTCCATGTCAAATGTGCAGGACACAGCAGCGGGGTGGGACATTGACTATCGATTACTGGATCCAGGGGCGATGTTTGCGCATGCACATAGACTTCATAAAGCATCTGGTATGTGTGAAATCTTCCCGACGACCCAGTCACACTGAATCTGTGACGTGCTGACGCAGAAGCATCACCAGCTGCCGAAGAACACACTGAGAAGGACAAACTTGGACTGAGCTGATGGTATACAAAGCGTGACTGCAGAAATTAGTTAATAAACAGAGATTGTGCTACACTGCTTATACAGCATTAGATGTATTTGCATATAAGGCATTTTGCATAATTAGCATGCAAGAAAAATAGGCTGAAACTGCTCGCAGTGCTCCTGGCATGTGTGAATGCCGTCACCTGTTAAAATAAATGGCTTAAAGGGATAGTACACCCAAAACTCTCGTCACTCTTGTCATTCCAAAACCATATAACTTTATTTTTCTTCTAACTTTTTTTCTTCCAAACACTTTATGACTTTCTGGACCCCACTGACTTTAACTGTATGCACGCACGCACTCACACACACAAAACAACACTTGAGGAATTCTTCAAAACATCATCTTTTGTTTTAAGAAAGTCATACAGGTTTGGAATGGCATGAGGGTGAGTAAATGAGCACAGAAATGTTCATTTTTGGGTAAGGTATCATTTTAAATGTTCCAGAGGCCTTAGGTATCAACGTGTGTGCATGTGAGAGATATAATGCGAGTGGCGCAGAGATTGTTGAAAGCTCTTTGAGCAGCGAGTGGAACGGAGCCAGTCTTGGGAGTAATGCAGAAGGGAAGGGAGGCGGTTTATCCATTAAAGAAGTGGAGTTTGAACTGCTGCAGCAGCAAATCAGCCATCCAGACTACTGACCCATTCCCCAAACAGAGTTCAAGTTCGAGCTACGCTTAATGCGCCGTTTCCCTGATGTCAGCCGATTCCCAATGAGAATGTCTTTTGCTCCCCATCTTTGCTCTAATTATCTGGTGATATTCATTACATGCAAAATGAATTGCTGAATAATAGTTTTAAAATCAGTGCAGAGCAGCAGTCGGAACTGATTCACTAAAACCTTAAAAGCCCATCAAGACAATAACCTACCCTAACTATAATGATAACGATATTATTGTTTATTATAAGTGCCGTGCGTGCTGCAATATTGTCGTTTCCCCACTTTAAAGGGGACCTGTTGTGCAAAATTCACTTTTAAATGGAGTTTGAACACAAATCTGTGTCGGCAGTGTGCGCACAATCACCCAATAAAATCCACACACCCATGCTTTCTGTGGAAACGGCCCCATACTGTTTCTCCAGTTTTGTTGTTGCCAGAGTATCTGAGGCACGAGCTGTAGAGGTACAGCCCTCTTCTGGAAAGGGGGGTGGGGAGCAGCAGCTAATTTGTGTTTAAAGATACACAAATAAAAAAAAATTATGTTTTTGCTTCCGCCCAAAAAGGGGCATTTTGGGCTTGGTATGATAATTGATCTGTGGGGTATTTTGAGCTGAAACTTCACAGACACATTATATTACCTCTTGTAAAAAGGGGCATAATAGGTCCCCTTTAAATGCTAAAGCTCTTTAAAAATTGTTATAAAAGTGATTATATTATGTGGAGTCTGCTATTCTTTTACATTTAGAAAGATTTTTAACTATCCTTATCGTCCTTGGTGTGAACATGCCTTAACTCTGTTTTAAAAACAAAAAGGATATATGCAAATGTTTTTTAGATTTTTTTAAATAGTTTGTCAGGCTTCAATAAACTCTTCCATTTAATTATTATTATTATTATTATTTTTTTGTCTAATGACAAGATCTTGTGTACATTGATAACACTTTGTGCATGCATGTTCTCAGTGTTCTCATATTAATATTAATAACGTAATATTTATCAGCCAGATTGGTATAGGACGATCACAATATTAAAATATTTGTTATCTTGTTATAAAATATATATTATCTATAATTATATATTACCCTTATATGTCTTGAGTGAATGTGCTTGCACTTTGAACATCTGTGATGGTCTGAATTCAGGTGCAAAAGCATGCAATGGAGATATGTATGCTTTGCTTTCATTTCCTCAGTCACACACTGTCCATCAAAACAACACTGGACAAGACCGCTGATGCTGCACAGTGTTTTGTAAGTCATTTACATAAGGTAAACATTGACAGACGATTGGTCAACTAGTAAAAATAAGTAGATGTGGAAGCCTAAGACATATCAACTATATGCCAACATGTGCTACCACCATCAAAAACACAAACGTTACTGCACAATAGCAATCATTCACCAGCTCGTAGGCGAAGCCGTTCCGGTAAAGAGAGAGCCGCACAAAGCCTGTTGAGTCAAAGTCAAGTCAGAGAAAAGCTGACAGCAAAGGGGAGCCACAACAAACACTTCCTGGCTTTCATTTAAAGTGAGAGCTCACTCTCTGTTTATGTGTGTGTTTTACTGAGTGTGGACAGTATGAACATGGACCACGTGCCAGGTGGCCTGAGCTCATGCATGACCGGCAGAGGACTTTTTTTTTAAACCAAACGACTGGATCTGGTTTCATTGGTGGTTTGCGGTGTGGAAATGGTCTAGATCTCCGTCAACAGATTTGTAGGACATCAAAGCTTTAAAAGACAACATGAAGTTAAAACTAACCGTATTTATTGTCTATATAAAAAGTGTTTGCTCTTATTGCACTTAAGTGCATGGCTAGCTTGAAAGCAGATTTTGTTTTTGGTGTGATACCAGCACACACAATGCACTGCAAATATAGTTTGGAAATCTTTTTGGATAAAATGGTTTTATATTACATATGTAATATGTTTAATAAAACGAGAACAACTGAACATGGCATGCATGCGTTACGTGAAACTAATCAAGAGGAGAGTAAATCAACACTGCATGACAAACTCACTGAAATTATATTGCATTCAAAATTCATCTAGTTGTGCGTGCATATAATTACAATTCTTAGAAATTAAACACATTCACTAGAAGTGATACTCCTCTCTGATGTCAGCTCATTAAAAGAGTGTTTTCAATCTTGTGTGTGTCAATACAGCAAGATCTCTTTCAGAACTGTATTACACTGATCAACACTAAAACGTGCAGAACTACACTGGTTTTTCTATACAGTTCTCAGTCTCTTTTTACACTGTAAAGTCACACAATTAAAATAATTCAAATAGAGATCTAGATAATAATCATGACACGACACAATGATTTTGCCTCCAGGTTTGATCAAAATTTCACATATGGTAAGCCTGTTATAGGAAGGATTCCCCCGTGCTTTTTGATAACAGAAAACGAACAAGTCTCATTTCCCCTATAAAAACTCCCTTCTTGATCTCATCCACAGTCGGTTAGAAGTCATACTCAGCCAACGTTTAAAGATTAACTACAATCACCAGTAAGAGCCTGTTAGAGAATTAAAGTTCAATCCAGGCCACAACGACTGGGGATATTCCATCCATCCCAGTAACTGACCTGCCTTTCCCACTGGATTTGAATATTCCAGAGTCTGTGTGTAAGAAACAAAGAACGGCCAATACAAAACATCAGCGGCAATCTCACAAAAACACGTACAGGCCATATTTCACTTCAATACAAGAGAACAAATGAGGTATACTTAAAGAATATTGTACAAGCATTATGATTTTTTTACTCTGAGACATTATTTTACATGACATTTTGCCTCCAAAATCATGCATCTGGACATTTTACTTTTGGGTAAAGCTTTCCTGTAACTCAAACTGTAAAGCATGGGGCTATCAACACCAAGGTCATTGTCATGAACTGAAAGCTTGTATGAATGCATGAATTGAAAAAAATGAGAACTGAGTCAAATGTGAAGAGAATTAGAACGGTAATGAGAACTGTGAGTCAAATGTGCATAATGCAAAACAAAACTTGTTGATATGATGACCAGAACCTGTTCTGGACAGTTTTCCTGAGAATCGGCCATTTATGACCGCTGTTTATGAATCAGATTACTGAACAGGTTCTCAGAAACACAACCACACAAAGACCCGCATGATGACTGAACTAAACTGAAATAAATTATCGCTCGCATGCATCTACAACCACAACCAGGTTCCTCAGAACATGTTGCAGTCTCTTACCATACCACTGTTGCACCAGCATGTTATCATGCATCTGTAAAAAAAAAAACAGCTTGCACATAACTGCACAAAATATAGAACAAAAGGTTCATCACAATATTTTGCTTCAACCAATACACATTCTTTCGTCACTGTTGGAAACCACTAGGTTGGTTTAACCTTATAGGTGGTGGTGTGACCTAGTGGTTACCTAAAAGTTGAAGGTTCAAACTCTACAAGGGTTGATCCATTAATTATTGCCATTGTGAACTTGATCATGACATAAGCTGGGAAGTAGAAAAATAACAAACATGACCTTGACACCTAAGCTTAACAACCTCTCAAACGTATTATATACACAGTGCTCTTACACATTTGCACTGATATAAATATAAAAACGCTGATGGACATGGACATTACATGTCGACCACCCATGTTTACAAGGATTAAAACAAGTTAAAGGGATAGTTCATCCAAAAATGAAAATTCTGTCATCATTTACTCGCACTCATGTTGTTCCAAACCTGTATGAGTTTTATTCTGTTGAACACAAAAGATAACGTTATTCTGAAGAATGTTGGTAACCAAACAGTTAATGGACCCCATTGACTTCCATGATATTTTTTTCCAAATATGGAAGTCAATAGGGTCCACCAACTGTCAGAATTTTCATGTTTGGGTGAACTATCCCTTTAAGTGTGTCATATCAACTACCAATAACTGTTAACGTTACCTCCAAAGAGATGAGGCGACAGGTGAGCAGGTAAAGATCCGATCAACAGTCTCGGGGTGCCGGTTGACCGCTCTCTCTCTCCGCCGTTCTCCTCCGGTGTGCTGTTACCGGACTCTTGAGAGCTATACGCCCCGGAGTTCGGTATATTAATGCTCGACTGGGGTCGCACGCCCGGGCCACCAGTGCCACCCCCCACGGAGCGCGTCCTGGCGGCGATATAGTGAGAAGCCACTGCCGCTGATGATGATGATGTTGATGATGATGAAGTAGCACCTGATGTGCTGTGCGCGTGATATCTCATCGCAGCCGTTCTGCCGCTAACGTTACTCGACGGGAGATCCGAGCCCGAGTACGCTCGCGTGCGCCCGTTGGCAGCGGGACTGCTCTGTTTGGCGCCCATGCCAACCTACACTTCCCTCCGATTTTAATTATTAAAGACAAACAAACAAACTCGCCTGTTACATTTGACTCGTCCGACGTCACGCGCGCGTCAGCGAAACTTTTACGAAGGCTTTTAAATCGCTGTCAGCGTGAAGTTGCGAGTGCCCGCGTTTGTTTTTGCCTCATGCGCTGTTGTTTTCTAACTAACGTCCTCTGTTCCATGTTGTGCGTGAGAAAGTAACGCTCTGACGCGACGCTTTCCTCCTAAACGCCGCGCCGATCGCTGTTGTGTTCGCGGCGGGCGGTTATTACACAAACTGAACGTGTTTAACTGCCGTACGTGCAGAGTGCGTAAGCGAGCCGGGGGCGGGGCTTACCGAATGACGTCATAATCTCGGGAACTAAGCCCTAGCCTGGGCGCTCCCTCAATATAGTCATATTAATACATAACACATAAATATTTTATTCCCAACAAGACTAAATAGTCCACTTTAAACTATTGTACAATATATACCCTGTAAATTTGACTGTCTATATCTGTAGATAGACCTTTTGTAGTGAGGATGAAACATGCAAATGAATCATTCTAGTTTGCATTTATTCTTTTCTTGTGAATTAATTCAGAACGTTTGGTCCAATTCTTTTTCTCCTATCTAGTTAGAATCCCTATTTTTGCCCAAATGTTTCATTTAAAATATAATATTTGCTACAATAGGCTACTGACTTTTCCAACAATTCCAATGACTAGCTTAATATCACAACATTCACATTAGCCTGTGTTCAGGCTCATATGAGACTGATTAACACACACACGCGCACTGTTATTGTTTTTGAATGTGTATGATTATCTGCCTAATTCTTCTATCTATGCATGTTCCTCCATAATTCTGCATGCAGATATTCTTGTGTTGTTTGTCCCATCTGGAGATGTTTACATGACAGAGTGGACAAGGAACCTCGCCTCACGTCTATAAAGAGCATTAGGCAATAACCCTGTGCATTCATGCCAAAACAACCCACTGGAAACACACTTGAGTGAATGTGAAAACATTCCCAAAGTGAATTGTACTCTGAAGTATTGAAAAGTAAACTGCTTTAGAAACAGTCTGACAAAGTAAACAGACTATATGGGAGGTTTTCTCATTAAAGTACGACAAATTTGAGTTTTTGTTTATAGACTTATCACTGACCATGGTCACACTCAAGTTCGTCCATCTTGAGGGATGATTGTATCTGAATTGTTTTGCTTGCTTGAGGTCAGTGGCCTCAGTGCGATTACTGAGACTCTTTGCCAGGATGAATGGCCATTGTAGAGACCAATTACATGTTACATTAAAACTGTAAAAGTAAAATTCATTTGATACGGTTGTTGGCTCAGTAGATTCACAAGGGTTTTATAACATCTTCTGAAAAAGAAAGTCATACCAGAGGGATGTTATTGCATTGTCAAGTTATTGCATGTTGATGAAAGATTACAAAGATAACCTTTCTTTGGAACATCATGTACAGATGAAGCATTCACAATAAAGCAGAGCTGGAAATATACGGCACAGATTTGTGAGTTGGCAACTGTTGTGTGAGAGCTGCAAAGAGGAGAAATGAGAAGCGAAGAACTCATGCATGAATTTGCACAAACATTCACACTAACAAATGAACACTCAGAGAAAAATTCTTACATATTCCATCAGAATCAGATTAGAATTGACCAGATCAACAGAGATGTCCAGAATGCATTAGACGGTCTACGCGAGGTCAGGGGTCAAGACTAACTTTAACTAACGTTCTGGCAAGGTTCTCTCAAAACATTCTTTCAGAAAGTAAATAATGCTCTCAAAAATGAGCACAAAAACATATACATCATGCATGGAACGTATTTTTTTTCCTGAAACATTTCAGTGTTCATCTAACGTTATTTAAATGTTACTACTTGTTCAGAGAACATTAAAAAAATAACATTCTCATTATGTTTGAAGAATAATGTTTCCTTAGCGTTCACATTAAAAAATAAAAATAAAAAAAAAAACAAGAAAAAAGTTTTTTAAAACATTACAAATTTTACTTTTTGAATGTTCTCTGAACATGGAGACTTTATCAGAACATATTTTTGTTAGCTGTGTTTTATAGAAGATGTCAATGCAAAACACATTTCTTTCATTTGAAGTCATGGACAGAACGGTCACTTCTCACAGCTGTCACAGTGTAACATCTTTAATCTGTACATACAGTATTCATTGGTGTATCTATTTTGTTTCTTGCACTAAGAGACTTACTGCAGGAAAAGCACACAACACTCACTGACACTGTCATCGAACATGTGACATAAATGGGTGAACTTTCAACTTTTCCACTCTCTCATTCTGCTGTGCATTCCTGCAGGAAAATGTGGAGGAATTTCCTGGAATGTCAGCTGTACAAAACAGAAAAAGAGAAATTTATCACAATAACCAAATGCATTTCCAAAATGGCTATCTCAGTATAAAAACACTAGAAATGTTTCTGTGGTGGACCTTTACAAACTATTTTCATATACGCTATTCACAAATTAAATAAAGGGTAGATTATACTTGATTTATATTTTTTTGTACTTAACTTGAATACTGCATTTCAGTGTGTGAGATGTAATGTATCAGAAGTGCTTGAGAGACAGAGTGTTTGACCTAAAGCTACTGCTGAAATTAAAGCAATGCATTTAATTAATTAAAGCCATCGACTGTAAAGTTAATAGTCCTTCTTAAAACAACTGCTGCATGCTTAATTTAAAGTTTAACAATTTAAACAGGATTCAGGATAGAAGTTTCAGTTGGCAAAATAGTTATATATTGTATTTGTGTGTACTCAAAATTTGAGTAACAGTACCCAGATCATCATTTGCCTGAAGTCTGAACAGTTTAAACCCCTGGAAATAATAGGTTAATGATAATAAATCAAAACTTGAGTCATTCTTGAACTTTTATTAACTTATATTACAGAAACCCCATACGAATGCATAACTCACGTTATATTTCAAAGTAAAAACCAAAGCACACGACTTCAAGGAATCAGATGAAATATGAGACAATATTGCCGCCTGCTGACTATTAGTAGAACTGCAAAACAATCCCGTTTAAAGGGATAGTTCATCCAAAAATAGAAATTCTGTAAATATGTAGGCTACTCACCTTCATTACAAACCTGCATTAGTACAATCAATACAAAAAATAAATACAAAAAATGTCAGGGAAGGTAACGGACATTATAAATCGTTTTGCGATTGTTGCTGCACATATTGTCATGTAATTAATTATTGTTTGTTGCTTTGCAATGTTTGGCAGATTTTATTATTTGCTTTATATTTAATTAAGAGTAACTGTAGGAGGGGTACAAAGATAAATAACCTTTATTTCCTGTAAAGAGAGCTATAAATAGCAGCAGGAATTTAAGAAGTGAAAGTGAACATACAGTACAGTGTTTCCGTTCAACCACTTACAGTTTGCCCTCAACCTTATACCGTTACCAATGATGACTGAATACTGATTATAAACAATGTTCTCTGAATTTCGATGTGTAAGGACAGAAACATACGATAATTTAAGTATGAAAAGACAAATATTTGTAAATAATATGTTTAGGGCCTAAGGATTGTTATAGGCCAGTGTTATTTTAGCATCATTGAGATACGATTGTAGTCTCTATTCATATTTTGAATTAGTTTTATTGTTTTCAATTTAATTTTAGTTTTTTCGTAATTTTGGCAAGTGGCTGAAATAAGCCAATCAGAAGTAGGGGGCGTGTCCACTCATGATGGGGGAGGAGAGAGAGTGAGCGAGCCAATCAGCAGTAGGGGGTATGGAGGAGGGAGAGTAAGCCAATCAGCAGTAGGGGGCGTGTCCACTCATGATGGGGGAGGAGAGAGAGTGAGCCAGTCAGCAGTAGGGGGCGTGTCCACTCATGATGGGGGAGGAGAGTGAGTGAGCGAGCCAATCAGCAGTAGGGGGCGTGTCCACTCATGATGGGGGAGGAGAGAGTGAGCCAGTCAGAAGTAGGGGGCGTGTCCACTCAAGATGGGGGAGGAGAGAGTGAGACAATCAGCAGTAGGGGGCGTATCCGCTCATGATGAGGGAGGAGAGAGAGTAAGCCAATCAGCAGAAGGGGGTGTGTCCACTCATGATGGGGGAGGTGAGAGAGTGAGCCAGTCAGCAGTAGGGGGCGTGTCCACTCATGATGGGGGCGGAGAGTGAGTGAACCAATCAGCAGGAGGGGGCGTGTCCACTCATGATGGGGGACGAGAGAGAATGAGTGAGCAAGAGGGAGATGTAGAAAGAGAGATGGCTGAGAGACATAGAGCATCACAGTCCCGCCCACAGCCGGTGCCGGAAGTAAGAATTCAATACAATTTCTCCATTGACAGTTGGGGTATAAGCCATAAAAACATAACCATACATGGTAGACTTAAAACCAGCTACGGCTGTATTAAGCGATTGTATATGCTCATATAAACGCCAAAAGTTCATGGGGCACTAACCTTGTTTTGAGATAAATGCCTTTTATTTGCGATGTCTTGGAGAAGTACTCCAATCCTGAACAATCCCACAATCACAGCATCTGATTGGTGGAGCTCGTGTGTCTGGTTAAACCCCGCGAAAGTCCGTGAAGACTGAAGATCATTAATAATAAAAAAAATATATATATATACAATATATATATATATATATATATATAAACCTGTGTTGCGTTTTTTGCACGGTAGACTTATCAGTGCAATCATGATCTCCTTGGCTGCCATGATGGCTTTTTTCAAGGAGGAAAACAAAAGTGTTCAAAGGGGCGAAAACCACTTCAAATCAGGTCATGTAGTTGAGTATAACGTTAGCGTGTCCGAGGGTCAGCTTGTGGGTTTTGTAAGGGCCAGCATGAGGGACAAGACCTACAAAGTTGTGGTGAGTTTTGCAGGGAGGTTGGTAACGTTAGTTAGCATTATCGTTCACGTTAGCTAGGCTACTGTAGCCTTCATATGGTATGAGTCATATCAAGCATTTTATGATGCCACTGTCAAAACAGTATTTAGCCTAGGCATACATGCATTTACTGAACATGTGTGTAATAATTCATGGCAAGTTAATAAACTGAATATGATGGTGGTCCAAGAGCGGTCCATGCATCAGACCGGTGGCGTGGTGCACTTTCTGGTTTGCTGACCATCACGTTTTAATTTTCACTTGTTGTGGATATTAAGACAATACATTAAATGTTATTAAAATTAAGGATGAACTATAACTTCATGAATAAAATGAGCATGGACCACAAGTTGGAAATTGTCGGAGTATTTGTCAGCAACCTGCCCGTGGGCCGCTGAAACCGATGAGCAGAACGCCACGGACCGCCAGATCTGCACCCGTGAGCCGTGGTCCACCAGCCTTGCTATCCGACTCCCAGCCAGTCTTTTCATTTTCCTCCCACCCTCGCAGGCGGTTGGTCTAAGAGCGTGACCCGGCTACCAGCAGTTTCATAAACACGTCCACACACAACACAACATGCTAGACATTACAAATAATTGTATAGTTATAAAACACTTTTATTTACACGATTACTACTGAAAGAACTGCTATTAACTGCACATTCACTACGATAAATGACCGCACTGGAGGAAAAAGTTTGCGTGGCCGTCGTCAGATTTGGAAGTCGCTCAAAAGGGCAGGCTCTTTTGCGGTTGTGGCTTCAGTCGACTTCAGTGAGGCGCGGTGGTTTATGGGATGAGTAGTTCCTTCGCTCGGAAATGAATTATGTACACAGTCTTGTACCTTTGACTTTTTTTGAATTTTCTCTTCGTTTTTTCACTCGAAATGATATGTTGTATGCTTATGAATTCAGCCGTAGCTGGTTATCCTCAGACATGCTCTAAAACTCTTTAGATACGGATTTTCCAAAACGTCAATGGGAGAAATGAATGGGAAATTTACTTCCGGCACCTAAGCGCTCTCGGGTTGTGGGCGGGACTGTGATGCTCTATTACAAAAGAGAAAAGGTCAGAAGAATGTCACTGGAAAAAGAAGACAAGAGTTTCAGGACCAGAGTTAATAGAAAATCTTTGCAGCGCTGGAGAGACCTAAGCGGGAAGGCCTGAAAATGGACGCATCATGAGTGAGGTTGTGTTGCTCCATACGTGAGTTACATTGGTTTCGAGTGTGTGCAGCTGGAGAGTGGCGACTAACAACAAACTCTTGCTTGTATATACACTTGTGTACTGTATGATTATGTTTTATTCTTCCTTGTCGTTTGTTCGTCATCTTCGCTTTATTTTTCACAAATAATATAAAAAATATCGTGATAAAGAGACATTTGGGGGGGGGCAGAACAGTGAAGGGAGGGGTGTGGGTGTGTTTATTTGGATTGATTTCAAATATCAGCAGTGTTCAATAATGATAGTCTCGCGTAGCCAGACCTTCAGACTGACGGCAGAAGGTCTGGACTCTATCGCAGCTTTTCTTGGCCAAGAGGACGTTTGACTGACATATAACGCAACCAATCACAGTTCGTTTTGTTCCGCGTCATGTTTAGGGGCGTGCCAATATAATGTCGATGTCCCTACAATAACAGACCGGCGTGCATTTAATAAATTATTAATTCAAGAACGTTGTGCAAGTTTACTGCAACAATGGAGCCGCAAACTTAACATACTTTTGAAAATCCAGCGTTTAGTTGATCCTGGTAAGCGCTCATTTGTCTCAGTTGTAAACACAACGGCTTTCTTCTTCCACGAGGGGTTTTGGCGTCACGGCAGGCATTTGTTTCCAGACGCACCGTTAAAGAACGCGACACACACGTCTCGCGGACATCCTGTAGAATTCAACCAATCAGGTCGCGACTTCGAAACTCCTGAAGTGTTTCCAGAAAAGTGTGCCATATGCATCAGACGTTTAGCCAACGTTCCGTGGGCGTGACGTCTGAGGCTGAGACTACAATAATGATTCTCAGAAATCTTAAATCGCTTACTGTGCCTTTAAGAGCATTTTGATGTGCACACAGTAATCCTCTCACGTCCCTACTGAGGATTTCAGTGTTTCTTTGAGACGTAGCAGAACACAAATACAGTTATGTTCTAGACAGGTTCCCCTGAGCGGTCTGGATCACCGCAGGCCCTCAGCTGTGCTTCAACACAGACAGATTGAACAGCCCATCAAATGATGAGATCTGCCTGTAGGATGCGAGCAACAGCAGGCGGATCAGATAAAAGCAGCCGCTGCGAGTGATGCTGGACATTCCCGGGACACCAGCGGCTGTAATCGAGAGAAACAGGGATGCGGGAAGAGACGGTTCCGTTGGAGCAGATGAAGATACAGAACCCCGGTGGAGACAAACTCAGCTAATCAATCAACTCACCATGGGGAACAACAGACAGCTGCTGCTCACAAGAACCAATCGCTACTGTAATACGTGTGTGTGGAATTCGTATTAAAACTCTCATGGATTCCTGTTTCCCCCTTACATCAAATATTAAAGTGTTATCTATCTATCTATCTATCTATCTATCTATCTATCTATCTATCTATCTATCTATCTATCTATCTATCTATCTATCTGTAGGCCTGTACACCCTTCAAAAATGCTGTTTATAACTTCAACCTTTCAGCCAAGACTTTGTAAAGCCAATAATGGCGTATAATAATGGCATGTGTTTAGACTTGATTGTGGCTGGTCATCTCTATGGAGAACTGTCTTTTTTTTTTTTTTTTTTTTTTTAAATGGAACACAAAAGGAGTTTTATTTCAGAATGTCCAGGTTGATCTAAAACAGATTTAAATGTCAACTGTTCCTTTAAGGCTGGGACACTAAGAACAGAGATGAAGTCTTTTCTGACGCTTCTGACCCACAGGATCTCTGAGTTCAGTCGCCAGCAGGGGTCAGCATCGCCTCAGTGAGTTTAGTTCAGATGCTCATGGGAAATCCCTACAGCAACAGATGGAGGCAGAGCTTCACTTCACTGTACAGGCTCTACATGATGCGCATTACAGTGAACGACAGAGTTTAATTCCCTTCACATGTTCATCCGCAAAAAAAACCTACTGAATAATTTCTGTTCCTTTTTTCTAAAACAATAATTTCTGTCTCTATCTGTAGGACTTTAGGGCTTTTAAAAATAATTGTGCTTGTTTTGAAATTGATTGAAACATAATTAAACTGAATTAATTATAACTTAAGGACATGAAAATGAACAGGATGGAAATAAAGAGCTCAAGTTATAGGCTAGTTATTGAAATGAGCTGATTGACGGTTCATTTTCAAATTTGATAAAACCGCATTAATTTGTTCTCTTTAATCATTTCTCAGTCTGAGAACTGAATGAGACCCAGAGGTCAGATGTAAACCGGCTCCTCTGAGGGACGTGGATCGGCGCTTCAATAAGCCAGGTATGTGGGAGTTTTGGGAATTGAGGTGGAACAGGATTAAAGTTCAATTAAAACACTGATGATCTCAGATGACCCCATTAATTCTTCAGCATGCATCTAGCCTTTTGGGTTTGAGACCCCTGATGAAAAGCAAATATAATGAAACACACTGTGTGTCTTCTGCTGCAGTCTCCGATGGACGGGTCAGGAGGGCACTGCGTTGACACTCTTGACAAGGTCACACACACACACACACACACACACACACACACACACACACACACACACACACACACACACACACACACACGCACGCACGCACGCACGCACGCACTTTCAGTACATTAGTGAGGACATCTAATTGATGATTTTTATATGGAGGTGATGATATCTGCTAAAGCTCAGCCCTATACAACCCCTAAAGAAAAAAACAACAAGATTAATTTGATGTATACATTTTTAATTTTAAATATTTTTTGAACAAATTAGTGATTTTAAATAACTAAATTTAAATAAACACACACACACACACACACACACACACACACACACACACACACACACACACACACACACACACACACACACATTTATATACACACACAATTTTTGATTGTTTTTAAAAAAAATTGAGGAAGTGATGATATTTTGTAAAGCTCTATTCAACCCTAAAAACAAAACAAAGATTTTATAAAACAAGATTTTACAAAAATGCAATACTTAAAAAAACAATAATATTATAATGAATTAGCCTGTTTTTAAATAACTACATTTAAAAACAATAACTGATAATATATGTAATATTTTGCAAAATTTTAAATAAATTATTTTTGATAATCTTTTATTTTTATATATAAATAAATAGTAGATAAATACATCTAAATAAATAAATCTTAAAATAATCTTATAAATAAATATACAGGCAAACGAACTAACAAACAAATAAATATTTGGACACATGCACAATTTGTCACTTAAAGGTGTTTGGCTCAAACACATGGTGTCCGAAACTAAGCACCCACAAGCAAAGATGGCAGCATTCAAATGGTATACTTTAAGTGATGCATGAACCAGCAAATGCCATGCGGATGAATGAGAATGTTGACAGACAGATCTCAGCCATCGAGCCACAGAAGTGCAGCAGCAGATGTCCATGAATAGTCACATTTCTGGACATCTCCTGCCTCTCTTCAGCTTTGATGAGCTCATCGGTGTGCTGTTTGCCTTGTGTCGACCGGTTTATCCCGCGGCCACGATCACTCTCTTCATCAAACAGCCTCCAGCTGCAGATGACTGACAGCTCCAGTCCTTTCAGAATAAAATATCAGCCTGCAGTCACTCTGCATTCCTCCAGGAGACTCGCTTTACAGTTTTCTACAGTCACTAAGACCTTCAATACTTGGGTCACTTTTTTTAAAAACTCTTCACAGAGAGCACAACAGCTTTTATCATTGCTTTGGCACAAAATGCATTACTTCTTCTTTCAAATTTCATGAATTCTTGTCTCATTTAGACACACACACAGCCAAAACTATACCTACAGGTATTTACACATATTTACATTACTTTTTCAAACACTTGAAGGGTTAGTTCACCCAAAAATGAAAAAATCCCTCTCACCCTCACAACGTTCCAAACCCATTCCAAAGACTTTTGTTCATCTTCGGAACACAAATCCATTGACAGCTACGCAACTACCACTTTGACGCTTCAGAAAGTTCATAAAGAGATCATAAAATTAATCCATATGAATTGAGTGGTTTAGTCCAAATTATCTGAAGAGACTCGATCGCTTTATATGATTAACAGATTTCATTTAGGCTTGTATTTACATATAAACACTGATCAGCGAACATAAACAGAAGCTCAACCAAACCTGCTTGACACGCAAGAACAAAACCTCATTGGTTCTTACAGAAGCTCAAACGTGCTGCGTAACACGAGAATGAACCTCATTGGTTCTTACAGAAGCTCAAACGTGCTGCGTAACATGAGAATGAACCTCATTGGTTCTTACAGAAGCTCAAACGTGCTGCGTAACATGAGAATGAACCTCATTGGTTCTTACAGAAGCTCAAACATGCTGCGTAACACGAGAATGAACCTCATTGGTTCTTGCTGAAGCTCAAACGTGCTGCGTAACACGTGAATGAACCTCATTGGTTCTTGCTGAAGCTCAAACGTGCTGCGTAACACGAGAATGAACCTCATTGGTTCTTGCAGAAGCTCAAACGTGCTGCGTAACACGAGAATGAACCTCATTGGTTCTTGCTGAAGCTCAAACGTGCTGCGTAACACGAGAATGAACCTCATTGGTTCTTGCTGAAGCTCAAACGTGCTGCGTAACACGAGAAAGAACCTCATCAAGAGAACATGCTTGAGCTTCTGTTTACAACTGATGTGTGAGTTGATGAATGTTTATATGTGAATAATAGCCTAAATTAAATCTGTTCATCATAAAGCGATCGAATCTCTTCAGAAAATTTTGACTAAACCGCTCAATTCATTTGGATTAGTTTTACAATCTCTTTATGACCTTTTTGAAATGTCACATTTTTGGGTGAACTAACCCAAACTGTATACAACTTTATACAAACTTTATACAAAACTGAATAAGGTCAGAGTGTGTTTGTTGGTTGACAACTGTGCTATATGGAAGAATAGCTTGATTTGAGTGTGTTTTGATAGTTTAAGTGCATTTTTAATGTGAACTTTACTGCTTTGCCAAGCTAAGTCTGTTAAGGAGAACTGTGTGAAGAGTTTTGCAAAAGTAACCTAAGTATTGAGAAATGGCTCCTAGCGATTGTTAAAAAAGAAAAAAACCTGTAAAACGGTGCTGTTGGACAATCTGGAGTGGAATGTTAGAATTACAGGTTCCAGATTACAGTGATAACATCAGAGAAGATTTTCACATTATCAAAGTATTAAAATATTTGTCTTTTAGGGTGTACATTCCTCACAAACATCAAAAGGGCGAAAAATGTGCTTATTAATTGCCCGGAATTTTTCTCTGTAATTCCAAGTCAATTTAGACAGAGATGTCAATCATGCGGATTAGGCTTGTTTGTCGTCGCCGTGGCGCTGACTGCCGAAAAATGAATAAATAGGAAGATTATGCGGTCAGAAATTTGGACTGATTTCATTACAATTTCATCATGGCCTCGTCTCAAATCTCTAAATTGCTTATTAAGCCGGATTGTAATGCTTGTTCCTCTGTCAGCACTTCAAATAAGCCAGATATTAGGGCACTTACTCATTTTTTCAGGCATGCAGGAGGGAAAAATGCTGTGCTGTTTTACCTTGGTGCTTTGTGAACACACACATGTTGGGATTTCGTGTTTTATGGGGACATTCCATAGACATAAATGATTTATCACCTAAACCTTCCCATCAGAGAAAACTTTCTGCATCTTTACATTTTCAAAAACATCACTAATATGATTTTTAAGCTGTTTTCCTCATGGAGACCAAAAAATGTATAAAAGGATTATGGATATTACCATCTTTACCAACAACATGTCCCTGGGTTTACCTGAACCACACCCACCCACATACACACACACACACACACACACACACACACACACACACACACACACACACACACACACACACACACACACACACTTGATGTGCAGGACTGCTGCATTTAAAGGAGAGTTGTGTTCACGGCCGAGAATCATGTTTGCTGTTAAAGGAATAGTTCATTCAAATATGAAAATGATGTAATCAATAACTCACCATCACGTCGTTCCAAACCTGATCTGTGGAGCACAAATAGATGAGTGAAAAACAATTTAAGAACCATTAACATATAATAACAGTAGTTTGAATGACTCGTGAGCTATATGATGCTTTACGTGAAGAACTGAAAATCTTACTCTCTCTGAAATTACATCCGCATCCAGACTCAAAATGCCTGCATGTTGCACCAGGTTTGATGGCAAACACCTTTGATTCTTGCAGAATGCAACCGCATCAGTCTGAATATATGCAGAGGATTGCAAGAAATAAGCAGGCTAGTTAAAGTGGGCATTATAATTACCTACCAGAATAATAACACATGCAATTTAACAACATTTGAAGGAAACTCTAGAGAAATGAGGTTTATTAGGTTTATTAGACCCAGGGTTATTGTCGTTAACAAACAATTAAAAGTTTTGTTAATGGAAATAAATCTAAAAAGAAATGTAAAAAGAAAATACATATTAAATGAAAATTAATGAAATAATTTGACTCACTAAAATTGGTAATTGGAAATAAATAAAAACAGATTTTTTTTTTTTTAATTAAACGATGACAAAATGACAAAAGCACAACAAATGTATTAAAAAATTAAACAAAATATAAATTAAACCTAAATAGTAATATAAATAAAAAAACTAATATAAATTACAAAATCACAAAACACAATTAATATTTTCAAATTAAAACTTAATATAAAAAAAAGCCAAATAAAAATATTAAGAAAAAGTTAACAGTATAAAAATAATACTTAACACTGACATGTAATTGTAATGCATTTATGAACTAATAAAATATATACTTTCAATGCAATGTCTGTAAATGTAAATGTAATGCAATGCGTACGTGGCTGATAAAGATATGCTTTCAAGGACGCTGGTGCATACAGTAATCTGAAGCATACTAGCATGATATTAATGTATTGCCAAAGTGCTGGCATGAATCAAAACCCTCTCAGGTCCAAATGAGCTCAAGCTGCTGCAGGCGCCAACATTTATTTCATTGCTTTTCAATTTAGAGGGCCATTTGTCCGTCTCTCAACGCCTGCAAGGCTGCTGTTTATTTTCTGTCTGTCGGAAAGATGGCACGTCCCGCAGGGCAGGTGAAAGGGGCCTGTGTCTGGTGGCCGATGGCCGTCCGGACGCTGCATTTATTCACACCATGAACATGGCTGTAGGTCCACGTTTGGATTGCAATAAGAGAAAAATGGGAACTCCATCCAAACTCAACACTCAAAGCTAATCATCGTCACCTCGCGGTTCCCTCCCACTCTCCATCTCAAACAGCCGGCCGGGATCGAGCTGAATGTACGGTCCACCCAAAAGCCACCGATCTCCTCATTTGCCTTGACTGATGGAAAACATTAAGAACATGTTGACATGTCATGTTAGTCTTCCACTCTCTTTGAGCTCACGCAAGCAAATAACACTGCCAAACTTCAGCGGCGAACCCTTCCAAGAAGTGAAGATTAAAAATACATACTTGCATTCAACTTTGAGAATATTTAGTCCACCAGAAAATGGATGACTTGTGTTCAAGGGTGTATGAATGTTTCTTGTCTTTCAACTCTGTAAAATACAATGCTGTGCCACTTTTTAAGTCTGGAACTATAACAGGCTGTGTTTACATTAATTAAAGGTACACTGTTCAACTTTTTTTTTGTTCAAAATTAACAAAATTAAAATAATGAGTCAACACATCATCAATCCTTCTTCCAAAGCGTTTTTGTCTTACCCTGATTCACTCAGTGTTTATATTTTAGACTTGTCAGGATGGTTTTGGAGGTAAACTGTGTACATATACCTCACTCACCCATGCGCGTCTCGTCATATCCGTAAATAGAGAAAAGTTGCTCCGGCTGCGTTGACGAGTGCCTGGTGTGGGAGTGGCATGTTAGTTGTCACAATGAGCGAGAAAGGTCGACATGGAGCAGCTAAACCTCCAACCTCTGGGGAATCACCTGTTTTAAAAAAAAAACCAGAACAGGAGTGTCTGCTATAGCAAAAAGAGAACCCGACAGAGCTCGTAATAAAACATTAGCTCAGCTTTTTGGAGAACTGAGAGATTTGAATGTTATAAAAGCGGAGATGGCATTTGTATTACTCAACAGGTGAGTAAGGTATTATATTGAACAGATAAACTGTTATATGTAACTCTCTAACAGAGTTCAGTGTAAAGCACTATTGTTTGACGTATACGCGAGTATAATGCAATCCTCTCTTCTATGGCTTATCCAATTCATCTATAAATAAGATCCAATATATTCAGAACTCCGCAGCTAGGGTTCTCACATACACAAAGAAATCTTCTCACATTACTCTGATTTTACGCAGACTTTCGTATTCCATACAAGATACATCTTATCACATTCAAAGCACTCCATGGTCAAAGCACCCCCCCCCATATATCTGATCTCATCCATACCTACTCCCCAGTTCGCACACTTAGATCCTCCGATACTGGTCTGTTGACGATCCGTAGACACAGACTATCATCTTTTGGTGGAAGGGCTTTTTGTATCGCTGCCCCAACTCTCTGGAATTCTATTCCCCAACACATCCGCAACCTTTCATCATTACACGATTTCAAAACCCACCTTAAAACATATCTTTTTGCTACTTGTTTCCCTGACCAGTGACTTTATGATTTGATTTCTATGTTTATGTACCACTATCAATTATGTTATCCATCTCAATCTATTTGTATTGTTTCATGTCATGTTTCTATGTTATGTTTATTTGTACTTTATTGTAAAGCGACCTTGAGTTTCCAGAAAGGCGCTATATAAAATAAACGTATTATTATTATTATTGTGAAGGGTTATATTAATCCACACAGTCAAAAATAAATAAATAAATAAATAAAACATTTTTTAGAACAACAATTTACTAAAAAATAAAAATAAAATATTAACCAAGATAAGAGAACCGTGAACATGTGAATGTGTTGTTGAATTATTTAAATATTAACTTGAAATCTAATATATAGCCTATATTAATTTAGTTTAGAACCACATTTAAAAATGACAAAAGTTGAATCTAAAGTGCTGTACAAGTAGTATAAAACTGATTTTTGGGAACAGATTACTTCAAGCTAATATTTTGTTCAGGAATCCCTGATGTGGGAAATAATTAAAAGTTTTTTAAACAAGATTATTATTAATTTCATATATGTATGTACTGTATATATATTGTTGTATTTTGTAATGCCTTATTATATTGTTTTTACTTCACTTCTTTTCAATAAATTTGATAATAAAAATATGCATAATTATTATGGAGTAATATAAATAATTGTTATTATTAATACTTATATTTAAATATTATTTATAAGTATTGAATATATTTTAAATAAACAACAATACATAAAATATTAATCACTCTTAATTGTCACAAAAAATCTTGAATTAAGAGAGAATCAGATTTGAGTTTTTAGATGTTGCACAGATGATCAGATATGCGTCATATTTAAAACCACATTAGAAAGTGGCCCAAATCAGATCTTTATGCTCTTTATGCATGTGCAACAAGATTTGATCCTGGAATTAGCTGACGGTGTAAAGCATTCACAGTGTCGATGGATTCGGCCAGCTCTGCTCCTCAAACGCTGTGTGTTCTATCAGAGCTGGTGTAAAATGCAGGGCGTTTCTGTAAATGTCAGGCTCTTGGCACTCACGCCACAGCAGATGGGGAACAAAGAGGAAAGGGAGAGATGAGGATGTCGGGAACGTCATGCCGCGCTCCGGCCGCGCTCCCCTGATGAATGAAGATCTGGAGTTGTGTAGAACTGGAGCCAAACGCAGCCGATGAACTCCAGGACACGCAGTAAATCACTGGGCCGCAGTCAGGAGGTCATGAACTTCTCCAACAATCAATTCTTCTCATTTTGATCTCTTTTTCTTTCTGTCTCTCTGTCAGGGTGAGAATGAAAACACAAATGAGATCTAATCAATGTTTCAATTGTTTCTAGACAGCAAGATTCATTTTTTCAGCAAGATTCAGCAAGAGTTTGCTGAAGATTCCAGCTTTCAGATGTTTCTCCTGAGATAAAGAGTTATAAAACAGATTTTGATTCAAAATTTTTTGACAAATATAAGCCACAAAATGGCCTACATCATCTCAACAGAAAGTTCAAATCTAATGAAACTTGGACACCAGGATATTCTGAGAATGCATTGCAAAAACAGCCAAACTCCACCATTAGGGGGCGCTATACAGTAAATAAATTAAAAAACATCAAACTTCAGAACTGATCAAGTTCGCATGTCTTAAAATAAACAATGAGACATCAATAAAAGTGGCAGCCAACAGCCAATCGAAATTGGGCAGCCGAATTTTAATTCTGAGCCATGTGTTATTTTTGTATCATTGATATACTTTTGTAGTTTTACTTTGAAATTATTTTATTTTTATAGCCTAATTTTACTTTCAATTTAATTTTACTTAAAGTTTTTTTTTTTTTTAAATTCTTATTTATTTGTTTAGTTTCCTTCGTAAAAGTTTTTTATATTGTATTTTTTATTTCTGTCCACATTTATTTTATTTCAAGTGACGATTTTTTTTTTTGTATGGTTTTAGTTTTAGTTAACGGTAATTTAAGAGTGTCTTAAAATTCTGACCAAAAATAATCTAAATTAATTTTGAATAATCAAACTCTTTGGCAAATATTAGTCAATGCATTTTCAGGTGTGACCCATAATGCCTTATTGTGATGTAGCCAGTATTTTATTTCATACTGTTTTTATTTTCCTTTGGCTCCTACAGTATTTTCTCACAAGCATGAATGAATGAAACATCAATTCAGCTGAAGTTGATCCTTTAACGAAGCATAATGGAAGCATTCATTAGGTCTCCTAAGCAATGAAAGAGCAACAACTGAGCAATAACATTTTCCTCTGGGTTTGTGATTTCTGTCAAAAGCTGGTGGTTTGAAGAAATGATCTGAGCTCGTTTAAATTTACACATCATCTGCATGTGTGTGATCGAAAGACAGAAAAATAGAGGAGAAGAAAGAATGAATGAAGAGGAAATGTGTGTGTGGTTTTCTGCAAAGCTTGTTTATAATTCATAATTGCTTTGGCCTGGGGACGTGCCAGCTGTATGAAACCAATTCCATCTGTTGGAATCACGCATGCGAGGTGAGAGACGGGAATACGCACAGGCTATAAATGCAGGAAAGCTTACGCTCGCAGTCATGCATGCACACATACGTATAAACATGCACATTCTGAACACACACCTTCAGGCCATCTGTAATACGGCTCATTGCTCGCAATGCTCTTCAAGTCATGGTCAGGATCAAACACAGCGCTCATGTAGCACAACACACACTCCAACGGTTTCAGGGATATACGAATCACTCAAGTATTGTGATGAAACTACCATAAGAAACACCATTCTGATAGAGCATGGTGCTCGCAAAAATAAAACAAGCCAGCAACAAGTTTATTCAAACACATTCTAACACTAGATGATTGCTGTCCATTTGTCATACACACAGAACTCCTCAGAGAAGCACAGGTTTTAACAGACTCCAAATAGAAATATGCATTTGAATTATGCATCTTAGAATTATGCATTCGATGTCTCAAAATGCAGCTCACTATGTCCTCTATGTTTCACTGATTTCACTAGTCATTTTATTCTCTCCAGTAATTCTTATAATTTAATGAACAGCTTTTTTCATCTCTCCAACTGACTGTTATCAGCCTGGCCGCGGCTGTATTTATTCGCTGCCTTTGGCTGTAATATTTCCCCATAACGATTCTGAGAAAAACGAAAAAACCATTTCATATTTCTCCAGCCAAAGCAGGACATAAACTCGTTTCCTCTGATCTGCATTTGAGAGGTTGAGCGAGCGCCAGTGGGAAGAAGTTTTAGATGAGAAAGAGGCCGAGCACATTTTCCGTGTAAACGCTGATTCCAGGCATCTCCTGACCTTTGACCCCGTTCTATATCTTTGATCTCTGTACCGAGAGAAAATGTAAATGAATGATGACGAGGATGGCGCTCACTTGCTGGCTGATCTCACATGATTCAGTCCAGCGTTTGTCTTTTAGTGATTGTGAAATGATTGAATCACTCATCATTTTGTCGACTTTTAAGCAAGCGTTGTACAGCCAAAATTAACATTCATCAAGCTTCAAATTGGAGTAAAGATGGTCTTTGGTGTAAAGACATAACATACAGCAGTTATTCAGTTGCTGGTTGGTAACTTTACTGGGAATTGAACTAATACACTGTTTAAGAATGAAAATCTGACCCTTACTGATGCAATGTGAGCAATTCATATGTAAGACAAACAGATTGTAAAAGAATAGATGTGAATAAATGTTTTTTGACAACCATCAGAAGTTGATATAGGAGGCCGTGTGATGACATCCTTGTGGAATATTCCTCACATCATACAGTATATATATATATACACACACACACACAGTATATGTATGATGCTGCGCTTATCACAATGATCTGCTGTTTGTCACAAATATAGACTAAATATACTGTAGATAAATATAGAAAAAAAACATAGACAAAAATATATTTTCATAAAGAAATATATAAATGTATATTATAATTATATATAAATTGCATTTTAATATAATTAAAATAAATAGTTCTAATAATAAATCTAGAATATATATATATATATATATATATATATATATATATATATATATATATATATATATATATATATATATATATATATATATTATAATAAAAACATATTTAAGCAATATAATTTTTTTAAATTTCGGGCCTTGTCCAGATAATAATAAATTGATACAATAATAAAATTATAAGTTGAACTCTGATCATCACCAACGATTGAATGAATGAGATGTGAATGCCTCTGAATCGCTGTCACATGACATTCACACACATGTATATATGCGTTAACTAACATTACAGAGCCTGAGCCATTTAACGATGACGAAAAATCATGATTTAAGTGTTTAGATTTAAGTCAGATGACCAGATATCAGACATGCATCAGATTTGAACATGCCCTAAATAATCTCATGTGTGCTTTACTGTTACACACAGAACTAACTGACGGTGTAAATGTGGCCAAAGAAAGTGTGTTTTCATGAAACCTCACCTTCAATTTAAAGGTTTCATTGCAAAGTGAGCAAAACAAAGAACAAGTGAAGTAAATATTTGCACCTAGATGGAAAATGACTAAATTTAACTTACGAAATATGACACTCTGCATTTTTCCAGCAAACAAAGATGCCTTTCAGCAAACTGCCCTGAAATAAGGTTCATATTAAGGCTCATTTTCAGCATGGATAGAATCCAGATCCAAAACGTTCCAGAAATTATAAAATTTAGAGATGAATAAAATCTACTGGAACATAGGGGATACTGGGGAGGAATGCTGACCGGAAAAGCCTGGAAGTTCATCTACTTCTCCCGCAACGGATGGAAGGAAACAGTAGTGAGGAACAAAGTGGTAATCGGCACAGAGATAACGTCATTATCAAGATGGGCGTGCAGCAGTTCAGTCAAACGTGTTCTCAGGACTCTATTAAGAAAAGGTTTTCCTGTCTTTCCTGAGAACTAAAATTCATGCTAAAGATGATCTGATTGTGTGTGTGTGTGTGCGTGTGTGTGTGTGTGTGTGTCTGTGTGTTCCTGGCAGGCCGTCAGATCTAAAATCTCTGAAATGGGTTTCCACTGCGATCTGAACAAAACAATCCCAGATTCCCAGAAATGCTCAAGATACTACGGAGTCCCTAAAGAGACATGGTGATATTAAAAAAATGAGATGGGAGGAAAAATTATATTTTGATACTTTTGTATTCCCCTGAGAATGTTATATATATATATATATTTTTTTTTTTGCATTTTACTCTAGTAAATGTATTAGGAATGTTTAGATCTTTGTACTGGAAAGCAAGATAAAAATAATAAATAAAATCTTTTTCTTTTTTTAAATCAAAGTTGTAATTTGGTCATATTATGCAAAAGGTGCAAAGATATTATTATTTTATTTATTATTATTTTAATCCAACTAATACAATACATTAATACATTCAATTTAAAATGCAACGTCCAACCACGAATAAATGATGATTTGAGTTGTGCTGGAAATTACATTTGCTCAATAAAGATCAGGAAAAAAAATGACTAAACTTTCAGAGTCTTCCTATGATTATGTATGTCCACAGTTGGACATTTTTAATAGACAAATGAAATGCACTAGCGAGTGTTTGTACGCTATAACATCAGCAGTCGTACAGAAAATGTTCAATCTCTGAGGAGCTCCACCAGGATCTCCTGAGAGTTCAGTATTGTTTGCTGGTCTTGTTTGGAAGTCTAAATCTGATTCTCACCTGTTCACAGAAAAGCCTCTGAATGAATGGCGAAGGCCTGCGGGCAGGGTATCCTACACCCTGGGAACGTCTCCAAGCTTTTGTACGTGTCTGTAAACAGATCTGCTCATCATTTATTTACAACAGACCATTTCGTCAACACCCAGTCAGCCCACGGAGAAGATACATGGAACGTCCCACAACATCCTAATGGAGGTTCAACACACAATGGAGATGAAATCAACAAGGACACCCTGAAGAGAAGATAAAGAGACACAAGTGAGACACTCAAAAACACCTTGCTTTTTGGTTTGAGGACATATACAAAGACATGTAATGTAATATAAATCTAAATTAATTTAAATATAAGTACATATACAGCTGTAAATAACATATACTAACAATAGTCACTGGTTTCCATTGCAGATTTGCGCAAAAGTTTTGCGATAT
This sequence comes from Vimba vimba, assembly GCA_022828995.1. NCBI lineage: Eukaryota > Metazoa > Chordata > Actinopteri > Cypriniformes > Leuciscidae > Vimba > Vimba vimba. The sequence continues at coordinate 34,273,239 of CM040830.1, read as the reverse complement.
TTTCTAAATGTCTAATAAATGTTTAATAAAAAACTCTGTCACGTCTTCTGTCCAAACACACCGCGCCATCTTTAAAGAATGATTGACTTTTATGTACGCCAGGTGACCTGTAAATGCGAAAAAACTGTTTCCATTGCAGTTTTGCGAAATATTCCTTTTTCGAATTGCCTGAAAAACCACCTCATGTGAACGCTAAAAGCTTTTTTGCGATATATGGGAGTTTTTGCGAAACTGACGTGTTTCCATTGGCCGTATTTTCAATGCGCAATTTAAATTTGCAATGGAGACACAGCTAATGAAACAGAAGTAGCGACTGATATTTTCCTCCATATTGTAACGTACATACAAGTGTAACGGATTATCGAAAAAGAAAAAAATGTAGGGCGGGACTTGGTTCTGTGTATCGGTTGTTGATTGGATGTTGAGACGTGGGCATGGCAAAAATGCTTGCAGGGGGTTTACTCGTTTTAATCATGACCTCACTTCATTTTGATCAGTTTTTCTTATTTTATGTTATGATATTTACTGGAAAACAAGACAAAAATACTGAGGATGAACAGCAGTTTTCGCAGTGATTTCCAATCAAGTTGTAATGTTGTCAAATTATGCAAAAAGTGTGAAGATATTATTATTATTTAAATTTTTTGGATTAAAAAATAGTTTTTGCAAAAATATGTACAGATGAATTTTTCACAATTAGATCAATAACATATTTAAAGGAACACTCCACCGTTTTTTGAAATAGGGCTTATTCACCTTCTTTCCTACATTTAGATAGGTAGGCAAATGCATTTTTGTCTCAGTGCATGCATTGTTTTAGTTTGACAGGGTCGGCGCTAGCTTAGCTTAGCATAATGAATGGAATCCTTTGTTGCCAGCTAGCATGCCCTGAGTAAAAGTGACATAAAAAAAAACAAAAAAAACACCTAATTACTTCTTGTGGCCTGCATATTGAGAACAAGTACAAATAGTGATGCAGATTAACACTAGGCAATTTCCTAGGCAGATATTGACTTGGGACTATATTAGGGGGAAGCACAGGCGAAGCACTGCTACTTGGGCGCAGAGATATCACATGCCTGTGCTTCCCCCTAATATAGTCCTTAATATATAAGTCAATATCTGCTTAGGAAATCGCCTAGTGTTAATCTGCATCGCTATTTGTACTCGTTGTGAATACGCAGGCCACAAGAAGTAATTAGGTGGAGTTTTTTATTTTTTATATCACTTTTACTCAGGACATGCTAGCTGGCAACAAAGGATTCCATTCATTATGCTAAGCTAAGCTAGCGCCGACCCTGTCAAACTAAAACAATGCATGCACTGAGACAAAAATGCATTTGCCCACCTATCTAAATGTAGGAAAGAAGGTGAATAAGCCCTATTTCAAAAAACGGTGGAGTGTTCCTTTAAGAGGTTTGTCTGCACTGTTTTTTAAACCCCTTTGCACATCTGACAAATAATTTTACTTTGCTGCAAAGGCCAGCTGGTTTATGCCAGTTAGTGATAGTTAAGCATAACTTAGACTACATCCTTGGGCCATTTCATTATTCTTGACTTCACAAAAAAACAAAAAAAAAGTTTTTGCAGGTATATTGAAACTTGTTTAACAGAATGTTGTAAAACTAGGCAGGATATGATTGACTGGTCAAATTCTGCTATACTTTAGCAGTGCTTATGTAGCACATCTTACTGTATTAACATTTGAAGGCATACTAAGAGATTTGGCACATAATGAGTGTCATGGGAAGAGAGGTTTTAATCATCGCCTTTGTTCTCTCCGATGAAATTTAGTAAACAGAATTCATCTGGAAAACAAAACAGCTTCTGTATGTGCCGTGCCATAAATCAGGAAAGTCTTTGGGTTTGTTTTTGCCATCTGTAAACACAGGCACGTCTGCTCATTACAACCCTTCAACACAATGCGAAGAACTCGCTTCACCTCTTTGATTATATTGGGCTCTCTGCAGGATCCCAGACTCTCGTCTCATTAGTTTTCTCCAAATGCCTCTCAGAATTTGTCTTACCTCTGTTGTGAACCCATATTCCCCCCCTGCGGAGATCTGAATTCTGGGGATGTTTACCCAAAACAGTGGGGCGGTCTCTTCCAAGCCGAGATTAAACTTCAAGTATAACCAATCATGTCTTTCTGGGCTGAAGCCCTCACATTTTCTGCCTTCAGACCAAAAGAGATTTATTATAACTCCTTCACCCAGGGCAACAACACAACCAACCGAATCACCCATAAAATGACTTGCTTAGAGGTTAAAACTTTACAAACCGAAAAGAAATAAATCTAAAATTGGACAACAGCTGGATTTTAGATAGTTGTGACCAACGGCACTGAAAACATCGGCTGACCTAGATACACGTCTACTGATAAAACACAACATGAGGCGAAATATCAAGCACAAAAAGGCCTGAAGACAGAAAATGTGAGATCTTCTGAACATCGCGATCATCCTCCAAACACAGGCTGAAAAAATTCAAACCTGTTACCCAGCTAACACAAATATGTTCTAAGAACGTTTTGATAATGTTACCAATAAGTTACATTTATGTTTAAAATTTTAAATTTGTTATGCGAACATTCTATTTTATCATTTTGCAGACATTATGGGGATGTAACTTTTGAGTAACATTTTTATAATTAACATTTCAAAGAAGTTATACTACGGGGCTGTTGAATGCTTGAATCTGATTGGTTGACGAACGGTTTCAGGTGTGCAATTATTTTCAGGGAAGTAGATCCAGGCAGATCTCGACCGCATTACAGTTCCATATCACTTCGCCAAACGAGTTCAGTTATTTCAAAGGTCATTACAGCCGACAACAGCAAAAGAACCAAAACCCACAATGACACTGACCCAAGCAAATAAATATAATAACAAACTAACAAATTAGTTCCATGTTTTTTTTTTTTTTTTGCCACAAAATTACGTTTTATGTACGGAAAGCACATACTCTCTTTCTCCTGCTCTCTCTTCCACTCAAACACACACACATACAGTACAGACACACATCTATCTATCTATCTATCTATCTATCTATCTATCTATCTATCTATCTATCTATCTATCTATCTATCTATCTATCTATCTATCTATCTATCTATCTATCTATCTATCTATCTATCTATCTATCCATCTATCCATCCATCCATCCATCCATCCATCTATCTATCCATCTAAGCTTGTGGAAAGCTACTTGTGATTAATGTTGTGATGAACTTTCTCTTTATCACCTGTGTTTATTTTACTATATTAACATTATTTCAGTTAATGAAACATTCATTTTTTACTGTGAGTAAAATATAAGTTAATTTTGTAAAACCTAAAATATTACTGCCATTTTTTACAGTAAAGTTCTAGCAACCAGAAGGTTCATTGCTGGGGTTCTATATAGAACTCTAGAGTTCTTGACTCCATTTTAAAGAACACTTTATGCCAAAAAGATTGTAATAAAGAGAAATGTCTGACATTATTGCATAATACTTTCATGTTTAACAGGTTGCTTAAATTCTTTTTCTAGTGATAAAGTATGTTTATGAGCAGTTTAATTAATTAAATCTAATTAAAATAAGTAATGAATTAATTCAAACTAAATCTTTAAAATGATCCCATAATGGGAACCCCTAAAAGGTTCTGTATATTAAACAAAAAAATCTGTGAAAATGTACTGTATAAAACAGCAGAACAAAGAAGAAAATGTTCTATATATGAAGCCCCTGACAGAACCTTTTCTTCTATGTTCTGCTGTTTTATACATTTTCACAGATTTTCTTAGTTTACATTCCTCCAAAAGTGCACAAACAACAGCATTTTGATACTATTATTGTTCCATTTTTGGCTTTCAGGTTTTGCATATGTTCACAATTAACACGGAGACGGAGTCCGATTGCGGTGGGACTCTGGATGAAATCATAGCTTTAGCTTGAGTATCTTATTGGACTTTATGACTTTGATCAGCGAGGAGAACTAGAATCCCTGTAAGAGTTCAGCTGTCTGTGGATATCAGCCAAACTCGGATCAAATTTCACAGACAAACACAGGGAATAAGAGATACAGAAGATCTTTTGTTGAAACGCACGATGGACGGATCTATATTCTGTTTCTCGGGACGTGACACCTGAAGCAGAAAGAGGCATGTTTTGGTGCATTTACACCCATTCTGCAGACTGTATGTTACTTTCCCAGCAGACAGTAGGAGTGATAATTTGCTTCAAGGAAAGTGTTTCAAAGAAACTAGTAGTTCTTTATGCATCTGAAATTGAATGGTGAACCACAGATAGACTATAATCTCACATAGTGCAACTGAATGCAATAAAGCTGCAGGCCAGTTGCTTTTAGACTGGACCAAAATTATTCACCAAACACTGAAATGTATTAACAGAATTTTAAAGCCAATAAATACAGCACAAACTAAGCTTCCAACATAGACACAATCAAATCCCTTTTTAGACTTCTATATATAGACCTCTTTAAAAGTTAATGATAAACAATCATTGTCCAGTGTGGTTGCCACTGCTTTGTTCTTCAATAATAGTCTCTTAGACTTTTTGAATGCTGTATGTACAGGTGAATCTCACAAAGAAACGCGTCTAGGCAAATGCACCACTATATCAAAAGAAAAAAGAAAAAAAAAAATATTTGTTTTGCATTTTGACATTACTTTCATGGCAATTATACACATTGACCCCTAAAATCACATTATTGAAATGCATCTAGATATTTGGAGTTGTTTTGTAATTATTCTCAATAGTGTGTGCATGTTATTGTAGTGGATAACATTTACTGTATGCATTTGGCAGATGCTTTTATCCAAAGCAAGTCGCGACTTACATTGCATTCATGGTATACATTTGATCAGTTCAGGCATTCTCTGGGAATCGAACCCATGACCTTGGTGTTGCAAGCCCCGTATTCTACTGTTAGAGCTACAGGATAAGGTTTCTTTCTGCTTATCTCATGTTGTTTATGAAATTGTGTCAAATCACACATAGTAAAGAAGGACTCCAAAGCCCAATGCTGAAATGCATATGATTGAAAACATCATGTAAACAAAACCGCTGTCTATCTGACCATCAATTTCTTTCTTCACACAAAACTAAAGATTCAGTCCAAAACAAACTGGAAAGGCCGAACCAGGGGATCTACAGGAACTGCAGGCGTCTGTGCTGTATGAGACAGATCATATTCCTCAACGCCTGCCATGTGTTCGTCATAAAGTGTCAATTCACTGCCAAGCACGTTTGGAAGAAGTTTGACAGTTTGATTTGGTTTTGCGGGTGTCCCGTTTCAGACATGCGACTGACTGTTATTCCCGATCCCGAAAATCAAACGTGAACCTATGCAGACATTTCAGCGGGTCTCTTAAATACAATAATAGCAAACATTTGGAATCATTATCATAATTTTGGGCTCACAATCAAACCTCAGCAATCCTGAATATTCACAGAGTCCAACGTGAATACTCGCCAATGCCAAAGTGAGTAAAAACTATGCCTTTGGCGAGTAAATAAAACATGATCGCCAGTTGGCTGGTAACTTGCAGCTTAAAACAGGATTTTAATGGTATTATAAGAATGATCATCTGATGTGAGTGATGCAAGTCCTTCTGTTTTAATAAAACAACGACCGGTAGGGGAGGATTCAGAGACTGCAGCCGCTGTTTTCAGTAAACATGGACAGAGATTATATAATCATGGATTTTTAAGGGCCTCGGGATAAAAGACAGTAAAAGGCCCCTAAATAGGTGCTCTGTTCCAAAGCCTAGTGAATTGCCTAAGACTGCATCAGATGTGCACTACTACAGATGTGTCAAAAAGCAGGCAGCATATTTAAGGTGGCGCCGTAGCAAAAACTGTTTTCAACATTGATAATAATAAGAATTTTTTTCTTGAGCAGGAAATCAGCATATTATAATGAATTCTGAAGGATCATGTGACACTAAAGACTGGAGTAATGATGCTGAAAATTCAGCTTTGATCACAGGAATAAATTACATTTGAAAGAAAACAGCTATTTTAAATTGTAATAATATTTCATTTTACATTTTATTGTATTTTTGATCAAATAAATGCAGCCATAGTGATCATAAGAGACTTCTTTCAAAAACATTAAAAATCTTAATGATTCCAAACTTTTGACCAGTATTGTGTGTGTGCATATTAATAACATATGTGACATTGTTTTATAAAAGCAATTTTTTTTAAAGCACTTGAGAACATGTTATAGTGATTTTACTTTGATAGAAAGATATAGAAGTGGGTTCTAGACACACCTTGATGATGGATTATTCTTAAAATCTTACCAAACTGGCTCATGCATTCATTCTGATGCATAACAAACTAATCTCTTAAAAGGATAGTTCACCCAAAAATAAAAAATGTGTCATCCTTTACTCACCCTCATGTTGTTCCAAAGAATTTCTTTCTTCTGCTGAACACAAAAGAAGATATTTTGAAGAATGTTGGTAACCAGACAGTTGACGGTAGCCATTGACTTCCATTGATTACCAACATTCTTCAAAATATCTTCTTTTGTGTTCAACACAGGTTTGTAACAACATGAGGGTAAGTAATGACAAAATTTTCATTTTTGCATGAATTATCCCTTTAATGTCACTCATTTACTGCATTTCTAGCATATGTTTGGTTTTCTGTGAAATAATAGCTTTTAATAAACAAAGGCTAAAGGCTCCATGTCAAGCTGAAGAGAATATAAGACTCACACATGTGCACAAACACACACTGGATGGAACAGAATACCTCAGCGGGATCGAGGATGCTTGTGTCACGTGATCATCTCAACTGGAACAGCACACTGATTTCTCAAGTGAATATTCCAGAACGCTGTCAAAACAGATCTGATTTTGATTCGGCACAGAGGACGTGCGCACACCTCTCTGGATCTGAGTTCAAAGGGGCGATCCGGAAAGTTTGATGCCGGATCTCACGAGGGGAAGCCAGCAGATGCTCGCAGTTTTGCTCAAGGCCAGCTGCTGCTTGCGTTCAGATATATTGACAGATTTTCAAAATTACGGGCTTAAGACTCTTACTTTGGCTTCGATCAATGGAGTCTTTGTGTTTGTCTGGATCTGAGATCAGAGAACTGGACCAAACTCCACACGTTCCGGCTCTTCCTGCTGGAAACAGCGTTGTGATGCCATATGTAATCGGCCATCCATACCAGGATAACTGCAAAACAAGGAGATTTTTTCTCTAGTTTAGTGATCAACCTGGTTCAAATAAATTAAACTAGTTACTATTGTTTTACCTGAACTTCAAGTCTTGTTTTTAGTGTGTAAATAAAGTTTTTTTGTTGGTCACTTCAGTTAACGTTAGTTAATGTATTAACTAAAATGAACTAATAAATAGAAATTAATTTGTTACAGTGTTTATTAAACTTTGTTTACATTAGTACAGTAGTTCACTGTTAGTCCATTAAACCTTTGATTTTAATAATGTATTAGCAAGGTTTTTACAGTTAAATAAAACTGTAAAAACCTTGCTAATACATTATTAAAATCAAAGGTTTAATGGACTAACAGTGAACTATTAAAAACACTATTAAAAACACTATTAAAAACACCTTCTTGTTACTTGAAATATAATAAACCCACTTAAATATATAAAAAAATAAATATAAAAATGCATACTAATTCCAAATTTGAATAAAAACTATAATAGTATCTCGATACTAAAATAACACTGCATCAGTAAATGTTGAAATAACATTAAGATTAATAAATGCTTTAATTAATAGTAAAATTCCATCAAACTGAATTGAATAATCCTTAATCAATTATTAAATTAAAATACATAAGGATTATTCAATTAAATTTAATGGAATTTTTTAAATTGCGTAAATCTTAAAAAAAAGGCTTAAAACTTTTTTGAGTGTATAGACCTGCTGCTCTAAATGATTACAGTCCGTTTACAGAAGATGAACTTCATTTCATGCCTCACAGATGGAAAGCATGAGTGTGAAAGGTTGGATGAAGATGAGAATCTCACCATCCATTAACCGCAAATAAATCAAACCACACCGGTGCAGAACTGGAACCAGAACACAACCACTTTGTGCCTAAAACCTCTAATAGTGTGCGATGTGATGGAGGGAATTCGGCGGCTCACAGGCTGACTGACTGAAGCCCTTCAGAGACAAAATACAGAAGGAATGAGAAAAGTAAAGAACGAGAGAAATCGAAATAGACAGAAGCGGCTGACAGCTGGCAGGCCGCTGATATCCGTCATGCTATTGGAGAGACTGTGTGTGAGAAAGACAGGTCATGAAATTTACATGGCCGCACTGCTCTGGAGCGTATGAAGACGAGCTGAGACCCGGATCCCCTGACGCACCTTTGAAGTGCAAGTTGAGCTGCTCAAATCACTGCTGCTCACACACATCTGCACAGAGCAGAGCTCCATGAGATTCTCTCATTACACACACACACACACACTCTCTGACGGAACCATCTCAGGACGTGTGCAACGGGAAACATTGCAGCATTTCATCTCACACAAACCTCAATAACACTGTGTGTGTGTGTGTGTGTGTGTTAGCACACCTGAGCATGCATCTGCTTACATATCTATATATCTTTTGTTGTATTTATCTATCTAGATATAGCATTGGATCTATTTATTCTTCTGCCTATCATTGTATTATCTATCTTTGTATAAACATATCTATTGTGCATCTATCTACTGTAGTATCCATCACCGAACCTGATTTCACCAAGTACAACATGTTCCTGGATCAACATTCCAATCAACCAATCAGATTTGAGGGAAAAGTTTACAGTTTAAGCCAAGTTTAGGCTTACAATCAGGGATGGGTGCTTCTACATCAGTGTTATTCACCTATCATTTCCATCTGATTTTAGGGAACTTGGGTAGGGTTAGGTTTAGGGATAGGGATAGAGTTAGGACGATATTTTCAGACAGGAATGTTGTTCCAGGATCAACAAAATATGTTGACCCAAGAACACATCAAACTCGACAAAATCAGGATGTGCAGTATCCATCTACATATCTATTGCTGCATCTATCAATCCATCTTTCATTGTATCCATCGTTGTATCTATGCATCTTCATATCTATTTATCATCTAACTATCCATCTATTGTATCTTTGTGTGGCGAGCAGGGTGGTTACGAGAGTGCTAGTGAGGGTCCCCTGAGAGCCACGCAGGTCTCGAGTCTCACGGAGGAGATCCGGGAGGATAAAAGGAGGAGTGACGACATTGCAAGGTGAGAGAGGACCAGGCCTGGACTTTATGTTGTGTTTTTATTATGTTTAAATGCGGCAGTTGTCCGCAAGGGGCTGCCGTTTTACTTTCATTTTGGTGTTTATTTTATTAAAAGTTACATTGATCGTTTGCCGGTTCCCATTGCCGCCTCCTTTACTAAGCCTTTAGCTTTAGCTCTAAGTATCTGTCATCTATCTATCATCCATCGTTGTATCTATGTATCGCTATATCTTTCGTTGCATCTAACTATCCATCTATTGTTGTATATATCTCCATCCATCTATCGATCATTCTATCTATCCATTATATCCGGACTCACTCTCCCAGTTTAAAACTAGATTAAAGACGCATCTTTTCAGCCAGGCATTCATATAATATTGTTAATCTCACAGTTTCAAACTACAATCCGGCCTCTAGTTCATAAATGCCAGAGGAGAACTGGCCCCCGACTGAGCCTGGGTTCTCCCAAGGTTTTTTTTTCTCCATTAGGTCACCTGATGGAGTTTTAGGACACCATTAGGTCACTTGATGGAGTTTTTTTCGGTTCCTTGCCACTGTTGCCTTTGGCTTGCTCAGTTGGGGATATTTTGGGGATATTTAATTTTATTCTATCAATCAATAAATTCCACTAGAAACAAACTTTGTTGTATTATTTTATTTTAATACTGTGAAGCTGCTTTGATACAATCTGTATTGTGAAAAGCGCTATACAAATATACTTGATTTGATTTGATTTGATATTCCTCAGTGTGATTTATAGTCATCTGGTTGATAATTGCACGAGTCTGCAGTGTCTACAGTCATTCCAGATCAAAACAGTTCCCAGTATAACAATGGTGTGTGTTGGAAGCGGTCCAGGTCTCTGCCCGTGGCACCATGGATTCCCTGCCTTCTGTTGCGCCTGCACAGGGACGCTTGTGTGTTTTGGTTCAAAGCGCGCCGCTTGTTGTTTTGATTTGAGATTGTATTTGTTTCTGCCTGATAGATGTCTGCAGGCAAGATTCAGGGCACTTCAAACTGCCACGAACGAGAGCCAAGAACCAGAGACAACTTCTGCTACTGACATCCAGCGAGCAAACGGTCTCAGGCAGAAGAGAGCGTTTCAAATACAATGTTGTTCAAAAACAAAATCAATTTTTTTTTAAAAAGTCCATAAAAAACATTTGTATTGTTGCAAATTACTATTGACTGAAAAAAAAAAAATCATCCCTCACTTCAGTGAACTAAATCATGATGGCGTCATCCTTAAAGGGATACTTCACCGATTAGCATTAAGCTTATCAGTAGAATCCCAGTAGTATTTTCGAATGACCGTGCTTCCCTCCCTCATGTCCCCCTGAGACGAGAGATTTCTGTATTGTGTGTCTGGAAAAAAAACTCAGATGACGCAAAAATCGTCATTTAGCGTCATCAGAGGCCAGAGGCGAGAGACTACAGCCAGTAGGAGGAGCTCGTCCCGCATGTGTTCAACCCGCCCATAGGGGGATCTCACGATAAAACGCCGTCTTTTCAGTTTTGAGTGAACTAGTAGCCTAGCTGTATCATTTCTTCCAATACTGCAGCGAAGCAACATGAGCCAAAAATACATTTTCTGTCTTTTCTCAGTCTAGAAAGCACCAACTTCTAAAATAATTTCACATTTCTACCAAATAAATGACCCAATTTAAATACACATTCATCTTTCCAGTGGTGAAATATCCCTTTAAGAAATCATTCTAGAGTCGGTACTCAAGAAAAAGCTCTTACTATCTAAAGACAGTTGAAATTGGTTGTGCTACTTAAAGGATTAGTTCACTTCAAAATGAAAATTCGGTCATAATTTACTCACCCTCAAGTTGTTTCAACCCTGTATGAGTTTCTTTCTTCAGCCGAACACAAAAGAAGATATTTTGAAGAATGTCGGTTATCAAACAGTTGATGGACCCCATTGACTTCCATAGTATTTCTTTCCATACTATGGAAGTCAATGGGGTCCATCAACTGTGTGGTTACCGATATTCTTCAAAATATCTTCTTTTGTGTTCAAAATTTTCATTTTGAAGTGAACTAATCCTTTAACTGATGAAAACACAATACATAATAATAATGTCTTCCGATACATAGGTTACACATGCATTTCTAAAGTCTAATTTTGGACAAAAAAAAATGCAGTTCAGTTTTAATTGGTTGCTCGGAATTCAGTGTAATAAAATGAAACACACCGACAAGCTTTTTCAAAAAAGTTTGACAGAAAAAGAAATACCTAGGATCTGAAAACACCTCTTCTTAGTCACAGAAACTTGACCGCAATTACCTTGGAATCCTCCAACATACCACAAGTCACATTCCCTTTCTAGTCCTGCCTCTCTCGCCTGATCTCCATACAGCCTGCACGCGGCCTGTGGGATTCATTATCCAGGAACGCTCTTCCAGATTCTCCATCTCTCCCCCTGCAGCAGTGTTTTGCCCTGGAGCGCTGTATCTATAATTCATCCTTTATCTGGCCCTCACACTCGCGTTTGGTGTTCTACACACTCATTATCCACATCACAAGTGCCGACCGACTGCCTCGCTGCTCTAATGCTGATCTTTGAGGGCTGGTCGCGTATCGACTGTAATCCGGAGTAAACACGAGCCTTCGCTCAGCTACATTATATTGACGTGGTTGTTTTTTGTCATGGGCCAAAGATGCCTGAATATCTGCAGAACAAGTACTTTATGCTTCAAATGTTTGTGACATTGTACCGGATGTGATGTTATTCATAGCTATAAACATCTCAACAGTTTGACCAACTTTAGCCAATTTTATCAGCAAGATTCTCTGCAAACTGTTGCATGAAGTTGACAGTCGTTGATCTGAAAGACAAAACCAAATGTAGAAGTTTATACAAATGTCCGCTACAGTGGCACTTGTTATTGTTTTTTTGTGCTGTGCACAGCATTTTTTCCTTGTTATACTGTAAAAAATATCTAAACATGGCAAAACTAAACACCTTTACTTACCAAGTGAAATTACACATGATATTATGACTTATTTATGGACAAAAACAACAAAATCAAGTGAAGTGTATGCTAAAAACAAAAAGAAACTCAATTTATTTTCTGTTTAAATTGTTTATATACACTACTGTTCTTAAACCGTTTCTTATTACCACAGCTGCATTTACTAGATCAAAAATTATGAAATATTACAATTTAAAATAATTTCTTAAATATATTTCTATGGTAATATGTAATTTTATTTTAATTTACTGTTCAAAATATCAAATTTACATTTTATTTCCTTTTATTTTTAATTGTCATGTAACATGCAAGAATCACAGCACTTTAACATGCAGCAGATTTGAATATGCAACCAGAAATAATTTTTGAGAGTTTGCACTAAGGGAAAGATTATCAATAAATAATGACTAACATTTGGGTCCGTTTCTCAGATAAATGACTTAAAAAATGATGCATGGTGCCTTTAATTGATTGTCTGACACTACATGGGAAAACAACAGGTCAAACATTCTTGAAAAATTCTTCTCTTGTGTTTCACAATGGACAAAATGTCATACAGGTTTGAAAATGTCATGAAAGGGATTAAATGATGATAGAATGGTTATTTTTTTGCTGAAATATTCTTTTAAGTTGTTTAGTAAGTATATTTTGACTGACACGTTGCCCTCAGGAAGGTTAAGTCTGCCCCTAAGCTCATTTCAGATCATATTGGATAACCTTGTTTGCTTGTCCGAGGTCAGAAAGATTAACATAAACGTCTGAGATGACAAGCATCATGACCCTAAAACTATTTTCAGCCCTTTGCATTACAGACATTGTTACTCGACTACATTACTTCACGTCAGATCACGCCACAGCAGAACCCATTCAGAGCATACGACAGTGAACACTGTTTGACCAGGTAAATGAAATGAATCTTTAACTCTGTTTTGCTATTATGAAACTGTATGAAAACTCCCGAGTCACAAGATGAGGAAGAATCATGAAACTTGTCTGATCTTTTGGAAACTTAAAAGTGCATTAAAATCATCATAATGATGCTTGATTTTAGATCAGCAATATATTGTGGACATTCAACAAATCATCCAGAACTAGATCACAGTAACATTCATGGTTCAGGGCATTTCACATAAAAGGTCTTTGTGCTTGTTTTTATGAGCAGGTTGAACCTTTGAACTCCACTGAAGCTAAAAACATCCACCCATTGAACCTCATGAGCACCACATGATGATCTCCATTCAGAGCAGCTCTGTGATTGAGTTAACCTTTTAAACAAGGTTATAAGAGGACGAGAAAACAAAGAGTGACATACAGTAGAAACACAGAGAGAGAGAGAGGACATGTGTTGGAATAACCAGCTAATATTAATCCAGATGAACATAAAAACATTTTTGTTTCTCCTGATTAAGGACAGTTAAAGCGATGTCATCATTTACTCGTCCTCATCTCGTTGCAAACCTGTATGACCTGAACACAAAAAGAGATGTTTGAGGTTTTTAATACATCTAAAGCTCATAGACGATCTTTTTCCTGTCAAGCTCCATGTACAAAGATAAAAAAGCACCAAATGTATCATAAAGTGTCATTATAGTAGACAATATTTCAAGCCTTCTGAAGTCATATGATGCTTTGTGTGAGGAACAGACTCTGATTTAAGTTCTGATTCACCAAAAATCTCTTTCTTATTATTTATATAGCACTTTATGCAATACAGATCGTTTCAATGCAGCTTTATATTAATATGCAGGAAAATGTAATGTAGTGAAGTTCATCAATATGACACTAATTCGATTTTAGAAGTAAAGCAGCTCTACAGACGACAATAGTGTCATTATTCAGCTCAATTCAGTTCAAAGTTGATTCAATTCATTTCAATAACAGCAGCAATGCTGCTGTAACGAATGAATCCACTGGAGGCAAGATGGAGCGGACCCAAACGCAACTTTAATAATAACAAACAAAATCAAACATGAAGCTGGTAACTCAGAACAAGAACAAGAACAAGAACAAGAACAAGAACAAGAACAAGAACAAGAACAAGAACAAAGAACAAAGAACAAAGAACAAAAACAACTAGAAACATTCAATAAAGACATGAGGGCTTAAATACACAAGACTAAAGACTAGACAAGGGACACCTGTGAACAATGAAACAATGAACCAATGACAACATGACACATCAGACAAGGGAACACATGGCAGGATCACATGACTTGAACAAGGGATCACATGACATACATGAAACAGGAACAAGGAACAACCCACAAGGTGACAGCTGCAATATTAGCATCATTTTTAGGGCCCGAGCACCGATGGTGAGAGGACCCTATTGTTTTTGCTCCGTTTATTAGGGCCCGAGCACCGATGGTGAGAGGACCCTATTGTTTTTGCTCCGTTTATTATTCTTCTTCTTCTTCTTCTTCTCCAAAGTGAATCGCTTTTTAGAGGGCCTAAACATGCTCGAAAACTCATGAAACTTTGCACACGCTTCAGAAGTGGTGAAAATTTACGTGTGATATGGTTTTCAGAATTGGGGGGGCAAATTCGGTAAATTATTGCCCCCACATTTTGCCCCGGCTCCTGGTTTCACGTACAGGTATGAAATTTGGTACATACATGTAATGACCCAATACCTACAGAAAAGTCTCTTGGAGCATAGCCCTAAACACAACAGGAAATGAGCTATTTTGAACTTCCTCCTAGATTTTGGGCATTTTTCATAATTTCCTGATGTTGTACTTTAACGAACTCCTCCTACAGATTTGATCTGATCCTCTTCAAATTTGGTGAGTGTAATCTTAAGGTCTTTGTGACGTTAAATTGCGAAGATCTTGAGTTTTCGTCGAAGGGTGTGCCCTCGGCGGCCTGACAAACGTTCACCCAATTTCGGCCTTTTGGTGATATATGCATGATCAGATAAGTTCAATATTAATGTTGCTTGCAGTTCCGATGTTGCTAGGCAACCACAGACAGCCTGCAGTAACTCAGCCATACATTTTCCAATCTGTCCCAAACTTCACATGTTTGATAAGAGTCCTGTCCTGAACACATGACCATGCTCATATTTGGTTATAGCAATAGCGCCACCTGCTGGTAGCAGGAAGTGTGGCAAATACAAAACGTGCTCGAAAAATCATGAAACTTTGCACACGTTTCAGAAGTGGTGAAAATTTACGTGTGATGTGGTTTTCAAAATTGGGTGGGGCAAAATGGCTTACTTATTGCCCCTACATTTTTCCCCGGCTCGACGTTTCACGTACAGGTATGAAATTTGGTACATACATGTAAAGACCCAATTCCTACAAAAAAGTCTCTTGGAGCATAGCCCTAAACACAACAGGAAGTGATCTATTTTGAACTTCCTCTCAGATTTTGGGCAGTTTTTGCCATTTCCTGATGTTGTACTTTAACAAACTCCTCCTACAGTTTTGATCTGATCCTCTTCAAATTTGGTGAGTGTAATCTTAAGGCATTTCCTAAAGGCGCCGGGTGGCGGTGGCAGGGGTGCGAGGGCCCTTTTCATCGCTGCTTGCAGCTTTAATTCTTCTTCTTCTTCTTCTTCTTCTTCTCCAAAGTGAATTGCTTTTTAGAGGGCCTAAACATGCTCGAAAACTCATGAAACTTTGCACACGCTTCAGAAGTGGTGAAAATTTACGTGTGATATGGTTTTCAGAATTGGGGGGGGCAAATTCGGTAAATTATTGCCCCCACATTTTGCCCCGGCTCCTGGTTTCACGTACAGGTATGAAATTTGGTACATACATGTAATGACCCAATACCTACAGAAAAGTCTCTTGGAGCATAGCCCTAAACACAACAGGAAGTGAGCTATTTTGAACTTCCTCCTAGATTTTGGGCATTTTTCGTAATTTCCTGATGTTGTACTTTAACGAACTCCTCCTACAGATTTGATCTGATCCTCTTCAAATTTGGTGAGTGTAATCTTAAGGCCTTTGTGACGTTAAATTGCGAAGATCTAGAGTTTTCGTCGAAGGGTGTGCCCTCGGCGGCCTGACAAATGTTCACCCAATTTCGGCCTTCTGGTGATATATGCATGATCAGATAAGTTCAATATTAATGTTGCTTGCAGTTCCGATGTTGCTAGGCAACCACAGACAGCCTGCAGTAACTCAGCCATACAATTTCCAATCTGTCCCAAACTTCACATGTTTGATAAGAGTCCTGTCCTGAACACATGACCATGCTCATATTTGGTTATAGCAATAGCGCCACCTGCTGGTAGCAGGAAGTGTGGCAAATACAAAACATGCTCGAAAAATCATGAAACTTTGCACACGCTTCAGAAGTGGTGAAAATTTACGTGTGATATGGTTTTTAGAATTGGGGGGGGCAAATTCGGTAAATTATTGCCCCCACATTTTGCCCCGGCTCCTGGTTTCACGTACAGGTATGAAATTTGGTACATACATGTAATGACCCAATACCTACAGAAAAGTCTCTTGGAGCATAGCCCTAAACACAACAGGAAGTGAGCTATTTTGAACTTCCTCTCAGATTTTGGGCAGTTTTTGCCATTTCCTGATGTTGTACTTTAACAAACTCTTCCTACAGTTTTGATCTGATCCTCTTCAAATTTGGTGAGTGTAATCTTAAGGCATTTCCTAAAGGCGCCGGGTGGCGGTGGCAGGGGTGCGAGGGCCCTTTTCATCGCTGCTTGCAGCTTTAATTATTCTTCTTCTTCTTCTTCTTCTCCAAAGTGAATTGCTTTTTAGAGGGCCTAAACATGCTCGAAAACTCATGAAACTTTGCACACGCTTCAGAAGTGGTGAAAATTTACGTGTGATATGGTTTTCAGAATTGGGGGGGGCAAATTCGGTAAATTATTGCCCCCACATTTTGCCCCGGCTCCTGGTTTCACGTACAGGTATGAAATTTGGTACATACATGTAATGACCCAATACCTACAGAAAAGTCTCTTGGAGCATAGCCCTAAACACAACAGGAAGTGAGCTATTTTGAACTTCCTCCTAGATTTTGGGCATTTTTCGTAATTTCCTGATGTTGTACTTTAACGAACTCCTCCTACAGATTTGATCTGATCCTCTTCAAATTTGGTGAGTGTAATCTTAAGGCCTTTGTGACGTTAAATTGCGAAGATCTAGAGTTTTCGTCGAAGGGTGTGCCCTCGGCGGCCTGACAAATGTTCACCCAATTTCGGCCTTCTGGTGATATATGCATGATCAGATAAGTTCAATATTAATGTTGCTTGCAGTTCCGATGTTGCTAGGCAACCACAGACAGCCTGCAGTAACTCAGCCATACAATTTCCAATCTGTCCCAAACTTCACATGTTTGATAAGAGTCCTGTCCTGAACACATGACCATGCTCATATTTGGTTATAGCAATAGCGCCACCTGCTGGTAGCAGGAAGTGTGGCAAATACAAAACATGCTCGAAAAATCATGAAACTTTGCACACGCTTCAGAAGTGGTGAAAATTTACGTGTGATATGGTTTTTAGAATTGGGGGGGGCAAATTCGGTAAATTATTGCCCCCACATTTTGCCCCGGCTCCTGGTTTCACGTACAGGTATGAAATTTGGTACATACATGTAATGACCCAATACCTACAGAAAAGTCTCTTGGAGCATAGCCCTAAACACAACAGGAAGTGAGCTATTTTGAACTTCCTCTCAGATTTTGGGCAGTTTTTGCCATTTCCTGATGTTGTACTTTAACAAACTCTTCCTACAGTTTTGATCTGATCCTCTTCAAATTTGGTGAGTGTAATCTTAAGGCATTTCCTAAAGGCGCCGGGTGGCGGTGGCAGGGGTGCGAGGGCCCTTTTCATCGCTGCTTGCAGCTTTAATTTTTATTTATTATTTTGTGTTCAAATTCAGTTCACTTTTTTTTTTTTCGATAGTGTTAGTGCAGTTAAATCCATAATATTGAATATTAACTGTCTATTAAACGTATATATTCTATATTTCTATAGAAAATTACTTAATTTTAATTGTTGGTCAAACATTGTTTCAAATAGAAGAAAATTGGAATAGTACTTCAGTAAAACAAATGCATAAATGGGAACATAAAGACAATGACGACTTCTGTCTAATTGCTAAATGAAAGCTCCACAGCTTTTATTTGACATTTCCTTCCCAATCGGACATGGTCTTGTAACAGTGTTTAAGATGGCATGCTGTGTTCTCAGCCTAAAGAAAGAGAGCGCTGAATGCAGAGGAGAAAAGCTGAAGGATGAAGAAAGGGAAACGTTGCACTCCCGAGTTAAACGCGCAGCTGAAGCAACAGATGCTGCGCCAGATCGCCGTGAATCAAACAGATCCGTGGCGTGTGTCTTTACACATGCATTCAGACTCCACAAGCTTGTTTCTCTTGCTTTATCAGAGCCAGCGCTCAATGGAAAACCTGAGACTTAACCGCACATCTGTTAGCAATCGCGTCACTGTTCATTGTACAATACAATGGCTTACTTGGGACTGTTATCAACTTTCAGGTTTGTTTGGATAATAGGAAACAAATGATACGGTCAGATTCTAATACAGACCTAAAAATAATAGAATTTCACTTTGCTTGAGAAGTTACAACCTTTAATCATTTCTGGCATAACGTTAGCACAGAAAATAATTGCGTTGTAAAATGTCTAATTGATCCTTTCTGAGGTGAAACTAGTTTTCTTGGTGGATGAATGTCTGATGTCATTAAAGGGGCTATATACAGAATTCAGAAACCCTTGTTATTAGCAACACCAGTGGCCGTTAAGTGAACTGCAGCCAGCAACATATTGCTCATGCTCGCACTTGTGCACATGTAAAGTACAACAGACTGAACGTGATTCAGTGCCCTAACATACTCATGGCAAAGTTATTTTTCGTTCTTTGCTTAGAAGTAAAAAGAATTTCGAAATGCCTTTGCACCGAACATCCCGACTCCATCCACGCCGCCGAGAGCGACGTTTAGATGAATATGTAAATATGTGCTGCATGCTTTCTTCTCAATAACAAAATAAACCAACAAAAATGACAGTGGTGAAAAAACAGCCGTTCAGAAAGCATCTGATCATAGCGATGTGAATATGTTTGCACCAACTCTGCAATTCACCGGCATCATGTCGACAGAAGAGGTCATTAAAATTACACTGTTATTTGATTATAAAGTATATTTGAGACTATTGAATTAGAGAGAGTTTGAATTAGTCCCTTAGACACATGACATTACAGTACAGAATAACTCTTTTGGCAGTATCCAGAACATCGTAAGCATTAATTGAATGTGTCTTAGAACAGAAAAGGTCCAAATAAAGTCCTTCATGTAAAAATCAGTCTACAGGCTTGCACAGACAACCGAGGAAGTCTGGGAAGGTCTCATGAAAAACTGCCATGACAATGCAATGGTGGAAATCAATGCAGGACACATATATTCACATGTACTGAAGGATAAACACCCCTATAATCCTCCGATTCAAAGAACAGCTGGAATTCCTGGCGCTCTGATTATTCCCGTTCCTTTGTTTTGTGCAAGAATGAAATCTTTCACTGCAGAAAGTCTCTCCCAAATCAGCTCGACGCACGTGAAATGGTTTGGGAGAGAGCTATGAATAATAGATTTGAGGCCGTTGCCTCCTGTGGTGAGGTGATTGCTTCATTAGCCATGATTAGCACTGCTCAACTCCCCAACACACAGACCACACAACTGTAGTCAAAACTCATCTCATATTTCATATTCAGCGTGACCTACTTAATTTAGGGGTAGACTTATAAATATTGACTTTCTGTACTGAATACCTCCAGTCTAAGATGAAAAAATGCCCTAAAACAGTTTTACTTACTAAGCAAAAGTTGATAAAATCTTTAGTGCCACATCAAAGCAGAATGAATCACTATTCCCATGAGCACTTAAAAAGGCCGGATAATTAGTCGAACAATATTCCTTCTTCTGCTGTCATTATTTATTTGATCAGATTATAATTTATTATTTTATGCACTTTATTTATCTATTTATAATGAATCTTTTGAATGAATCTCGAATAGTGTGACAAGAAAAAATCTGAAAAGATAAATTTACTCTAAAATAACAAAACAGATTTAAGGAATTTAGTTAACCAAGTCTGTTAGTTGTCTGTCCTTAAAATGCAACTGAATGCATTACACCATCTGAACAAACTGATTCACTAAAACAGATCAAAACTGCAGTTTTACAATGAAAGTATAACACCGTTCAAAAGTTTGGGGTCAATAAGACTTTTAATTTTTAAAAAGATTAATACTTTTATTCAGCAGGGATGTATAAATTGATCAAAAGTTACAGTGAAGTCATGTATAATGTAACAAAAGATTTCTATTTCATATAAATGCTGTTCTTTTGAACTTTCTATTTATCAAAAAATCCTGGAAAAGTACCCTGGTTTGCAAAAAATATGAAGCAGCAAAAACTGTTTTCAATTTTCATTGATAATAATAATAAATGTTGTTTGAGCAGCAAATAAGCATATTAAAAAATATTTCTGAAGGATCATATGACTCTCTAGACTGGAGTAATGATGCTGAAAATTCAGCTTTGCATCACAGGAATAAATTATTATTAGCTGCAGTCCATAGTTTTCATAGACAGTAAAAGAAATGGACACAGCGACCCCATTGGATTCAACGGAGACAAGTGAAGTCAATTAGTAGCACTCACTTCCTGATGGCTGAGCGACTGCGCAGACTCAAACTGAGCTTGACGACGTAGATGTGACTTGAGCAACCTGTCTGTCTTCTAGTAGCTGTGCCGAGAGAAATCTGAATCATTCCCTTCCGAAACTTGCAGAGACGGAGAGTGTGAGTAGGAGGTGTCCATGAGCTAGGAGCAGGAGAAACTTTTGCTAAGTATTCTGATTAATTATTTTGTCATTTTGCCTCCACGTCCCCCCGATTGCCCGCAAGCTTCTCCTCCTGTCCATACGGTAATCTCTCTACTGTGCGATAGGGAGTCGCGTGGTTATGACGCAATCGTTACCCTATTTTTCCAAAATTGCTTCTACGGGGTCATAACGTAAGATACAAGGTAATGGAGCCTTTTATACATTTTCGTGTTTCTTTAGAAATAAATAATGGACAAATGGAGTCTTTAAACGCCTCATATGTAAAGTTATTCGCTGTCAAAGTGACGCCAAAATGAATGGGAGTCAATGGGATGCTAACAGCAGGTGGGGGTCTGCTAATCAATGGCGGAGCCCGGGGAAGCTTCAATATTTTTTGAAACCCTGCCCCCCTGGTAGTTTTTCTTTGTCGCCATCTCTTTTTGAAATCTGCTATTGCAGTTATTCGCAGAATTATCAACTTTACGTGGGTTGTGCCTTGGCTCGGCACAGCCCGGATGAATCCAATGTTTTGAGGAGAATGTGTGGCTGTCAGTCGCCGCCGGTGTGGATCCTGTCATTCGCAATCACAGATTCTACCTTTTGGAAGTATGACCAACATAAGAGTTTTCAACAGGAAATGTCATTTGAAGTAACATCCACTTTTGTTCTGACCAACTAAGGGGAAAAAAGCATTGCAGTAAATCGCGCTGATTAAATCTAACGATCGCTTATCATATCACGTCAAACCGTGCAAATTATACTTTGTTCTCAAACTGTTAATGTAAACAACATCAGCATTGCGTGACTACATTTAATGCCCTTCCGATATTTATCCTTGTTTTCGCATGTGCCGGTTGCAGTCTCTTTTTTTCTCCGAAGTCTTTCGCGTTTTACAACGGGTGAATCTCCAGTTGTCACTGGTGATTGTTGTTTGAACCTTTCTGGATCCGCCATCAAATTGATAAGTTTAATTATATCAAGTGCTGAGAGAAAAGGCTAGAAATCTCCACCTCCAACATCCTCACTCTCAATATAGCCACCAGTACCACTGGAATTAAATACATTATTATAAGCTTACCGTTTTGAATCGAGCTAATGCAATCAGAGAGTTTTGAACACTGGCTGGTTTTGTACTAGCTCAAAAATTTATTTTGGATAAGTTTTAACCCAAAAAAGTTACGGACTGCAGCTTTAAAATATATTCAAATAGAAAACAGTTATTTTAAATTGTAAAAATATTTCACAATATTACAGTTTTTACTGTATTTTTGATTTAATAAATGCAGTCTTGGTGAGCAAAAGGTCTTGGTAAAAAAAAAAAAAACTAATAATTGCACATTTTTAAACGATAGAACCTCAAACAAGACCAGAAACAACAGCTAGAAACAACTTAATTTGACATCAGTGATCCTAACAGGTTATTCAGGACATATTTACATGTTTTAGTGAATTGTTTGGGGCACTGGGAAACTCCTTCAGGAACTGGGACTGGTCTGGACATTCTAACTGCAATGTAATTAAGAAACAGGGTTTATGAGCAGTGTTGAGTAAAAAAGACGTGTTAATCTCACTCCGTTGGAAGTGAACAACTCTCTCAGAGTCAGACTGTTTCCAAATCAAGTGAATCACAGCTGGTGGTGTAAGTGCACTTGAAAGGGATGTTTTCCCTTCTTTACTACGAGCCGTTTGTGACAACCCTGATGCATTAGTCCAACAGGGCTGCTTTGTACCTTACTGTCTCAGACAAGAAAAACAGCCGTCAGATCCTTTTGTCGTGCAAATAACACCGGAACGAGCGCTTAATGGTGTCCCGCCGTGGCTATGCAACTCCCGACATGTTAAAACCGTCAGTGACGGGTCGGGAAATGCTGCCATGCTTCCTGCAGATCAAACAGCAGGACAGATAGAAAGGAAGCGATCTGTCGGCACGTTGGCTCACCCTTCTCTCCGCTCTGGCAGTGAAGGGAATCCTGGCTGACCGACAGGATTTGATAACAATCTGAGCTTGCTAGAATTCCCTGTGAGCAGAGCGTGAGACACGGAGGAGCCAGGTCTTGCCGGGCAGGTTTCTTTCCTTTACAGACACACACAGGAAAGAGAGATCGTTGTTGACAGCTTAACCTCTGGGCTCAGATACAGATCTCTGCTGACAGACTGAACCAGAACTGTCACACGACTGATGGGTGTCTCCTTCTCATTTAATAACGCACCTTTCCTGGTGCATTAAAAGTTTGTTACGCACACTATATCAGATCTGCAATGCATGTTCTTCACGGGCTTAAAAAAACATTTATTTTTAGTTCTTCTGCTGTTTACATCAAACTGTATCATAGTTGATATGCAAATTTCTATGATCAATGTAATCAAGTAAAAGGCATTTTAGTATCATTGTAAAAACGTCCACCTTCAGCTTGTGGTTCATGTGTCTTTTTGCTGTGAAACCTTTACTGATATTGTTAGTAATATTTCAAGATGAACACTTACTGAAGCAACTTAAGCCCTATTCGGACGGGATTAACTTTACAAGGGTAGATGGAGTAATGTAATTGTACCACAGGACGCCTGTAATATTAATGGCCAATTCGCACGGGATAAGATATCTCAGTAAAACTAGCAGAAGTGGGAGGGGTAACTCGATTTGCGCATCGCCGTGGCTCCTGTCGTCATGTGCGTATTGCATTGTTTGATTTCACATGCGCAAACACATAACCTATATTTATAAAACAGTTATGTCAATGTCTTAATTAACTTCAGATTGGATTGTGTTGGTAAAAGGCACTTACCTAACACTAAAAGATGTTTCGTGCCTCTAACAAGTGCTTTCGATCTTCTTTCTGATCTGAATGGTGTGTGGAAAAGTTTTGCCACAGACTTGTCCCAGCGTCTAGAATGCAACTGAATGCTTTTTCAAGCGTCTCCATGCTTGAAAAAACACGGAAAACTACTTTTAAACAGGAAATGATGAACTATTTACGTACATATTTACAGCGGGTCGATTCGCACAGGATTAGTATTACCTGAGGTCATTTTTACGGACCTTTTTACTGAAGGTAAAAGTCGCCGTAATCTTTACTGACAGTGTCCGTAATTATTACTGAGATGGCACATTCGGACGGGACTTTAGGCTTACTTTCCATACTTTTATTTGTTCATCTCTCAGTCATCACTGAATTGCACAGACTTTAATGTAAACTTCAGAGCTTTGATCATAAAACTAAGCATTTAAATATCATCTTACTAAGAGATTGTTGGCAGATATAGATTGACAACTGATATTTATATGCATTTTATAGTAGTAGTCTGCTGTACTGTTATAAAGATCTCATTGATTTACATTACATCAGAATTTCATCTTACTTTTTGGCCATATTAATATCAGCAACTGCACCAAATTGCATATTTTTGCTCAGTTTGGGCCTCTGAATTAAACTGAGGTGTTGTTTCCTCTGTATTCTCAAAATCAGGAATCAGATACTTGTCATAAAATTGAAATTTTGATTCCACTTATCGATTCCTGTACACATATTTTAATGTGGTTTTAAATCATTCAAGCGGAAGAGACAAAATGTTTCATAAAAACATTTTTTACTGAATGTGATTTCATGTCAGGCTTTGAAGGGTTAATAATAATAGTATTTATCCTATTCCTTTCTTATTAATACCTTTACTATGAGTTTGCTGTCAAATCTGAATGCATTCAACATTAGTGTAGTACATTAACAAGCTAAAAACACAAAAGAGCATGCTTATACAGTTAAATGTATCAAATTAAGGAAATACCCAACATGCTAGGCAAAAAGTGAATATTATAAAATGTCTTGGGAAATGTGATCCCTCAAAGGCGCATTAACAGAAAGCCAAGACCACCTCGAACTGATTTTAAAAACGTCTGAGACCACACGCAACACGAAGACAAGACTATTAGGCAACCATTTATTCTGGACATGGTCCTTGGCGACTCGCCGCACATATTCTGTGGTTTTGCAACAGTGAAACGAACCGAATGAAATGTTCTTACACTCAAACCTCACTGAAGAAAAGCCTCACCTCATTCTTTTGCCTTCAGAAAACGTCCTTGGCTGCCTAAGAGTGAGCGGTAGAGTGACAGAAAAGTAATTTGCTGCCTGTGAGACTGATGCCAGTGGCTTATGAGATGTGGTTTATATAGACAGATCTAGCTTGGCGTATAGGTACTTGCCCCAAGGCTGCAGAGATCCGGACTGAATCCGTCTGCACCAGAAAAATCCCTCCAATCATCTGAAATGGATAAAAAAAGAGAGAAAATTGGTTATTTTAGTTCAAGCAGACTGTTATGCACTATAAAATTATGCACTTTGTAATGTGAATATAAAGCCATAATAATTTAGACATTCAAAAACATCTAATCTGCACATTGATCATCAATGCTAAAAGGATGCAAGACACTCGCATTTACAGACACAAACTCATTTAAAATGCAAGCTGACGGACTTGTGCTCTTTATTTAGGCTGCGATCCTGAACTACATTTAGCTAAACTAATTAGTACTTGAGCAGTGTGTAAGCGAAAGTGATGTGTTGTGGTTGTATCTCTTTGGTTAAAAAAGCCCAAGAATTCCAAGAGCAAGAACATTTGCAAGCCACCTGCATACTTAATATGCATGTCTGCATACTTCATGTTCATGTGATCTACCACAGAACAAACCACATGGCATTTCTTTTCCAAAAACATTCCACACACCCAGAGATGTAAACATCCATAATTACACACTGGGATTTGGTGCATAGTCCTGTGGACTATTTTCTGTAACCATGATATGAGTTTACAGGACATGTTTGGTGTTTAATATAAAGTATCATACAAAGATTTAATCACACTCATTGTTCAATAAGACAGCACATGGAAAATGTGCAATTGCCAAAGTAATTTAAGTCCATTCATCAAAAAGCAGACAAAAAATGCGTAGTGCGCAGGATTAACCTCCGAGACAGTCATTCAACACATACAGTATGAGCAAAAAACCTTCCTCAAAGTCAGACTAGAAAGTTTCTGTGTGAGAAATGTGCATCAGTACTGATCAATTTCTGCTTTAATAATTCATTCACTTGCTCTATTCTGCTTTAGCCAGCAGATGACATCAGGGATACCTTTAGATATTGTGGGAATTAAAGCTTGTAATCAGGCATGCAATGTGCAATTCTGAAAACACCTTTGTATTTCTCTGAAAACTTCAAAGACATCACAGCAAACCCTCACATCTTCAAGGTGAAAATGTGTGTACTCCATTTTATCAAGCTTGAGGAGAGAATCCAAGAGAATTAGCACAGAAAAATTAAATTGGTCTCATTGAGGCCTAGCGCTAGAAGACATACATTTTTAATGTGGCGACTGCACCACTCCACTCGCGGTGCCGTGCTGATTTCTGATCAGCCTCTGAGCTAAAGCTTAACTTTCCACCCTGTCAGCTTAAAAGAACAGAGAAAGCAGAAAGAAACAAAGGCTGAGAGTTCAACTGTTTGCTCCAAAACACTCTTTTCACACTGTAATTTTTGCCTCATTAATATAAGTATATTACTACTAGGAAAAACTCAAGGAGAAGGGATGGGAATCAATTTGTAAGAGAGCATCAAATAATGTCTTTAACTACATATGCAGAAACAGTCAATAGTCATGTCTGACTCATGGTTTCGAATTGGATTTTATTGAATTAATGACTCAGTGAGTGAGTCATAATGCATTAACCTGGATTTCATTTTAGGCCCATGACGCCATCCGAAAACGCATACTTCTTTACTATATACAGTAGTAGGTGAAAAACAGTATATTAAAAGGGTAGTATGTTCGAATTCACAGTAACTATATAGAATATACTTTTGTAAATTACTCAGTAATTACTTTTTCCTAAGAAGTACCTATAGAGACTATGCTATTTCGGACGCAACCAATGATTTTAACAATACGTTACAATACGATTTTAACAACACAAAGGACAATACGTCCTCTTCTTTCCCGGACATTTCGAGATCGCCCAAAATGTCCGGGATTCGGCTTTTGCTTTCTACAGTCACCATTCATTATGTTTACATTATTTGACACTGACACGTATGTGCCAGCTTTGCAGGTCATGCATTCTGCTTCACATGGATCCCGACCGAGACGAAAACACAGGAATTTTCTTAGCAATGCTAAAACGCATATCAACCGATCACTTGTTTAGCGTTCATGTAAACACTACATTCAGATTCACCAATCAGAATGAATTCAGTCCGACTGAAACAAAAGGTGTGCATGTAAACATAATGAATGGCGACGGTAGAAAGCAAAAGCCGAATCCCGGACATTTTGGGAGATCCGATATCCCGAAAAAAGAGGACGTATGGTCACCCTATTTTAAGACTCAAATGTTAAAGAAATCACATTAAATAAAATTTGCTATTTAAATAAAGAAAGACAAGCCTATTAATTCACTAAGATTATGCAAGATAATGCAATGCATTTTTGAACTGACATCCCAAACGGCTCCAGGGGAATGACACCGGATTGTATTCACACCAGCTAAACTCTGTGGTCAAACAGACTCAAGATGCACTGAAAGCGTGAAAGTGTCCTATGAGACTCGCCGAAGCGAGGATTAAACTGGATTCTCAGAGCACGCAAAGCACTCCTTGAAAGCAGCGCATACGTGCAAAACACAAATGACTGGGAGAGTCGTCAGATACAGTTATTATGAGATTATACGAGCACTGGATTAACTTGTAAGAGCATAAATATTTTGTGTTGCTAATGGGAGGTTTTGTAGTGAGTGCCGTGCGTTGACTGATGGATGACTGATTTTACTGGGGATTTCAGAGACAGCAACGAGAGACAAGTGCTCATTATACTGCTGCCCTGATAGAAACATGATGAAATAACTGGAGGCAAAAGAGAAGAGAGAGAAGAAAAAAAGACGAGGCTGTGAATAGGGATGGGAATCATCAGAAATTTAACTTTTCTGGTTACTCTAAAACCGATGAAAATGTTTGACGAGTCGGAAGTAAGAATCCCTTCACGAAGTGCCCTTCCACAAGTCCATTAGCAAAGGGTACATGATGGTCACTTCAAGGAAGCGATTTTATTGTTTATGGTCATGTGACCCTGGGTGGCAAATCACGATTTATTTTAAAGCTAGATGGCGGGAGAGTTTGAGTTATATAAAGAGAATAAGTTATTTTGTTTCTGATCAGGGTTCCCACAAGTCCTTGAAATCCTTGAAAGTTTGTGAAACGAAAAGATCTGAAAAAAAGAAATGTCAAGGCCCTGGAAAGTTTTTGAAAATAAATATGCATAGATGTAGATCCTTGAAAGTGCTTGAATTTATTTTGTGCAAGAAGTTTTCTGGAAAAAAATTCAATATTCCCTCCGGTCCGCTAATGTGTTATTTCGCCAACACTTCGTGGCCTATGCTGGCTTGCTTTATTTACGTTAGTTACGTGCATTTACGCGTTACGTTAGGCGTTTCCCGCGTGAGGCACTTTGTGTTGTACGTTGCCATGATGTTCACGCACGCAAAACTGTAACAATGTATCTTACAAGGTAACACCTTGCTCTCACTTGAAATGTTTCCCCACATTAAATCCTTGAATTTAAGGGTATTGGACCTTGAAAGGTCCTTGAATTTGAAGTTAACCAAGGTGTGGGAACCCTGTCTGATGAATTACACACATTTTTGTCAATCATTTCATATGACATTTAATCTAGTAGTTTTTGTAATATTAGATACGTTAGGTTAATGTGACTACATGCAGAAGAGACGGCAAGTTTTCAAGTTGAGAGCAGAAAGGGATCACACTCACACACATATAACACATTTTAAAAACGTCATTATAAAATGTATATTTATTTGCAACAATTATATTAACAGCAATGATAAATTCCTGTTGTAAGAACAGCTAATGGGATGATGAATGCGATGCTGCAATGTCGTGTAACATTCCAGGTGAAGATAATGAGGAAATTACGTTGTCTTTTATTGCTCCCTTCGCCAAATGCGTTCCAAAGGGCTACTTTATGATACGCAAGGGCTCTGTTCGGAAAGAGGGATGCTCACTTCCGATTGGAATTCGCCCATAATTTCTTTTGCCATAATGCTGTAGATTCAGTGCTGGCACTGGCTTTTTTGTCAGACTGTTTAATTGCAGCATTTCATCCACATCGGTGGAATAATGTACATGTTTGACCTATTCATTGAAATGAATGTCATGAAATCATTCAATTTCATACACAGTATATTACTTAAAAAATATGCTCTTGATTCCCAACATGAATCTTGAATACTAGGCAAATGACAGATTTTTGTATCGAAAGAATACAAGAATACTGCTGCAATGCATTATGAGATTGCCTTATTTGTAAAAGACTGCTAAAAAACACTTCTTAACACTTTCTAACACAATAAGGAAAAAGTAACTGAAAAGACACAAAAAAAACCTAGAATGATATAAAAACATTTTATCTGTAAAATCATTCCAGTGGGCAGAAACCTGCGTTTACATGCAACCAAATCGGTTAGCAATCAGATTGATGTCTCAATTAGACTGAATAGCCTTCATGAAAACACCTCAATCAATCAGACTGAGCTTGATCCATAATGTCTTATGGATTTGAAACATTAAGCATGTAAACGCCTGAAGCAAAAAAATTTTGCAGCCTGATTCAAAATTAAAGTGGTGTGATGGACTGGTCAATGCAGGATACTACTAAACATTTGCTAAACATTTTCTTCTGACATGCAGTATATGTTAGCTTTCTTTTTAGATCTTTTCTAGATAAGTTTTCCTGTAGCTCAAACAGTAGAGCGTTGGCGCTTGTAATGCTAAGGTCATGGGTTCGATTCCCAAAGAAAGCAAGAACTGATGAGAATGTAAATGTGTACCTTGACATGCAATGTAAGTTGCTTTGGATAAAAGCGTCTGCCAAATGCACAAATGTAAAAGATATGTCACCAAGGCAAACACTACATTATACTCAGGTAGCTCTGGTGACTTAACTGTCTTTCTCTGGTTATGGACGCAGCAACTGCACGTGCGCAGAAATTTGTAATTTTGTCAAATAATGCAATGCACATGCAAATGAATATGTGAATCAGATTGTAAAGTTTAGGATCCAGTTAAACAGAACTTATAGACTCTACAATCGGATTGATTCAATCAGATTGATGAAAATTAGTGAATGTAAATATATACTGACTGTTTCTGCTGTGTAAGGGGTGATTCACACAGCATTTCGCAGGCACAGGCAGTGGAATGAAAAATGCAAAGAATAGAGGCAAAAGCTATACTTTTAACTTGTGAGACAATGCAAAAAATGTGTGCGGAAGTGCAGATTAATAGTCCCCTATAATGAACTGAACTATCCTGATATTTCAGCCAGACGCCACTACAAAACTCCAGATTCTGAAGGGATTTCTCAATATTTTATGTGTAAGGAGGAAAAAAACCCTTTTCTTCCATAGAAAATCGCATACACTCTTTGACTGAGCCTTGAAAATAAAAACAAACCCTTTACATGCCTGGAGGCAGTGGCACAATAATAAACCCATCCTTCCCAACAGTTAATTCCCAACTCCGCTTCTGAAGCAAAGGCATCTAAGTAAAGCAGATGCCTCTTTTCTCTGGAACATAAACCAGCACTTTAGAGAGGGGTTTGTATCAGGTGACTCCCACAGGAGCGGTGTGTCTCCCTGGAGAATCTGTGCGATGTGAAACTGGAGAACCTTGTCATAATGCCGTGTCCTTAGAGACAAACCTGGCAGCAGCACCAATGCCTTTGCAGCTGCCGCGCGCTGAATGAGTTACGACTAACTTCCGTGCCAGTGCATTTGAAGATTTGGGAAAGGTGAAGAAGAAGGACATTCAGCGGTTCAAGTATTCCAATCGGGATCTTCAACACACGCTCAAAGAGACGACCTTGTTCTTCTTGTGTCCCGGAACAGGCCACATGAAAACCATCTCCAGCGTTTGGAGAGACGCCCGAGGGCTTTTCTCTTCAGCCAGCAGAGACAGACTTTTTTGTTATGGTCTCATTATTTTAGCTTGTACGCTCTTGCCCAGGATATATTGCTTCAACTTTAACTGGATCCCATCTTTCA
The DNA here is from genome assembly GCA_022828995.1 of Vimba vimba. NCBI lineage: Eukaryota > Metazoa > Chordata > Actinopteri > Cypriniformes > Leuciscidae > Vimba > Vimba vimba. The sequence continues at coordinate 34,242,077 of CM040830.1, read as the reverse complement.
ACACAGCCCATTATCAAATGGACACCTACGGAAGTCCAGGCTTGTTACTGCTATTGCGTGTGCTGAGATGATTGTCTTGCAATTTCCAGGCACTCCGACTGATTTCATCACAAGTGCGACCTGACGACTACTCAGTGCTTGTCCAAAAACACTTTAAATGAATGGTGAACATTCACCAAGAAAAAATGTCTTTTAGCAATGACTAAACACTAAACATAACAGAAATTTAAAAACATCAAACACAAGTAAAAACTTCACAAAGGACAGCTTATGTGTGTGTACATTTTATTAATCTAATATATTATCATATATAACATATTATTGCATATAATAATTAGGTTTTATGTATTGAATTCTGATTCTGCTTATCGATTCCTAATTTTGAATCCAATAAAAACTTAGATATCATTCACAATTATTCTAAGTCTTATTACAAAACATTTCATTGTAGCTGAATACCATAAACATCTGGCTAAAGAACACTAACACAAGGAACTTTTGCCTATGAAAAAACCATAGCAAAAACAACTAGCCGAACTAATATAAATTTCAGGCATCATTAAAGACAAGTAAACACAGTAGGCTAATTAAAAAAGAACGATTAAAAAAATAGGACAAATAAATACAACTGAACAGAGATACGATTGTAATAAACATTGTTTTAATATTTTCAGGTATTTATGTACATAATAAACTGTAATCAAATGTAAAATAACACTGTACTTTATAAATAAAATATAGCCTACATTACAAATATAGAACAAAAGTTATTCAGTCAAGAACAGCGAGTGAATTTTCTGTTTGTCTTTTGTCGTTTGATTAATGTTATAATAGAGACTGCAGCAGGAATATTAGGCTGCTGTCACTTTGAGAGCTATATACTGTTACACGTGTTTTCTTTGTCAACTGTTTACGTTCACTTAAGACATATCCGACTGTGTTTATGAGGATATTTTGACATATTTTTGTGTGTATTCGTCCATTCAAGTGCAAGAAGACACGGAGGAGAACTCAGTTAAGTATTTACAGTATGAGAGGCAGCTTTCTGTGTGCACGTCGTTTTGGATGTGTGTGTGCAGCACAGAAAACAGCACATGGGTCTTCTTGCACTTGAATTGTTTAAAGTCAAATTAAAATGAACACAAAGGAATCGATCAGCGGAATCGAAATGCACGTGTCTTATCAAATCCACAGTTCTTGGAAATTCGAAACTGGTTCTAAAATGGAACCGGTTCTCGATACCCAACCCTAATAATAATTATGTAATAATTATCAGCAGGGCCTGGCACTCTCTCAGGCCACTGCCTGGATTTGCGCTTGATCTCTCTCATAATTATTATATATGCCATAATTATTACAATAAAACCATCAAATATGTATTTTTAATTTCACATTGTCATATGAACAATCAGTCTGACACAAATACTGACACAAAACTTGCTTCATTTCATCAGTGAAAATTCATCTTTTCAAATTATTAATTAAAAGAACCGGCTCATATGAGTCATTTGTTCATGAATCAGATTAGGTTCATGTATGTTTTTCATTCCCTAAAAAAAAAAAAAAAAAAAAAAAAAAATCAGCTCATAAGAGTCATTTGCTCGTGCGCTTTATGTTTTTGAATCACTACTAAGAGCTCATAAGAGTCATTCGTTCATGAATCAGAACACACTGTTCACGATGAATGTTTGAGAACCGTCCCATGAAAGTCATTGTTGGTGAATCTGATAACACTGCATTTAATCACATTCACTTAGGCTACTACAGACAACAACTCACATTCCCAAGTAGCTAAATATTATTCATAGGTATGATTTTGTTGTAATGCTAAATATTCAGCAGCGAGGAGGTTTACATATATACCAATGCCTAAAATTTGCCCCGTTTGAACCTTAATTTTAACGTTTTACAAACAGATGACAAGATTGAAAGATGACATGGCCTACTGACAGGATGGGTGATGTAGGCTACACGCTCCCTTCAAACATGACGCCCTCTTGAACTCGAGAGTGGGTCTCGTGGCCACTTGATGCTGCGATTTTGAGATTCTGTGAAAAAAAAAGAAAAAAAAAAGTATATAAATAACTAAGATTTAAAATACAACGTCTACTAAGCAGCACGCGCTGCTGCTCAGACGCTGATGTCCTTCATCACGTGACCCGGCTGGCCAATTTTGCTGCTGATAAAATCAAGAAACATTGTGAATATTATGACGATTTTAAGTGCTGATTTTAAGCATTGTGGGAAACAAACATGCCTTGATTATTTATGTATTTATTACTGTATTTTGCTTCTTGCATTATTAATAAATGTAAACGAATCTGCTTGACTACACTGAGTGTTTGGTTGAAATGATGCATCCTCTGATTGGAAACCGGGGCAATTTAAGATGGATATAGGGGGAAAAGTGCAAAATCAAAACTTGATTCACACTTAAAGGATTCATTTGAGAAGCACAGTGGTAAGACGAAAGAGAAAATCCCCTTCGCCATAGCTTGCTCTCCCCAGTTTAACCCTCTGGATATTCTTTTGATAATGACCTGCTCTCTGTGGAGCAACAGCACACACTCCTGCTCTCAGATCATCTCTAACATGACCGGTTGGGTGCTAATTACACTGAAGTCAGAAGACAGCATGGACAGAAATGTGCATCTATCCAAGGATATTCATCATAATGAGCGTACAGATTTCTCCAGCTTATTAGGGGTGGCAGAAGTTGGTTTTCATCAGCGAGTAGCAATTAACTTGAGACAACATCCTCCCACGGGCCGCGTCTCCGGTTCTGTCAGAACACAGATTACAGCACGTGGGCCAGAACACAAGCCCTGCTCCATTACAGAGCAGAGAGAGGGCACAATGAAACAAATTCCGGAAGCTTGCTCCCATACCCTCATGGAAAAACATCCATCTTTTGCCAGGCGACATGGTTGCTTGTCATTACAGGGTGTGATGAAAGACGTGTGCATTCCCAGAAGTCTGCGGGCCAGAGAGACAACGCTAGATCTGAGGAGAGACCCATGACTATAGTTCACAGCTCAGAGTTTGCTTGTGTTCTTCCTACAAGCTGCATTTCTATTAAAGAGACAAAGACAAAATATATTACCATTTCTGCAGTAAATGTTACCTGTGCACAGAAGGCATGTTTTTTTGTATAATCGGAAAACCTGAATAACATTTGTCGGATATGTGCAATATGCAACAAAGCACACTGGCACAGAATACTGTATCCCATATTGCAATGTGTGCAGTCTTCTATAATGTGACATATAAACAAAGTAATATCAGCTGTGCTAATCTGTGATCCGACTGTCAGGTAGACAAGACATTTTTACCCCAAATTGGAATGAACATGCAAAATCACCATATTTATTTTCAAGATGGTGACACTACTGAATGTCATTTGCATTTGACACTGCATTTAGCACACGCTTTTATCCAAAGTGTCTTACATTGTATTTAAGGTATGCATTTGATCAATTCATGCAGTATATGTATATCAAGCCCATGATGTGAACTAGACAGGACAGATCTGTGCAGTATGAAGTCTTCTTTGTATATATTTTTTTACAGTGAAGTAATTGTATTACTCACAGTGTGTCCTTTATAATGTTGTCATTTTTGAACAGCAATGCAGACCTTGTGTAACGACATCTGCACAACAACTGAAGGTGGATGGATAGAAGTTCTGTTGTTCTTTGGGTAACTGGAACAGAGAACAACAGAAAAAGTTGAACAAACTTACCGCATTCTCTATTTTACTCAAATATTTCACAGTACAGAAGAGTCAGATGTAGAGAATTAGATTGCATCAGAAATATTTTGATGTGCGATTGTCTTTCAGCCGCAGCCGTTTTTATTATATGAAATCCCCAGAAAGCTGCGAGGCAAAGAAAGCTGAACACATATAGAGGACATCTCCTCAGAATCAAACTTTATCTTGTGCGGGTAAACTGTATGCGTTTGTGATGTGCATTGCAGACCATGTTCAGAACCCAAGTTCATAAGAAAACCCATAATGTGCAAATGTGCAAAAACCCAAACCAGTGGACCTGCAACCAGGTTGGTTTGAACAGAAAACTGCAGATCTTTGAATCTCTGTGATTTAATTAAATTCAAATAAATAAAATAAATAAATAAAATAAATTCTTCGGAATAATGTGCACAAATGAATCATTCACAATACGGCTATGGGCATTGAGTAAATATGGGCAATTTTGATTTCAGATTGACTTTAAGTTGTATTGCATACACTGCCTGATCAACAAATAAAAAAATCGCTGTTTGGATTTAAATGTCTATGATTGGATCATTATTGCAGTGATTATTATGTTTCTAGCATGTTATATGTTTGGCAACAGTTCTTCTAACCCTATTTGATGGAGTGAGTAGCTTTTAATTTCTTAAACAACCATGTAGACACATCATGGCCATATTCCAGGATGATAATGATTCATCAGGCTCAAATTGTGAAAGGAGGGAGCATGAAGAATCATTTTCACTCATGAATTGGCACCTCTGCATTGTCAATACAAGATCTTGACCAAAAATTGAAGCACCTCTTGATGGAAATAAACGTTGTGATGTTATTTCCATCAAGAGGTGCATACATTTTTGGTCAAGATCTCTGTAAAGAGTCCAGCACTCTGTAAAGTCTCCTCCAGCACATCCCAAAGACTTTCAATGAATTTAAGCTCTGGACTCAGAGGAGCCGATTCATGAGTGAAAAGGATTCTTCATGCTCCTCTCAACCATTCTTTCACAATCTGAGCCTGATGAATCTTGACATTGTCATCCTGGAATATGGCCATGATGTGTCTTCCTACAAGGTTGTTTAAGAAATGAAAAGCTCCATCAATTAGGGTTAGATGAACCGTTGCCAAACATATAACATGCTAGAAACATAATAATCACTGCAATAATGATCCAATCATAGACTCTTAAGCATTTGCTTATTTAAATCCAAGCAGCGACTTTTCTTTTGTCCGGGCAGTGTATCTCATCTATCTGCTTTATCAGCATAAGCCACTGAAAATAATCACTAGCTCTTTAGTTAAGTTCAAACATAAGCTATGAAAACACACACCATCCAGTATGACCCAGCATGTTCTGACACTCAGAGATGCCTTTAACTGTGAAGATTAACTTGTGCTGCATCACACTGACTGACTTTAGTTTATTTACTCCCAGCCCCATATTAATAATTACAAGAGTAAATACATGCGCACACTAAAGGCCCACTGTGCTGCATTTCATATTCCCATTCATCTCTGATTCCCAGCGCTGCGACAGCTGAAACTCCAGTTGGCCGATTTCGTAATCATAAGCTTGTTTGGGGGAGGGAAACTTCAGCTGAAACGCTGTACGTGTCGAATCAGGGAGCAGAACTGCAGTGGAGATCTTTAGCTGCGCATACATGCCATCAAAACACTCCTGTCAATCACTGTCGGGTATAATTATGTCATGCACATGTCATCCATCCACTTTAATTAAACCTAAATGACACTTTCTGGAATGACAATGAACTTGACTAGAATTAAGTAAACTAGTGTGTTAAATATATGGTGAATGTTTTGTAGAGTCAATCTAGTGCACAGGTGTCAAATTCAGTTCCTGGAGGGCCACAGCCCTACACAGTTTTGTTCCAACCCTGCTTCAACACATACACACCTTCAGTTTTCAAATAAGCCTGAAGGACTTGATTAGCTGATCAGGTGTGTTTAATTAGGGTTGAAGCTAAACTCTGCAGGACTGTGGTCCTCCAGGAACTGAGTTTGACACCCCTGATCTAGTGGTTTCGAACCTGTGGTTTATTGGACGAACACTGAGGTTCTTCTGAAAGGGTTCACCAGGCATCTGGACAACAACTGAAGGTGGACGGATGGACGTTTCTGTTGTTCTTTGGGTAACTGGACACTGATCCCACACATTCTCTGTTTTACACAAATTTTATACTGCACGTAAGTGTCAGACGTAGGGAATTATATTGCATCAGGAATTCAGCAGCCGTCGGCTTTGCTTTATGAAATCTCCAGACAGCTGCATGTCAAATGAAGGTGAACACGTAGGACATTTCCCCAGAATCAAACACTTGTTATCTCAGTATGCATGAACAGGAACGAACCATTTATACACACACGCACAACAGAAACCTTGCATGCTCGGTCCATGTGGACAAACTATTGCAATATGGGTTGCATCAGCTCATATACGTTTCATTTAAGATATGAAGACCTCCGATGCAAAAGCCTCTGAAAGCCACCTCTGTCAAAAATGAGATAATAATATTGAGTATTGATAATGCTCTCCGCACACGCTCATCAAATACTTTCACTTCAAACTCACTAAATCCCAGCCTCAGCCCATTCAGAAATGCCAGTACTTGGGTAGAAACCTAGACATAGGAGCCTGATAAAAATGTTAATATTAAACAAAAACTTTAGACAGACTTATAGGCTTTTGAAGTCTGAAGTCTTCATATATTCTCTGAAAACAAGTGTTATCTTACACAATTTTGTTTCTCAAGTCATTTATCTTGGTTTAAGACAAAAACAAGTCAAAATTTTAAAAAAAATTGTTGTTGCAGTGAACAGAAAAATACTTGAGGCAAATTACAAGGTTTCAATGTACAGCAGACCAGTAAACTTTAAATTATCACTCCTAAACGAACTGAAACCAGCTTTTAAGAGAAAAGAGGAGGATCCGGTGAATGTTCCGGTGTGGATGTGTGGAAAGATGGGAAGTAGGAGGAGATCTCCTCTGGCTTTAAACATATCCTGTAACCTGAGTTTGACAGGTGCTCTCAGAGCCCAAATGAAGCATGGCCCCGTCCCCGTCGCCTGACAGAGGGCCCGGCGGATCCTTGCATGGACAGGTTCACTTACCCCAGGCCAGGGGCTTCATGTCATTACCTGCTTGCCTGGATCCTCATTTCTCCTCCGTGTTTCCACCGTCTCAAACACCTGCTCGTTCAGAGGGTTGGATAGTGAACTTCGGAAATAAAGAAGAAAATGTTATGGTAGCCAAAGGGCAATGGCATTATATCATGGTAGCTTCCCATTCGCTCCTACTGTTACACTTGAGCCAAAATTGCAATAACAGCTGAACTGTTTTGCCATTTTATAAGACTTTTTACTTTTACTTGACAGTTTTTTTACAAGCACTTCATATAGGTATTTTAACAAAAGCCATATCCATGAACATACAAGCGTGATCAAACATTTTAATACATGATAAATACCATGTGGAGACTTACTGAGAAGTACTGAATCAGAGATTTGAACTGATTCATTGAAACAGACGGTTTGAGTTGAGTCTCTGAAATGAATCAAATAAAAACTGTACTTATTAAACACAGCTCTGGTTCAGTGTTATTTAAGAAGTCTAAACGAGAGATGCTATTAAAACATAGTGAAAGTATCATAATTAATGGGCAATTAAAGGTGCCTTAAAATCATTGTGTGAAATGTTTTGGCACCAAATTATGGCACAAAAGAGTTGCTGAATCAGAATTTTGAATCAATTCACTGAAAGTTTGAATTGAACATTAAAATCACTGCAAATATTTTCTAAGTATTTGATACTTATGAAATAAGTGCTAGTTCTTAATTCACATAATTCATTTAAAGGCAGTTCACCCAAAAATGAAAATTGTGTCATCATTTACTCTCACTTATGCCGTTCCAAACTGGTATGACTTTTTCTACTGTGCAACATAATAGAATATATTTTGAGAAATTTCTTTTTTTCTCTCATACAATAGAAGTTCAAAATGGAAGAATGTTCCAAACGATTCGGTTATACCAAAAATTGTTGTGTTCTGCAGAAGACAGAAATGAACAACATGAGAGAGTAAATCATGACAGAATCTTCATTTCTGTGTGAGCTGTTCCTTTAAATAGTAGGTATTGTAATAGTTCTCAGCACATGGATTGTGTTCATTTTTGTGTCTGCGGCTCTCGCCAGCACCGACGGGGAAAGCAGGGTAGTGTGTAAACACCCTCACAAGTCAAACGAAGCGCTAAACGCCAACAGGAGATTCACCCGAGAGCCATAAACACAGCTGCACTGAAAAAATGCAGGGCCCACTTACATCTGTGTGTATCTCTACACGTGTGTGCGTGTGTGTGTGTGTGTGTGTGTGTGTGTGTGTGTGTGTGTGTGTGTGTGTGTGTGTGTGTGTGTGTGTGTGCGTGCGTGTGTGTGTGTGAGAAAAGCTGCCAGGGCTTCTGAAATGGAGCAGGTTGTCATTCCTTTAGGCCGCAGGGAACGAGAGCTTGAGTGGAGGATACAGTTTCTACTCCAAAGACAAAAACCTCCTCATTACCATCACAAGACTGACCAGCAAACAGCTTCAGTGTCTATATTACATTATATTATATTATTTTTGGCTTTATTTCAATTACCAAAAGCATTTTTTTAATACTTTTAGTTTTAGGTAACTGTATCAACACTGTTCTGATTTTAAAAACAAATGATACAATCTGATAGTTGTATATTGTCCCTTTATTTAGCATCAATGCAGTTCTGATCTGTGACCTGTAACTTACAGTGAAGAATACTGTCTTTGTGTGTGTGTGTGTGTGTGTGTGTGTGGTGTGTGTGTGTGTGTGTGTGTGTGTGTGTGTGTGTGTGTGTGTGTGTGTGTGAGAGAGAGAGAGAGAGCACCCACCTGCAAAATCCCAGCTGTTGTGCTAATCTCTCTCTCCTCATTCCCGCCGTACACCCCGTGCCCCTCCTCTCACCCCTCACTGAAAGAGAATACAGAGCATGTCATTCCAATTCCATTTCCTGTTCCAACTGATCACAAAAACATTCCCTCCCACCAAAATAAAAACTGCATCACTGTTCAGGAAAGACATGCAATGAAGGTATAATGTTATTGACTAATTAAAAGCACTAGTTCAACCCAAAATGAAACATCTGTCATCATGTACTCACCCTCATGCTGTTCCAAAACTGTATGACTTTATTTCCTCAGTGGAACACAGGAGATATTCAGCAGAATGTTCAGAGTGCTCTTTTCCAAGCAGTTAAAGTGAATTGATTTAATGGTGTAAAAGCACCATTAAAGTATCATAATGGCACAACTGAATTTAATGCATCGCTGAATCTTTCCTCTAACACTCTCGAAACTCATTCATGCTTGTGCTTTTTCAAACATGCATTTTTGAAATCGGCTCTCTCACTGGTTCATTATTTTGTCTTTAACTTTTGTTCAGAGAACATTCAAAAGTAACATTCCCATACTGTTTGAAGAATGACAACGATAATGATAATTTGTTTTTTTATATATATTTAAAAAACGGAACTTTTTGAACATTCAGAGATAGCATTTTCATAACTTAATGCCAACACTAACTAAACATTTTTAGAACATATTTTTGTTAGCTGAGTTATTACTGGAAACTAAAACTATAAAAAATGTTTTACCTCAAATAAAATAAATGTTAATTGAAATTAAATAAAATATAAAAAAACTGAAATAAAAATTGATAAAACTATAGACTTAAAAAAAAAACACATATAAAAAGGACAAAAACAACAAAATTACTATCCCCGTGATACTAAAATAACTGGTCATGTGAAGCAGAAATAACATTTGTTTTCACAGACTTTTTAGTTCACAGGTGCAGAGAGCAACAGTGTAAATGTGTTAAAGATACATTATCTGTGTATTAAGATTCAACCCACAAAATAAGCATTTAAACATCATGAATTTTATTCACATACACAAATAATGAATAAATGCTGGCCCCTTGGCATCCCCTCAAACTCTATATTCTTACAAACACACACACACACACACACACACACACACACACACACACACACACACACACACACACACACACACACACACACACACACACACAATCAGTTGGCTTTCGGGAACTTGTGAGGGATTATTAACATCAAAGTAAATAGAAATGTCAGCCTGGCTATCTTTGGAAATGCCAGAAGCCCTTTGCATATCCCCTCCACATCAACACACACACACACACACACACACACACACACACACACACACCGGCCCCCAGCAGCGAGGGCTGATTATTGCCGCTCTAGTGAAACCGCCTTTTGATCTGCAAACATATTGGAAAGCACTTAAAGGTGAACGATCCGCAAGCTGAGCCGCAGAAGATGATGACATCACGCTCGGTCGGGGTCTCGTACAGTATCTGTGGGCTTCACCCACAAGCCATAGCAATTAGATTAACAGGATTATGCAAAACTGCTTCCTGCGTTGGTGGTTTGGTTTTTATATGGGGACATATTTACACTGGATGTGAACGCTGGATCTGATTTATACATCTTCACATTTCAAGTTGACTAAACTTAAAATTTGAAGGCAGCACAAACATTTTCTTTTTTTTAAGTTTACAGTGTAAAACTGTAACATTCAGGGGTTGGACAATGAAACTGAAACACTGGCCAATGTAGTGTTGGAGGTTTCACATCTATATATATCTGGTGGTCAATCTTCAGAGTGAAGCACGGGAGGATCAGTGATGGTTTGAGCTGCAATATCATGACAATCCTGACTGTGTTTGATGGACACGTCACTGCCGAGGACTACCGAACCATTCTGGAGGATCATGAACATCTGATGTTCAAACCATGTATAGTAGTAGTAGTAGCTTTATTGTCACTTAGTCACAAGTACCAGCAAAATTAGCCATCAACCTGTCCATACAGACATACATAGCCTACAATATGACAAGGGGGTAGACAGGACAGGAAGACAGAGCATTGAGGAAAAAAAATACAGCATAACATAAGGAGAGGTGAGGAGAAAAAAGGCAACCCCCAGACTATGCTCCTGTAAGGAGTACAGTTTGGGAACAGTAAAAACACCTCAGCAACATTAGCACATAATCAGTACACAACATGAACACACAAGACTTGCAACAGGGGAGGGGAGTGGGGGATGGAGGTAACCCAGCACAGGCAAGCAGCCATCCGGTCCTGCAGCCATTCTCGCCGCTGGTCACAGACCCGCCTGTCAGACTGGTGGTACAAAGTGTCGAAGGCGAGGGATGGGGGGTGTGGGGGGGGGTGATTGCATATCTGTATATATGTAAGAGTTTGTGTATGTGTAGGCCTGGAGAGTCGCTACGCCTGGCATCCTAATCTAGGTATCAGCATGATAATACACACAGCAAGACTGGAGACAGAAGGGTTTGATGAAGATGAAAGTGAAGTTGAACATCTCCCATGCTCTGCACAGTCACCAGATCTGAAGATTATTGAGGTGTTTTGAAGGAACAAGTCAGAAAACATTTTTTTTTTCTCCACTAGCATCATATAGAGACCTGGACACTGTTCTGGAAGAGGAAAATCCCTCAAAATCCCTCTGGTCACTGTGAAGGACTTCTATCTTAGGGTGACCATACGTCCTCTTTTTCCGGCCGGGATTTCGAGATCGCCCAAAATATCCGGGATTCGGCTTTTGCTTTCTCGTCGCCATTCATTTTGTTTACATGCACACCTTTTGATTCAATAGGACTGTATTAATTCCGATTGGTGAATCTGAATGTAGTGTTTACATGAACGCTGAACAAGTGATCGGTTGATGTGCGTTTTAGCATTGCTAAGAAAAATTCCCGTGTTTTCGTCTCGATCAGGATCCGTGTGAAGCAGAATGCATGACCTGCAAAGCTGGCACGTACGTGTCAGTGTCAAATAATGTAATAATGTAAACATAATGAATGGTGACTGTAGAAAGCAAAAGCCGAATCCCGGGCATTTTGGGCGATCTCGAAATCCTGGCTAGACATGTCCTGGTTAAACAGGACGTATGGTCACCCTATTCTATCTGTCATTCCCAAGATGAACTGATGCTTTATTTGGACACAAAATGAGGCCCTACACCTTACTAATAAACTATTGTGATCTAAAACCAGGTGTTTTAGTTTCATTGTCCAACCCCTGTACACATACACATACACAAATAAAAATAGGGCCCAATATGCTGTGTTAAGGTGAAGGAATTTTCCATATTAATTTTTCACAGATGTTTTACCAGTATGCATTGTGTTATGTTTTAGGATTAAAGGAAATGTCCATAGAAACCTCCCTATATGAACTGTTCCTATAAGCGATGCACATGAGATTTTGGTGACCTCTGACCTCCCTCACACAACCGACAGGAAACGAGACACTCTCTCAGGGTCAAGGCGCCCCGGGCTCGACCTGTTCCTGTCGACGGTGAACGTGTTTCCCCCGCTCCCAGCCCTCGACCTCCTGGATCTCTGTTTGCGAAATAGGACACACAGAAAGCTTCTTTTGTCTGTTCTGTCTGGCAAGCACACACAAGCCATCTCGCTGGAACCCGAGTCTCTTCCCTTCAGTGTTTTTAATTAAAGGATTTTTATTTTAATTCCCCTCAGCATCCTGTCTTGGATCAGATCTCAGCTGCGTTTTCCAAATCCAAGCGCTATTTTGTTCTCACGAAACGTTCCCTGATTGTAGAAACAGACTTTCCACTGGATTATTTTAGGTTTTGGCAAATTTTCATAAGTTTATATGTGTTTGTGTGCATGCAGTGTTGAGGAAGCTATTTTTAAAATTAGAGCTTTGCAAGCTATACAAGCTAATCATAATTTAAAGCAGATCGACTGCAGTCAACCATCATTTTGGAGAAAAGAAAAAAGTAGTTAGCTACCAGAGTTACTAAGAGTAGCAACACTACTACAGTAGTTTACGGAAACACACACTCTCCTAGAGAGTCTCTCTCTCAAATAGTGTTGGGACATTTGATTCATTTTAGTCAGTCAGTTTATTCAGACAATTAATTTTAATGAACTGGTTAAAATAAATTATTCACTTAGAGAAAACAGTGTAAAAAATGCAAAAAAATGTTTTTATTAATAATAATAAAATAAGATTTAACTTACAAAATAAATAAATAAATAAATAAAACGTTTAAAAAAACAATTTTAATAAATAGAAATAATTTAATATTATAGAAACTAAATATTTTTCATATAATATGGCACACTCTTTTTGTTTTGTTTGTTTGGTATAGTAAAATAAATGTTTATTTAAATTATTCAATTATTATAAATTATTATGATTTATGGTGTAGTTATGGCTTGAATTAATGAACTATATTTTTAATCAGTTCATGATCTGACTCAATTTCCAATCCTACAAACTGAGAGAGAGAGAGAGAGAGAGAGAGAGAGAGAGAGAGAGAGAGAGAGAGAGAGAGAGAGAGAGAGAGAGAGAGAGAGAGAGAGAGAGAGAAAGAGAGAGAGAGTTAATAACCAGTTAATAATGTGGTCCCACTTTATATTAGGTGTCTTTAACTATGTACTAACATTTAAATTAATCATTTGATAAAATGCACTCACTGTGTACAAAACGTGTTTTTACATTGTACTTATATTTTTAAAAATACCTGCATATAATTACAGCTGTAATTAATTTCTGTAATTACATCTATAATTTCTGTAATTACAGTCTGTAATTACATCTAAAATTAATAATAGCAGCAAAAGTGTTCAGCAAAAGTGATCATGCAGTGAAGGTAATAGCATTGCCTTGAAAATCTTTAGTAGCACTACTACTCAGTAGCCAAGTTGGTGGTTTATAAGAATCAAGAGCCAAACCCACTGCTTCTGCTTTCACAACACAAGCACATTTATTGGAGAGCGTATGGTTGTGGCTGAACAAATACATAAATAAATAAAAGCAGTGAAGAACTTCAGCTGCTATAACACCAGCACTATTCTTGCCTAGTTAGTGCTTAAACATTCCGGTCTCTCGAAGGAATAAACAAATGTGACCGCTAAAAATTGTTTACAACATCACTGGCAGGTCAAAAATGGGCCAACACTTTATGATTAAGAAAAATATCTGATAAATAATGAGGAAGACTATCCACTGTTCTCCAGGGTCTGCATGTGGCGTACTGTATGTCTTGCGTATTTCTGCCATCATTTTAGTTACACACAAACATCCCATTGTGAATAATTACTGTGAGGATGGTTGATAACAGAGGATTGAAAATGACATCTTTCTCCATTGACTGCCTTTGAAAAGTGTCCGTGTATTCAGATGAGAAAAACATTTTTGCAAGCAGCATAACGATTAGCCTAGTCTTCTCTCATCAAAATACAATTTGAATGGCAGTCAATGGAGAAACCAGCGTAATGGTGCAGTTTTGAAATTTTGATTATAAGGTCAAAACGATTAAAAAAAAAAAGAAACAGATGAATCGTTCACAAGAAGATTATTGACGTATTTATGAAATAGATTTTCACTTCATGCTTAAACCCTGAACCCTGTTCACTAAATCCTTAAACCTTGTTCTCACTGAGGAGGCTTTGCTGCCCCTACCCCAGACAGCACCATAGTGTTGGCCCAGATCCGGCCCACATCTGGCCCACATCTGGGACTGGTTGAATCCACATGTACCAGATGTGGCCCGGATCTGGGCCAACACTATGTTGCTGTCTGGGACAGTACTGGTACACACACACACACACACACACACACACACACACACACACACACACACACACACACACACACACACACACACACACACACACACACACACACACACACACAGTCGCACGCTGGTTATTTCTGAATGTTTAAAAAACTGCAGTGAAAATCAAGGTTTTAATGTTGTTTATACGTCTATGTGTTGCTTTTAATATGCTTTAAGACAAACCATGTGCAAATCCATGTGCAACACCATTGCTGAGTATTTTCTCCTTAAAACTGCAGTGAACCAAAGACAGTCTCAAAAACGCCGTTTGAAATCGCTGGTGTTTCTGACGTCACAAACTACCTTGTAATCAATCAGATCAACGTGTGATCGTCAACGAGTGGATCTCTGAGCTGAGTGAGTGAGTGGAGGCGGGGCTCATTTGCATATTCATAGTACCGCGTATACTAAATGAGGCAAGGGTGTCGAGTTACATTCAAGATATTTTAAGGCGTGAATCATTTTTTTTCAAGGAAAATTTGCTTAAATACACTTGAGTAAGGGATGAGTTTTAAGGGATAAAATGATTGACTACAGGTCAATTCTGGTTCTTGGTTATGAGAACATCATGGGAACATTTAATTTCGCTAAAATTATGGGATTGTTATTTTTTTATGTAAAATGAAAAAATAAATTAATGATCTTCCAGCTAAAACATTTCCACACAAAAAAAGTATTTTTTTTGTCCCGCCACTCACTGGCTGCATCCAAAAACTTAAAAATGCTGCCTTCGGAGGACAGATTCTAAGGTTGGGAGGCATCAAGGCCTGTCCAAATTCAATGTTAGCTTCATGATCGATTTTTGAAGACAGCATAGATGTATCGTTCGCTGCCTTTGATATCCCACAATCCTCTGCGTTCCAGTCTGTGACTGTTGAGCAAGAAAAAGAAAGATGACATCTGAAAGTTGTGGTTGGTGGTCAAAAGTTTGTGTGTAAATGTACGTTTTTGACCAACGTTTTCCACTTCTGATGTCATTTGTAGCGAGAAATGACTACTTTAGTAATTAAATATTTGTTTAGTTCTCATCAAAGCTCGCTCTGTTTTGCTTTAGATCATTAAACAGTTACGCTGCCTCAGAAGTCTGTCCGAAGGGCAGGCCGAAGTCTGTTTCGCAAGGGAACTTTGTGCACAAACACTGCCTGCAGAGTCATTGCCATAACCAAAACCATTAAAAAACAACACACTTTTGAAATAAAATATTAACAGAACTAAAATAACTAAAACTAATAAAAAACACAACTGTTCATTGTTTGTTCATGTTAGTACAGGTCAAATAATGTTAAAAACAACAACATTTGTGACCCTGGACCACAAAACCAGTCACATGGGTCAATTTTTTTATACATCATCTGAAAGCTAATATTAATATTTCTAATATTTCCATTGATGTATGGTTTGTTAGGATAGGACAATATTTGACAATATTTGACAATACTATTTAAAATCTGGAATATGGGGGTGCAAAAAATCCCCTTTAAAGTTGTCCATTTATGTTCGCGATTGTGTTGCATCCATTTACAGTAGGAAATTTACAAAATATCTTCATGGAACATGATCTTTACTTAATATCCTAATGATTTTAAAAAATAAAAAATAAATCGATACTTGTGACTGCTACTTGTGACTGGTTTTGTGATCCAGGGTCACATTTGATTTTAGTCATGTATTATTAAATGATGAAATTAAAGTTAACATTAACATTAGCAAATTGAACTTCATTGTAAAGTGCTACAGATATATATATATATATATATATATATTAAACATTTAAATGACAAAAATACACAACAAAATTACAAAAACTTGAACTATATAATACTAAAATAAAACCGCATTCATCTGAAATTAATACTGGCCCATTTTATTCTCATTTTCTTAAAAGAGAAACTAACACACTGAGAGTATTGGTTAATGTAAAATGAGCCTGCGGTCGCTGAGAGCTGAACTCTATTGATCTGGAGGCCCTTTGATACATTTCATTATGAAACATATTCCTGTGACTCCACTATGAACCCTCAGAATGCACTTCAGGGCCCTTCAAGGTTCACTTTGAACGTTAAATGAAAATTCATTAATCTAACAACTGGATGCAAATTTATTTATTTTTTATTTTTTTTTATTTTTTTGTTGGGGGTGTTATTGATTTTAAATGAATTAAATGATTAAAAGGGATTTCAGGGAATAAAGAAAAATAAATAACAACTGTTCCAGGTCTTAGTTATGAAGTAATCAATTTAAACTCTTTGCAAATATGTTATTTTAAAATGTGCACACATCCACTCTTATTCGTATGTCTAATATGTCAAAAACTCAAAAGTTTCTTGTCTTGTCACATTCCGTTATGCATGTAAATTATAGCATGTTTTCATTACTGGTGAAATTTTATGAAAATAGCTGAGTATTTTGCATTACTGATTTTACTGTCAGTTGTTGAACATTTCTATCGTAAAACAGTTGTAAAATATTTACATCTATTACACCTTACCATGCACTCTTTCACTGCAAAAACTAATAGTGTTGAAAGGGACCTTCTTTGATTTGATTGGCCATGTCAAACATTTTGACATTGACAGTCGCTGTTAAACCTCTTTTTAAACTTTCAGTCATCCTAACAACAAACAGAGTGGTGCGTAATAGAGTCAAGCGGAGCAATATCATATATTGGGGGGGGGACAATTTGGCCATTTCTAATTTTTGCGGGGGCTTGTCCCCCTCAGTGTCTATGGTGGTTAAAACCCTGGCATTTACGACCCATATTCCCCTCTGGTGCGGTGTGTAGGGGTTTGTATCTGCTAGTTGATTAGTTCTACAACTAGATGATCACATGACTTCAATTGTGCTTGTGTTGTGTTGCAAAGCTGAATTTTCAGCATCATTCAGGTCACATGATCCTGCAGAAATCATATCAATTCTAAAAACTTTGCTTCAGGATTCCCAGCAAGCAATTTTGCATTTAAAAGACGTCTAATAGCCGTCCAGACGTCTAGGCTAAAACAAGGCAGAATTTGGGATGTCAATGAAAATATAATAGACATCTAAACCATAGCCCAAGAATAGACTAGTCATCAATTAGATAAAGAAATGAAATGAGTGAAGAAATTAAACCAATCACCTTATAATCACTGTTGACTTTGATTACATGATGGAATATCATACATCTCGCAAGTTATTTTGGCAAAAATGACATGTAACCAAATTCAAGGTTCTTTTGGCTATAAAGTGGGTTACTCATAGCCGGACTATGGTGAAATGACGGCTATTGCTTGCTGGGTTAAAAAAAAAAAAAAAAAAAAATATATATATATATATATATATATATATATATATATATATATATATATATATATATTTATATACACACATTTTTTTAAATTCAAATAAACAGGTTTAATTTGAAATCTTTTTTACGTTTGTAAAAAATAATTACATAAATTCATTTGCTGAATAATTCTTCTTTAAAAAACAAACAAAACAAACAAAAACAACTTACTAGTAGTTTCTTGAGTAGCAAATCAGCATATTAGAATGATTTCTGAAGGATCATGTGACACAGAAGACTGGAGTAATGATGAAAAGAACCACAAGAATAAATTACATTTTAAAATATAAAAGTCTTAAACTGAAACTTGAGAGAGAAACTGAAACTTGCAGCACTTTGTTAGTAGCAATATAGTGCAGACACTTTGTGGGACTTCCTATGGCTCATGAATCTTTCCTGTCTTTCGGTCGGTTGGCCCTCATTAACACACACTCCTGTCAACATCACAAACACCAGCACAGCTCATACAGGATCCGCACGCATCAACACCACAAGCACCAACATAAACTAACACTTCCCATTACATCTTAACCTCAGTCGTGCAGCTCTGACACTCTTTCTCTCAGGTTTTGTTTCGTTTACTCTCTTCCTCCATTCGTATGTTGGCTTCACCACCAGAGGTAATGCTGGCCTTGTTTTTGGGTAAGATTCTGGAGGAACAGGAAATCTTGAAGAGTTCAACTCAGAGCTGCAGTTTTATTACTGGGTTTACTCTGTTTCTCCCTTCTTTTCTTTGCTAGAGACAAACTCACAGCATTCTGGCACAGACATGACATCGAAAGGGTTAGTTCACCAAAAAATGAAAATTCTGTCATTAATTACTCACCTTCATGTCTTTCTAAACCCATAAGACTTTCTTTCTTCTTCGGAACACAAATGAAGATCTTTTTGATGAAATCTGACAGCTTTCTGTCCCTCCATTGACAGCTACGCAACTACCACTTTGACACTTTAAAAAGTTCATAAAGAGATCGTAAAACTAATCCATATGAACTGAGCGCTTTAGTTCAAATTTTCTGAAGAGACTCGATCGATTTATAGAGATTTAAAGGCTTTTATTCACATTTAAACACTGATCAGCGAACAAACAGAAGCTGAACCGAACCTACTTGACACGAGAAAACAAAACATTTTGCAGAAGCTCAAACGTGCTGCGTAACACGAGAATGAACCTCATTGGTTCTAGCGGAAGCTCAAACGTGCTGCGTAACATGAGAATGAACCTCATTGGTTCTTGCTGAAGCTCAAACGTGCTGCGTAACACGAGAATGAACCTCATTGGTTCTTACAGAAGCTCAAACGCGCTGCGTAACACGAGAATGAACCTCATTGGTTCTTACAGAAGCTCAAACGTGCTGCGTAACATGAGAGTGAACCTCATTGGTTCTAGCGGAAGCTCAAACGTGCTGCGTAACACGAGAATGAACCTCATTGGTTCTTGCTGAAGCTCAAACGTGCTGCGTAACACGAGAATGAACCTCATTGGTTCTTACAGAAGCTCAAACGTGCTGCGTAACACGAGAATGAACCTCATTGGTTCTCGCAGAAGCTCAAACGTGCTGCGTAACACGAGAATGAACCTCATTGGTTCTTGCTGAAGCTCAAACGTGCTGCGTAACACGAGAATGAACCTCATTGGTTCTTACAGAAGCTCAAACGTGCTGCGTAACATGAGAATGAACCTCATTGGTTCTAGCGGAAGCTCAAACGTGCTGCGTAACACGAGAATGAACCTCATTGGTTCTTGCTGAAGCTCAAACGCGCTGCGTAGCACGAGAATGAACCTCATTGGTTCTTACAGAAGCTCAAACGTGCTGCGTAACACGAGAATGAACCTCATTGGTTCTTACAGAAGCTCAAACGTGCTGCGTAACACGAGAATGAACCTCATTGGTTCTTGCTGAAGCTCAAACGCGCTGCGTAGCACGAGAATGAACCTCATTGGTTCTTACAGAAGCTCAAACGTGCTGCGTAACACGAGAATGAACCTCATTGGTTCTTACAGAAGCTCAAACGCGCTGCGTAACACGAGAATGAACCTCATTGGTTCTTACAGAAGCTCAAACGTGCTGCGTAACACGAGAATGAACCTCATTGGTTCTTGCTGAAGCTCAAACGTGCTGCGTAACACGAGAATGAACCTCATTGGTTCTTGCTGAAGCTCAAACGCGCTGCGTAACACGAGAATGAACCTCATTGGTTCTTACAGAAGCTCAAACGTGCTGCGTAACACGAGAATGAACCTCATTGGTTCTTGCTGAAGCTCAAACGTGCTGCGTAACACGAGAATGAACCTCATTGGTTCTTGCTGAAGCTCAAACGTGCTGCGTAACACGAGAATGAACCTCATTGGTTCTTACAGAAGCTCAAACGTGCTGCGTAACACGAGAATGAACCTCATTGGTTCTTACAGAAGCTCAAACGTGCTGCGTAACACGAGAATGAACCTCATTGGTTCTTGCTGAAGCTCAAACGTGCTGCGTAACACGAGAATGAACCTCATTGTTTTTCACACGTCAAGCGAACATGCTTGAGCTTCTGTTTACCACAACTGATGTGAGTTGATGAATGTTTACATGTGTATATTAAAATCTAAATTCAATCTCTATAAAGCGATTGAGTCTCTTCCGAAAATTTTGAGTAAACCGCTCAATTCATATGGATTAGTTTTACGATTTCTTTATGAACTTTTTGAAGCATGTGGTAGTTGCGTAGCTGTCAATGGAGGGACAGAAAGCTCTTAGATTTCATTTGTGTTCTGAAGATGAATGAAAGTCTTACGGGTTTGGAACAACATGAGGGTGAGTAATTAATAACAGTTTAATTTTCATTTTTGAGTGAACTAACCCCTTTAAGAACTGACAGTGAATGTAATTAATGCAGAGGATTTGCTCATCTGAAAATTAAAATTGAGGACATTCAAAATTCTAATGTCACTGAAGATAAAATGTACATGCAAAAACGCACAATCATACTTTGTGTTATAACAGCAAATGCTATAAATGACCCATTGATGTGCTGTAGGTACATGATAAAGTTCTCACTCTCTGTGAATTCCCTCGGGTCAGAACTTCAGAGACCTGAATCACATTCGAGACTATAGTGTTCTGTATGCTAAACACGGTCCTTGGCGCTGTCTTTAGTCTCTCAAAATGTTAAGATGAAACGCCCTGAAGCCACTTAATCTCCCTCCACCGTGGCCAAACGTTTCAGCCCGACCCTGCCAGAAAAAATATTACTGAGACAAACTCGGCAGAGAGAATCTGTGTCTGGGCGAGTCTCACCAAACCTGTCAAGAAAACGTCCAGGTCATATTTCAACCCAGATTCAACAAGAAAGAAATGAGGAATTATGTTGCATTTAAAGAAAATGGAACCTGTTTAGAAATATTAAGAGTAACACATCTGTCCACTGCATGAGACAATCATGGGAAATTCCAGATTCATTATTATTATACTACTATTTATTAATATTTTAAATTAGCTTTTATTT
Organism: Vimba vimba; assembly: GCA_022828995.1. Taxonomy (NCBI): domain Eukaryota; kingdom Metazoa; phylum Chordata; class Actinopteri; order Cypriniformes; family Leuciscidae; genus Vimba; species Vimba vimba. The sequence goes on along the minus strand of CM040830.1, from coordinate 34,220,763 downwards.
TTTATATGTTCAGTTTTCATTTTAATTGTAGTTTAAGTTTGTGTAATGTAATTTTGTTATGTACTTTTGTCATTTTTTACTATTTATTTAATATTTCTATTTTGCTTTTTAGTTTTTATTTCTAGTTTTTGTAATTTTAGTACTTCTACTTAAAATTATTTTATTTCAATTAGTTTTCATTTAAGCTTTTCATATAATATTTATATTTTATTTTATGTCAGCTTTATTTTTTTTTACATTTTTTTCATAGTTTCATAGTCGACACTGGAAATATATAAAATATATTGACATTACCCTTTCGATTTTAGGATGCATCGTGACCTGGATGTGTTACTTTGAGCAAAGGCTGGCACTTGGTGGTGTTAATTCAGCGTGTTTGACGGGCCGCTGACAGATATAGTAGTTGTGGCTGAACCACAGTAAAGACGCGACACCAGTTCTGACAAAGCAAAGCCTCATGAACCCCGAGCACCAGCAATACGTCAGAAAATGGTGGATGGAGTTCGGCACATCGTAAAAGTCCGATCCAAACATTCGCCCAGACTGTCGGTAGATGTTCTCACACACGGCGGCAGCTGCTTTTCCCATGTCGGATACACATGAACAGCATCAACCTCTGCTTTGGCTAATAAGGCTGTTTGGGAATAAGTCGTATAAAGTTGTCTTTCCCTCGGCCCTTCCCAGCATGCTTCTCATTAGCTGCCGCCTTCAGTGTCTTGGCAGGAGAAGCATGTTACAAAATGCGGTGCTGGGCTATATATTTATACTCAGCCTCTGTGTTTCGCATTAGAGGAGCTCTTGAAGTCGAGTCTCTAATGCACCAAGGCCCCGTGCGCCTCCTCTAAACATGGCAGACTTCAGCAGGACGGCAGGATTCATTCTGCACACAGAAAAAAGGAGTCATTTTTCATCCTCGAAGATTGACATGAATAGAATGTGTGTCGGTCAAAGCCAAATCCAAACCAGAATGGCATTCACCACTGATTTACTTCCATAACATGACTAATTTCACAGTGATAAAGGATATTCTATGTGAAAAATGAAGGCTTGGGTTGTGAAAGGTTTCTGTTACATACCAGAATGGTGAGCAGAAAAATTTGATTTGTCAAACAAGCACATATTTTTCTTCACAATAAGTTTTTCCATCTTATATTTATATTTTATTTTTTTCTGCTTTATTTCCATTAATGAAAACTATATTTAATAGTTTTAGTTTATAATAACTATACTGGACAGTGGACATATATGCCCATTCATATAGGGTCAAAGGTCACACCCTGAATGATTAAAAGTTTCTTTTGAAAATCTGACTTCCGTATTGAACACCAGCACCAGTGCATGGTTTAAATAAAAAATATATACTGCATGAATTAAAAAATAAACACATTTGAATTTAAATAATAAATAAATAAATGTATTATTTACTTCATTTTAAATAAATAAATGGAATAATGTCCACAGATTTTGTCATTCTTTTCAGTATTAATGGTGTTGCTTTATTCCATGTTTATTAGTTATTTTATTAAATAAATAATTTATATATATTTCACTATTTATTTCACAATAAGAATGAATAAATAAATAAATAAATAAATACAGGTAAATCAATCAATCAATCAATCAATCAATCAACCAATCAATGCAAAGATTGTTTCACTAATTTCAATATTAGTAATGTTGCTTAATTCCATATTGCCTGCAAAATCATTGTGAAAATCATATCAACAATATTTCATACATGACCTTCTGCCCTAACATCCCAGAATCCTCCTACTTCCCATTAACTCATGAAACTACTGCACAATATTTTTAATTTTTCATCCTTTAGCAGTTTTTTTTTTTTTTAGCAGGTTCACATGCGTCCTCCATTAAAAACATTTCATGCATGAGTAGATTCATTCAGATCAACCTTCACACACACTCTCACAGATTCACACACAACGTGATGATGAACTCTGGAATAATTTTATCCTTTATCCTTTTCCTTTTATCTCTCGTCTCGTCTTGTTTTTCCTCAGGAGAGAGCGGCCGGAGTGTGACTGAGACCCAGTGTGAACGCCAAAGGGAACTGAATTTGGATTTGGTGAGAGTCGTTGTGAAGAAAGTGCTCATTCATTTCAGCGCAGAGCATCCTCACGAACCAGACGCATGTTTAATGCGCACAAGAGAGGAAAGTTAAACAACAGACTCCTATAAATCACTGAGGGAGAGAGAAAAATATCTTCAAAACACTCCAGCTGTGTGAGCTTGTCAGAGGACGTGTGAGGAAACACGAATTACCAACTCAATCCAACTCTGAAAAAATGAAAAATACTGGCTCTGTGTCATTTACTGTAAAATAAAGTGCACAAACACACTTCTTTACAATCAAAACATTTTCAAAACATTGTTGTTGATTCTCTGTGTGAACTTGAGGAGAATTTACCATACATCCAACTAAAAATCAACAAAACACCAGCTGATTCAAACACACTGAGACTCAAACTTCAGAGAAAAGTGACATTAGAGAAGAAAAAAGATCTTGCAGCATTTGAGACATGCTTTATCTGATACAACAATATTAGACTTTATAAGTGTGACTGAAGTGAATAATTACTTTTGAGGACACTTTCAAACACAAAACATAATAATATATTTTTATTATAATACTTACCCACTGGGTTACCCACATTTTTTTGTGCATCATCTGTTTAGACACAAACACAGCAACAGAATGAACATACAGTATTCACAATATGTTACAGCCATGAAAGCCTTTTAGTTTTATTTCATAATAAAAATACTTCTTTTTTTTTTAATCATTTATATATTTTGGTAACAAAAAAGGTTTTGTTTGTAAACAACATGAACTATGAATGATCAATACTTCTACTGTTAATATTAATCTCAACATTTACAACTAGATCAAAAGTATCTGTTGGTATTATTCAATGCACTGTGCACTAACATAAACATGAACACTTTTATTAACAAACATTCAAAAAGGTTAATACAAATATATTTACTCATTGTTAGTTAATGCATTAACTAATATCAACAAATTAAACCTTACATTGTAGTGTTAGGAATTGTTTAGAAAGTGTTACCCATATTATGTTCACAATACATACATATATAAAGAGTTCAGATGCAAAAGCCTCTAAGTGCCATCTGAAATTTTCTTATAGAATGATCATTTTTATCAAGCTCGTATATTTCAGTTCAGTAATTTCACTTAAATGACAATTAATAGGTCATTTTCATTGCCATTAAAGTGAATTTACTGAACTTAAATATACAAGCTTGATAAAAATGATCATTCTAGAAGAAAAGTTCAGATGGCACTTAGAGGCTTTTGCATCTGAACTCTTCATATAGCCTTTGCATGCAGTATTCTGAATCAAAACATGTTTTATATGAGACAGTATTGTGAATCCGACCTTGTTTCCACCTTAAAAACAAGTGCCCCATGATGTCATATTATATGCAGTGATTCACACAGTAAAACTTCAACTAATCCACTGAGAATGGTGGTATATGGATATTTATGAGGAAAGCAGAAAATATCCCTCATCTGGGGGATGGAAGGAACAGCATGAAGGACAAAAAACATGTGCAGATGAGGCGAAGATAAAAACCTCTGGCTCCCTCGGCCCCGGGGTTTGATTGACAGCTCATTAGGGGCCGCTCGGCTCCTCAGGAAGGGGCTTTGCTGCAGAAATCTTTTGATAACGCCGTCACACTGAATCACAGCCCTTAATTGCCATTTGTGCAGGGGAATCAACAGCAGCACTCTAGGGAACAGTGGCCATGCGTTGCCTTCTCATAATTCTCTAGAGCGCTATATGTTTTCCAGATATTGCAAACAGCAGACTATAATGGAGCCATTACACTGATCAAACAGTTACTCAAACCTCTTCAAAATGTTCATAATAGAACACTACTTCTGCAGTGTATGTGCATATTGCAAGTGCACAATATGTACACTAGCGTTCAGAAGTTTAGGTTCGGTACAATTTTTTGGTCACACTTTAGATTAGGGTCCAATTCTCACTGTTAACTCACTGCGAACTAAGACGTTTGCCTCAATAAACTCTTAATTATTGCTCATTAATAGTAAGGTAGTTGTTAATTTTAGGTATTAGGGAGGAATTGGGTAGGATTTAGGGATGCAGAATAAGTCACTAATAAGTAGTAATAAACAGCCATTATCTATGCATGCTAAGAAGCAAATACTAGTTAATAATGAGAATTGGACCCTGGCCTAAACTATATAGTGTTACCATTTTTTTTTTTTTTTTTTTTTTTTTTACAAGTTTTTGAAAGAAGTCTCTTCTGCTCACCAAGGCTGCATTTATTTATTCTGAATTTTCAGCATCATTACTCAGTCTACAGTGTCACCTGCTCAATTATTATTGGCACTCTATTATAACATATATAATTACATTATATACATTTTATATAATACATTATACTTTATACATATTATATTTTTCTGTCTTTACTGTCATTTTATCAATTTAATGCATCCTTGCTGAAGTATTAATTTAAATGATTAAATTTTAATAATTAAATAATTTAAATGTATATACCTTATGTAATGTAATCTATCTTACCTTATCTTACCAAACTTTTGAGTGGTAGTGTATCATGGTTTCCACAAAATTATTAATCAGCAAAAGCTGTTATCGACAATAATAATCAAATATTTCTTGATTATCAAATCATCATATTAGAATGATTTCTGAAGGATCATGTGAGCTGAAGACTGGAGTAATGATGCTGAAAATTCAGCTTTGATCACAGGAATAAATTACATTTTAAAACATATTCAAAATAGAAAACAGTTATTCTAAATTGTAATAATATTTCACAATCTTACAGTTTTTACTGTATTTTTGATCAAATAAATGCAGCCTTGGTGAGCAGAAGAGACTTAATTACCAACATTATATCGTACCAACCCTAAACTTTTAGTGTACAGTTTCTATATATGCATAATAATTACATATGCAATGCATTCAAATTAAACTCAAATTATTCCTATAGTGTCATGAAAACCAAACTCAAATAAATGACATTTTATGACTTTTTTTCATGAAAGTTGTCATTCCTTTGGTATGTTAGCATGTTTTCTTACTAATATTTATTTACTATGCCTCCTGTGCACAGAATGCACATTTTCTATTTGCATACCATATATTACCCAGATGACCATTTACCAAAATGTGCAACATACAACAGAGCAGACTGTATAATGTATCCCACAATGCTCTGCGCTTGACTTTCAATTTCCAGTGTGATAATGAACCAGTTTTGTTATTGTGATTTCCTTCTTGAATCATTAGTTAACTTAACTGACAAAAAGATCAGACATTTTACACAAAAATCAATAAAAAATGCATAATAACTCCACATAATCTCCTTCCAAGATGATAAAGGGACGCAATATAAACAATAATAGACAATATTCTGTATATACTGAGCAAAATTTAGTAAGAAATAATCAACTATTGCATTCAGTCTTGTTTTTGGGAAGATCTCATGACATTAAAGATGCTGTTTCTAACATCACGATCAGACAGAGAACTAGGTGTAGATGTGCACAGCAGAGCAGGTCTTCCGTACAACATAAAAGAAGAATTTTTAATGGCAAAACTGAAGAAACATTGAACTTGGCATAAGCAGTGGATCTGCCTGTGGCACAATTGTACAAATTAATTCCAGGTAGCTTTGTTCACAGGGGAACACAGGCTGCAAAATATTAATATTCATTCATTTTTATTCATAAAACAGAAGAACAGGCATCTTCTGTATGGAGGGAGGGGGATGGTTTGTATTACTTGTCTTTTTTTTTCCGCAGGCTAAAGGAAACTTTAATTACGGAGCGGCCTGATGAGAATCACCGAGAATCGCTGCACAAATATCAACATGGATTTAAATGATAAAAAGAGAGGCAGCAGAAATCCAGCTCAGTCTTTAATCTTCAGCACTGCATACTACACACCGCAGAAAGTAGTACACAAGTATGCTGAACACAGAAAATACAGCTTTACATGAAGAAATCCATGTTTGCAAAAGCACTTTTCACTTGTATTTAAGGGTGTTTACGTGACAACAATGTACTAAAAATGTAACAGTTTTTCCCTTTGTTTTTTTGCGTACAGACGACAACATTGTCAAAATGATCTCCGTTCACACGGATCTGCTTAAAAAACTAAAACGCTGTATTCTGCTGGCAGGCCAGTAGTTGGCGATGTCACTTTGTAAAGAAACACTACACGCCTATAGATTAACATGTAATACACATGCACACGAAGTCACCGGTTTCACAAATTCACGTTTTTGTAGTTTACACAGAGACAAAAACCCGTTTTCAGGCCCACAAAACGCTGTTGTAAATAGAAAAGTTCTTAGTTGAAAATGGTGTCATGTAATCGGCCCCAAAGATAAATGAAACTAAATAGGATCTGAGTGATGAAGCAGCAATCAACATCTTCAACTACCCCATCCGTCAAAGAATCCACTAAAGTTTTTAAATCCATTCACGTTTATGCAATGCAATTTTGAAGTATTCTGGGGGCAAATATACCACGGAAAACATCCACTTGATGAAGTGTTTTGTGCAAAGTATCTCAGGCTCTTTAATACTGTGTCCTAAAATATCTAATCAGATAATTATACCCCAAAAATATTTAGACTCTGAATCAGACAGGAACTGTGCATACTTGTTCATTATATCCGTATACAGGACTTATTCTTTTGTGTTTGCTTCAGAAGCTAAACTCTACAGGGGAACAGTCAGAGGAGAAATTCCTCGAGTTAACAGGCTGTAATTTAATATCTTTGTGGTTTTCATTTTCCATGAGGTGGCGAGTTTTCTTCAGAAAACCGGAAAGGGGTTTCCAGCCTGGAAAAATGTAATGGCACGTCCATTTATAACACAGACAAGTCCTGCTGTTTACATGAGAGCACTTAGTCTGCATATGAAGCATATATTCTCTAGACGGCCCTTCATGTCAGATGGATGTTTCTACAGTTAAAAGTCTCCAGTTTTAAACAGACATGTAGTGCCACAAGAGTTATTGTCATTCTGACAGCGTTTTAATTTGCCAATCGAACCTGCTTGATGCATGAGAATGAACCTCATTGGTTCTGAAGCTCAAACGTGCTGCGTAACATGAGAATGAACCTCATTGGTTCTTACAGAAGCTCAAACGTGCTGCGTAACATGAGAATGAACCTCATTGGTTCTTGCTGAAGCTCAAACGTGCAGCGTAACACGAGAATGAACCTCATTGGTTCTTACAGAAGCTCAAACGTGCTGCATAACATGAGAATGAACCTCATTGGTTCTTGCTGAAGCTCAAACGTGCTGCGTAACACGAGAATGAACCTCATTGGTTCTCGCTGAAGCTCAAACGTGCTGCGTAACACGAGAATGAACCTCATTGGTTCTCGCTGAAGCTCAAACGTGCAGCGTAACACGAGAATGAACCTCATTGGTTCTCGCTGAAGCTCAAACGTGCAGCGTAACACGAGAATGAACCTCATTGGTTCTTGCTGAAGCTCAAACGTGCAGCGTAACACGAGAATTAACCTCATTGGTTCTCGCTGAAGCTCAAACGTGCAGCGTAACACGAGAATGAACCTCATTGGTTCTTATAGAAAGTAGCTCAAACGTGCAGCGTAACACGAGAATGAACCTCATTGGTTCTTATAGAAAGTAGCTCAAACGTGCTGCGTAACACTGTTTACCACAACTGATGTGAGTTGATGAATGTGAATAAAAGCCTAAATTCAATCTGTTCATCATACAAAACGATCGTGTGTCTTCAGAAAATTTTGACTAAACTGCTCAATTCATGTGGATTAGTTTTACGATCTCATTATGAACTTTTTGAAATGCCAAAATGGTAGTTGCGTAGCTGTCAATGGAGGGACAGCAGATTTCATCAAAAAGATCTTAATTTGTGTTCCAAAGATGAACGAAAGTCTTACGGGTTTGTTACGACATTTTGGGTGAACTAACCCTTTAAGTTGACTTAAAAAACTGTTTGTACAAGCATTGGAAGACTTATTGTTTGAACATACAAGTCAAGAAGGTGTATAAAAAATACATATATTATGTTTGAGTCATTACTGTGCATAGTTACACTTTATTTCAATGGTCCACTTTAGACATTCTACTAACTATAAGTAACTTTGCAACTACATGTCAACTAGCTTTTATTAGAGTATAGTAGACTAGTAGACTGTTAGGTTAAGGTTAGTTGTTAGAGTTCGGGTTAGTAGATTAAGTTGACACGTAGTTGAAAAGTTACTTATAGTCAGTAGAATGTCTTTTTGGAGCCTAAAACAAGAGTTAACAGATATTAAGCAGACAGTCTACTAATACTATAATGACTGCTAGGTGATATGAAGTTGCAAAGGTACTTATAGTAGAATGTCTAAAGTGGACCATCGAGATAAAGTGTAACCTACAATTATAACATAAACAAACTAATAAATTGAATGTGAGGCATATTTGTCAGTCATACATAAATTAAACTGGTAAGACACAGGCAAGATTTCTGTAATAATATAATAACACTGCAAAAAGTGATCAGTTAAAAAAGTGAGGAAACCCGTTGCCTTAAAATTATTACATAAATTTTTAAGCATAATTGAAAAAATTAAGTTTTGCATAATGGACAGACAGTATGCATCATAGAAATAGTCAAATGCTAGTATGCTATTCTGAACACAGACACAGTCAAAGAGGCACGAGACACTGAAGTGTCTACACTGACGCTGAAGCCCAGAGGTGAATCATGTGAAAGAGCCTTATTACAAAGATTAATTTCACATGCATCTCTACACATATCACATTATCCTGTCCCCACTCTTGTTCAACAAGTCAGCACCCGCTGCAAAACACTTTAGCGGTGGCATTAACACTGGAAACATGATTGTGCCGATCTGGGCCGGTTTAGAGGGTGTCGTCCAGTCTGAAGCCACGTGACACACACTTACTGTGTTCCTCGTGAACGATGCCGTCTGATACTCCAGCCCAGGACATTCCACGGCAGAAATGAAGCCCAACCGCAGGAATGCAGCATATCAGATCAGATCAGATTAGATTGACACACTTCTGTGAGACTCAATTCGTTCAATTACACGCAACTAGTCATGAGTGGAAAAGTTTCCCTGCCAACAGTGTCAAAGCACCATAAGGGCCAGTTCACTCTTAAAAACAACAGACGCAGGTCAAAGGAACGAAAAATAGCATAAGGACTTGGGACACGTTTTTTAAAAGTTGGACTTTTAACTTCACATTTTTAAAAGGACGTGTTGGAAACAAGGGAAAAATAGCACAGAAAAATGCCTTCTGTGTGAACAGCCCCTAAAACTGTAGTGCATAGGCCAACTTGATTGAAACAACCACATCAAACTTATAAAACACATTATTTAGAGTTCCCACACTTTAAGACCAAAGCATTTTGTAATAGATGATAATTAAAATACGAAAATATCTGACAGACGGATAGTTCACAAATTATGGTTTGTGGGCATGTTTTACTTCAAACAAGCACATACAAAGAGTGCTATCTAATCACATAATTCAATTATTTAGAGCAGCACAAAACAAATACAGAAATTTCCATTAAGTCTCCAATATTCTACTCCTTTACATGACTTTTTTAGACCTGGAAATCCCAATTTTTAAAATTCATTGAAATTTCCAGGTTTTAGAGCCATTTAGAACATCATTAAACTTTTACTTACAAATGTTGTGCCCCTTTGATTCAACATGTTGGTGATAGCTGTATCACAGTCTACTCAATGAATCCATCTAACTGTCTATTCAAATTATGTCAACAGTGACAGTATGTAGTACTGAGAGTTTCTTAACAGTTGAAAGCAGGACTGGACCTGTTCAACTCGTGCGTTTTTGTTCTCACTAGACATGAGAGAAGCTGAACACTTCAGAGGACAATTATCATTTGAGGTCTGTCTGAATAACACAAACAACCTGCAGCCATATGTAGTACAGTCTACCCTATATTACATAACGAACATTAGTTACAGCAATAGTCAACGAGCAATATTTTTTGGCAGCATTTACTTGGTTAATGTCAATTTATTCATGCATTATGAACTAACGTGATAACAATGAACAATACTCCATTTATAAATTAACATAGACCAAATGCATTAAAAACATTGTTAGTTCATGATACATTAGCTAATACAGAATCTTATTGTAAAGTGTTACTGAAAAACACTTTTTTTAAAAAAAAAGTCTGTCTCAATCTGACAAAAATCATTGCATAATAATAAGTAACACAATTATAAACAGAAGCAGGCCTCATAGTAAAACCAGGTAACAGTATTAAAAAAGAGAATAAAGGGATAGTTCACTTAAAAATGAAAATCCAGTCATCATTTAGTCATCAGACATCATGTACTCACCCTCATGTTATTCCAAACCCGTAAAACTTTCGTTCATCTTCAGAACACAAATGAAGATCTTTTTGATGAAATCTGAGAGTTTTCTGCCCCTCCATTGACAGCTACGCAACTACCACTTTGACGCTTTAAAAAGTTCATAAAGAGATCGTAAATGAATGAGCTCATATGAATTGAGCTTTATATCATGAACAGATAGAATTTAGGCTTTTATTCACATTTAAACACTGATCAGTGAACTTAAACAGAAGCTCAACTGAACCTGCTTGACATGTGATAACAACTTTATTGGTTCTCACAGAAGCTCAAACGTGATGCGTAACACGAGAATGAACCTCATTGGTTCTCGCTGAAGCTCAAATGTGATGCGTAACACGAGAATGAACCTCATTGGTTCTTGCTGAAGCTCAAACGTGCTGCGTAACACGAGAATGAACCTCATTGGTTCTTGCTGAAGCTCAAACGTGCTGCGTAACACGAGAATGAACCTCATTGGTTCTTGCTGAAGCTCAAACGTGCTGCGTAACACGAGAATGAACCTCATTGGTTCTTGCAAAAGCTCAAACGTGATGCGTAACATGAGAATGAACCTCATTGGTTCTCGCTGAAGCTCAAACGTGATGCGTAACACGAGAATGAACCTCATTGGTTCTTGCTGAAGCTCAAACGTGCTGCGTAACACGAGAATGAACCTCATTGGTTCTTACAGAAGCTCAAACGTGCTGCGTAACATGAGAATGAACCTCATTGGTTCTCGCTGAAGCTCAAACGTGATGCGTAACACGAGAATGAACCTCATTGGTTCTCGCTGAAGCTCAAACGTGATGCGTAACACGAGAATGAACCTCATTGGTTCTCGCTGAAGCTCAAACGTGATGCGTAACACGAGAATTAACCTCATTGGTTCTCGCTGAAGCTCAAACGTGATGCGTAACATGAGAATGAACCTCATTGGTTCTCGCTGAAGCTCAAACGTGCTGCGTAACACGAGAATGAACCTCATTGGTTCATGCTGAAGCTCAAACGTGCTGCGTAACATGAGAATGAACCTCATTGGTTCTTGCATGTCAAGTGAACACGCTTGAGCTTCTGTTTATCACAACTGATGTGTGAGTTGATGAATGTGAATAAAAGCCTAAATTCAATCTGTTCATCATATAAAGCGATCGTGTGTCTTCAGAAATTTTGGACTAAACTGCTCAATTCATAAGGATTAGTTTTACGATCTCTTTATGAACTTTTTGAAGCATCAAAGTGGTAGTTGCGTAGCTGTCAATGGAGGGACAGAAAGCTCTCAGATTTCATCAAAAAATCTTCATTTGTGTTCCGAAGATGAACAAAATCTTACAGGTTTGGAACGACATGAGGGTGAGTAAATGATGACTGGATTTACATTTTTGGGAAAACAAAAAAGAAAAAAATCAGCCATCAAAACAAACTCACTTGCCAAAGCAAAGAAACATTTTGTACAAATGAGAAGTTTATTCTTTAAAGAAGTGAATAATATAAACTATTGTCTATAAATATAAAGGGTTTTTTGATAGTATCACAGAAGTATGAGAAAGCAGAAAATAACAGATGTCACCGGTGTAGAAAACTGTAATGCTAGAGTGATTAAATACATGTCAGATTCATGCATGATGCATCTCAACAGAACAGGAGTTTAAGAGCAGGTCTCTATCAGCCAGTGCTTTCTGCAATTTTCCTTTGGAAAAACAAAAACATTCATTTGCATGAGATATTTGCCATAAACAATCAAGAATCAACATTTTCTCATGATCAGTAAAGGGCATTAAAAAAGCACACGATGACATGACAAACCATGAAGAATTATGAACAGGTTGATGTGAATTACTATGTAGTGCTTGACCGATGTGGGCTTTTTAATGGCTGATGTTGATACCGATAACCAGAAATGATCTGAAAACAAACTGCATTATCCATCAGCACGCCTGTCGGTATATTTTGGAAATGACAAACAGGACGAGCGGACACGATTATCGCTGCTGACCATCTCAAAAGGGCCAAATATCGGCCGATTTATCGCTATACATTCGCACCAGAGAGTCAACATGCCAATCATACTCATGGATTAGTTACGATACCAATACAGACATTAAACTATTTGAGAAGTGCATTGCAAACACCATCCATCCTGTTCTAGCTGTATATTTCGAGGTACTTCTGTGCAAAAGAGCCATTGGAGAACACAAAGCCTTCAGAAGCATCATTACAGACTGAAGAAACACATGTATACATTTCTTTGAGTTAAACAAAAGTGCAGGCCTGAGCCCAATGCTGCTCCAAAATGAAAAAAGGCACTTGACTTTACATCTTAAAAAAACATTTTAAAACAGCCTGAGATTGCTGCTCTCCGAGCCAGACCAGATTGGGAGACCAGCAAACCAGTTCATGCTGGGTTAAGCAGATTTTCCAGCACACATCAACCATGAGCACTTACTGTTTTTGTTCTCAGCCTCCATTAAACATTCCAGTACTATAATTCATCTGCACTCAGACAAATCTCAGACACAAAGCTTTAATTTAAAGCTCAATTCTTTCCATTATATGCAGCCATAAGTGCTGGGTGCACAATTCACACACATTATTATTATTTCTGCATTATTTGCATGTAAAAAGCAGTTTGAATATTTGCCCGTGGAAATACTGATGTCGATAAAAAAGACACAGTTTTACATACAGGCTTAAAAAACAGATCCCCACCCAGAACAAGAACATTCCAAGAGAAAAGGCATAAATAATCTCCAAAACAATACGGTCTGTCCAAAAAAAGTTGCTTTGATTAAAAAAAAACATCCACGTGAGATTTAAATACAAATATATACTTACAAAAAAATCACAATGTTTATGTACATCTGTTTAAACAGTTGTTTTTCCATCAGAAAAAAAGTGACGGATAAAAAAAAGCAGTTCGTCACACTGTTGTTTCTCCATGTTTGCTGTTTGCCAGTCTCGTGTAGAACTTTCTCCATGAATTCAGCGTCTTTCCAGACCATATCCAGAATCCAGATGTGATTCCCACAATCAGTGTCATCAGGTACTTGATCATAAACACCGTGAAATCCGGGTTCATTTGCGGGTTGTGCGCGGGACACGGCACCGCGTACGTCTTGCACGACTGCGCGCTCCAGGTTTGTTCCCACTGCGCGCGAAAGGCCTGTTCGTAGAAGTAGCACGCGATCACGATGGTGGCCGGAACCGTGTACAGGACGCTGAAGATGCCGATGCGCACCATCAGCTTCTCCAGCTTCTCCGTCTTGGTGCCGTCGTGCTTCATGATGGTCCTGATGCGGAACAGAGACACGAACCCCGCCAGGAGGAACGAGGTGCCGATGAACAGGTAGACGAACAGGGGCGCGAGGACGAAGCCGCGGAGCGCGTCCACACTGTTGATGCCCACGAAGCAGACTCCGCTCAGGACATCTCCATCCACTTGACCCACCGCCAGGATGGTGATGGTCTTGATGGCCGGGACTGCCCACGCCGCTAGGTGGAAGTACTGGGAGTTCGCTTCGATGGCCTCGTGACCCCATTTCATCCCTGCCGCGAGGAACCAGGTGAGCGCCAGAATGACCCACCAGATGGAGCTGGACATGCTGAAGAAGTACAGCATCATGAACAGAATGGTGCAACCTTCTTTTTTGGTGCCCTGCACCACCGTTCGGAACTCATTCTCGAATTGCTCGTTGCAAACCACTTTGTCTTCCAGCAGAAACCCGGCGATGTACGCGATGGACACCATCGTGTAACACCCGGAAAGGAATATAATGGGTCTCTCCGGGTAACTAAAGCGCTTCATGTCCACCAAATAAGTCAGGACGGTGAACAAAGTGGACGCGCAGCACAAAACCGACCAAATCCCGATCCAAATCCTCGCGAACTTCTGCTCGTCCTCGCTGAAGTACATCATCCCGTGGAGTTTTTTGGGTTCGCACGGCGAGCCGCAGTTCTCCTCACCCAGAAAGCGGTAGTTGAGGTACGGCGGCACTTTTAGCGACGCCGGGCATTTAAAACGCCCCTTTCGGTTGTGGTCGGGTGTCGCTTGTGTCACATCTGGCGTCGGGTTGACGGGCGCGCTCGACGTGTTCTGACCCACGCACAGCTCTCCGCCGTGCACCGGGAACGATTCGCACGCGAGACTCTCTGGCCACTGGAAGCCGAATTTGTTCATGAGAGCCTCGCAGCCCTGACGCGCGCGCTCACACAGCGAGCGGCACGGCGGTAGCGCTTGCTCCAGCACCGTGCACACCGGCGCGTACATGGAGCACAGGAAGAACTTGAGGTCCGGCGAGCATTGCACTTTGACGAGCGGGTAGAACTGGTGCACCTCCAGCCCCGCGTCCTCCTGGTTCGTGTGGCCGAGGAGATTGGGCATGATGGTCTCGTTGTACGCGATGTCCGTGCACAGAGGGATGGAGATGGGCTGGCAGAAGCCGTGCTCGGGAATCGACATGCCGCGGTCTCCGTACTGCGCGCTCACTCCCAATATTCCAAAGGCGAGCAGGAAGAGCGCGGACGCATCGCGCGCGGCCATACTTTCCTTCTGCGGTTTGTCTCCTTTTGCGCCAGCGCTCTTCCTCCTTTTGTTGATTTATCCTGTCAAACGGGCTTTTACTCCGGACAAACTTTTAGGAAAGTGCGGCGGCGCCCCAGACGCTGCTCCTCGGATTACGAAACGAGCGAAGAAAAGAAAAGCACACAAATGCCTGACAAGAATAAAGAGTCGCGCTGTGTGGAGTCAGAGTTTCTGTGAGCTGTTCAAACCTGTTTCCAGGCGCCCCGCTGTCTGCTGTTCATAAGCGAAACGCGGGCGGGGTTTACGGACAGATGGCTCGTGTTAGGGAGCGTCGAGATTTCTTTCGCCTGTGATTCGTTTTGCGTTCTTTTTACGTTCTTTTAACGTTTGTTCTTTGAGTGTAGATAGGGTTGTCGAATGCGTTTTATCTGCTCACTTTAGACAGAAGAACAGTAAGTCAAAGAGAATGCTGCTATATTTGTCTTGTCAAGTTTTGCTTACATGACAAATACAAATTCAGAATGGAGTAGGCTGCTAACTGAATTAAACATTATACACTGTATACTGTAAACAAAACCATTTAGATACAGGATGTAATTATATATATTGATATATATATATATATATATATATATATATATATATATATATATATATATATATATATATATATGCATGCTGCATTGTTGCTTTTGTCTTGCTCAGTTGGGGTTTAAAAAGACACTTAATATTCTGTAATATTATCGATTTAAAGGATGAGAACCAAGTTTTAAGTAAATTGAGCTAAAAAATAACACCATTTGTCTCCAGTTTGCTTCATTACTAATGAACTAAGTAATGCATGTTGTCATTAATTTTTAAGTGATTTTTAAGTCAATTTAATGTAATTTAAGTTGAAATGACTTACCCAAGTTGATTGTACTTAAAAATGTAATGCAACAAGTACAAGAACAGTAATTGCAAAAACATTGAACTGAGTAATGACACATTTGACAATTGTTTTATTGCTTGCTTTACAGCTGAAATTGTATTTGAACTTTATGATATCACAGTCTTGACTTGATTTGACATTGTCATATGACCTCATCATGACGTTTCATGTATTGAGTTATACTGTGCGCAGCTCTGGTTGATTGTTGATGAAACATTGAAAATACATTAACAGAATCTCTAGGAAAACATTATTTTGCAATCTATTGAACAGACAGTAAGTCTATCCCAAATACAGCTTTGTTTTCATTTCCATCAATGGAATGAATATTGCATAAATGTACATGACATAATTATAGGCTACTGACCATCTGCATACTTATAAAAGTCAGCGAACACAATCTGCTTGCAGTCTACAAAAACAGAGACGGCCCCTAAGGTGAAGCTCAGACTGCTGTCTTCCTATTGGTTACTGTGTGTGTCTGTAAGAGAAATGAGAGGAACATGATTTGCTATGACAGGGGAATGTAAAGACAGCCTTCACTAAGAGTCTGGATACTGGCTGGAATACAAAACAACTTTTGCATGAGTAAATATTCATTTTCCATTTTGTATGATAACATGCATGAAATGCTGAACCAGTTCTGTCGCTCATATTGGACATTAATTTGTGCACAATTCAGAGAGAAAAACCCTAATATATTGCATATATATTGCATAAATGTGTCACTCTTAGAAGAAATATAGAACCTTAAAAGCTTCTGTCAGGCACTTCATATATAGAACCTTTTAGGGGTTCCCATCATGGGATCATTTTATGGATTTAGTTTTAATTGATTTATTTAGTTTTAATTCATTTTAATTTTAATTCAATTTTATGAATTGAGCAGCTCGCAAACATACTGTATCACTTATGGAAAAATTTAAATAACCTGTTTATATGAAAGTATTATGCAATACAGTAGAACCTTTTTAGCATAAAGTGCTCTTTAAAGTTGAGTCAAGAACTAGGGTTCTCAATGACATGTAAACTCACTGTCTGTTTGTGAACCTTTACGTCTGAGTCCTTGAGTTCCTCATTTGACTTAACCAGCTATTCAAAAAGCCCTTTTCTTTCTTATGTATGGGTTTTGATGGCATAGTTACACACCAACCACTACACTGAACACTAGTGCATCATCCTATGCCACCAAGTGGCAAGCCATTGCATGTGGATTTTTTTATTTTTTAATCTAAACAAAGTTGGCTGACAGCCAGTTAGAAATGCCAAATTGCTTTGGAATATCCATCCATTCCTTCTATCCTGAAATTACTCCAGCTGCAGTAACTTTTTTTGACTGTAGATAGAAGTATTTGTGTTATTAGAATGTAATTGCAGTTATGTCAAAAAGTAATCTGATTATGTAATGTATGTTACTTGCTATTAGTTACTTTACTCGTTACATCAAAAAAGTAATCTGATTACATAATGCACGTTACTTGCAATGCATTACTTCCCCCATTAAATCAAAAAAGTAATCTGATTACATGATACTTGTAATGCGTTACCTCTAACACTGTTTATTTCAGATGGAATTGAAAACACCTGCACCGCCATTTGCATAATTGCCATTATGTTTAGACTGTCTTAAGAACTAGTATGACCAACTAGCAGTTAGTTAGGGTAATCATACTTCTTGGGAACAAATTAGACCAATCTACGTTTTTATGTAGCTTTAAGTTATGAAGTCTTACAGAAAAAAATTGATGAATAACTTGTAAGACTAGTCTTAGCAGTTTATGCATCCGGTCCCTGATCGCTAGTTTTTCCACTGTCTGAAAACATCAATAGATCAATGTAGATTTCAGTCTGAAGTTTCTCAGAGAGGAGCGTTACGGTAGATATTTGCCTATTTTGAACATAATTAGAATTATCAGCTAATACGGATAAATCAACATACTCCAGTAAATCGGAGGAAGCGTGAGCGTGTTCAACATATATGAAGTGCTTCTCCGTCGGCTGGTCGAACGAGAACAAACTAAATAGCTTTTGCAATAAGTGAAGCTGTATTATATTTTTTTTGCATATATTTGCATTTATTCAGTTTTATTACTGTATTATGTTTAATACAGTATCTCTTCAGTTAAAAACAAAAACGCATACCGTCCACTCAAGCGGAGATCTGAAAATCTCTTTGTTCTTCAAATCTTGTTTTTCATGCCCTAAGAGCAATAAAAACGATTGCACTTTATTTTTACAGTACGTGTACTTACAGTGAAAATACTGGGTAATATAAGGTAACTACAGGGGTTACGGTTAGGTTTAGGGGTAGGGTTAGTACCTAGTTATTAGCCAGTTATTGTAATTACTGTAATAAGTACATAGTATGTACATGGGAAACAGAACTGTAAAATAAAGTGCTACAATAAAAAACACATTGTATAATTCATGCATGAAAGGGTTAAACATTGCAAAAGCAAATGTCATCACTTTTTAATCTCAGTTTGTTAATATAGTTCAGATTAGTCACATGCTAATGCCATCTTCTATTTAAATCAATGCACAGATCTCCAAATCATCACTTATGTGCATGTTCAACTGTGAAAAGGGTGGTTGGTTTGAAGCATTAATAAACTTTATTTATTTCAGGTAAAACAACGATAAACAACATTTACAGAAGGACATTACATCTTCCATAATAACATTACATACAGTTTCTAACAAATAATGCAATTACTACTCTAATATATTCTACGTTTCGTTTGTTATAAAGTGACCAGTTACACTTCTAGGTTCCAGAACTGTTTGTCAAAATTCTGCATTATTTCAGTGCATCTTACAAAAAGAACAAAATATATAGGCAAGTGAAGCAAAAACACAGATTCAGTGTTCAGCACAGCGGGATGCAATGTCAAACCTCGACGCCTTTTCCCCAACCAGTATATATACGGAATATGAATAAGTCAAGACCGCTGAAGCGTCACTGTCACACTGGCGTCTCGACCCCTCATCATATACTATATACAGCCTAGTATATAACAAAGATTACAAAAAGATTAAATATTCACAGATGAATTAAAGATTCAGTGAATAGCATGGTATTGACAGCACATTCCATAGCATGTCCAATAAAGCAAACCGGGAATCTAAAGCTGTTCCCTTTTCATGGTAGATTTACACATTTATATATATATATATCGATTTAATAACCAACTTTGAAGCAAGCGCCAATGATTATGCAAAAATGATGTCTTCTTTTTTTTTGTTTTGTGATTTGTGTGTTCGTCACAGTGCTAAATGTGCAATAATATTATTATTACTTCTATTTTCTCCATTCCAAGTCTCATACGTTTTTCTTGCCCAGCACAAAAAAGGAGAATCTCTACACACCTAAAAAAACAGCATGTGGTTTTGCATGCAAGGCTGTGTGTGCCGCAAAGGCAGGAGGAGCTCTTACATGTTTAAAGCACGCACGTTGCATGAAAAATTATTATTCGGCTGCTAATACTGGCTGGAATCCAGTGATGTCGCAACAGGTGTGGAGACATTAATGTGGCCCCGTTACGCTGGCTTCTGACAGAATTACAGCTCTCTTCTGAAAAGTCACTCTGAAAATATGGATGAGACGATGTTCCAAGTATAAACCGGTTAGTTGAATAAGACCACGTTCACACTGCAGATTAATAAGGGTGTCACTCCACTTCTGAGTGTTTCACATAAAGCATTGGATTCACTCCGTCGTATTTTAGTGCATAATTCCTTCAGTGAATTGGGAGCAAAAATACATTAAAATATGTTCAGTTCCTAACATTTCTTTAGTCAGCTGAAAACAAACAGGTTAGACTCCATGTTTCTTGTTTACAGCCATGACACGTCGAAATGTTGCTATGATTATCAATATATCAACCATTTCAAATTCCGGAGTGACTCGATAACGACTGATGATTAGGCTGTGTGGTGTGTACGTGGCCTAAACAAATTTACAGGTGCAAAATGTGACCTTATTAGCTGGAATGTTGCACAAATATGTTGAAAAGTGCATTCGCAGTAGGCGACGACCTTTTAAATTCCATAAACATCATTGCTCTTTAACTAGTCCTCTGACCGTTAGTCACACTATTATGACTAAAGCTGACTCAAGAAGTACAAATATCAATAATATAATAAAAAGGGATCATGTATGGATTTGTACTGTATAATAACTGATAATGTGTCCCTGGACATGCACGTCTGCACACATTCCATTCGCTTTTGACCTATTAAACAATCTGTTTCTAAACAAGGTGATTTGTCCGATGGCATTACTGTACAAATCTGAACTCATTTTACTTCTTTATTCGAACCATTGTTAACAGTGCAGGGCCAAACATTGCTCTTGTTAAATTAGCTCTTGCACTTATCACATACGTCACATTGATGTTTTACAATATACTGACAGAAAGAGAAAATACTCTACTCAAATGTAGATGATCTCTTTATGTTGCTCACTTGATCATCTGGCTTTGAAGAAACCAAAATGTACATCAACAGGAAGAGCAGGAAGGCGTTCTGAGAACCGCGATCAGATCATCAGATACGCAGGCTGAGAGAGTAGTGCACTTCGGGAAGGGCTCTTCAGACTGTCATCTTACGTCTTGAAAAGCTACTTGACAAATGCATTAGCTTCATCAATAATCTGAAACTTTAAATGGCCGTTCACACACAGCGCATTCTTGCATTTAAAAACAGCTGGATATAGTGGAATAGAAATGGTATTCTGGGTCAATGTTGTCAAATACTGATAAACCAGGATTTTGTTCTTGAAATTGTGTGACTATTTCTCATTTAGGGTCATGCAAAGTTTCGACACTTTGAGGTGTTGTGGTTTGAATGAGCATACAAAATTTCTATTACGGTTGTGATGTTTTCAATTTTAAACAGATTTTAAGGTTAAAGTCATGTGCACAGACCCAAAATAAAAAAGGTTCTCAACTACATCTGAGGGTTTTTACATTTACATGTATGCATTTGGTAGACGCTTTTATTCAAAGAAATGTACGTTGCCTTAAAGGTGTAACTTCTTATCAGTTCATGCATGCTAATTTAGCTGGGAATCGAACCCATGATCTTGCCATTGCTAGTGCCATGCTCTACTGTTTGAGCTTTGGGAAAGCATGCACACACCCCCAAAAATAAATAAAAATCTAAATTGGTCATTTAACTCTTTTCCTGCCATTGACGGAATTTTCCGGTTTCCTTTTTCCCCCACTGTTATACGGTAGGGGGCGCTATTCCGCATCTTCTGAAAGAGTACTGAATCTCCCGATCAAAACACAGCCGAAGAAGAAGCAGAAACAAACTATAGCATATGTACGCAGATGCATATGTAAAATAACGTGATCATCAACATTAAAAAGTATATAAATCAAAACTGCCTAAAGTTACAGAATGAAATATCGCCCCAGGATGAGGTAATGACTGTGAAGCTTTGAGGGTGTTGATGGACTCAATCTACTCCATCTATATTTTAATCATCGTTCTGAATCCCATCTGGATGTAGACTTGGACAAAAATGCAATTTTCTCAGATTCATACAACAAAATATTCTGGGGGCCATGAAACTTTTGTGAAAATTATTAAAAATGCTGGCGTTGGCTGGCAAATTTTTTCAAAAACACTAGTGGGGAAAGAGTTCAAATGTAATTTTTTTTTATAATATTCATATTCAGTGAAAAAAATTGTTGTTAAATACAGTTTCTTTCAGTTTCAATTCAGTTACTTTTTTTGTAATGTGTGAGAAGTATTAATGCTAAAGATTTACTGTTTGATATTATTTTTTATTTTTTTTCATAGAGTGATTACTGGTGAAATCCATTAGGGCCAATTTGAACCGGAACATAATGATGGTACCCAGAATTTTAACAATACAGGGGTTTAACTTGACATATCTAGATATAAATTGAAAGCTAAAGCATTCCTTTAGTTAAAACTGTAGAGCAACATCAAGATCCTGGGTTCGAATCTCAGGGAATGCATGAACACATTAAATGTATACTGTAAATGCAATGCAAGTTGGATAAAAGCATCTACAAAGTGCATAATGTAATGCAAAAATGCAGCGCTCATGCAATGAGATACAGAGATGTCCATCTAGCACAGACATACGATTTACACAAAAACTTCAAGAATTCAAGAACAAGTCCTGTGTGAACATCCTTTAACAGTTCAAAGTAACGTTGCAAAAATGGTTCGGGTAATTTTAATGATCAGTTAGCAAGTGCAATTCATTATAAGATTGTCATGGGCCTTCGGAAGGAACAGCGAACACAGATTAATTTCCAAACGCGGACGACCGTCTTTCTTTCTCATGCACAGTAGCACCAGTGCAAGCGTATTGCCTGTATTTAACACTCATTTAAACGCACACGCAGACGTACACCGAGACTCGAGGACCGTATTTATCCGCCTGGATGATGATTAGTGATGGTGTTAATTGCTTTAGCGCAATCCCTGCAGTGAGTCAATGTGCACCATCAGGCTGCAACCGCAATATCCTTATTACTGTCGGAATTATTGTCATCGTTATTGGGTGCGCAGCGGGATCGTGCCATAGCCATCAATGTGGAAGATTGCAGGGGAAATGCGAAATGCCAGCTTGGACTTTTTTTCTAATGTGTGATTGTGCGCGGAAGGGCATTTGGTTTGTTCTCTTAGATAGACATGTATATTTAACTGTACAAACATACATACATTCGTACATAGGTAGCTACATACACAGACAGTTCGTCTTAATTGCCTTTTGAAGTCTGATGTTAACGAACGTCGTTCGCATGCCGTCGATGTGGGAATGTTACGCCACATTCCTGATGGTAAAATTGGATTCGACTGGATTCAAGCTGCCTCGTTTGCTCTCAGTCCCACACGGACGGTCAAATCAGCCGAAAATTAAATAATTTAAATAAACATGAAGAGTCATTCCCATCTCATTTTCTTCTTTGTCCTTTTCCCATCTTGACAGCTGACAGCATCAACCTGCAAAAAAAAAAAAGAGAGAAAACTTTCAGTGACAGTCCTGATGTGCACTTTTAGTAGGCGGCGAGTCAGAAATCTTTTACATACACCCAACTTTACAGTTTTATCTATATTCTGCAGGTTTCTTCATTCATGAAATGTGTTTATATTCTGGCTGTTGACAGTATATTCTGATTTATTCTGAGTGATAAAAAGAGAGATTCAAATTCACCTCTGTAAAAACCTTCAACAAAATGAAACATGAATTTTGATCCTGGCTTTATCCAATGTTCAGATTATTGTTCTGGAAATGTATGCAAATGTATGCATTTGCACCTTTAAACATTTCAGAAAACTTATATTAGCAATTCCTATTGTAATCAATCATCTGAGAAAAGTATGGTGATATCTATCAGTTACATGTTTTTCCTCTATTAACCTCTGGTGTCTCACCATAGCTAGAGTAAAACTACATTTTTAAAGCAGCTTCACAATGCTGGTTAGGAGGATGATGGGATGCAGACGTAAGTGTGCGTGTGTGTGTGTGTGTGTGTGTGTGTGAGGAAGGGCAGATCCGGCTCGCTTGTTTCTCTGCTAATCTTCCTTTTTTTCCCCATTGACCATCCTGCTAATAAATAATGCATGCATCTCTGTGAGTCCTCTCTCTCTCTCTCTCTCTCTCTCTCTCTCTCTCAGTCCGTTATTCCCTCTCCCTTTTCTACTCTCTTATTTCGAATTTTCTTCCTTTCTGTGAGGCCCTTCCCCCACTTGATTTCAATCCATGTCTTTGGAAAACCATTCCTGGAGGATTTGCAAGTGTGTGTGCGCCAGAAATCAGAGATCATGGAAGGACGCTGCCTTTATCAAGAGCCCAAAACACATGTGTGTATGTGTGTGTGTGTGTGTGTGTGTGTGTGTGTGAGGAGAAACCGACTGAACTTGTCCAGCTCAGAAACACACTGCTGTCCTCAAACCCACCCAACTAGGCGATAAATAGATATTTATTAACACTATCGATAATAACCTTTTTAGACATTTTTGATATTTAGCCTACAGCTACATGGTATTTGTAAAAAAAAATAAAAAAATATTGGAGTATGTTTTACAAGAAAAATACTTTCAGTCTTTCTACTTAATTAGAACTAGCAATTTCTGAGTGAAAATTGTTTCAAATTAATTTTAAGTGTGCATGTTGCAAAATTCTCTTCTCAAAAAATATTATTAAAGAAATATCATAAAACCAAGATATTTTTTCATCCATGTTTTAATTTATACAGTATAAAAGTAAAGATGTTTAAAAATGTTTTGTTGCAAATTAATGATTGTCATTATATCACCCCTGTGTTATGTCATTTGATTACATTTTAAAAGACTGATTCAACAGTTAAAGTTTTATGAATTCATTTCATTACCCTTTTTGTTGCTTAATTATTGTATATGAAACAAATAAAAGGGATTTCAAGTTATAATTACATTCATTCTTAAAGTCTAACAAATGTGTGCAATGCATTTCCAATATGGAAAAAAAAGATGATGAAGTAGTCTTTGACAATCTCTAAATATATATCCAAATGCAAAACCTAATAAAAGTAATTATGTCTGAAAATACTCTTCTAGGCAGTTATACACAGCCCTATGGTTATGCATCTACAGTAGTGGTTACACTATAGTATTACATATGAATCAATCTGCCTTCCGTGCATTGTATTTTAAATACTTGACTTAAACACTGCATTAATTGACAATAATATGATGTATAATATTATATTTTTTCTAATATTTGTATTATTTTATATAGAAATAATAATGCAGAATTTATAGGCGAATATTGTCTAGTACCATAAAAAGTCACTCAGAATACAAAATAATAAAGCATAAATATTACTGAAAGAAAATATAGCACATTCATTTAATTAAAAAAAAAAAAAAAAACGCTTACTGTCCTGGGTCTGTATTGACCACAGAGAGTTAAAGCACAGACTGGATGAGGTTCATTGCTAATATGACTGTAATTATGGCATCAAACTGCTGCTCCGCCTTCATTTAGAAACCTTTGAGGGTTAAAGAAGGATGTAATAACTTGAGATAAAACAAATGTTTCGCACCTCTGAGGATCATATATAAAGATAGCAACATTCTTTTAATCACAACATTCTTTTACTTGTACGTTCATGTAAAATGTCAAAGTACATGTACTTGCTCAGTTCCATCTCGTCTGACAGGATTTGAAAGGGTGTAAGACAGTCAGAAATGGTCATCTATTGAATATTCCCTTTAACTCTCAAACTAATTCATTAAATGTTGAACGAGTGAATCACCCGTCCTGATCAAAAGACCTGCTTCTGTTGTCTATCTGCACTCGGCTCAAAGATGTCATGCTCATTTTTTAGTGACTTATTCATTTATCAAAAAATACATTCAAAATGCAATTCATACAGACAAAGAGTTGACTAAACCTCTTCTATGGTCAACTAATTTAAAATTATTTTCAATATTTCAAAGTGTTTGAAATATTAATTTCAATTTTCGCAGAGTATTAAGTAACAAATGTCAGAGTGGTACAACTACCATAAGATTAAATAATAATAATAATAATAATAAAGCAAACAAAATGCTGGAATTCAAAAAAAAAAAAAAATATATATATATATATATATATATAAATATATAAATATATATAAATATAAATATATATATGTTTATATATATGTATATGTATATATATGTTACATATATATATGTTTAAAAATAAATATATAATGTTATTTTAGTATTAATGATATACTATTTTTACTAAACTTTTATCTTTATATTTTCAGTTTTCATTTAAATTTGAGTCATTTTGTTATGTGCTTTTGTCATTTATATTAGTTTGTTTAATACTTTTAGCTTAATTTATGTATTTTAATATTTGTTTTGTTTTATTTCAGCTGTATTTGAATGAAAGAAAACAGTTTTTTATAGCATTAGTTTTAGTAAACAACACTGACATGCAGGAAATCACTTTTTTTGACCAGGAAGTCTTCAGGAAACCTGCTTGAAAACAATCATTGTGCCATGTGGTGGCGCTAGTGAGGCAGAAATCACACACTTCAACTTTAATATGTTAATGCTGATCATGTTGCTTTTTAGATTGCAATTTGTCAAAATTCTTTAGACTATCAGTCACAAAAACCCATCAAATGACATCCATGCAAGAAGAGAAAGTTGAAATCTCAGCAGTGTGCGTGTCAGGTTCCTCTGAGCAGGAGAATGTCAGATGTGTTTAAGAGCGTCTCCGACTGATTTAGCAAGCACAATGCAAAGAAGGGCTCCCACAATCCTCTGAGAGCCGGCCAAGCAGACGGGCCCCCTCTGGGCTTCAGGCTGGTGGATGGTGACCTCTGACCTCAGCGCCCGACAGAGGCCTCGTCACATCCAAGAGCGTGTAATGAAGTGCGTCAGACGGCCATTAAACGCCACACAGCCGAGCTGACATTTTAATACGCCTCTTTATGCGTCTGCGAGTGTTTGTACGTCTTAGAAAAGATTTCCAATCGCTTTAATGAACACACTTATTTTCCATTTTCTTAAAAGTGCAAATTTAATTAAAAATGTGTTCCCTGAAGGATTTAAAGTGCACTGAAAAGTTTCCAGTCATTAAAGGAGCAGGAATGACGTGTTACGGCCAGGACTGTTCTGTTGCCATCGCGACTGAAGCACGACAGCGCTTTCCATTTTCATTGAAATGACCTTGATAACTTCAACTCCAAACAGAACGTGTGCTATGAAAGGCAATAAACTATGTTTTCTATGACCATGAAGTGCACTAGTGACAGCTTTATAGTGTGGTCAGTGGATTAACCCTTTCAACTAAACAGTTTGTTAAAACTCAACTTCTGCTACTCTAGAGACAAACAGAGCTGCAAAAATGATAAATAACAGCTTCAACAAACACTTCCCGTCTGTCATTGGTCAAACAAACAGATAGCCCCGCCCCCAAACTCATGTGACTGGTTGAAACAGAAGTTGACATGACTTGAAATCATACTGACATATGACAGTTAAGATGAAAATGAATGAAACTACTCATTTACTCATCCTCATGATGCTCAAGATATTTTTTATTTTCTGTTGAACACAAAACGACGCTGCTCCTTTTACAAAAATAAAAGTGAACGGAGACGAACAGTGTCAGATACCCCTTACAACAGTAGTTCATACAATTAGTGCACTATATTTCAAATTATATGATGCTTTGTTGTGTGAGGAAAATATCCGCATTTATGTTATTATTTGTTGTTTATGGACATTATGCTAAGAGTAAATGATTGCAATTTTCATTTTCCATTCATCCACTCATTATTTCTTCAGGATGTATTTCTCGTATAGTTTCCTCGTTCTCGGAGCAGTTGCTCCCGGGTTAAAGATTACATTTGGGTCAATCATAATAATAAAGCCTTACACGGCACACAGCCGATGTTACATAAATGTCCTCAATTAATCATAATAAATAAGTGAGAATTAACGATGTCGATGGAGATCCGGGAGGATTAACTCTGTAATAAATATCATCACGTTCTCCTCCAGCTGGAACAATCATCACCCGTGTGTCTACAACAGTTGAGTTCATCACAGCAGATGCGGGACTCTAGTCATACTGAAATATGACTCTGAAGCAGTGCTGTTACTGTTAACAACAACAAAATACTATAAATAAATAAAAAAATCGGTAATTTAAATAAAGCTGAATGTAAAATGAAGTTGTATTCATTTAATTTTGTTATGTGCTAATTTTATGTTTATATACAGGAATAAATATGATTATTATTAGTTCAGTTATGATTATAATTATTAGTTTATATATGAAGAGTTCAGATGCAAAAGCCTCTAAGTGCCATCAGAAATTTTCTTCTAGAATGATAATTTTTTATCAAGCTCGTATATTTAAGTTCAATAATTTCACTTAAATGGCAATGCAAATGACCTATTAATTGACCTATTAATTAATACAAGCTTTATAAAAATGATCATTCTAGAAGAAAATTTCTGATGGAACTTAGAGTCTTTTGCATCTGAACTCTTCATATATAAATAAATAAATAAAAAATGGGGAAAAAAATAATACAGGCTAATTTAAAATATGAACAAATACTATAATAGTATAAATAATACTCCAATAAGACTGTTTTAAAGAAGAATTTGGGTGTCCTGGTGAGATGAATGTTTAGTTTGTTTTAAACCACACAAAGGGAAGGAACGGGAACAAGGAGCGCTGGCTGTCAAACCTGGAAGCTGCTGGAGTTGAATGGACAAACAGGTCTGACATGGACAGAAGAAAAACTGCTCTGCAAACCACAGCATTTGAAACCAGTTTGCACTTAACATGGGTTATTTTGGAAAAAAAATATTTGTAAAAATGCTTGCATCCCTGTCATCCAATATCAATAGACCGCAGCTCTCGGCTCTGCATATTCAAACTTTGCATTTGCATTTGCATTGACGGCAAACCTGACATGATGCATTTTCACATGACATTTATAAATGTTTCAGTCTGTCCCTCACACAAAGCATCGTATGACCTCAGATTACAGTGCATGAGCCGTATGGACAACCGTTGTGATCTTTTTGGAGCTTGACAGTATAAAGCACTGTTCATTTTCACTCTAAAAATCTTTTGTGTTCCACAAAAAAAACCCATGAAGGTGAGTAAATGACAGGATTTTCATGTGCTTTCGAGAGGTTTTGTGGCGGGGGGCGTGTGTGTGATGGTTTTGTCTTGCGTAAGTGAAGCTTCAGAGCTCCACTCAAGACTGCACATTCCAGAGAGCGATTGGCCGCTGACCCGCACACAGATGCACTATGGGAAAGTTGTTTTAGCCCTGTGCTCTCTGAAAGAAGATCTCAACAAACGTGAGAACGGGTCCATATTTCACTCCAACATCACATGAAAGAAATATCACATTTTGCATAAAGAAAATCCTATTTCATCACATTATTTTCATGGCAATTAAACAAATTTCCATAAATCATATAATTTAGCTATGAGTTCTAGGCAGGGCTTAAATTAACACTCGACAAGCGACAAATGCGTGTAAAAATCGACGTTGACGTTAACATTTTTATGAACTCTAACAATGCATGAATGTGAACAAACGTGAGCGACGCTCGGGAAAATTGACGGATCAGCGCTTCATAATCACGAAAGTTAAAGCCTCGACAATTTAAATATTAAATAATAAAGATGCGAAAGCTCTCTAAACTGAGCACTTCTTGTGCTTGAGCGGACAAATTCACACAAAATTATGTCAAAAAATAGCGAGTATCCTTGAAAACACAGTCGGTTATGTCTTAAGTGAATGTCAACAGTTGAGAAAGTAAATGCATCTGTATCAGTATCAGTATATTAGATCAGTGCATTCACTCTTAAAGTGACAGCAGCCTAATATTCCATGTTAATCAAACAACAAAAGACAAAGAAAAAAATTGCCCTCATTGCTCTAGACTGAATAACTTTTGTACTTAAAGGCGAGACACGGCAGGCAAAAACATCGGGTTTTTTTTACTGGTCAATTTTGAGATTTTTGGATATTTGTCTTCAATAACACTTTGTCTGTTCGCGTCTGTAGATTTCTCATAAATTCAACAAAAGTCGGCGTTATTAATCAACATGCTGCTCTGCAATCGCTGCCGGCACCCTGTCATCACATGCACTGCTGGAAAGCTCTCTCTCTCCTGTACAATGCTGTCGGATCCAAATATGGTCATTTCCTTTTTATCAGCAACCAGTCGTGAAAGTAAAAGGGCTGAATGCGCAATCTCATTGGCTGATATAAATCTTTAAAGCCTGTTTTCTCTCATACTCCAAGTCCGAAATCTACACTTCAGTAGCACTTTCCAGTCTTGTACCTAGTTATATTATGAAGACATTTACAGAGGGATTTGTAAATATATTATTCCTAGCCTGATTTATATAACATTTTATTCCAAAAAACATGGCGAAAATATTTTTTTTAAGGCTACAAAAGTAGATATCCATAAATCCCTCTGTAATTTTTTTCCCATCTAATATGTGAACACAATGAATTTTTTTTTTTTAACCTGGCTTTATCCAATACTCAGATTTTGTTTTTTTTAAATATATGCAAATTAGCGCATATTTAATTAGATATTGCCTAATTTGCATATTTAAACATTAAATTACAGAAAACTTGTAGTACATTTTTTTCTCATCTTAATGTAGGTAATCAACTGGGAAAGTTTCATGGTGATATCTGCTAGTTAAAAATTGTACCCTATTCACCTGTAGTGTCTCGCCTTAATAAGGGTTAATTAACAAGGAAGTTTAATTTATACAGTGAAGGCCATGCAGTGTTATTTTACATTTGCTTACTTTATTACATTTCTGTACCTGAAAACTACCTGTTTTACTGACTGCTTACTTGTCTTTAATAATGTTTTAGCTGTGGTATCGAAATTGGAATAGAAAATTGAGAATTTTCACTGGTATCTAAAGTTTTGGTGTCATTATTGCCTGTTTTTGCAATATATTTATGTCTGAAACACAAGCTCGTCTTTAGTATAACAGTAACCACAAAACACCAACATCACAGAAACTCCAGTATAAAAGAACATCGATCACCAAGTCTTTCCCTTTACTCAAAAACACATAAAACAAAACTTAACGTCAACATTTACTCTCACAATCCAGTCCCACTGAGACCTGGACAACAATGAACTCAAAAATGATTCATGTTGCTTACTTCGATATTGGTATCAAAATCAAAATCATTGTGAATATTGTCACGTTTAGGACTGAATAAAGACAGCGTTTGTTCCTACAGCAGCTTAAAGACACACTAAACGACTTACTGTGAGACTGTAAAAGTGGCCAAAACACTAATGATGCCTATAGATTATCCTTCCCTGTTCAAAGACTGGGAAATTCCCACTTTATGATGTACAAGACGGAGTGTCTGGTGGATATAAAGATGGCCATCCATCAGTGACAGTAAAATCTCATTGATTACTGAGTGGTGTAAATCACAGGAGACGTTTACTTGACTTTCAGGCTCTCCATTAGAGCTTCTGCTCCATAAATCAGACTGTTTCCGCTCACGGCCTCAGGTGCTCAACCCTCTCAGCACACCTGAACTCTCTCACGGCCGTACACGTGAATCACATCACAAAATACAACAGCTACTGCTGGAAAACCTCCAGGACATTTTTACACCAGTGGGGTTGAGCAACAGCTAATGCCCAATGCCCAAACAGCTGTCAACCACAATGCCCACAGTGATTTTAGTCTGTTTCTATGTGGTTGCTAGGGAGCTTTTCCCAGGTTGTTGCTATGTGGTTGCTTGGATGTTGCTTTACAATGGCTAGGGTGTTTTGAATGGTTTCCAGGATGTTGCTATGTGGTTGCTAGGGAGCTTGGGTGGTTTCCAGGATGTTGCTATGTGGTTGCTTGAGTGTTGCTATGCGATGGCTAGGGTGTTTGGGTGGTTTCCAGGATGTTGCTATGCGATTGCTAGGGTTTTGGGTGGTTCTCAGGATGTTGCTATACGTCTGCTAGGGTGTTTGCGCGGTTTCCAGGATGTTGCTATGTGGTTGCTATGTGGTTGCTAGGGAGCTTGAGAGGTTTCCAGGATGTTGCTATGTGGTTGCTTGGGTGTTGCTATTCGATTGCTAAGGTTTGGGGTGGTTCTAAGGATGTTGCTATACGTTTGCTAGGGTGTTTGGGCGGTTTCCAAGATGTTGCTATGTGGTTGCTTGAGTGTTGCTATGCGATGGCTAGGGTGTTTGGGTGGTTTCCAGGATGTTGCTATGCGATTGCTAGGGTTTTGGGTGGTTCTCAGGATGTTGCTATACGTCTGCTAGGGTGTTTGGGTGGTTTCCAGGATGTTGCTATGTGGTTGCTAGGGAGCTTGAGAGGTTTCCAGGATGTTGCTATGTGGTTGCTTGGGTGTTGCTATTCGATTGCTAAGATTTGGGGTGGTTCTCAGGATGTTGCTATACGTTTGCTAGGTTGTTTGGGCGGTTTCCAGGATGTTGCTATGTGGTTGCTAGGGAGCTTGAGAGGTTTCCAGGATGTTGCTATGTGGTTGCTTGGGTGTTGCTATGCGTTTACTAGGGTTTGTGATGGTTCTCAGGATGTTGCTATATGTTTGCTAGGGTGTTTGGGCGGTTTCCAGGATGTTGCTATGTGGTTGCTAGGGAGCTTGAGAGGTTTCCAGGATGTTGCTATGTGGTTGCTTGGGTGTTGCTATGCGATTGCTAGGGTTTTGGGTGGTTCTCAGGATGTTGCTATGCGTTTGTTAGGGTGTTTGGGCGGTTTCCAGGATGTTGCTATGTGGTTGCTAGGGAGCTTGGGAGGTTTCCAGGAAATTGCAATGCTGTTGTAAGGGAGATTGCATGATTTCAATGATTTCAATGCATGATTTCTAAGGGATTTTATCCTCATGTTTTATGGTCCACCTGGTGAAAATGGTCTGTCTGATCGCTTAGTATATCAACAGCACATCTAAACCTATTGTTTAACTAGTTCACTAGAGGCAAAAAGGGCTCTATTTGCTACTTTAAGTGATAGTTTAAACATCAACTCAACTCAACTCGGTCAGCGAGGACATGCGTATAAATAGAAACGTGGATCAATGAACTGCTCATCTGTTCTCATTTGAGGTCAGAAGTCTCTGATTAGAGAGTCACAGTGAAGCATTCAGTGTGTACAGTGTGTGTCTGTGAAACAGCTGAGAATGGCTACAACTGTGTATTTGGACACAGGCAGATCACACAGAATAGGTTCTTGAATATCTTTTTCTGCTTGGTTACTGCTTGCAAGAATTTGTACAATCTACAGAACATACTGTACAGTTGCAACACGAACTGAGAATCTGTCTTAAATAAATAATTCCCCCAAGACAAATCCATGTGACAAAGCCTTTCACACTCCAAAAATGATTAAATGCACCATAATAGTATCATATCATTACACTAATGCTTTATATGGTGTTCAACAGTTCCCACCCCCTTTTTCAGCAGCGTTGGTTCCTGAAGTATTTTTTCCATTCATTTCTCCAAAAGGGATTTTTAAAAAGTCTTCGATAAAGAGCTATAAGCCATGAACCAAGCCGAGAGGTGAATCACAACACTACAGACTTTGATGGAGAAATATAAAACTACTCATTTACAAATGTTGATTATATGTAAAAAAAAAAAAACAATTAAGTTTATTGCAAAATATGCATGTGGCAAGCAGGGCGGGGCCGAGAGCCGTGAGAACAGTGCGAGGCATGACGTGAACAGTCTCAGGCTCGGCAGGACTGACGTGAAGCTCAGGCTGAGAGGATACTGTGGGTTTGTGCGGCTCCTCATCCGCAAAGCCCACAATAAATGACGAGCCACTCAACAAAAGGGCAAAGTCAATATAGTGGACCAGAGTACAGTGAGGGCTATTGTCAGGCATGAGGCAGTAAATATATTCATCAAGTCCATGGCGAAACATGTCTTTCATGACCTCATCACCGAAATCCACCCCATGGCAAAGCCCACAAAACTCCTCCACGTAATCTTTAATTGGACGGTTACCTTGGCAGAGGCGGAAGAGAATTGCTGGGTCCATGTTTGGTCTAGTATTCTGTAACGAATATCAAAAATATCAAAAGCAACTTTATTTCCAAAACGTGATCAAACATAAAACGGAAGAACTCAGGAACTCAATCCTGAAGAATTTTAGAGAGGACCAGGCCTGGACTATTTACGTTGTGTTTTGTTTATTTGTGTGCGGCAGTCGTCCGTGAGGGGCTGACCCTTTACTTTACTTTCGTTTCGTTGTTTATTTATAATTAAAAATATGTTTGAATGTTCGCCTGTTCCCGCCTCCTGTATTTTGAAGTATATTGAGAGCTTGGAGAGATTGTCTCGATTACATCATTCGTAGTGCTTAATGGCAGTGGGTGGGGCTTTTGGCACGTGTTGCTTTTTTGACTCACTGTGTCACGAACCGCTCCGAGACACAAAGGTTAGATCCAAATGCAGCTTTATTGGCTGGGGCAATCCAGAGGCGTAATCCAATGTACAGGCTAGGGTCATACACAGGCAGGCAGTCAAAACAAAGAAACAAACAAAACAAACAAACAGGCAGGCAGGGACCAGAGGCAAGAGAGTAATCCAGGGACCAGAGGCAAGAGAGTAGTCCAGGGAACAGGGCAAGATATCAAAAACCAAGAAACAAGAAACACGAAAACTAGGAGAATGCTCAGAAATGCAGTGTGACACAAACAAAACTTCGCCGTGAGTGAATGAATGAACAAGGTATATATAGAGGTATATATATATATTATACAGGTGAATGTGATCAGTGATAATGAGTCCAGGCAGTGAGTTCTGGGAAATGTAGTTTGAGAGTGATAATGGTCTATTGTGGAGTGCCCTCTGGTGGCTCTCAAGGGCAACTCCAGCTGGTGATCGTTACACACTGATTGGTGTAAATTTCTGTACAACATCATGGGTAATGTAGTTTTTCACTAAGAACTCCACTGTTTATTATGATTATTTTAAAAATAAGCGGAAATAACGCGGCTTTAAAAGAAGCAAATAGATTAACAACCTCGTAGCTTTACAGTAGATTTGAGATGCACTTTGGGATTAATTGGGTGCTCCATATACAGGAAAACAACTTTAACAAGACATGAGGGTACGTAAACAACAGGTCTGTAGTCTCTGGGTGAACTATTCCTTTAAAATCTTTAAACATGTGGCGGTTTGGTGATGCACACGAGAGCATTAAATGCTTCTCTGGCAACTCTCGAAAGCCCTCGCGTGTATGTGATCAGTTTGCTATGTTGACTTGGGACAATTTGATCAATCACACAGCCTGTAGACGAGTTCACTACATTCCCTCTAGTCCGGGTTTATCCGTCAGAAACGCCCCTCCACCGCACGGAAAACAAACACGCAGCCGTTCTGGTCAGACGCCCTTCCAGCTCCTGTCAGAAAAGACCCAGATGAAGGAGATCAATGACGGTTCAGGACTCTGGCGCTCCAGCGTAACGTGCCCAGCCTCGAGCCATCTCACCTGGATTCCACATCAAACAGCTGCCTGTCACTCAAACACACTCCCTCACTCCATCTAACACAACAATCCTTCCGGTGCGCTGCAACACCGAACGACCTGCTGCATGAGATTTACAGTCATGAGATCAACATCCACTGCTTTAACACTGAGACAGAAGTTGGTGCAGTTGCTAATAGCTTCTAATTGTAAATCAGTCAGATCTTTCTAACAGTATAGCAGACTACTTGCATAAAATGCATATAAATATCAGTCTGATTGTATATCTGCCAATAATGTGTCTTAGTAAGATGATATTTAAATTATTCGTTTATGATCAAACTTCTGTAGTTTTAAAAAATATAATGCAGTGCAATGCAATGATGATTGAGAGATGAAGAAATAAACCTTCCTCAGACGCATGATAGATCATATTTGATATCTGACGTTCCTGCTTTTGTGAACATTTTTCTAAAAGAAAAATGTTTGTCTGCATAATCTTTCATAATCTATAAAAAACATTTGTAAACCCAGGTTTCAAGGTAGAGTTTATAAATAATAATATCGGCATAAATAATTTTTTGGTGTAAATGCATTAAAATAACTTCCACTTATTATCGAAGAACAACAGTTTTCTTTTTGATTACATTATGATGGCAACAGCATTAAACTCAGCACAGGTCTCTTATTCTTAAAGTCTGTAAAACTTAACAGTTGAGAGAGATTAACAGTTAAGGTTAGTACATAACAGATCAAACAGAACAAGGTTTAGAGATGCTATTTAACCATATAAAGTATAAAGTCTCTAAATGATCAGCATGATCAAAACTTTGCTGAAAATCCTGTTGCACACAATCTACTACATGCCTTCTGTTGTCTGATTGATAGTTTATACTTTTAGTATCATTTTAAAAACATCTACCTTCAGCTTGTGATGTCTATCTTTCAGTGAAACCTTTACTGAAGTAAATGTAAGAATAACTTTGATATTGTTAGTAATATTTCAAGATGAACACTAACTGATTAGGTTTACCTGATAATCCATACATATATATATATTTTTTTTTTAAATCCTCTCTTCGATTTACATTACAAGCTATCAGAAATTTAATGATCTTACTTTT